>JABCMI010000028.1:4250312-4857500 GCA_026261945.1 Hirschfeldia incana | reverse complement strand
CCTAAACCCTAAACCCTAAACCCTAAACCCTAAATCCCTAAACCCTAAACCCTAAACCCTAAACCCTAAACCCTAAACCCTAAACCCTAAACCCTAAACCCTAAACCCTAAACCCTAAACCCTAAACCCTAAACCCTAAACCCTAAACCCTAAACCCTAAACCCTAAACCCTAAACCCTAAACCCTAAACCCTAAACCCTAAACCCTAAACCCTAAACCCTAAACCCTAAACCCTAAACCCTAAACCCTAAACCCTAAACCCTAAACCCTAAACCCTAAACCCTAAACCCTAAACCCTAAACCCTAAACCCTAAACCCTAAACCCTAAACCCTAAACCCTAAACCCTAAACCCTAAACCCTAAACCCTAAACCCTAAACCCTAAACCCTAAACCCTAAACCCTAAACCCTAAACCCTATACCCTAATTCCTAAACCCTAAACCCTAAACCCTAAACCCTAAACCCTAAACCCTAAACCCTAAACCCTAAACCCTAAACCCTAAACCCTAAACTCTAAACCCTAAACCCTAAACCCTTATTTTAATTTCAAGATGAACGGTCGAAGCGGAATTCAAAAGGGACTCACCAATTCTTCTACGGTCCATCGCAATTCATTTCCGGTCTATACTGCCCGAACCGCCCACCGAAACCCTAAACCCTAAATTTTGTATTCACCGTCCAAATTTTAATTTCAAGATGAACGGTCGAAGCGGAATTCAAAACGGACGCACCAATTCTTCTACGGTCCATCGCAATTCATTTCCGGTCTATACTGCCCGAACCGCCCACCGAAACCCTAAACCCTAAATTTTGTATTCACCGTCCAAATTTTAATTTCAAGATGAACGGTCGAAGCGGAATTCAAAACGGACGCACCAATTTTTCTACGGTCCATCGCAATTCATTTCCGGTCTATACTGCCCGAACCGCCCACCGAAACCCTAAACCCTAAATTTTGTATTCACCGTCCAAATTTTAATTTCAAGATGAACGGTCGAAGCGGAATTCAAAACGGACGCACCAATTTTTCTACGGTCCATCGCAATTCATTTCCGGTCTATACTGCCCGAACCGCCCACCGAAACCCTAAACCCTAAATTTTGTATTCACCGTCCAAATTTTAATTTCAAGATGAACGGTCGAAGCAGAATTCAAAACAAAACGAACGCTCCAATTCTTCTACGGTCCATCGCCTTTCATTTTCGGTCTATACTGCCCGAACCGCCTGACTCTACCATAAACCCTAAATTTTGTATTCACCATCCTAATTACAATTTCAAGATAAACGGTCGGAGCGGAATTTAAAACGGACGCACCAATTCTTCTACGGTCCATCGCCTTTCATTTCCGGTCTATACTGCCCGTACCGCCCACCGAAACCCTAAACCCTAAATTTTGTATTCACCATCCAAATTTTAATTTCAAGAAGAACGGTCGAAGCGGAATTCAAAACGGACGCACCAATTTTTCTACGGTCCATCACAATTCATTTCCGGTCTAAACTGCCCGTACCGCCCACCGAAACCCTAAACCCTAAATTTTGTATTCACCGTCCTAATATTAATTTCAAGATGAACGGTCGAAGCAGAATTTAAAACGAACGCACCAATTTTTCTACGGTCCATCGCACTACATTTCCGATCTATACTGCCCGTACCGCCTGACTATACCATAAACCCTAAATTTTGTGTTCACCGTCCTAATTACAATTTCAAGATTAACGGTCGAAGCAGAATTCAAAACGGACGCTCCAATTCTTCTACGGTCCATCGCATTTCATTTCCTGTCTATACTGCCCGAACCGCCCATCGAAACCCTAAACCCTAAATTTTGTATTCACCATCTTCTTCCAAATTTTAATTTCAAGAAGAACGGTCGAAGCGGAATTCAAAACGGACGCACCAATTTTTCTACGGTCCATCACAATTCATTTCCGGTCTAAACTGCCCGTACCGCCCACCGAAACCCTAAACCCTAAATTTTGTATTCACCGTCCTAATATTAATTTCAAGATGAACGGTCGAAGCAGAATTTAAAACGAACGCACCAATTTTTCTACGGTCCATCGCACTACATTTCCGATCTATACTGCCCGTACCGCCTGACTATACCATAAACCCTAAATTTTGTGTTCACCATCCTAATTACAATTTCAAGATTAACTGATATGGGCACGGATAGGACTCTTCTCAACAATGGAGATGGAAGATAGCACTTGGTCGTATAACCAACTTACTAACTTGTTGGATGGAGATGGCGTGTAGATGGAGTATGGATCCAAGCAGCTTGTTCGTATAAACAACTCTACAAGGATAAGGGATGATCAGATGGGGCTAGATGCTGATTGCTTTCTCACAACCAAGGATGGATCGAGGGTCGCCACAAACTCTATGGATGGAGTTTGATAAGACACGATTTGCTCTCAAGAATGCTTCTCACAAACTCTCAAAAGACTTAGATAGTTGCTAAGGCAAACTGACTCATATATTTCATAAAGGTTGAAAATACAAGGCTGCTTATAGGGGCTTATATACTCGCCAATGCAGCTGTGCCCTTCTAGGGGTCTTTGAAGCAAATTTATTACATGACTCAATCTTAGGACCTAAAGAAAGCAATAGGCTAAACAATGCCTTATTTATTCAAAAATAAAAATAAAAGAAAGATTCAAAACCTGCAAGGTAAATCAAGAGATATCAAATAATGAAATGGACTTACCTTACTTACCTTTGTGGCGAGTTTGAATGATATAGCCGTTGGGAAGAGGAGCCAAACTCGAAATGGAGAAGTGATGTCGTTTAGGTGCTTGTCTCTTCCTCTTGATACTCACCGTTTCACTCAAGAGAGATGGTAAATAAGGAAACCATCTCTTTACAAGGCAGAATGGACCATAGGATAGCATCATCTTTTGGACCTCCATGTATAACATAAGGTATCTCTTCGTTGGCCTTTGATCCGGAGATGGAAAGCTTGTCTAGGCGGCTTGTGACGTCTTCCAAGTTGGAATTGGTGTAGCTCTTTGAATATAGTCCTTCTATGGCTTCACTAAAGCTTGCAATAACACCTTTAGTTCCTGATCTTGTTCTTGGAGATCTTCTAAGGGTTGGGATGTTGATATCTGGTTCTATGTCCTCATCATTCCCTCCCTCTTGAGAAGGTTCTGTCCTCAGAACTGATTCATCTGCATGAAAGTAAGATAAATCTGACACATTAAAAGTAGAGGATACATTAAGCTCTCCTGGTAGTTCCAGCTGGTATGCATTGTCATTGATCTTCTTTAGAACTTTGAATGGGCCATCTCCTCTTGGTGATAGTTTGGACTTCCTCTGACTTGGAAACCTTTCCGACCTCATGTGCAACCAAACCCAATCACCTGGTTCGAAAGAAACTTCCTTTCTTCCTTTGTCAGCTTGCTTCTTGTTCAGCTCATTTTGATGCTCCAAGTTAACTCGGACTTTCTCATGAATCTTCTTCATTAGCTCAGCCTTAGTTTCTCCATCAAAGCTAACCATCTGATCCTTATGTGGGAGAATAGGCGTGAGGTCTAGTGGTGTATTTGGCCTAAAACCATACACAATCTCAAAAGGTGAAAGCTTAGTAGCAGAGTGGGGCACTCGGTTGTAAGCAAATTCAATAAAAGGTAAACAATCAAGCCAATTCTTTAAGTTCTTACCAACTGTGGCTCTTAAAAGAGTTGAGAGAGTGCGGTTTACCACTTCAGTTTGCCCATCAGTTTGGGGATGGCAGGTTGTTGAAAAGAGTAGCTTTGTACCTAGCTTTCTCCACAAGGTTCTCCAAAAGTGGCTTAAGAACTTTGTGTCCCTGTCAGAAACAATAGTTCTAGGGATACCATGAAGTTTTACTACCTCTCTAAAGAATAGATCAGCTGTTTGGGAGGCATCATTAGTCTTGTTGCAAGGAATGAAGTGTGCCATCTTTGAGAACCTATCAACCACTACAAAGATGGAATCTTTGTTCCTGATTTTTGGTAAACCTAAAACAAAGTCCATGGAAATATCTACCCAAGGTAGGTCAGGAATAGGTAAAGGAATATATAAACCATGAGGATGTGACCTGGATTTTGCCTTGAGGCAAATGATACACCTTGCGCAGAACTTCTCTACATCTCTTCTCAAGTGTGGCCAAAAGAAATGCTCAACTACAATGCTCAGGGTCTTATCTCGGCCGAAGTGTCCCATAAGACCACCACCATGAGCTTCTCTTAAGATTAGATCACGCATGGATCCTTGTGGGATGCACAATCTTTTATCCCTGAAAAGAAACTCATCATGCTTATAGAAAGAACCAAAGGCGCCTTGCTTACATTGCTTATAGATGTCTCCAAAGTCTGGATCTTCAGGGTATTGATCTTTGATGTGCTCAAATCCCATAACTTTAGATTCCATGAGAGATATAAGCGCATGTCTCCTTGACAAAGCATCAGCTACAATGTTCTCCTTTCCCTTCTTGTACTTGATCACATAAGGGAAAGACTCTACAAACTCCAACCACCTAGCATGTCTTTTCTTCAAGGTGGTTTGTCCTCTTAGATACTTGAGTGTCTCATGATCAGTGTGGATGACGAACTCCTTAGATAAGAGGTAGTGCTGCCAAGTCTCCAAAGACCTCACCAGGGCGTATAACTCTTTGTCATAGGTGGGGTAGTTGAGTGCAGCTCCATGTAGCTTTTCACTGAAGAATGCTACTGGTTTCCCTCCTTGAGTTAGTACAGCTCCTATACCTGTTCCTGAGGCATCACATTCAATCTCAAAAGTTTTATCAAAGTTAGGTAAAGCCAAAACAGGAGCATTGGTTAAGCTATCCTTTAATTGTTGAAAGGACTCATCCTGTTCAGGTCCCCATTTGAAAGCCACATCTTTCTTGATTACTGATGTCAATGGGGCAGCAATGGTACTGAAGTCTTTGACAAATCTCCTATAGAAACTTGCTAGACCATGGAAACTCCTCACTTGGCCGATTGTTGTTGGTGTTGGCCACTCTTGTATGGCCTTGATCTTCTCTTCATCCACCTTTAGACCCTGTGAACTAACAACAAAGCCTAGGAAGACTAATTGATCAGTGCAAAAAGTACATTTCTTTAAGTTAGCATAGAGATGCTCTTGGCGCAAAGTACTTAAAACCTTTTCAAGATGTATAAGATGGTCTTCTAGGTTATTACTATAGATTAAGATATCATCAAAATACACAACCACAAACTTACTGATGTATTCCCTTAGAACATGGTTCATGAGGCGCATGAAAGTGCTGGGAGCATTAGTTAGTCCAAATGGCATGACTAGCCACTCATAAAGACCTCTCTTAGTCTTGAAAGCAGTCTTCCATTCATCACCTTCCTTCATTCTTACCTGGTGATAACCACTTTTTAAATCTATCTTGGAAAAGATAGTGGCACCACTGAGCTCATCTAGCATGTCATCAAGCCGTGGTATGGGATGCCTATACTTGATGGTGATGTTGTTGATGGCTCTACAATCGACACACATCCTCCAGGTTCCATCCTTCTTTGGAACTAGAAGAACAGGAACTGCACAAGGGCTTAAGCTCTCTCGGATGTATCCCTTGTTCATCAAGTCTTGAACTTGTTTCTCCAGTTCCTTGGCCTCCTCCGGATTGACTCTATAAGCTGGTCGGTTTGGTAAGGGAGCTCCTGGAACTAGATCAATCTGGTGTTCTATCCCTCTTATAGGTGGTAAACCAGCGGGTATATCTTCTTGAAAGAGGTCTGGAAACTTCTCAATAAGTTGAACCATCTCTGGTGGAAGCTCTTGATCCTCGTAACCTGTCAACACACCTTCCTTAAAGATCATTAGTAGCACCTGTGTTTTACTCTCTAATGACTTTAAAACTTGTTGGGAGGTGATATAAAGATTAGTTTTACTTGCCTTGTTACCTTTAGCCATTTCTTTTTGCATGTCAAAGACTTGTTGTGGAGTTAAAGGAGCAAGGTTGTGCTTCCGGTTGTTGTGAGTGAAGCTGTAGTAGTTGGTGCGACCATTGTGGATTGTTTCCTTGTCAAATTGCCAAGGCCTGCCAAGTAAAAGATGCCCAGCTTGCATAGGAACAACATCACAAGTTACCTGATCGGCATATCTGCCTATGCTGAATGGTATCACCACTTGCTCTCCAATCTTCAACTCAGTTTCATCATTCAACCACTTGAGTCTATACGGCCTGGGGTGCTTAGTCGTTTCGAGACCTAGCTTATCAACCAAATACTTGCTGGCAACATTAGTACAAGAACCACCATCAATGATAAGACTACATACCTTGGAGTCTATGGTACATCTTGTGTGAAAGATGTTCTCTCTTTGGATGGTTTCTGGTTCAAACAGAGCACTGAGAGATCTTCTGGTTACAAGTATCTCCCCTTCATCAGGATAGTCAGTGATCTCCTCATCAGTAGCTGCCATATCTTCTTCACCCTCCTCTTGAGTCTCATATCCTCCATCCTCTCTAAGGACCATGACTCTTTGGTTTGGGCAATCCCGCGCATAATGACCCTTTCCTTGGCACTTGTAGCAAGTGATATCTCTGTTCCTAGGTGCAGTAGGCTTCCCTTGTTCAGCCTTGTTACCTTTGGAGGTTTCAGTCGCTGCACTCTTCTTGAACCGGCTTTCTATCTCAATGGACTTGCCCTTGTCACTACTCTTTTGTACTGGTGGAGTCCAAGTGCTCTTGCCTCTGCTGGTGGCTGCGGTCTTGCGCTTGATGTGTTGTTCAGCTTGGGTAGCATAGTGTAACAAATCATGGAAGTGCTCATAGTTCTGCCTCTCCACTTTTCTAGTAATCCGATCTTGGAGTCCATCCAAGAACTGTGCCATCAAGGTCTCCTCAGCATCTTGTACTTCTAGGCGGTTCCTAAGGGTGTCAAACTCCTCATAGTATTCCTCAACGGACTTGTTGCCTTGAGTGAGCTTCCTAAACCGCTTTTGGAGATCTCGGTAGTAGTAGTTAGGCACATATCTCCTCCTTAGCAAGGCTCTCATGTCATCCCAATGTACTATGGGATCACGCCTTAACCTCCTCCTCTCTGAGGTTTCTCTATCCCACCAAGACAAGGCGGTCTCCGTGAGTTGAGCAGAGGCGAGAGAGATCTTCCTTGCCTCAGTATAACCATAGTACTCAAAGATGTTCTCCATCCTTGTTTCCCAATCAATGTAAGCATCAGGATTGACCTTTCCAGCAAAGGTTGGTGGCTTGAGCTTCAAGTCTTTTCCTCCATACCAAGGGCGCTCTTCTTCTTGGTCATAGTTTCTCCCTCGGTTCCTTCCTCTGTCCCTGACATCCCTCCTAGGTGGGGGCCTGTGATCATCATCTTCTAGGCTCGGCATGTCACTATCAGAACCATCACCATCTTGCTGCTCCCCTTGAGGTTGGTGGTTTCGGTTGTTTTGAGGACCTTGAGCCGGATCGGGGGCTGGGTTATTGGCTTGTGCTTGTTGCCTCTGTTCAAGGCGAGTCATCCTCTCACTGATGGATTGCATAGCAGTCAGGAGCTGAGCCATAGTAGCCGCAGGATCAGTTGATGAAGAGTTGGTATCTCCCATTGCTTGTTCCTGAAATCAAAGACTTCCAAAGACAAGTGAAGGTATGGGAAATAAGGGAGATCGAATCCACAAAATGCAAGATGAAAACTATGGAAGTTTTGCAAAACAATTCAATTACAAAATATTTTTTTTTTTTTTTTTTGAAAGTTTTCGAAATGCACACTTTAAATAAGGAAAACCGAATCAAACTACCTTAATATGGAAAGCAAATTTTCGAAAATGGTATGCAAGGAAATCGAATCAATCTAAACACCTTTCTTTTTTTTTGAAACTTTTGATGCAAACTCGAATCAAACACAACTAGATCGATCTCTTTTCTTTTTCTTTTTGGGTTTAAATCTAAGAACACAAATAACTTAACAATGGTGAAACAAAATATGCAAGAAGGAATCAAATATTTTTATGGTTTTTCTTAATAAAATAAAACGATCCTAAAGGAAAAGGAAAGAGATAACCAGATAGGAAGCCTTTCGGCTCTGATACCAAAATGATATGGGCACGGATAGGACTCTTCTCAACAATGGAGATGGAAGATAGCACTTGGTCGTATAACCAACTTACTAACTTGTTGGATGGAGATGGCGTGTAGATGGAGTATGGATCCAAGCAGCTTGTTCGTATAAACAACTCTACAAGGATAAGGGATGATCAGATGGGGCTAGATGCTGATTGCTTTCTCACAACCAAGGATGGATCGAGGGTCGCCACAAACTCTATGGATGGAGTTTGATAAGACACGATTTGCTCTCAAGAATGCTTCTCACAAACTCTCAAAAGACTTAGATAGTTGCTAAGGCAAACTGACTCATATATTTCATAAAGGTTGAAAATACAAGGCTGCTTATAGGGGCTTATATACTCGCCAATGCAGCTGTGCCCTTCTAGGGGTCTTTGAAGCAAATTTATTACATGACTCAATCTTAGGACCTAAAGAAAGCAATAGGCTAAACAATGCCTTATTTATTCAAAAATAAAAATAAAAGAAAGATTCAAAACCTGCAAGGTAAATCAAGAGATATCAAATAATGAAATGGACTTACCTTACTTACCTTTGTGGCGAGTTTGAATGATATAGCCGTTGGGAAGAGGAGCCAAACTCGAAATGGAGAAGTGATGTCGTTTAGGTGCTTGTCTCTTCCTCTTGATACTCACCGTTTCACTCAAGAGAGATGGTAAATAAGGAAACCATCTCTTTACAAGGCAGAATGGACCATAGGATAGCATCATCTTTTGGACCTCCATGTATAACATAAGGTATCTCTTCGTTGGCCTTTGATCCGGAGATGGAAAGCTTGTCTAGGCGGCTTGTGACGTCTTCCAAGTTGGAATTGGTGTAGCTCTTTGAATATAGTCCTTCTATGGCTTCACTAAAGCTTGCAATAACACCTTTAGTTCCTGATCTTGTTCTTGGAGATCTTCTAAGGGTTGGGATGTTGATATCTGGTTCTATGTCCTCATCATTAACGGTCGAAGCAGAATTCAAAACGGACGCTCCAATTCTTCTACGGTCCATCGCATTTCATTTCCTGTCTATACTGCCCGAACCGCCCATCGAAACCCTAAACCCTAAATTTTGTATTCACCATCCTAATTTTATTTTCAAGATAAACGGTTGGAGCGGAATTCAAAACAGACGCACCAATTCTTCTACGGTCCATCGCAATTCATTTCGAGTCTATACTGCCCGTACCGCCCACCGAAACCCTAAACCCTAAATTTTGTATTCACCGTCATAATTTTAATTTCAAGATGAACGGACGAAGCGGAATTCAAAACGAACGCACCAATTGTTCTACGGTCCATCGCACTTCATTTCCGGTGTATACAGCCCGTACTGCCTGACTAAACCCTAAACCCAAAATTTTATGTTCACCGTCCTAATTACAATTTCAAGATTAATGGTCGAAGCGGAATTCTAAACGGACGCTCCAATTCTTCTACGGTCTATCGCATTTCATTTCCGGTCTATACTGCCCGTACCGCCCGCCTAAACCCTAAACCGTGATTTTTTTGTTCACCGTCCTAATTTAAATATCAAGAAGAACGGTCGAAGCGGAATTCAATACGGACGCACCAATTCTTCTACGGTCCATCGCACTTTATTTCTGGTCTATACTGGCCGTGCCGTCCGACTAAACCCTAAACCCTAAATTTTGTGTTCACCCTCCTTATTTCAATTTCAAGACGAACGGTCGAAGCAGAATTCAAAACGGACGCACCATTTCTTCAACGGTCCATCGCACTTCATTTCCGGTCTATATTGCTCGTACCGCCTGTCTAAATCCTAAACCCTAAATTTTGTATTCACTGTCCTAATTTAAATTTCAAGATGAACGGTCAAAGCAGAATTCAAAACGGACGCACCAATTCTTCTACGGTTCATCGCACTTCAGTTCCGGTCTATACTGCCCGTACCGCCCAACCAGACGATCAAATTCTCCGGACTGAATCGCCGCTTTCTCGACCTGTTTTGCATTCTAAGAAGGATGGTCGTGACAGAACTCAATTTGACTGTGTACATTTCAAGATAGGCAGTGCAACTTCATTTCCGGCTGCTTTGGACCGTAATGTTCGCGTATTGACCATGTCCGCGGGACATGCTGAAGATTTATTGAATCTGGACAATGGAATATGAAGGGTTCACTTGGAGTCGACCTGTGATTTCGTGCCTTGACCAGATCTGGTCAATATTTTTATTTAAACCCTAAACCCTAAATGTACTGGACAGACTGACCGGAAACTCTACTGGACTGTCCTGCATGCATCCGGATGGGAGTTTTGGCTGGAATCATGGCCAGATGATCGATTTCACCGTACTGAATTTTGTTTTCACCGTCCTTATTTCAATTTCAAGATGAACGGTCGAAGCAGAATCCAAAACGGACGCCCTAATTCTTCTACAGTCCATCGCACTTCGTTTCCAGTCTATACTGCCCGTACCGCCCGACCAAACGATCGAATTCCCCGGACTGAATCAAACTTTTCCCGACCTGTTTTGCATTCTAAGAAGGATGGTCGTAACAAAACTCAATTTGACCGACTATATTTCAAGATAGGCAGTGCAACTTCATTTCCGGCTAGTTTGGACTGTCATGTTCGCGTACTGACCCTGTCCGCGGGACATGCTGAAGATTCATTGAATCTGACAGTGGAATATGAAGGGTTCACTTGCAGTCAACCGGAGATTCCGTGCCTTGACCAGATCTGGTCAATATTTATATTTTCTAAGGAATTTTTTCCTTTTCTATTATTTCTTTCGCCATAATTCTGTATGTCACTTTTGACTTGTAATCCTATTTATCCTCTTTATAGTTAGATAATCACTTCATAATTTTTATTAATGTATGATAAATTATATTTCAGGGTATATATTGACATCGTTCAAATTTATTAATAATTAAGTTAGTTAAACTTCATATAGTGTCTTAATAAGTGTGCTTACAGCTACGGAATCTCTATTCCTGGAAAAACCGGAGACAAAAAGATTTAAAACCTCTTTGACCATCATCATATGTCAGCACATGATGAAACTATGCATATAGACAAGATTTTCATATTTTTGATTTTTTCTCAAAATATGTCGGTACCCTACAAAAGTATTAAGTTACGTTAAGTGCTACATATATTGAAGCTTATACTCTCAAGTATTGTTTAAAAAATTATAAAATATCCTACATTAACAGTAATGTATGCTAAAATTTCTCTCGTTGTAAATGAAAAATAATTTTAATTTTCTAACAGTTAATAAAAATTCATATACTGCCTAAATTAGTGGACTAACTACTATGAAATCTAAATATATATTTATATATATATATATATATATATATATATATATATATATATATATATACATATATATATAGAGAAACAAAGACAACAAAATTTCCAAACATCTTTGATCATCATCCTATGTCAGTCATGATGCTATTATTCATTAAACAAAATTTTATTGTGTCTAGGCATAAAGAAAGTGTTTGATTGATAGTTTGCCACCTCTAGATTGGATCTACATCACCCAAGATCAAATACCCAGCCGCATGAGTCCTCTTGCTTCATATTGAGAAAGAAAGCTTGATCATTTATTGCATTTCTAGTATAGTTATTGTTCAATATCACTTCATTCATTGGTTGCACTTAGCTTAAGCATGAACTTGCATTCCCTTTTCTTTAGAATCCCCTAGGATTGGTTCGACAATCTTTTATACTACATCATTTGGTTAATGACCCTTGAAAAGTCCTAGCATCAAATTAAAATATCTTGCATATTTACATAATTTTAGCCTTCATATCTTGCGCATTTTGATCATATAGATTAGGAATTAGGCATCATAGGGTCCATATTGCTTTCATTTGTCCTTATTAGGTGCTGGAGTATGATGTGAAGTGTATTTGAGATTTTTGGGAGCAGTGTGATCCAAAGGGTGTGAAATATGAACATGGACGGAGGCCTTCTAGAAGTCTTCTGTTGCCAAGATTCTTTGGACACATAGGGAATTGAGTTAGCTTTCCAATGGAAGTGGTTTCAAGTTATTTAGAGCTATATTGGAGGAGTTATGAATAAAACACTGAAGGCAAATCAACATACCCGACCAGTGGTACGCGGCCTGTACCACCCGCAGGTACCGGGTCGATGAAGAAAGCTACCCGGGTCGAGGCACCCGACCAGTCCTACCCGCACGTACCGGGACGATGCGGTACGCGGCCAGACGCACCCGGCCTGGACCACCCACACGGGTCGGGCCGACGCGGTACGCGGCCAGCGGTACGCGGCCAGCGGTACGCGGCCTGGACCACCCGGGTGCCTGCCGGTCCGCCTCGAGACTCTTCCCATTTTAAGGGATTTTTGGTCATTTTTAGTGTATTTTCAAGGGTTTTTAAGCCCCATATAAATACTCTTGTAAGCACTTGGATATCTTATCTTGTTTTTCTCTCAATAACACATTGAAACCTTGAAGAAATATTGAATCTTTAGTTTCTTTTCTTCTATTTTTTTGTGATTGTGTAATTATCTTCCTCTCTAATCATGTCTAACCTTGAATCATCCTTGTTTTTTGGGTTATTCATGTCTATTAGTGAGTAGACTAATCTAGGATTCATGGGTTACGGTGATTAAGAGTGATTAGTGAAGATCTAGGGTTTTTAGTGTTAGATCTACTTGTTTCTTTGCTTGTTGAGGGTTCTCAATGCTATTTTAGTCTTGATCACACTAAAATAGATCCTTAGACATTTCACACCCGGTAGGTGTATGATGAAATGTCTCAACCAACTCTTCAATGCTTTTAGCTTGCTTTGCCAAAGGGATTTGATGTCAAAGGTGCTAGGATTGCTATTAGACTTGTTCTCAATGATTGCTTAAGTAATATTCAACCAAAGAGATTTGATGCTTGAGTTGTTTTAGCAAATGAACATTCATTTAGGGATAGAGCTTGTTTACTAATATGTTTAGGCATAAGAAAAGTGTTTGATTGATAGCTTGCCACCTCTTGATTGGATCTACATCATCCAAGATCAAATACCTATCCCCATGGGTCCTCTTGCTTCATATTTAGAAAGAAAGCTTGATCATTTATAGCATTTCTAGTATAGTATAGTTCAATATCACTTCACTCATTGGTTGCACTTAGCTTAAGCATGAACATGCATCCCCTTTGCTTTACAATCACCTAGGATTGGTTCGACAATCTTTTATACTATATCATTTGGTTAAGGACCTTTGAAAAGTCCTAGCATCAGTTAGAGAGCTAAGATTGCAAAATTAGTACTTGAAAATGTCTACTTTAATCTGTTGCATTGCTTTAAATATTTTCTTAGGTATTTTCGTAGGTTTTAACCCACATATTTTGAGAAAAAATCATAAATGTGACAATCTTATTTAAATGCATATTTCATCATGTACTAACATATGATAATTTTCAAAAATGTTTGGAACATTTGTTGTATTCGTTTCTCTCAAGAATATATATTTCATAGTGGTAAAATCATTGATTTAGTTAGTATACGCAACTTTACTAACATAATTGTTTAAAAAAAATTAGAGCAAGGTCCATGTACCATGAAGAAGATTTTATCATACATTAATAAAAATATATTAAGTGGTTAGAATATCTAAACAACACTAATGATCAGATCATTTAACCAAAAATTCAATGTTTTCCTAACAGTTAACCTACATATTTTGAGAAGAATTCAAAAATGTGAAAATGGTGCTTTAATACATATAATGGCCATAAATGTTTGGAACCTTTGGTGTTTCCTTTTCTCTAAAGAATTGAGATTTCATAGTGGTTAGTCCACAAATTTAAGCAGTATATAAACTTCTATTGAAACGTTGATTAAAAAGTTATAATAGTACCCATGTTCCGTGAAAGAACGCTTATACTAGATTAATAAATTTTAGAATGTGGTTAAAATTTAGAATGTATATTAACAAAGTTCAGTATATAGAGAATTAGACCAAAAACTAAATATTTTCGTACGTATTTTCGTAGGTGTTAACCCACATATTTTGAGAAAAAAAACATAAATGTGACAATCTTATTTAAATGCATAGTTGCATCATGTACTAACATAAGATGATTCTCAAAAATGTTTGGAACCTTTATTGTGTCCGTTTCTCTCAAGAATATAAATTTCAGAGTGGTAAATTCAATTATTTAGGTACTATACGCAATTTTACTAACCTAATTGTTAAAAAAAATTATAACAACGTCCATACCATGATGAAGAATTTATCATACAATAATAAAAAATGTATTAAGTGATTATAATTTTTAAACAACACTAATGATCAGCGCATTTAACCAAAAAATCAATGTTTTCCAAACGGTTAACCTACATATTTCGAGAAGAATTTCAAAAATATGAAAATGGTGCTTTAATACATATAATGGCCAAAAAGGTCTGGAACCTTTGTTGTTTTCTTTTCTCTAAGGAATTGAGATTTCATAGTGATAAATCCACTAATTTAGGCAGTATATAAAGTTTTATTGAAACATTGATTAAAAAGTTATAATCGTGTCCATGTTCCTTGGAAGAACGCTTATACTAGATTAATAAATTGAGAGCCGAAGTGATGAGGCTGGGCTCGAAGGCTGATGCTCAACAAGGAAAGATTGAGAGCCAAGAGCTCAATATCCATGTGAAGAGCAGGAGGAATAGTGACATGGACTCTGCTCGAAGGATAGCTGAGCGCCAAGTTCGTGAGCTCGTTGCCTCATCCCAGGAGAGCCAGAAGAACAAGGAGGCCGAGGTCAAGCTGGCAGTCAGGGAAGGGAAGAAAGAGGTCGCTGAAGCTTATGGCAAGATCCTGGCCTGTGTTCAAGAGAAGTTTGCTAAGAAGAAGGAAGAGGTCAGTGCACTGGTGTACGCTCAGGAGCTCCAAGCCAACGTTGATCTCTTGAAGGACATGTTGAACAACAAGATCCAGAGTGTTGAGGAGGAATACAGCCAACTGGTGGCTTTGTTGCCTGGTGCGACGACCGCGTATGAGAAGGCTCAAGTGTCTGACTTTTCAGTCAGCAAGCTTCCTCTTCCCCAGATCTCGGACAGCTCAGGTACTTTTGGGATTAACATGTTTAATCCGTCCTTTTCTGGGGAATATGGTTCTAATCTGGATTTAATGGCTCCTGACTTAGTTCCGATCGAGGCAGCTCAAGGAGGCAATGCTAACGTGGCTGAGGGAGAGGTTCCAGTGGGTGATGGTGAACCGATCCAAGATGAGAAGGAAGATTAAGAGCTATGGCTCTTTTAAGTTTATATTTCATGTTTTTCAAACTTTGGTTTAAGTTTCGTTTGACTTCTACGACTTTAGTGCCTGAGGAGGCCTTTAAACCTTTATCGTTGTCTAGGATTTTAATAGCCTGGGGAGGCTTTTAAACCCTTTGTCATATTTAAGACTTTGTTATTTTCATCTCGAGTTTTTGAGCTTGGTCGTGTCGTACTTTATCATAACAATTGCTGAATCAAATTAGGACTTTTAGTTTCGATTTGTTGTGAACGTTTTTGCTTAATTAATGTTTGGTCATGAGGACTTCGAAGAGTGGTCCTTGACGTTGTTTCGGGAAATCTAGGGACCTGGATCCAATTTTGAAAGTTCTGAGACCTGACATCCAGGTCTGTCGGGACCTGAGTTAGACTCTTCGGGACCTGGGTTAGACTCATCGGGACCTGAGTTAATCCGAAGGATTTCGGGACCTTTGGAATGCAGTGAATGAAGACCTTTTGATTCTTATGAGGATTTTAAGACCTTGTTGATTCTTTAGGATTTTAAGACCTTTTGATTCTTATGAGGATTTTAAGACCTTATTGATTTGCCAAGGATTTTAAGACCTTGGTTGTTGTTAAGGATTTTGAGACCTTATTGATTTGTCAAGGATTTTAAGACCTTGGTTGTTGTTAAGGATTTTGAAACCTTATTGATTTGTCAAGGATTTTAAGACCTTGGATTATGTCAAGGATTTTAAGACCTTCGTGGGTGTTAAGGATTTTAAAACCTTAGGTTATGTTAAGGATTTTGAGACCTTGGGTCCAGGTTCTCAAGGACCTGAATGTGTTCGAGATAATTGAGCTCAGGTCGCGGTTTAATGGGACCTGAATTCTCTTAGAGGGTTTTAAGACCTTTGATGCTTATGAAACTGAATTAATCGTCTTATTAATGTCAGATATCAAAGAGTACATGATTCAGATTGTTTACATAGTAGCTTATTTTTGGGCTAAGCGTCCTTGGTGACACATGCCGCTTTGGCTTAGATGATGAGATTGGTGAGAAGAGGTTGGGGCTGCACTCATGACGGAGTTGCCTACGTACCCAGTCAAGGGATCAAGCCAAACGTAGTTCAGGGAATTTGGGTACCTAATGATAGTATCATTTGAGGTTCGTGGCGTTCCACGATCGGATTTCAGGTACCCCGGTTCGTACCTTCTGGAGTTTGTAAACTCCGGGTCGTACTACGTGGATGATTCGGTAGGGTCCTTCCCAGTTGGTTCCTAACTTTCCAGCCCCTGGTTCTTTAGTTCCTTCGAACACCTTTCTGAGTACCAGGTCTCCTACAGCGAACTGTCGGGGCCTTACTTTGGAGTTATAGTGCCGAGCCATTGCTTGCTGGTAATTTTGAATGCGGAGCAAAGCTTGGTCTCGTCTTTCCTCGATTAAGTCGAGGCTATCCATCAAGAGCTGGTTGTTAGCTGCGGGGTTCGAGGTGCAGAGCTCCCGTCGGAGGCTGCCTGCGGTAGTTTCTGCTGGGACGACAGCTTCCATCCCGTAGGCTAAGGAGAAAGGAGTTTCCTCTGTAGCTTTTCGTGGGGTGGTTCTGCAAGCCCATAGTACTTCGGGTAGTTTTTCTGACCAGAGTTCTTTCTGAGCTCCTAGGCGTTTCTTGAGGTTTGCTAAGATTGACTTGTTAGCAGCCTCCGCCTGGCCGTTACCTTGAGGTCGCCGAGGTGATGAAAATGTGAGACGGATGTTCCACTTATCGCAGAACTTCTTGAAATCGTGGGATATGAACTGTCCTCTGTTGTCGGTTACGATTTCGTATGGGACACCGTGCCTACATACAATGTTCTTCCAAACAAATCCTTCGACCTCAAATCTGTTTATTTGTTGAAAAGCTTCAGCTTCGATCCATTTCGTGAAATAGTCGGTTAGGACCAGGAGGTTCAGTAATTTCTTTCCTTTGCCTGACGGTACTAATGGACCTACGATATCCATAGACCACCTCATGAACGGGTAGGGAGCTGATATGTTAGATAGCTTCTCCGCTGGTTGGTGTATGATCGGTGCATGCCTTTGGCATTTGTCGCATGATGAGGAGTAGACCTTGCAGTCCGCGATAATAGTAGGCCAGAAGTAACCTTGCCTTTTAATTCGGATAGCTAGAGCTCTGCCCCCGGAATGATTACCGCAGGAACCGTCGTGCATTTCCTTCATGAGTTTCATAGCCACTAGACCATGAACGCACTTTAGGTAAGGTCCGGAGACACTTCGTTTGTGGAGGGCTGACTCGATTATGCAATATCTTGCTGCTAAGGCTTTGAGTTTTCGAGCCTCCCACTTATTGGGTGGGATTTTTCCCTCGAGGATGTAATCCATGATCGGTATCCTCCAGTCTTCTCTTCCTACAACTTTGTTGTGAAGAGAGGAGGGAGGTTCCTGTTCGGGACCTGGTGTAGTGGTGCCCCCGGGGGTATTCGTTGGAACAGGCTCCAAGGGGTCTGAGTTCTGAAGAATATCTCCAATTCCTTCGTTGTCCCCGGTGGTTTGTGTTGTGTTTTTGCGAGCTGCGCGGCTTCTTGTTTGTACCTTGAGGACGAGTGGTTCCGAGGTTTCGGTGGTGCCCCCGGGGGTATTCGTTAAGTTAGGCTCAGGAGAGTCCGAACTTCGGCGAATGCCCTCACTTTGGTTGTGGTCCTCTAGGTTTTTGGTTGTATTGTTAAAGGAGTGTTTTCTGGAGCTACGTGCTCTGGTTTTAGGGAACCAAAATGTCGTGAAGATTTGGGTAGCTTCCGTAGGGAGGCTGTTATCCTCGACTTTTGCTTTTGACATGTTATCTAATTCAGCTTTGGTAGCTATGTCGATACTCGGCTTTTCGATTCCTTCCACGGGTATAATTCGTTTTACGAGAGGGTCGGACGTGGAGGCTAACGCAGCGAGCGCGTCTGCTGAAGAGTTCTCTCCTCGTGGGATTCTCGTTAGATCGAACTTATTGAACTGTTTTGTCAAGCTTAAGACTACTTCGAGGTATGCCCCCATCCTTTCGTCTCTTGTTTCGTATTCTCCGTGAAACTGGCTAGCTACTAGCTGAGAGTCACAGTAGGCGCTCAGCTCTCGGATTCCGAGGCTAAGGGCTAGTTTTAAGCCGGCGATTAATGCTTCATACTCAGCTTCGTTGTTGGAGGCGTTAAATCCGAGTCTATAGGATTGTTCGATGGTTTCCCCAGCTGAGGAGGTTAATCTTAGACCGACGCCGGAGCCTTGTTTTGACGAGGCTCCGTCTACGTATAGGCTCCATTTTGGGACCTCTATCTCTTGGTCTAAATGTTCGGACGTAAGCTCGATAACGAAATCGGCAAGGACCTGAGCTTTTGCAGCTGCTCGAGGTCTGTATTCGATATCGTATTCGCTGAGTTCGATAGCCCATTTAGCTAGTCGTCCGGACTGGCTAGGACTATGCAAAATCGTTCGTAATGGGTGTGAGGTCATTACGATGATTGAGTGTGATTGGAAATACGGTCGTAGCTTCCTAGCGGCTGTTACGACTGCTAGGGCTAGTTTTTCCATGGTAGGGTATCTCGTTTCGGCGTCTATTAGGCTTCTACTAGTGTAATAGACAGGTCTTTGTTCGTTTTGCTCTTCTCGTACTAGCACCCCACTAACTGCGGCTGCCGATACGGCCAGGTACAGGTACAGTGGTTCTCCAGTTACAGGTTTGGACAGTATCGGAGGTTCCGAGAGGTATGCTTTCAGCTGTTTGAAGGCTTCTTCGCATTTTTCGTCCCATAGGAACTTCTTATTATTTTTCAGGAGTTTGTAGAATGGGAGGCACTTGTCAGTGGACCTGGAGATGAATCTATTTAGTGCTGCGATCCGCCCAGTCAATCTTTGTACCTCTCTGGTCGTTCTAGGTGACGGCATTTCTAGGAATGTCGCTATTTGTTTCGGGTTGGCTTCGATGCCTCTTTCGGTTACGAGGTAACCTAGAAATTCGCCGGAGGGTACTCCGAAGGTACATTTAGCTGGGTTTAGCTTCATGTCATATTTGTTGAGGATGTCGAAGCATTCCCTTAGATGGGAAATATGGTCCTCTCCCATCGAAGATTTGACTAACATGTCGTCGATGTAGACTTCCATGGTTTTTCCAAGTTGTCCAGCAAACATTTTATTTACTAACCTCTGATAGGTGGCTCCCGCGTTTTTCAAGCCAAATGGCATAACCTTATAACAATAGGTTCCTCATTCGGTTATGAACGCGGTTTTCTCTTGATCCTCAGGCTCCATCATAATCTGGTTATATCCAGAAAAGGCATCCATAAAGGACAGGAGCTGGTGACCAGCCGTTGCTTCGACTAAGCGATCGATGTGAGGTAACGGGAAGCTGTCTTTAGGACAGGCCTTGTTTAGGTCGGTGAAGTCTACGCAGATTCTCCATTTCCCATTCTTCTTTTTTACTACCACTGGGTTGGCTAACCAATCGGGGTATTGAACTTCTCGGATTGATCCGGCCTTTGTTAGTCGATCAACCTCGTCGTTAACGGCTTGGGCTTTTTCAAGACCTAGCTTGCGACGCTTCTGTTTGATCGGCTTGAAGGTGGGATCTACATTGAGCTTATGTGTGGTGACGTTGGGGTTTATGCCCTTCATGTCACTGGTGGCCCATGCGAAGGTTTTGACATTTTGTTTTAGGAATTCGATGAGCTCCTTTTTAGTTTCGGGAGGCAGCTCAGATCCGATGCTTACTTGTTTTTCAGGGTTCGAGTCGTCAATGCTAACTTTTTCGATGAGGTTCTTGGGAGGACCTCGGATATTCTGTTGCATTTCGCGACTCTCCTGGACCTGTAATTGCTATTGGGGGGAATCTTTTATGATTTCGAACCCTCCCAGGTAACAGATCCTTGAAATCTTTTGGCTACCATGTATGGTAACTATCCCATCGGTTGCTGGAAATTTCACGCATTGGTGATAAGTTGAAGCCACTGCTTTCATCTTATGAATCCAAGGTCTTCCAAGGATTGCGTGGAAGGGAGACGGTTTGTCGACAACTATGAAGTTGGTCATTTTCATGACTCCGCCAGCTATGACTGGGAGCTTGATGTGTAATACCCCGTCAACAAAAAAAAATGTCAAATAAGATGGATAGCATTTTGTGGATGGCGTTTGATGGATAGTGTTTCATGGATGGGATGTAGTAAATCAGTCACATGAGCTGCACCTGCCTGCTTGAATGATTCATTTTTTTTTTGTGGTCATGTGATGGTCACAAGCTGTCTACTTGCTTCCTTTGCTAGACAAGAACATGTGAGGAGCACATGTGTGATAACCCGTCCGTAGGAGTAAAATGGTCGAGATCAACAAAGTTGCAGTTTGGAGCCAAGCTTTTGGGAATCAAAGAATGCTGAGGAATGTTGAGTTTTGATTATTTCAAACTTAACATGGTTCAGAGAAAACAGAAGATTGGTCGAGCATCAACTTGATGGTCAAACCGCGGGCGATACAGATCAACTGAGAAGTTTCGAAGTACGATGTCGTCAAGCAATGGGTCGTGAGTGAACCATGAGAAAAATAAGCTGCTCTACCTTTCTTAGAAGTGTCTTAGATTGATCAGACGAAGATTTTGGAAGCATCACATTTTTGGAAGCACGACGGTTTAGAAGCTCGACGTTTCTTAGCGACTAAGTTTTCCCCGAAACTTCACATATATCATCAGAATATTATTTCGGAGATATTATAAGTTCGAAGCAGGACGGGAGTAAGCACGACGGGAAGCAAGCACGACGGGAAAACTCGAAGTTGGACAAAAACCCTAATTTCGGTTTTACGAAATTATTGAAGGAAGCCGGAGGCTCGGGAAATACTTTTAGAGGATCTCAGTATTCACTTGGAGTTTATTAAAAATGTTTATCTCATCAGAACGGGCGTAGAAAAATATTCGGGATTGATCGCGGGACGAAAATTCACCGGAAGGGCCGAAATCAGTCGAACGGACCGAGAAGCTCGAGGTGGCCTTATCTGTGAGATAAGGACGTGATCTATCCTGCCTGGCATGGTATGTGGCAAGGGAAGCAGGAGGTGTTGAAGCCCAGGAGAGCACAGCATGCTGATTGACACCCAGAAGCACGAGGTGCCGCAAAACCTGCGAACGGAGCATGCTGAGCGACATGTGTGCGCTGAGTGTCAAACTGGATGAGTTCAGGACGTGGATGAGACATCTGGATGGCATGGTGTCACTCTTCAGGACATCCTGGTCATGCCATCAGACATGTGGAGCACGAGGTGTCGCGACGCATGCGTCCAGAGCCATGCGAAGCGACACACGGGCTGCCACACGGCTTGTTTCTGATTGGTTGATGCATCCTATATAAACCCCACGACCCCAGCTCATTTCAAACCATCCAGCAAACCTGAAACTCAGAGAAAACGTGAGAGAGAAAGCTAGAGAAAGAAAGTTCGAGTTTCGATCATTTTCGAGTTTTTTTCGGCAGTTTTCGAGAACAGTTACTCTGTCTGATTTGAGTCAGCATCTACAGAAGCTCTGCTCAAATAAGATCAGTCCAGACGTGGGTCTACTTGTGAAGGTCAAGAAGAAAGGGTTCGGATTGCAGAAGACGGGTTTGGGGTCAAGGCCACGGTCAACCAAAAACTGTGAGTTATAATCAATTGTTTGCTAAGCTGTTTTCATGCAGGTTCCTGTTACTTGGAAGTTGGATCATGGCAGGAGGCCAGGTCTAAACTGAGTAACGGTTTGCTTAGTTAATAGAAATGGTTAGGTTGATTAGTTAATGGCATGCTTAGTTATTGTTTGAGAATCGTAGTAGCATGCTATTCGTTAGGTTGATTGATTAGATAGTGAATGCTTAGATGATATCACTAGGTTGTGGTTAGTTAGGTATTCTGGAATTAGTATTTATGCTAGATTCTAGAATATGTTTGATTGTGTTGATTGTGATTATTGCTTGGAACCTTGTTATATTACCAGGTTTAGTATTAGTTATGTGTTAGCCATATAGGCATGTGTAGGAGTGATTGGTGTTTCCTCAACCTCGTACCTGGTGGGTTATGGAAATCCCTTTATTCACTGGGTCGAGAACACTCAGAGAGACGGGGTCATGGCCTATGGCTGAGTGGTTGCACGAAGAGGTAGTGACCGACAGTGGCCCGACTGTACTGGGACTGTCTCGTGGTGACCCGACTGTACTGTGGGCCACGATCTTCGTGTGACAACCGGCAGTGGCCCGACTGTACTGGGGCTGTCGCGCGGTGACCCGACTGTACTGTGGGCCGCGTTCGGTTTAATATTCATTCTCCTGGTCTTTGTGATAGGGAGATAGAATATTACCGAGGATGATGAGGAGGAACACTAATTCACCAAGGCCTTAGTTATATAGTTATATATAGTATAAAGGGATTGGTAAACCCTTCTTGAGTTAATATTGAGTTTGGTGGTTAGCAAGTAATTAGCATAGCCCTAGTTATCTTGTTATTACTTTTTCTGCTGCGTAATTCTGATATTGCTTGCTTGTTATTATTATTGATTGTGTTTAGGTGAACCTCTCGCTTTAGATTATTTGGGGTGGGATAGCGAGGGGTTGTATTTGTTAGTTGGGGATTGTAACTCACTGAGTAATGCTAGATTACTCACCCCTCACTCGTTGTTGTTTTCAGGTGACCAGTAGATCGAGTTAGAGGTCGCGGGGAGTTAGGCCAGCTGGTGTAGATTTTGCATCTTTTTGCTTAAAGCCGTTTTCAGAATATAAGTATGTACTTTTACTCTTTTGGCTAGCCACTACTTGTATGATAAATCGTGTTTTGTGAACCACGTATCTTATAGAATAAATAAAGGGAAGTTTTATGTAAATGCCTTGTTGTATCTGATATTAGCTCGTCCAAGCTAACACAACGTCAGATTGGGAGTACGGGTTGAGAAGCCTTAGGCTTTTGATCTGACGGGACGTGTTAATGGATGAACTGGTCTTTGTTGTGGATTAAGTTCTGTGACCTTGACTGGATCGTCCTTAACCCGTCATGTAGCACTTTCGAACCTTGGTAGAAAGTCAGCCATCGGTCATGTTCTTGTTTGATTGTTGGCTGGTGGTTCGACCTATACCTAGAACGGTTCGGGGGTGTTACAGTAGTGGTATCAGAGCATGGTTTCGTCCATGCGTGACACAAGTGCTTTTCAATGTTTTATCGAGTCAAAAGAGTCGCAAAAAGATGCCTTAGGAAACCAGCCACTTCCCGTAGTAGGTTTAATAGAAAATAGGATTTACCTTTTATTTTAATTATGTGCAGATGGCTAATCGCGGGACAGGTGATGATGGACGAGATCGGATATGGGGAGAGGGTAGGGTTTC
Source organism: Hirschfeldia incana (assembly GCA_026261945.1). NCBI lineage: Eukaryota > Viridiplantae > Streptophyta > Magnoliopsida > Brassicales > Brassicaceae > Hirschfeldia > Hirschfeldia incana. The sequence goes on along the minus strand of JABCMI010000028.1, from coordinate 4,833,870 downwards.
GACAGGGAGAGGATTGTGTTTCAGATCAGACCAAGATAATGGTAATGGCGTCAGTGAGATGTTTGGTCACCATAGGAGTCCTCTTCAAAGGACAAGATCTTTTCCGGTGTATGGTAACAGAACTGGAGTGACAAGGGATGACAGTTTGTCAAGCAATAGTCCGAGACAGAATCGGGATGAGAGACCTCAACATGACCAACCCGCTCAATCAAACCCAAGACCAGATCAGAATCATGCCACAGAAAGATCACAAGATCGAGGAGCAGAAAACACCTTGAAGCTTTTACATGATGTGATGACCCGAGCACTTAGTAACCAGCCCACAAGAACCCCAACAACTGAAGTTTCCAAACTGTTAACTACCATGAAGAACATCGGATCTTACAGATACAAGGGAGGATCAGATCCTATTGAAGCTCTCAATTGGATTACTATGATGGAGAAGAATTTTGAAGCCATGGAGTGCCCAGAAGAATATATGAAGAAGATTGCAGTGTATTATCTTGAAGGAGACGCAACAGGATGGTGGGATAGCATAGAGAGGCAGCGTGGACATACCATCACTTCATGGGAATCATTCAAGGGAGAGTTTGAAAGGAAGTACTTCCCTCCAGAAGCGAAGCATCGTCTGGAGCGTCAGTTCATGAACCTAGTTCAAGGAGATAGGCCGGTAAGAGATTATGATTCTGAGTTCACCAGATTGAGGCGTCACGTTTTCGATGGGCGTGAAGATGAAGGAACTATGATCCGTAACTTCATGTATGGACTAAAACCGGAGCTTGGAAGTCGACTTGCTGGAAGTAACTTCTACAGCTTATCTAATCTGATAGAGAAGGCTGTTAATGTCGAGACTGTATTAGAGGCAGAAAAGAAGGCTACACGTAATTCTGAAGAGCACACCAATTCTAACCATGAAGAGAAGCGGAATAGCAATAAGGGTCAGAGATTTAACAAAGGAAAAAGGGAAGCATTTGGTGGTCAAGTCAGTTATCAGGGTAACTCCAGAGTATGTTACATATGTGGACAACAAGGACATATTTCGAGGTTCTGTCCCAACAGTCAACAAAGTTTTTCATCATCATGGAAGAAGGATGTTACTTGTTTCTCCTGCGGTGAAGGGCCATTTTGCTACAGAGTGCTTAGTGAACAAGTCGAACCCTGTCACCCCTCTCGCGATCCGGGCTCCTCCTAGCCGTCCAGCAATTGAGCCAGCACCAAAGAGGCAAAACCTGGGAGGTAGAGTTTATGCCTTAGGTGTAGAAAACCTTGGTAGTGCAGGACCGTCTAATGGTCCCGTCACAGGTATTTTGGGTGTTTACCCTCCTCTTTTATTTGCATAGGATTTAGTTGTGGGGAATTTAGTTAGTATCTATGTTAGGCTAGATTGATTGATTGCTAGGTTGTGCGTTTAGAATTATTGATTGGTGATTGATGTGAGTTTTAGTTAGTATTTAGTATTGATATTGTTGATTGAGACACTGTGGCAGGAACCTTACATGTGGCTGGTAAACCCAGACATGTATTGTTTGACTCGGGAGAAACATATAGTTTTGTGACTCCCGATGTAACTGCCCAGTTTGTGGATTGTTTTGTGGTTGACAGGATAAACGTGGCAGTCTTGACCCCTGCATACCGAACCCTTGAAGCATATCACTGTATCAAGAATATTCTATAGGTTCTTCAGAAGAAACAAGTTGTGGAAAAATGGTCGGTCGTGCCTTCGGAAGGGTACGAGGTGATCATTGGAATGGATTGGTCGTCAAAGCTACGGAGTTCAGATTACTTTGTAAAAGGAAGGTTATTTGAAAGACGAGACCTCTCAACATCTAAGAATTCGAGGACGAATTCTATTAAGGGGGGAAGAATGTGATAACCCGTCCGTAGGAGTAAAATGGTCGAGATCAACAAAGTTGCAGTTTGGAGCCAAGCTTTTGGGAATCAAAGAATGCTGAGGAATGTTGAGTTTTGATCATTTCAAACTTAACATGGTTCAGAGAAAACAGAAGATTGGTCGAGCATCAACTTGATGGTCAAACCGCGGGCGATACAGATCAACTGAGAAGTTTCGAAGTACGATGTCATCAAGCAATGGGTCGTGAGTGAACCATGAGAAAAATAAGCTGCTCTACCTTTCTTAGAAGTGTCTTAGATTGATCAGACGAAGATTTTGGAAGCATCACATTTTTGGAAGCACGACGGTTTAGAAGCTCGACGTTTCAGAACCCGACGTTTCTTAGCGACTAAGTTTTCCCCGAAACTTCACATATATCATCAGAATATTATTTCGGAGATATTATAAGTTCGAAGCAGGACGGGAGTAAGCACGACGGGAAGCAAGCACGACGGGAAAACTCGAAGTTGGACAAAAACCCTAATTTCGGTTTTACGAAATTATTGAAGGAAGCCGGAGGCTCGGGAAATACTTTTAGAGGATCTCAGTATTCACTTGGAGTTTATTAAAAATGTTTATCTCATCAGAACGGGCGTAGAAAAATATTCGGGATTGATCGCGGGACGAAAATTCACCGGAAGGGCCGAAATCAGTCGAACGGACCGAGAAGCTCGAGGTGGCCTTATCTGTGAGATAAGGACGTGATCTATCCTGCCTGGCATGGTATGTGGCAAGGGAAGCAGGAGGTGTTGAAGCCCAGGAGAGCACAGCATGCTGATTGACACCCAGAAGCACGAGGTGCCGCAAAACCTGCGAACGGAGCATGCTGAGCGACATGTGTGCGCTGAGTGTCAAACTGGATGAGTTCAGGACGTGGATGAGACATCTGGATGGCATGGTGTCACTCTTCAGGACATCCTGGTCATGCCATCAGACATGTGGAGCACGAGGTGTCGCGACGCATGCGTCCAGAGCCATGCGAAGCGACACACGGGCTGCCACACGGCTTGTTTCTGATTGGTTGATGCATCCTATATAAACCCCACGACCCCAGCTCATTTCAAACCATCCAGCAAACCTGAAACTCAGAGAAAACGTGAGAGAGAAAGCTAGAGAAAGAAAGTTCGAGTTTCGATCATTTTCGAGTCTTTTTCGGCAGTTTTCGAGAACAGTTACTCTGTCTGATTTGAGTCAGCATCTACAGAAGCTCTGCTCAAATAAGATCAGTCCAGACGTGGGTCTACTTGTGAAGGTCAAGAAGAAAGGGTTCGGATTGCAGAAGACGGGTTTGGGGTCAAGGCCACGGTCAACCAAAAACTGTGAGTTATAATCAATTGTTTGCTAAGCTGTTTTCATGCAGGTTCCTGTTACTTGGAAGTTGGATCATGGCAGGAGGCCAGGTCTAAACTGAGTAACGGTTTGCTTAGTTAATAGAAATGGTTAGGTTGATTAGTTAATGGCATGCTTAGTTATTGTTTGAGAATCGTAGTAGCATGCTATTCGTTAGGTTGATTGATTAGATAGTGAATGCTTAGATGATATCACTAGGTTGTGGTTAGTTAGGTATTCTGGAATTAGTATTTATGCTAGATTCTAGAATATGTTTGATTGTGTTGATTGTGATTATTGCTTGGAACCTTGGTTATATTACCAGGTTTAGTATTAGTTATGTGTTAGCCATATAGGCATGTGTAGGAGTGATTGGTGTTTCCTCAACCTCGTACCTGGTGGGTTATGGAAATCCCTTTATTCACTGGGTCGAGAACACTCAGAGAGACGGGGTCATGGCCTATGGCTGAGTGGTTGCACGAAGAGGTAGTGACCGACAGTGGCCCGACTGTACTGGGACTGTCTCGTGGTGACCCGACTGTACTGTGGGCCACGATCTTCGTGTGACAACCGGCAGTGGCCCGACTGTACTGGGGCTGTCGCGCGGTGACCCGACTGTACTGTGGGCCGCGTTCGGTTTAATATTCATTCTCCTGGTCTTTGTGATAGGGAGATAGAATATTACCGAGGATGATGAGGAGGAACACTAATTCACCAAGGCCTTAGTTATATAGTTATATATAGTATAAAGGGATTGGTAAACCCTTCTTGAGTTAATATTGAGTTTGGTGGTTAGCAAGTAATTAGCATAGCCCTAGTTATCTTGTTATTACTTTTTCTGCTGCGTAATTCTGATATTGCTTGCTTGTTATTATTATTGATTGTGTTTAGGTGAACCTCTCGCTTTAGATTATTTGGGGTGGGATAGCGAGGGGTTGTATTTGTTAGTTGGGGATTGTAACTCACTGAGTAATGCTAGATTACTCACCCCTCACTCGTTGTTGTTTTCAGGTGACCAGTAGATCGAGTTAGAGGTCGCGGGGAGTTAGGCCAGCTGGTGTAGATTTTGCATCTTTTTGCTTAAAGCCGTTTTCAGAATATAAGTATGTACTTTTACTCTTTTGGCTAGCCACTACTTGTATGATAAATCGTGTTTTGTGAACCACGTATCTTATAGAATAAATAAAGGGAAGTTTTATGTAAATGCCTTGTTGTATCTGATATTAGCTCGTCCAAGCTAACACAACGTCAGATTGGGAGTACGGGTTGAGAAGCCTTAGGCTTTTGATCTGACGGGACGTGTTAATGGATGAACTGGTCTTTGTTGTGGATTAAGTTCTGTGACCTTGACTGGATCGTCCTTAACCCGTCATGTAGCACTTTCGAACCTTGGTAGAAAGTCAGCCATCGGTCATGTTCTTATTTGATTGTTGGCTGGTGGTTCGACCTATACCTAGAACGGTTCGGGGGTGTTACAACATGTCTGAGTAAGTATTTCTTCATGGGAGGGAAAAGACAGCAGCTTATTGCTGAGAGTAATGAAGCAGTTCTCCACTTGTCCTTGCACAGTCTTGCCTTGTTATGAGATTGATGAAACAACTTTCCACATGGTGCTCTTTGTCTTGCTTTGTGTAAAGAGAAAACCCATAGGTGAAGCAACTACTATGATATAAATACATTTTTGTTTCTTCTGGACGTCCTTGGTCAGCCATTAAAACCAGAGAAAAATCAGAGATAGTTGGAGAGAAAAAGAGAGAGAAAAAGAGAGAGAAAAAGAGAGAAAAATCAGAAGAAAAATCAGAGAAAGCTTTAGTGAATTCTTCTTGTCTTTATAACTCATCCTGGACTTGTGAAAGAGTAGAAGATTATCAGATCAGAATCAAGAAGAAGGTTTGGAGCAGTTGAGAAGGGTTTGGTCAACAAACGGAATCAAGCCATATCGGTTAATTACGGTGAGTTACGGTTAATTGTTTGTTAACAAAATTTTTTATACAGGTTCCTGACATCGGAGACGGTTCCTGAGCTATAAAAGCTAGACCTGTCTAGGTGTCAGTTTGTGGTTCCAAGGCTTGAGATGATGTCTGAGCTAAATGGATAGCAAGGCTAATCTAAGCACTTGGGTCGTTGTGATTGTGTATAATAGTGTACTTACTGTATGTTGAAATGATATGTATGTGCCTCGTGATGGTACTATTGTGGGAGAATCTCGTGGTGGTTCTAGTATTTTGCAGGTCATTGCTTCCTCAAATGATACCACTAAGCCGGTCGTGGTCCGGAAAGTGGTGGGCTCGGTTTAACTTGGCTTGATCACCAAGGCCGAGTGTCACACACTAGATGTGGCAGCCCCCGGCGAGTCCGATAGAGGACCGGGGCACGGCGATTCCGACTGAGGACCGTGACCGGGCGATTCCCGAGCGCCTATGCCTTCGTGGTGTATTAGTGAAGGGATTGCCGGTGTCCCTCGTGTGGAGGAAGAATGATTCTGTTGGGCCCTTGAGTTATATATATATATATATATATATACATATATTTGGTTTATTTATTCGCCATTTAAATCATTCATGATGTTATGTTTTAAGTATTGATTGTTGAACTGCCCGTCTTGCTTGTGTTTGGGGTTGGGTTGGGGATGACGGGTAGTTGTATTTGCTAGTAAGGGAACCCTGGCTCACTGAGTGAAACTAGTTCGCTCACTCCTCACCTTTATCTTGCAGGTAACCAGTATAAAGGACCATAGCGCTCACGGAACTGTAGGAGCTGGTGTAGATTGGACATCTTTTGCTAAAGACTCTTTTCAAGATATATGAATGTATGTTTTACTTTCGGATGCGTCCATGGACTTATGTATAATATTTTGGGCTTGTAAACCTCATATCATATATATGAAATAAAGTATGTTTTATATTCGAGACGTGTTGAATCTGATATTAGGTTAGTCCGACCTAACACAACTCTATGACTCGGCACGGGTTGCAAAGCCTAAGACTGAAGATTAGAGGAAACGAGTTTTGAATGGATAATCTGAGTTACATAATTTCATTTTGTAATTTGGAAAGTTTATTCTTAACTCATTGTAACATTTCCGGACTTGACAAAGGAAGGTCGTTTGGGCATATTTTATTTTTATTATTATTATTTTTTTTATTTTTTTTTATTTTTTTTATTTTATGCCCGACTGGCTGACCGATGTTTAAAACGGTTCGGGGGTGTTACAGAGGTGGTATCAGAGCATGGTTGAGATCATGCGGTCAATCACGTATTTTCCATGTTTTATCGAGTCAAATGTGTCGCAAAAGATGTGTTAGGAAACCAGCAGAGTTCCGCGTAAGTCAGTATTCTAAATAGGAAATTCCCTGTTCGTGAATGCAGATGGCAAGGAGGGGAATGAGTGAAGGGGGACAAGATTGGATGCTGGGTATAGGCAGAGTCTCACGAAGAAGAGGACTGGGATATGAATCTGAGGGAAGGGTGCAAACCATGGCACACACTGACCAGGACTCCAGCGAAGATAACATGGTGGGAAACGACAATCTGTTTGGACACGATCAATCGAGACCACAAGAGGAACACCTTCCACCAAACCGTACTGCAAGGGAAAGACAAGAAACAAATGATGGTGAATCAAGTGTTCAAGGACCAAGATCAGTAAGGAGGAATAACCCGATCGAATCAGAACCTCATAATCAACCACCCCAAGGAGTAGGAATGGAGAACACTCTAAAGATGCTTCATGACGTGATAGCGAGGTCACTTCAACAACCTCAAGTGCAGCCTCAACCACTTATGGCACAACCTTCAGTGGCTACACCAATGTTATTGCTGATAACTGCCATGAAGAATATGAAAACCCCACATTTTGAAGGAGGGACAGATCCATTTGAAGCCGATCAGTGGCTTCGAACCATGGAGAAGAACTTTGAGACCCTGACATGTTCTGTGGAGTCTAAGAAGAAGATGGCTGTGTACTACTTAGATAAAGACGCGGCGGAATGGTGGGAAAGTAGGGATCGCCAGGTGGGACATCTGGTCACCACTTGGGCAACTTTCAAAAAAGAATTTAAGCGCAAGTATTTTACCCCTGAGTCCAAGCGAAGGCTTCAGCGTCAATTTGCTAACCTAGTACAAGGAGACAAGACAATTAGAGAGTATGAATCTGAGTTCATGCGTCTGCGACGATACATACTGCGAGGACAAGATGATGAAGAAACCATGATATCCAACTTTATGTTTGGTCTAAAACCAGAGTTGGAAAATAGACTAGCAGTCGGGAACTACGAGAATCTCACTGAGTTAGTGGAAAAGGCTGTGAATGTGGAGATCGGATTAGAAGCTGAGAAAGCGGCGAGTAAGAAATCCAAGCAGCATCAAGAAGGAAAACATGGCGGGAACCAAGGATCATTCAAGGGTAAAGAAAAGGAGAAAGGCTCGGGAGGGCCAAGTCGACGATCCATGTTCACCGGAAAATGTTTTAACTGTGGCAAGATAGGCCATAAGTCAAGTGAATGCTTTGGGAAGAAACCTGGATCATTTCAGTCAAACTCATACAATCCTACATGTTACACGTGTGGAAAGAAAGGACACATTTCTACCCAGTGCAGCGTCAACCGTCCTATCCCAGCTACACCAATCACTGTTCATCCTCCCCCAGCTCCACCTGCAATCGCACCAGCACCAAAAAGGCAAGCTACAGGAGGTAGAGTTTACGCTCTGGAATTAGATGATCCTAAGCCTCCAGGCCCGTCTCAGGGTCCCATCACAGGTATTTGGGCTCTTTAACCTGCTTGTTTGATTTTTGTGTTGTGTGATTGCTTGTGATGGATTGGTTAATTATCATGAGATAATTATATTTAGTTAATATATATTTATATTGTGGCAGGAACTCTACATGTTGCGGGTCGCCCCACACATGTATTGTTCGATTCAGGGGCTACACATAGTTTTGTGACCCCTGAGGTAGCTGCCGAGTTTGCGGGTTCATTTGTGGTTGACAGGACGGATGTGGCTGTATTGACTCCCGGAGACCAAACCCTACAAGCTAGAGAATGCATCAGAAGTATCTCGTTAGTCATTTGTGAGAAGATGTTTTTGGCAGATTTGTTGGTGGTGCCGTTAAAAGGATATGAGGTTATCCTGGGCATGGATTGGTTATCAGGTTATCAGGCACATTTAGAATGTGGAAAGGGTTGTATTTCGTTCAAACAGAGTGGGCAGAGGCAAGTAGTGTTCTACGGGATCAGTCCAAGCAAGACAGTGTCTTTTGTAGCTGCTTTGAGAGTGGAAGATTTGCTTAAGGATGGTGAGGCGTATCTGGTAACAATAACTACTAGTGAAGGATCCACTAGCAGCGGTGTCGAGGTTAAGGATATTGATGTAGTACAAGATTTTGAAGATGTGTTTGCGGCGTTAAAAGAGATACCTCCACCTCGGAGTAATCCTTTCACAATTAACTTGGAACCTGGAGCAAAGCCGATAGCAAAGGCTCCTTACCGCATGGCCCCTGCAGAGTTGGCAGAATTGAAGAAACAACTAGAAGATTTAATGGAGAAAGGTTTCATAAGACCTAGCTCATCACCTTGGGGAGCTCCAGTTTTGTTTGTGAAGAAGAAGGATGGAAGCATGAGACTTTGTATTGATTACCGAGGAATCAACAATATCACGGTCAAAGACAAGTATCCTCTTCCGAGGATAGACGAGTTGTTGGATCAGTTAAAGGGAGCAAGTTGGTTCTCAAAGATTGACTTGGCATCAGGCTATCATCAGATACCAGTTGCAGAAGGTGATGTCATGAAGACTGCATTTAGAACTCGTTATGGACAATACGAGTTCGTGGTAATGCCTTTTGGCCTTACTAATGCACCAGCAGCTTTCATGAGATTGATGAATGAAGTCTTCCATGATTATCTCGATAGATTCGTGATAATTTTCATCGATGACATTTTAATATATTCCAAGACAGAGGAAGAGCACAAAGTACATTTGAAGTTAGTGTTAGAACGACTAAGGAACCAGAAGCTGTATGCAAAGTTTAGTAAGTGTTCTTTTTGGAAAAGAGAGATCGGGTTCTTAGGTCACCGAGTATCTGGAGAAGGAGTTTCCGTTGATTCAGAAAAGGTGAAAGCAATTGAAGGGTGGCCAAGGCCAACTACGGTAACCGAGGTAAGAAGTTTCCTTGGGTTAGCCGGGTACTATCGGAAGTTTGTCAAGGACTTTTCGCCGATCGCGAAACCTTTGACGAAGTTGACTGGAAAAGGAGTTCCATTCATCTGGAAAAATGAAACAGAGGAGGCATTTCAGAGATTAAAGATAGCTTTGACTACAACACCGGTATTGGCATTACCTGAACAAGGTAAACCTTATACCGTGTACGCAGATGCCTCTAGAGTTGGATTGGGTTGTGTGCTGATGCAAGAAGGCAAGGTCATTGCTTATGCATCAAGGCAACTCAGGAAGCACGAGGAGAACTACCCAACACATGATTTGGAAATGGCGGCAGTAGCATTTGCATTAAGGATTTGGAGATCCTACTTGTATGGTGAAGTCGTCGAAGTATTCACAGATCACAAAAGTCTCAAGTACTTGTTCACACAGCCTGATCTGAACCTTCGACAAAGGCGATGGATGGAGTTTGTAGCAGACTACGACCTCAGAATTCAATATCACCCCGGCAAAGCTAATGTGGTCGCAGATGCGCTAAGTCGTAGAAAGTTGGCTTCTGATGTTGGAAAGGAAGTGGAAGCGTTATCGAGTGAAATCAGGTTGATGACTTTAAGGGCAATCGATGGAGAGCCAAATGAGCCTTTAGGCATGCATGCAGTAGGCCAAGCAGGTTTACTCGCACGGATCAGACATGAGCAACAATGCGATGAAAAGTTAAAAAGAATCATCGAAGAAGTCAAGAATAAAGACGGTCCAAATCCAAGTGGTTATCATGTGGCGGCAGATGATACACTTTTACTTAATGGGAGGATCTCAGTACCCCAGGGAGGATCTCAGTACCCCAGGGAGGAGGGTTACGAGATGAGATTTTGAAGACATCACATCATTCTTTACTCAGTATCCACCCGGGGAGTACAAAAATGTACCGAGATATTCGAAGATATTATCATTGGCCAGGAATGAAGAAATCTGTAGCGCGATGGGTGGCTCAGTGTCAAACGTGTCAACAAGTCAAGATAGAGCACCAAATTCCAGGAGGGTTGTTACAAAGCTTACCAATACCTCAATGGAAATGGGATTCCATATCCATGGATTTCATCACAGGGTTACCCCCAGCTCGAGGAAGATCAAATAATGCAATATGGGTAATTGTCGACAGACTGACAAAGGTGGCGCACTTGTTACCTATGAGGGAAACCGATAAGGTAGAAGTATTGGCAGAGATGTACGTTGATCAGATTGTGAAGCTACATGGTGTGCCAACAGATATAGTTTCTGATCGAGATCCTAGATTCACCTCAAATTTTTGGAAGGCGTTACAAGAAGCTTTGGGGACTAAGTTGTTCATAAGTACCGCATATCATCCTGAGACGGACGGCCAAACAGAGAGGACCATTCGCACCATAGAGGATATGATGCGAATGTGTATATTAGATTGGGCGGGGAGCTGGGAAAAACATTTACCATTGATTGAATTCTCCTACAACAACAGCTTCCATTCTAGCATAGGTATGGCACCTTATGAGGCACTTTATGGAAGACCATGCAAAACGCCTTTATGTTGGACTGAGGTTGGAGAAAGAAGTGAGTTCGGACCCGCAGTTGTAGAAGAAACCATGAAAAAGTTAGAGATCATTCAAACCAATATGAAGAAAGCGCAGGATAGACAAAAGAAGTATGCAGATCAATCAAGGCGAGAAGTGGTTTTCAGTATTGGTGACTGGGTCTATCTGAAAGTATCACCTCAGAAGGGAAAGGACCGATTTGGGAAGGTCGGGAAACTAGCGGTAAGATTCATAGGGCCTTACCAGATTAAAGAAAGAATCGGAGAGGTAGCTTATCGTCTAGACTTACCTGAAGAAATGCGAATACATCCAGTGTTTCACGTATCAATGCTGCGGAAACATATTCATGATCCTAAAGCTATTGAGACAGAGAAGATCAAAAACCTGCAAACAAATCTCACTTATCCAGAAGGACCAATTCGAATAGGTGAACGTCGAATCCGAAAACTAAAGAACCGAGAGATTCCTCAAGTCCAAGTATTCTGGGGTAAGCGGAATCGTGTTATTGTCACATGGGAGGATGAGTCAAGATTTAAAGCATCGCATCCAGAGTTCTTCCATGAAGACGTAGTGATGGAAGAAGGAGAACCATCAAAACCCTAGAGAATTCGGGGACGAATTCTAATAAGGAGAGGAGGATGTAATACCCCGTCAACAAAAAAAAAATGTCAAATAAGATGGATAGCATTTTGTGGATGGAGTTTGATGGATAGTGTTTCATGGATGGGATGTAGTAAATCAGTCACATGAGCTGCACCTGCCTGCTTGAATGATTCATTTTTTTTTTGTGGTCATGTGATGGTCACAAGCTGTCTACTTGTTTCCTTTGCTAGACAAGAACATGTGAGGAGCACATGTCTGAGTAAGTATTTCTTCATGGGAGGGAAAAGACAGCAGCTTATTGCTGAGAGTAATGAAGCAGCTCTCCACTTGTCCTTGCACAGTCTTGCCTTGTTATGAGATTGATGAAACAACTTTCCACATGGTGCTCTTTGTCTTGCTTTGTGTAAAGAGAAAACCCATAGGTGAAGCAACTACTATGATATAAATACATTTTTGTTTCTTCTGGACGTCCTTGGTCAGCCATTAAAACCAGAGAAAAATCAGAGATAGTTGGAGAGAAAAAGAGAGAGAAAAAGAGAGAGAAAAAGAGAGAAAAATCAGAAGAAAAATCAGAGAAAGCTTTAGTGAATTCTTCTTGTCTTTATAACTCATCCTGGACTTGTGAAAGAGTAGAAGATTATCAGATCAGAATCAAGAAGAAGGTTTGGAGCAGTTGAGAAGGGTTTGGTCAACAAACGGAATCAAGCCATATCGGTTAATTACGGTGAGTTACGGTTAATTGTTTGTTAACAAAATTTTTTATACAGGTTCCTGACATCGGAGACGGTTCCTGAGCTATAAAAGCTAGACCTGTCTAGGTGTCAGTTTGTGGTTCCAAGGCTTGAGATGATGTCTGAGCTAAATGGATAGCAAGGCTAATCTAAGCACTTGGGTCGTTGTGATTGTGTATAATAGTGTACTTACTGTATGTTGAAATGATATGTATGTGCCTCGTGATGGTACTATTGTGGGAGAATCTCGTGGTGGTTCTAGTATTTTACAGGTCATTGCTTCCTCAAATGATACCACTAAGCCGGTCGTGGTCCGGAAAGTGGTGGGCTCGGTTTAACTTGGCTTGATCACCAAGGCCGAGTGTCACACACTAGATGTGGCAGCCCCCGGTGTGATAACCCGCCCTTCGGGGTAAAATGGTCGAGGAAGTCAAGGTCGGGATATGGAGCCAAGCTTTTGGGAGATTATATATTTGGAGGAATGTTAAGTTTTGATCACACAAAACTTAGCATGGTTCGGAGAAGATAAAAGATTGGTCGAGCATCAACTTGATGATCGAACCGCAGGCGGTACGGGCCAACCGAGAAGTTCGAAGTACGATGTGGACAAGCAATGGATCGTAAGTGAACTATGAGACAACTTAAGCTGCTCTACCTTTCTTAGAAGATTCTTAGATTGATCAGACGAAGATTTTGGAGGCATCACATTTTTGGAAGCACGACGGTTTAGAAGCTCGACGTTTCAGAAACCCGACGTTTCTTAGCGACTAAGTTTTCCCCGAAACTTCACATCTAGCATCAGAATATTATTTCAGAGATATTATAAGTTCGAAGCAGGACGGGAGTAAGCACGACGGGACTAAGCACGACGGGAAGCAAGCACGACGGGAAAACCCGAAGTTGGTCGAAAACCCTAATTTCGGTTTTACGAAATTATTGGAAGAAGCCGGAGGCTCGGGAAATATTTTTAGAGGATCTCAGTATTCATCAGGAGTTTATTAAAAATATTCAGAGGATCAGAACGGGAGCGGAAAAATATTCGGGATTGATCGCGGGACGAAAATTCACCAAAAAGACCGAAATCGCGCAAATTGACTGGGAAGCTCGAGGTGGCTTGATCTGAGAGATCAGGACGTGGTGTCAACCATCCAAGAAGCTGAGTGTCATGACAAGGAGGAGCTGTAGGCGTGCATGAAGCCAGGCCATGCACCCGAAGCACGACATGGCGCGATATCTGCAACCTTCGCATGCGTAGCGACACCCAGCGACCCGTGTGTCGCGATGCAAGCACTCCACCCATGCAGCAAGCCATCTGGACGTGAGTGGTGTCATCCTGCATGATCCAGAGGCATGCCTCACGACATGTGTGCACCGTGTGTCACCACGCATGCGATCGGAAGCATGCGGGACGACACACGGGCAGTTGGGTGGCAAAATTCTACTGGTTGGAGTATACTATATAAACCCCAACCCCCAGCTCGTTTTCAATCATTCCACACACTCAAACATCACTCTAGAAACGTGCCTTAGAGAGAGAAAGTGAAGTAGAAAAAGAAAGTGAAGGATTTGGAGTTGTATTGAGAGAGTTAGAGCATTTTGAAGAGCTGTTACTCTACCGAAGTCCGAGAAGAACATCCAGAAGCTAGAGGAGGTTCTGTCCAAGTCCTGATTTGTCCATACCAGTCCATTGAAGACAGAAGCATTGGGTTTTGGCTAGGCTCTCTCCGATCAACCAGCTGCAAGAACACTGTGAGTTGGTTTTGTTTGAGTTCCACTTGGAACTTAGGATAGATCGAGTTGCATATAGAGTAGTTATCACACTGATGCATGATAGAGTCCTAGGGTTATTTTATTCATTAATTGGACTCAGTTTAGCATGGGCTAAGCTGAGATATAATGGAATTAAGACTGAGTTATAACCTGACTAGGACTAGGATGAATGATGCATAAACCGGTATAGTATGATAAATTATGGCGTAGCTGAATTGTTAGGATTGAGATGCACGTTTTCCTTTATTTACTTATGGGTTGATTAGTATTGGGTTAGACTTGCCTTAGAGATATTAGGACTATTGATTGCTTGGTTTGGCAGTGATTGTTGTTGTGCAGGGATTGTGTTATACAGGAGATCTTAGGCCATATAGGCTGATTTCCTTCCGTGTCGAGTTTAGTACTACGAGTCTTATGCCATATAGGCTGGACTACGAGTACTGGTGTTAGTGTCGTAGACTCCTTAGTGTATTTAGGAGTCTTGGTCTTATTAGGATTAGTGTGTTTAGTGTAGCCGACAGTATGGGCGTAACCCGCACATACTAGGCTTGTTTAGGGGTGATTAGTGTTTCCTCAGCCTCGTACCCAGCGGATTTAAGGAAACCCCTTATTCGTTGGATCGGGAAGACTCAGAGAGACGGGATCATGGCCTAGGGCTGAGTGATTACACGACGGTGTAATGTGGCAGTGACCCGAAGGACTGTGGGCTGCCGCGCGGTGACCCGAAGGACTGTGGGCCGCGGTCGGTTGAAAGTTCCTTCTTCTGGCCTCTGTGGTAGGGAGATAGGATATTGCCGATGTTGAGGAGGAACACGAGATCACTAGGGCCCATGTTAGAGTATTGAGTCGTAGAGTTAGGATAGTGTGTCGAGTTAGTTTTATTATTGTGTCGTCTTGAGGGTGAGGAACCCTCGAGATAGCGTTAGCACCGAGATACGGTGCTGATCGAGTCTTGATTGTTAGATTAGGGATCCGTTGAGTAGATGGTCGTTTGGCCATGTCTAATATTAGTATTATTAGATTAAGGTCGAGCATACCTTAATCGGTGCGGTTTTGGGGATTAGCCTTAAAGCTTTATTTTCTGCGCTTAGGCTAGATTGATTGTTATTTTTGGTTGTCTGAGCTAGCTAGGTTTAGGTGTTTAGGTAGCCAGCTCACTGAGTGACCTTCTGTTACTCACCCAACTCTCGTTGTCTTTTTCAGGAGTTAGGCTGTAGAGATTGGACGCATAGGCCACCGGAGTAGATTTGCAGTGCATTTGGCTACGGTTTGATTTTTATACGATTTATGTTTCTGCTGCATTTTATCAGATTTGGGATCCCTAAAGTATTGCAAATATTCTTGAAAGTATTAGATTTAAATCTTAAAAATTAACGGGTCCAATATGATATTGGTTTAGTCCGAACCGACACAACGTTAGGTCGTTGTACGGGTTGAAAAGCCTTAGGCTTCGATCTAACGGACAACGTTAACTCATGGTACGGGTTGCAAAGCCTTATGCCTTGATTTAGCGGGACGTGTTAGTGGATGAACTAGTCTAGGTTGCGGAGTAAATTCTGCGACTCTGACCGGATCGTTCCTAGCCCGTCACGTAGCGCTTCCGAACCATGGTGTTGGGTTGGACGGTCAGTCATGTTCTTGTTTGATTGTTGGCTGGCCGGCTGGCCTTTCATCTCCAATCCTCGGTATGGGTTAGTTCGTCGGTCATGTTCTTGTTTGATTGTTGGCCGGTGGATCGACCTATGTCTAGGACGGTTCGGGGGTGTTACAGAGGTGGTATCAGAGCATGGTTACGATTATGCTCACTGGTTCCCGTGGTTTTTCAAATGTTTTCAATGTTTTTCGAGTCAAAAGGAGTCGCCAATGCACTCTCTAGGAATCCGGTCGTGTCCAATCGTTTAGGAGGGGTAGGAGAGATTTTATTTTATTATTAGGTTATTGTCTAACCCATATATATTGTGACATGTTTCCGCAGGTTGCTGTACTGGTGTGATAGGGTGAAGATTTGGAGATTTGGAGTTATGGCAGGTTTCGACGCTTCGCATAGTCCTACACTTGCTGATCTTTTCCAGCCACATGAGTCTGATCAGGTTGTACCAGACATGTTTCCGACACCTATCATCATTTCTGATGATGACACCGAGCCTGATGGCGTTGTTCCGGCACCCTTTATTATCATATCTGACGATGAGACCGATACAGACGATCTAGTACCACAGATACCTACGGTAGCTCCACCGAGCCCCATCACTATCTCGTCTACCGGTACTATTGGGGATACACCGAGTTATGATCCTGCTGAGGATCAGGGCACTTCGCCACCTACTCCGGATGTGTCGACACCATCATATGGTCCTTTACCTTTGTCTCCTGGATATTCGACGTTCGTCCCAGAGATCGACATGCAGTACGAGTTAGATGCCGGATGGATTGACCTTTTCTATCAGCCCATGGAGAGTATTGGAGATACTCATGACGACCCACTCCTATACGATCCAGACGTGACGACGACGGACCAGCCACTTTCTCAGCCGGCGGACCTATCATTTTCTCATACCATACCTGCGAGTGGAGAGCCTTCCAGCTATGTACCCATGGAGCCATCCATGACCTATTCACCATTCTCTCAGCCATTCTATGACTACGGAGAGCCTTCCAGCTTTCCGACGATGGAGGTACCCATGACTCAGTTACCATTCTATCAGACCACTTATCATACCGGAGGGCCATCTAGCCTTCCAGCGATGGATACATCTTTTGATCACGGAGGATCTACTTCTTTTGGTGATCCTTACGCACCTCAGTCCTATCACTATGGACAAGGTAGCGATGTTCTTGGTGTCGGAGCAGGATATAGGGATCCACACGGATTCCCATATCATACTTATCTTGGTGGATCGGATCTGTACCCGAGGTGTTTTACTTGTGGAGGCGTAGGACATTCGACTAGCATGTGCACGAGGTACGACGACCCAGCAGCAATACCCTATCTACACCGTACGCAACCAGCAGGGGATTCATACGAGTGGGGCTACTGCCCCAACTGCGACATGTTGCTCTATATATGGCGTTCTTAGACGAGTAGGACCGGGTAAGTAGGGTACTGACTTTTTGTGGTGATATAGCGGTGTACAGACTTTTGTAGTGTTTTGTGATACTGATGTCTTTTGTTGTATGATATATCATCAGTAACGATAAAGGATGTTTTTCTGTCAAGTATATGTATATATTTGATGGGAGGATATGTTTTATAGTGAAAGTGGTTATCATTTGCGTTTTTCTATTAAGTAATTACGTGACCATATCATTCAAGTATGCATGTTCTTGTTTGATTGTTGCATATTTGAATTATGTGGTTTACAAGATGAAAAATAGTGATCGCTTGGACATATGGTTTCACAAAACATTTACAATGGTTGAGATATCACACAAATTGTTGGTTTTAGTGGAACCTTAGGTTTTTAGAGCGCCTTTTGAGGCTAGTTAGTGGAACCTAGAATTGCTAGGCTGTTTAGTTAGAATTGCGGTTAGATTACCCGGTTAGAATCGTTAGGTTGCTGGTTAGATTCGCTAGGTTGCTGGTTAGTCTTGCGATTAGATTGTTAGGTTAGTTGTTGACTAACTTGCATGTGAAGTGTTCTTTTGAGTTGCAGCTTATGTGTTCGTTGATCGGAACTTTAAGGAATGGAAACCTTAAAGTGAAAAGAGTTCAAGGCCAAAAACCCAAAGTGAAGAGAGAGAGATTCAGAGGGACTGGACAGTGGTATGGACTGGACAAGTTTGAGCAAGACTTCGTTGAGAAAGGACTTCATCAGTTTTGAGAAGAGAAATGTTTCAGTGATCAGAAGCAAAGATGGTGCGCGTTATGGCAGAGTAAATGCAATAAGACGATTCAGTATTCATCAAGTGGAGAGTAATGTGGCAACTTTGAGAAGGAGACTCATGGAAGAGCAGTAGACACAGTGAATCAGTATGAAGATGAATTCAGCATGAGAGTGAAGCGATATGGAGATGAATTCAGAATGAGTGAAGCATGGGAAATCAAGAAGTGAAGGACGGATTCAAGACTAAGGGAATGCTTTGAGATGTATCAAGACAGAGTGAGTCCAGAATCAGAAGTTTGGGTGGAGACCAAAGAAACCAAAAAGAAGGAAACCAAGGGCAAACCGATAAAGAAGCACATCAAGTGATCAAGACCGTGAGACAAGTGATCCAAGGAGAAATTTTCATCAAGAGAAGGAACCGGTTGTGAAGCTGAGCCATTGGACAACTAAGAATTCGAGGACGAATTCTATTAAGGGGGGAAGAATGTGATAACCCGCCCTTCGGGGTAAAATGGTCGAGGAAGTCAAGGTCGGGATATGGAGCCAAGCTTTTGGGAGATTATATATTTGGAGGAATGTTAAGTTTTGATCACACAAAACTTAGCATGGTTCGGAGAAGATAAAAGATTGGTCGAGCATCAACTTGATGATCGAACCGCAGGCGGTACGGGCCAACCGAGAAGTTCGAAGTACGATGTGGACAAGCAATGGATCGTAAGTGAACTATGAGACAACTTAAGCTGCTCTACCTTTCTTAGAAGATTCTTAGATTGATCAGACGAAGATTTTGGAGGCATCACATTTTTGGAAGCACGACGGTTTAGAAGCTCGACGTTTCAGAAACCCGACGTTTCTTAGCGACTAAGTTTTCCCCGAAACTTCACATCTAGCATCAGAATATTATTTCAGAGATATTATAAGTTCGAAGCAGGACGGGAGTAAGCACGACGGGACTAAGCACGACGGGAAGCAAGCACGACGGGAAAACCCGAAGTTGGTCGAAAACCCTAATTTCGGTTTTACGAAATTATTGGAAGAAGCCGGAGGCTCGGGAAATATTTTTAGAGGATCTCAGTATTCATCAGGAGTTTATTAAAAATATTCAGAGGATCAGAACGGGAGCGGAAAAATATTCGGGATTGATCGCGGGACGAAAATTCACCAAAAAGACCGAAATCGCGCAAATTGACTGGGAAGCTCGAGGTGGCTTGATCTGAGAGATCAGGACGTGGTGTCAACCATCCAAGAAGCTGAGTGTCATGACAAGGAGGAGCTGTAGGCGTGCATGAAGCCAGGCCATGCACCCGAAGCACGACATGGCGCGATATCTGCAACCTTCGCATGCGTAGCGACACCCAGCGACCCGTGTGTCGCGATGCAAGCACTCCACCCATGCAGCAAGCCATCTGGACGTGAGTGGTGTCATCCTGCATGATCCAGAGGCATGCCTCACGACATGTGTGCACCGTGTGTCACCACGCATGCGATCGGAAGCATGCGGGACGACACACGGGCAGTTGGGTGGCAAAATTCTACTGGTTGGAGTATACTATATAAACCCCAACCCCCAGCTCGTTTTCAATCATTCCACACACTCAAACATCACTCTAGAAACGTGCCTTAGAGAGAGAAAGTGAAGTAGAAAAAGAAAGTGAAGGATTTGGAGTTGTATTGAGAGAGTTAGAGCATTTTGAAGAGCTGTTACTCTACCGAAGTCCGAGAAGAACATCCAGAAGCTAGAGGAGGTTCTGTCCAAGTCCTGATTTGTCCATACCAGTCCATTGAAGACAGAAGCATTGGGTTTTGGCTAGGCTCTCTCCGATCAACCAGCTGCAAGAACACTGTGAGTTGGTTTTGTTTGAGTTCCACTTGGAACTTAGGATAGATCGAGTTGCATATAGAGTAGTTATCACACTGATGCATGATAGAGTCCTAGGGTTATTTTATTCATTAATTGGACTCAGTTTAGCATGGGCTAAGCTGAGATATAATGGAATTAAGACTGAGTTATAACCTGACTAGGACTAGGATGAATGATGCATAAACCGGTATAGTATGATAAATTATGGCGTAGCTGAATTGTTAGGATTGAGATGCACGTTTTCCTTTATTTACTTATGGGTTGATTAGTATTGGGTTAGACTTGCCTTAGAGATATTAGGACTATTGATTGCTTGGTTTGGCAGTGATTGTTGTTGTGCAGGGATTGTGTTATACAGGAGATCTTAGGCCATATAGGCTGATTTCCTTCCGTGTCGAGTTTAGTACTACGAGTCTTATGCCATATAGGCTGGACTACGAGTACTGGTGTTAGTGTCGTAGACTCCTTAGTGTATTTAGGAGTCTTGGTCTTATTAGGATTAGTGTGTTTAGTGTAGCCGACAGTATGGGCGTAACCCGCACATACTAGGCTTGTTTAGGGGTGATTAGTGTTTCCTCAGCCTCGTACCCAGCGGATTTAAGGAAACCCCTTATTCGTTGGATCGGGAAGACTCAGAGAGACGGGATCATGGCCTAGGGCTGAGTGATTACACGACGGTGTAATGTGGCAGTGACCCGAAGGACTGTGGGCTGCCGCGCGGTGACCCGAAGGACTGTGGGCCGCGGTCGGTTGAAAGTTCCTTCTTCTGGCCTCTGTGGTAGGGAGATAGGATATTGCCGATGTTGAGGAGGAACACGAGATCACTAGGGCCCATGTTAGAGTATTGAGTCGTAGAGTTAGGATAGTGTGTCGAGTTAGTTTTATTATTGTGTCGTCTTGAGGGTGAGGAACCCTCGAGATAGCGTTAGCACCGAGATACGGTGCTGATCGAGTCTTGATTGTTAGATTAGGGATCCGTTGAGTAGATGGTCGTTTGGCCATGTCTAATATTAGTATTATTAGATTAAGGTCGAGCATACCTTAATCGGTGCGGTTTTGGGGATTAGCCTTAAAGCTTTATTTTCTGCGCTTAGGCTAGATTGATTGTTATTTTTGGTTGTCTGAGCTAGCTAGGTTTAGGTGTTTAGGTAGCCAGCTCACTGAGTGACCTTCTGTTACTCACCCAACTCTCGTTGTCTTTTTCAGGAGTTAGGCTGTAGAGATTGGACGCATAGGCCACCGGAGTAGATTTGCAGTGCATTTGGCTACGGTTTGATTTTTATACGATTTATGTTTCTGCTGCATTTTATCAGATTTGGGATCCCTAAAGTATTGCAAATATTCTTGAAAGTATTAGATTTAAATCTTAAAAATTAACGGGTCCAATATGATATTGGTTTAGTCCGAACCGACACAACGTTAGGTCGTTGTACGGGTTGAAAAGCCTTAGGCTTCGATCTAACGGACAACGTTAACTCATGGTACGGGTTGCAAAGCCTTATGCCTTGATTTAGCGGGACGTGTTAGTGGATGAACTAGTCTAGGTTGCGGAGTAAATTCTGCGACTCTGACCGGATCGTTCCTAGCCCGTCACGTAGCGCTTCCGAACCATGGTGTTGGGTTGGACGGTCAGTCATGTTCTTGTTTGATTGTTGGCTGGCCGGCTGGCCTTTCATCTCCAATCCTCGGTATGGGTTAGTTCGTCGGTCATGTTCTTGTTTGATTGTTGGCCGGTGGATCGACCTATGTCTAGGACGGTTCGGGGGTGTTACACCCGGCGAGTCCGATAGAGGACCGGGGCACGGCGATTCCGACTGAGGACCGTGACCGGGCGATTCCCGAGCGCCTATGCCTTCGTGGTGTATTAGTGAAGGGATTGCCGGTGTCCCTCGTGTGGAGGAAGAATGATTCTGTTGGGCCCTTGAGTTATATATATATATATATATATATATACATATATTTGGTTTATTTATTCGCCATTTAAATCATTCATGATGTTATGTTTTAAGTATTGATTGTTGAACTGCCCGTCTTGCTTGTGTTTGGGGTTGGGTTGGGGATGACGGGTAGTTGTATTTGCTAGTAAGGGAACCCTGGCTCACTGAGTGAAACTAGTTCGCTCACTCCTCACCTTTATCTTGCAGGTAACCAGTATAAAGGACCATAGCGCTCACGGAACTGTAGGAGCTGGTGTAGATTGGACATCTTTTGCTAAAGACTCTTTTCAAGATATATGAATGTATGTTTTACTTTCGGATGCGTCCATGGACTTATGTATAATATTTTGGGCTTGTAAACCTCATATCATATATATGAAATAAAGTATGTTTTATATTCGAGACATGTTGAATCTGATATTAGGTTAGTCCGACCTAACACAACTCTATGACTCGGCACGGGTTGCAAAGCCTAAGACTGAAGATTAGAGGAAACGAGTTTTGAATGGATAATCTGAGTTACATAATTTCATTTTGTAATTTGGAAAGTTTATTCTTAACTCATTGTAACATTTCCGGACTTGACAAAGGAAGGTCGTTTGGGCATATTTTATTTTTATTATTATTATTTTTTTTATTTTATTTTATGCCCGACTGGCTGACCGATGTTTAAAACGGTTCGGGGGTGTTACATGATGGTTCCCAGTGAGGTAGCTGTTTCTCCTGAGAAGCCCACAAGGTTGGATTTCTGGTCGACAATTTCGTAATCATCTATTTCCATTCCCTTTAATGCGTTATAGAAAATGAGATCGACGGAGCTTCCGGTGTCGATCATGAGCTTAGGTACTTCGTAGCCTGCTATATTTAACGTTACGACGAGGGCATCGTCGTGAGGTCTGTCAAGGTTTGATGTCTCACTTTCCCAAAAAGAGATTTTAGTGTTAGACTCGGGTTTGGTCGGTTTAGACTGAGTATTGGACACAGCTTTCCGTACCTTTCGCGTTTCGGGGAGTCATCACGAGGACCTCTCTTTTGATAAGGCTGTGGTTTTTTGAGGTCCACATCTTTTATTTCTCCGGCTGCAAATTTAGCAGCCAGTTGTCGTTGGAGGTCCCAACACTCTTCGGTTGAATGTCCTTTTCGATCATGATAAGAGCAATGTTTGCTCTCGTCGTAGCCTTTGGACCAGGGGGCTTTGCCTGTTGCGGCGACAGGTTTTTCTTCCTTGTCATCCTCGATTACATAGGAGTGCTCTCCCTGAGTCTGGTTATTTCGGGAGCTTCCTCTTTTATGAGGTCCCTTCCCGTCGGAGGCTTCGCCTTTCGGGTGATTCTGGGATTTTCTGTGGAGTTTATCTAACGCCGCAGTTTCTTCTTCCAAGGTAATGTATCTAGAGGCCCTGTGGAGGGCGTCGTCGATAGTTGGAGGAGGATTTAGCGTCAGCTCCGAGAAGAGGCCTGATTTGTACCAGAGGCCTCTCCTGAGGGCTTCGATAGCTACGTGATCGTTAGGGTTCGAGAGTTTGGTTGTTACTGCCCTGAATTTTTCGATGTAGACTCGCAATGAGTCTCCCAGTCCTTGTCTGATCTTCCAGAGGTCAGCTTCGGAGGCTTGTTTCATGATGTGGGTTGAATATTGTTTCATAAAGGCGTTAGCTAGCTGATCGAAGCTGTCTATAGAGTTTGGTTCTAGACTAGAGAACCATTCTAGAGCTGTTCCAGTCAGGTTTTCAGCAAATGTTCTGCAATATCCTGCATCGCATTCTTCCTTCGTGAAGTGAGCTTTTACGATCGCTAGCTGGAAGGCTCTTAAATAAGCCTTTGGGTCTGTGTTTCCATCGTACTCAGGGATCTTGATTTTTCGAGTATCTCTTATGTAAGAGTTAGCAATTCTATCGGTAAACGGAGTTCCACGAGTCTCTTCGATTAGGCTCTCGATTTCGGGAGCTGAGCTCGTTGCTTTGTGAACCTGAGCTCCCAGTTTCTGGAGAGCTGCGTGGGTTCGCTCCATGTATCTGCGAATCGCGTCAGGTCCCTCGAAGGGAAGGACATTTGGATCGTTTTCAGGTGTTCGGCGCACAGGTTCCTGGCGGAATCTGACTTGATCATTTTCCCAGTTAGCTGGCGAAACGGATCGTTCGTTCGTCCTCAGGTTCCGAGCGAGATTAGTGCGAAGAGCTGCAGGATCAACATCCGTTCTTTGAAATCCGTCGGCATTTGGGGTTGAAACCCTAGTTTGGAACACCGGAGCTGATGTTCTGCCCCCGGACGGAATGTTGGTTCCTGCTCCAGACCCCGAAGGAGGTAACGGTGGAGGCAATCGCGTGCTCCCAGCGGTGTTTCGATCGGGCGCGGAGCTCGTCGTCGCTACGTTGCTCCCCATGGTTCTGATGATTGGTGGGACAAACGCAGGAGCTGTCCTAGCGCGAGGCGTTTGGAAAGCAGGTTCCTGACCGTCTGCTCCAGAACTATCAAGGGAGAAATTCAGACGCTCTCGAGGGAAGGAGGGGTCAGCTATTCGTTCATGGAACGTGATCCCTCTTCCCTGGTGGACGGACGGTTGGGTTGTTGCGGATTGAGATCTGGTTATCTCTTCGAATTGTTGCTGCCGTTCGGCTAGCTGTTGCACTGTTCGCTCGGTTTGTTGAGCTTTGTCCACTAACTGGAGCATCATCTGCCGGATCTCAGAAAGCTGAGCTTCCGTCTGGTTCGGAACGGATTGATGCGATGTGTTATTGAGGGCTGAGGACCCAGAGTTGGTCCCTCCGGGGGCTCTCGAGTTATTTGCCCCCGAGGCAGTGCGATTCGGTGAGCTATTGCTCAGATTCGATTGATCGGGGTTAGATGGATTAGTTCCATCGAGTGGATTCATCTTTAAGCTTTGGAGAAAGGGATTCGATTAATTGTCCCCACAGACGGCGCCAATTGTGAGAGACAAGGTTTCACTTTTTAGATTTAGGTTAGGCTGAGAGATAATGAATCGTGGGCTGAATCCCGTAAGTAAGCTTAATGAATGAATACGCTTTTATTGATGATAAATGAATATTACAAAAGGTGTTTTTGATGATTACAAAGAGAATGCTTAATGTCTTTAATCTAATCTGAGAGTTGTTATATCTATCGAGATCCTTTCCTCTTTTTGATCTTCTCTGTCTTTATATAGTCTAGGTCTCGTCGATAGCTCCTTAACCGACCTCCGAAATACACGGCTTCAGTTACGTACTCGTTCCAGGTTCCTCTTGACCGAGTCTTCGAAGTATCAGCTCCCGTTATAACGTGACCTCTATTATGACGACTTCCAGGTTCAGTCTTTAGTTCAGCTTCCAGCTCTTTATTAATGTGATGGGCTTTACGCGGCCCACTTGACAGCTCACATTTTGCCGGTACCTCATGTAACACCCCCGAACCGTCCTAGACATAGGTCGATCCACCGGCCAACAATCAAACAAGAACATGACCGATGAACCAACTAACACCAAGGATTGGAGATGAAAAGCCAACCGGCCAGCCAACAATCAAACAAGAACATGACTGACCGTCCAACCCAACACCATGGTCCGGAAGCGCTACATGACGGGTTAGGAACAATCTGGTCAGAGTCGCAGAATTTACTCCGCAGCTTAGACCAGTTCATCCACTAACTCGTCCCGCTAACTCAAGGCATAAGGCTTTGCAACCCGTACCAAGAGTTAACGTTGTCCGTTAGATCGAGGCCTAAGGCTTTTCAACCCGTACGACGACCTAACGTTGTGTTAGACCGGACTAGTCACATATCAGAGTACTCATGATGCGCATATAAAACCAATACTTTATTGATTCAAAGAAATATCCATACATAGATATAAATCGAGACCGGTCCCGGCCTAACGCCAAAATCGAGTCAACTAACGCAAATCCAAAATACCGTTTACAAAAGGCATGCAAATCTACTCCGGTGGTCCTAACGTCCAGCTCCAAGCTAACCGATCATCCGTTACCTAAAGCGACCTACAAAAAGGACAACGGAGTTGGGTGAGTAACCTAATGTTACTCAGTGAGCTGGCTACCTCTACCCAAACCTAGAAACTAGCCCAGACAACCCAAAATAACAAGCAATCTATCCTATCATGCAATCAGTCAAAACCAACATTAAATAAACAAACCGTTACTAAGTTAGATATGACCTCCTGTCATTATCCAACTTTAAGTAACGGGAACCTGCATGCAAACAAGTCAACAACCAATCCCTAGTTAACCATATATACGCCTGAGTTCAATACTCATGTAGTGTTAAACACTTAGACTATACAAGTATCATTAACCAGTCGATCAACAATCAGACAAGAACATGATCGGCTAACCAATGATACCGCATAGCTTCAATATCCACCACCCTTCACAAGCAATCACCCAAACAATATACAATCAGTTTCGGGTCTACACTAACCAAAGAGACACCAAGCCGAATCTGGTACCATATCCAGAATTCGAACTCAATGTTAGAAACCTGCAAGCAAATCAATCAACCACAATCACAATAACAAGATGCTATCTAACTATGACTCGATCTAACTAGACACGACACTCTAACACAACCCAACACTCTAACCCGGGGTATGGTGACTTCGTGTTCCTCCTCAACATCGGCAATATCCTATCTCCCTACCACAAAGGCCAGAAGAAGGAACTTTCAACCGACCGCGGCCCACAGTCCTTCGGGTCACCGCGCGACAGCCCACAGTCCTTCGGGTCACTGCCACATTACACCGTCGTGTAATAACTCAGCCCTAGGCCATGATCCCGTCTCTCTGAGTCTTCCCGATCCAGCGAATAAGGGGTTTCCTTAAACCCGCTGGGTACGAGGCTGAGGAAACACTAATCACCCCTAAACAAGCCTAGTATGGGCGGGTTACGCACATATTGTCGGCACACTCACACAACACAAACTCAATCTAGAACCTAACCTAAAGATAAAGTCCTAGACTCGATCAAGACTCTCTACTCTACAACACTAACAACAATATCATAACCAATCAAATCAACCGGTTAGTCACTCCCTTACCTAGAGCTGACTAACCTCAAACAACTATCAATAACTCAATCAAACTGTTACCCAGATAGTCCAGCCTCCTGCTGATAAACTATCTTTAAAGATAACAGGAACCTGCAGTCAATCAAATCAACAAGCAAGAATAGAAAACATGATGCATCCTAGCCCTAGTCCTAATCAGGTTATTAACTCAGTCTTAATTCCGTTCCATCTCAACTTAGCCCGTGCTAAGCTGAGTTCCAATTCATAAACGAAATAACCCTAAGGACTCTATCAATCAATAATGTGATCATTCTAATCTATAATCTATATGCAGACTCGATCTATCCTAAGTTCCAAGTGGAACTCAAACAAAACCAACTCACAAAACTACCCTAAATTCCAAGTGGAATTCAAACAAGACCAACTCACAGTGTTCTTTGCCGATAAGCAGCTTGTTGATCGGAGAGGACTTAGCCAAAACCCAATGGACGACTTGAATGGACTGGACTGGACTGATCTTGACTTGGACAGAACCTCCCCTGATACTGGTCTGGACTGAACTCAACTTGAGCAGAACCTCCCCTAGCTTCAGGACAGTTCTTCGGACTTTCGGTACTTCAGAACTTCGACTGATCTGAACCCGTGGAACTAAACTGATCTTGGACAGCACCTCCACTTGATCATGAAAGAAAATAACTCCCTTGGACGAAATGATATGGGCAGAACCTTCCCCAGACACTCATTCAAAATCAGTAGAGAAACTGATCTCGAAAACTCTCTAAAACCCTCGAAAAAGATCGGAACCTCTTACTTCTTTTTTCTACTTTCTCTCTCTCTCTCTAACCACGTTTTTAACTTGATTTTGAAAGGTCTGATGTGATGAAATGAGCTGGGGGTCTTGGGGTATTTATAGTATACCTCAGCGAATCAGATCGAAGTTAGTGGCAGCACGTGTGTCGGCTCGCATGTCTCCGGTTGCATGCACGGCGGCACCTCGTGCTCCACATGTCCTTCAGCATGGACCAAACTCATGCAAAGTGACACCTCTTCTCCTGCCTGGACGACCAGATGCCCATCAGAATGGATAGAGTGCATGCGTCGCGACACACCGCTCCCTGTGTGTCGATCAGCATGCGCTGGTTGCAGATATCGCGACACTTCGTGCTTCAACATGTCATGCTGCATGTTCTGCTCTCATGCACGGTGACACCTCAAGCTTCTCTTGACACTCAGCTGGTTGTAAGGTTGACACCACATTCTTATCCCTTAGATCGAGCCACCTCGAGCTTCCCGGTCGATTTGCGCGATTTCGGTCTTTCTGATGAATTTTCGTCCCGCGATCAATCCCGAATATTTTTCCGCTCCCGTTCTGATTCTCTGAATATTTTTAAGAAACTCCAGATGAATACTGAGATCCTCTAAAAATATTTCCCGAGCCTCCAGCTTCCTCCAGAAATTTCGTAAAACCGAAATTAGGGTTTTTGTCCAACTTCGGGTTTTCCCGTCGTGCTTGCTTCCCGTCGTGCATACTCCCGTCGTGCTTACTCCTGTCCTGCTTCGAACTTATAATATCTCTGAAATAATATTCTGATGCTAGATGTGAAGTTTCGCGGAAAACTTCGTCGCTAAGAAACGTCGGGTTTCTGAAACGTCGAGCTTCTAAACCGTCGTGCTTCCAAAAATGTGATTCTTCTAAAATCTTCGTCTGATCAATCTAAGACTCTTCTAGGAAAGGCAGAGCAGCTTACGTCGTCTCATGGTTCACTCACGATCCATTCTTCGACCATATCTTACTTCGAACTTCTCGGTTGGCCCGTACCGCCTACGGTTTGATCATCATGTTGATGCTCGACCAATCTTCAGTTTTATCTGAACCATGTTAAGTTTGAAATGATCAAAACTCAACATTCCTTATCATTCTTTGATTCCCAAAAGCTTGGCTCCAAAATCCGTCTTTGTCGATCTCGACCATTTTATCCTGAAGGGCGGGTTATCACATTCTTCCCCCCTTAATAGAATTCGTCCTCGAATTCTTAGTGGTTCAAACGCTCAGCTTCATGACATGCTCCTCCTCTTGATTACAATTTCTCCTTGGATCACTTTGTCTCGCCGGTCTTGATCACTTGATATGCTTCTTTATCGGTTTGCCCTTGATGTCTCCCTTCGGTTTCTTCGGTCTCCACCCAGACTTCTGGTTCTGAACTCACTCTGTGTTAATGCTTCTCTCATAATGAACTCATCCCCATATCGCAATACTCTGTCCATCAAAGTTTCTTGAGTGTCCTCCTCAAGGTTTCCACACTCGTCTTCGTAATTCTTCTGTTGAACGACTGCTGGATCTTGATCTTCACTCTGCCGTAACACTCTGAAACTCTCTTTCCTCTAATGCTGATGAAGTCCTTTCCACTGAAGTCTCGTTCCCACTTGTCCAGTCCATACCACTGTCCAGTCCCTCTGATCCTGTCTTCACTCTTTCTATTTGGCTTTGGGTTTTTGGCCTTGAACTCTTTACACTTTAAGGTTTCCACCATTAAAGTGCCGATCAACGAACACACTTACAAGCTGCAACTCAAAAGAACACTCACAAGCAAGTTAGTCAACTAACTAACAAGCAAAGAAATCGCAAAGCTAACCAAACAACCTAGCAATGCTAACCAGCAACCTAACAATTCTATATAAGCAACCTAGCAATTATAGACTCCACTATCTAATCCTAAAACTATAAATCTTACCGCTGGACGTGACCGGATTCCCTAATGCCTTTTGTGACTCTTTTTGACTCGATAAAAATATTTGAAAACCGATTAAATCATGAGTTCCGGAAGCATGGACGTAACCATGCTCTGATACCACCTCTGTAACACCCCCGAACCGTCCTAGACATAGGTCGATCCACCGGCCAACAATCAAACAAGAACATGACCGATGAACCAACTAACACCAAGGATTGGAGATGAAAAGCCAACCGGCCAGCCAACAATCAAACAAGAACATGACTGACCGTCCAACCCAACACCATGGTCCGGAAGCGCTACATGACGGGTTAGGAACAATCTGGTCAGAGTCGCAGAATTTACTCCGCAGCTTAGACCAGTTCATCCACTAACTCGTCCCGCTAACTCAAGGCATAAGGCTTTGCAACCCGTACCAAGAGTTAACGTTGTCCGTTAGATCGAGGCCTAAGGCTTTTCAACCCGTACGACGACCTAACGTTGTGTTAGACCGGACTAGTCACATATCAGAGTACTCATGATGCGCATATAAAACCAATACTTTATTGATTCAAAGAAATATCCATACATAGATATAAATCGAGACCGGTCCCGGCCTAACGCCAAAATCGAGTCAACTAACGCAAATCCAAAATACCGTTTACAAAAGGCATGCAAATCTACTCCGGTGGTCCTAACGTCCAGCTCCAAGCTAACCGATCATCCGTTACCTAAAGCGACCTACATAAAGGACAACGGAGTTGGGTGAGTAACCTAATGTTACTCAGTGAGCTGGCTACCTCTACCCAAACCTAGAAACTAGCCCAGACAACCCAAAATAACAAGCAATCTATCCTATCATGCAATCAGTCAAAACCAACATTAAATAAACAAACCGTTACTAAGTTAGATATGACCTCCTGTCATTATCCAACTTTAAGTAACGGGAACCTGCATGCAAACAAGTCAACAACCAATCCCTAGTTAACCATATATACGCCTGAGTTCAATACTCATGTAGTGTTAAACACTTAGACTATACAAGTATCATTAACCAGTCGATCAACAATCAGACAAGAACATGATCGGCTAACCAATGATACCGCATAGCTTCAATATCCACCACCCTTCACAAGCAATCACCCAAACAATATACAATCAGTTTCGGGTCTACACTAACCAAAGAGACACCAAGCCGAATCTGGTACCATATCCAGAATTCGAACTCAATGTTAGAAACCTGCAAGCAAATCAATCAACCACAATCACAATAACAAGATGCTATCTAACTATGACTCGATCTAACTAGACACGACACTCTAACACAACCCAACACTCTAACCCGGGGTATGGTGACTTCGTGTTCCTCCTCAACATCGGCAATATCCTATCTCCCTACCACAAAGGCCAGAAGAAGGAACTTTCAACCGACCGCGGCCCACAGTCCTTCGGGTCACCGCGCGACAGCCCACAGTCCTTCGGGTCACTGCCACATTACACCGTCGTGTAATAACTCAGCCCTAGGCCATGATCCCGTCTCTCTGAGTCTTCCCGATCCAGCGAATAAGGGGTTTCCTTAAACCCGCTGGGTACGAGGCTGAGGAAACACTAATCACCCCTAAACAAGCCTAGTATGGGCGGGTTACGCACATATTGTCGGCACACTCACACAACACAAACTCAATCTAGAACCTAACCTAAAGATAAAGTCCTAGACTCGATCAAGACTCTCTACTCTACAACACTAACAACAATATCATAACCAATCAAATCAACCGGTTAGTCACTCCCTTACCTAGAGCTGACTAACCTCAAACAACTATCAATAACTCAATCAAACTGTTACCCAGATAGTCCAGCCTCCTGCTGATAAACTATCTTTAAAGATAACAGGAACCTGCAGTCAATCAAATCAACAAGCAAGAATAGAAAACATGATGCATCCTAGCCCTAGTCCTAATCAGGTTATTAACTCAGTCTTAATTCCGTTCCATCTCAACTTAGCCCGTGCTAAGCTGAGTTCCAATTCATAAACGAAATAACCCTAAGGACTCTATCAATCAATAATGTGATCATTCTAATCTATAATCTATATGCAGACTCGATCTATCCTAAGTTCCAAGTGGAACTCAAACAAAACCAACTCACAAAACTACCCTAAATTCCAAGTGGAATTCAAACAAGACCAACTCACAGTGTTCTTTGCCGATAAGCAGCTTGTTGATCGGAGAGGACTTAGCCAAAACCCAATGGACGACTTGAATGGACTGGACTGGACTGATCTTGACTTGGACAGAACCTCCCCTGATACTGGTCTGGACTGAACTCAACTTGAGCAGAACCTCCCCTAGCTTCAGGACAGTTCTTCGGACTTTCGGTACTTCAGAACTTCGACTGATCTGAACCCGTGGAACTAAACTGATCTTGGACAGCACCTCCACTTGATCATGAAAGAAAATAACTCCCTTGGACGAAATGATATGGGCAGAACCTTCCCCAGACACTCATTCAAAATCAGTAGAGAAACTGATCTCGAAAACTCTCTAAAACCCTCGAAAAAGATCGGAACCTCTTACTTCTTTTTTCTACTTTCTCTCTCTCTCTCTAACCACGTTTTTAACTTGCTTTTGAAAGGTCTGATGTGATGAAATGAGCTGGGGGTCTTGGGGTATTTATAGTATACCTCAGCGAATCAGATCGAAGTTAGTGGCAGCACGTGTGTCGGCTCGCATGTCTCCGGTTGCATGCACGGCGGCACCTCGTGCTCCACATGTCCTTCAGCATGGACCAAACTCATGCAAAGTGACACCTCTTCTCCTGCCTGGACGACCAGATGCCCATCAGAATGGATAGAGTGCATGCGTCGCGACACACCGCTCCCTGTGTGTCGATCAGCATGCGCTGGTTGCAGATATCGCGACACTTCGTGCTTCAACATGTCATGCTGCATGTTCTGCTCTCATGCACGGTGACACCTCAAGCTTCTCTTGACACTCAGCTGGTTGTAAGGTTGACACCACATTCTTATCCCTTAGATCGAGCCACCTCGAGCTTCCCGGTCGATTTGCGCGATTTCGGTCTTTCTGATGAATTTTCGTCCCGCGATCAATCCCGAATATTTTTCCGCTCCCGTTCTGATTCTCTGAATATTTTTAAGAAACTCCAGATGAATAATGAGATCCTCTAAAAATATTTCCCGAGCCTCCAGCTTCCTCCAGAAATTTCGTAAAACCGAAATTAGGGTTTTTGTCCAACTTCGGGTTTTCCCGTCGTGCTTGCTTCCCGTCGTGCATACTCCCGTCGTGCTTACTCCCGTCCTGCTTCGAACTTATAATATCTCTGAAATAATATTCTGATGCTAGATGTGAAGTTTCGCGGAAAACTTCGTCGCTAAGAAACGTCGGGTTTCTGAAACGTCGAGCTTCTAAACCGTCGTGCTTCCAAAAATGTGATTCTTCTAAAATCTTCGTCTGATCAATCTAAGACTCTTCTAGGAAAGGCAGAGCAGCTTACGTCGTCTCATGGTTCACTCACGATCCATTCTTCGACCATATCTTACTTCGAACTTCTCGGTTGGCCCGTACCGCCTACGGTTTGATCATCATGTTGATGCTCGACCAATCTTCAGTTTTATCTGAACCATGTTAAGTTTGAAATGATCAAAACTCAACATTCCTTATCATTCTTTGATTCCCAAAAGCTTGGCTCCAAAATCCGTCTTTGTCGATCTCGACCATTTTATCCTGAAGGGCGGGTTATCACACCTCACCTGAGGGTCATATTCGGGTCCAACAAGGACCACCGGAGTAGATTTGCATGCCTTTTGTAAACGGTATTTTAGATTTGCGTTAGTTGACTCGATTTTGGCGTTAGGCCGGGACCGGTCTCGATTTATATCTATGTATGGATATTTCTTTGAATTAATAAAGTATTGGTTTTATATGCGCATCATGAGTACTCTGATATGTGACTAGTCCGGTCTAACACAACGTTAGGTCGTCGTACGGGTTGAAAAGCCTTAGGCCTCGATCTAACGGACAACGTTAACTCTTGGTACGGGTTGCAAAGCCTTATGCCTTGAGTTAGCGGGACGAGTTAGTGGATGAACTGGTCTAAGCTGCGGAGTAAATTCTGCGACTCTGACCGGATTGTTCCTAACCCGTCATGTAGCGCTTCCGGACCATGGTGTTGGGTTGGACGGTCAGTCATGTTCTTGTTTGATTGTTGGCTGGCCGGTTGGCTTTTCATCTCCAATCCTTGGCGTTAGTTGGTTCATCGGTCATGTTCTTGTTTGATTGTTGGCCGGTGGATCGACCTATATCTAGGACGGTTCGGGGGTGTTACAGTGGTGGTATCAGAGCATGGTTACGTCCATGCTTCCGGAACTCATGATTTAATCGGTTTTCAAATATTTTTATCGAGTCAAAAAGAGTCACAAAAGGCATTAGGGAATCCGGTCACGTCCAGCGGTAAGATTTATAGTTTTAGGATTAGATAGTGGAGTCTAGAATTGCTAGGTTGCTTAGAGAGAACTGTTAGGTTGCTGGTTAGCATTGTTAGGTTGTTTGGTTAGTTTTGCGATTTCTTTGCTTGTTAGTTAGTTGACTAACTTGCTTGTGAGTGTTCTTTTGAGTTGCAGCTTGTAAGTGTGTTCGTTGATCGGCACTTTAATGGTGGAAACCTTAAAGTGTAGAGAGTTCAAGGCCAAAAACCCAAAGAGAAAGAGAGAAGACAGGTTCAGAGGGACTGGACAGTGGTATGGACTGGACAAGTGGGAACGAGACTTCAGTGGAAACGACTTCATCAGCATTAGAGAAAAGAGAGTTTCAGAGTGTTACGGCAGAGCGACGATCATGATCCAGCAATCATTCAACTAAAAAAAATTACGAAGACGAGTGTGGAGACCTTGAGGAGGACACTCAAGAAACTTTGATGGACAGATTATAGCGACATGGGGATGAGTTCATTATGAGAGAAGCATCATGATAGAGAAAGTTCAGAACCAGAAGTCTGGAAGGAGACCAAAGAAACCGAATGGGAGACCTCAAGGGCAAACCGATAAAGAAGCATATCAAGTGTTCAAGACCAGCGAGACAAAGTGATCCAAGGAGAAATTGTCATCAAGAAGAGGAGCATGTCATGAAGCTGAGCGTTTGAACCACTAAGAATTCGAGGACGAATTCTATTAAGGGGGGAAGAATGTGATAACCCGCCCTTCAGGATAAAAATGGTCGAGGAAGTCAAGGTCGGGATATGGAACCAAGCTTTTGGGAGATTATATATTTGGAGGAATGTTAAGTTTTGATCACACAAAACTTAGCATGGTTCGCAGAAGACAGAAGATTGGTCGAGCATCAACTTGATGATCGAACCGCAGGCGGTACGGGCCAACCGAGAAGTTCGAAGTACGATGTGGACAAGCAATGGATCGTAAGTGAACTATGAGACAACTTAAGCTGCTCTACCTTTCTTGGAAGAGTCTTAGATTGATCAGACGAAGATTTTGGAGGCATCACATTTTTGGAAGCACGACGGTTTAGAAGCTCGACGTTTCAGAAACCCGACGTTTCTTAGCGACTAAGTTTTCCCCAAAACTTCACATCTAGCATCAGAATATTATTTCAGAGATATTATAAGTTCGAAGCAGGACGGGAGTAAGCACGACGGGACTAAGCACGACGGGAAGCAAGCACGACGGGAAAACCCGAAGTTGGTCGAAAACCCTAATTTCGGTTTTACGAAATTATTGGAAGAAGCCGGAGGCTCGGGAAATATTTTTAGAGGATCTCAGTATTCATCAGGAGTTTATTAGAAGTATTCAGAATCAGAACGGGAGCGGAAAAATATTCGGGATTGATCGCGGGACGAAAATTCATCAGAAATACCGAAATCGCGCAAATCGACCGAGAAACTCGAGGTGGCTCGATCTAAGGGATAAGAACGTGGTGTCAACCTTAAAACCAGCTGAGTGTCAAGAGAAGCTTGAGGTGTCACCGTGCATGAGAGCAGAACATGCAGCATGACATGTAGAAGCACGAAGTGTCGCGATATCTGCAACGGAAGCATGTTGATCGACATGTGTGCGATGTGGTGTCGATCTGCATGAGACTAAGCTGTGCATCATACAAGTGGAGGACGTGGTGTCTTCATGCAAGCCATCCTGGACATGCTGAAGGACATGTGGAGCACGAGGTGCCGCCGTGCATGCAACCGGAGACATGCGAGCCGACACACGTGCTGCCACTAACTTCGATCTGATTCGCTGAGGTATTCTATAAATACCCAACCCCTCTGCTCGTTTTCATTCATCATTCACACACCAAAATCACACCAGAACGTGTTTAGAGAGAGAGAGAGAAAGTAGAAAAAAGAAGTGAGAGATTCCGATCTTTTTCGAGGGTTTTAGAGAGTTTTCGAGATCAGTTTCTCTACTGATTTTGAATGAGTGTCTGGGGAAGGTTCTGCCCATATCATTTCGTCCAAGGGAGTTATTTTCTTTCATGATCAAGTGGAGGTGCTGTCCAAGATCAGTTTAGTTCCACGGGTTCAGATCAGTCGAAGTTCTGAAGTACCGAAAGTCCGAAGAACTGTCCTGAAGCTAGGGGAGGTTCTGCTCAAGTTGAGTTCAGTCCAGACCAGTATCAGGGGAGGTTCTGTCCAAGTCAAGATCAGTCCAGTCCAGTCCATTCAAGTCGTCCATTGGGTTTTGGCTAAGTCCTCTCCGATCAACCAGCTGCTTATCGGCAAAGAACACTGTGAGTTGGTTTGTGTGAATTCCACTTGGAATTTAGGGTAGTTTTGTGAGTTGGTTTTGTTTGAGTTTCACTTGGAACTTAGGATAGATCGAGTCTGCATATAGATTATAGATTAGAATGATCACGTTATTGCATGGTAGAGTCCTTAGGGTTATTTTGTTTATGAATTGGACTCAGCTTAGCGCGGGCTAAGTTGAGATAGAACGGAATTAAGACTGAGTTAATAACCTGATTAGGACTAGGGCTAGGATGCATCATGTTTTCTATTCTTGTGTGTTGATTTGATTGAGTGCAGGTTCCTGTTATCTTTAAGGATAGTTTATCAGCAGGAGGCTGAACTATCTGGGTAACAGTTTGATTGAATTATTTATTGTTATTTGAGGTTAGTCAGCTCTAGGTAAGGGAGTGACTAACCAGTCGATTTGTTTAGTTATGATATTGTTGTTAGTGTTGTAGAGTAGAGAGTCTTGATAGATTCTAGGACTTTATCTTTAGGTTAAGTTCTAGATTTAGTTTGTGTTATGTGAGCGTGCCGACAGTATGTGCGTAACCCGCCCATACTAGGCTTGTTTAGGGATGATTAGTGTTTCCTCAGCCTCGTACCCAGTGAGTTTAAGGAAACCCCTTATTCGCTGGATCGGGAAGACTCAGAGAGACGGGATCATGGCCTAGTGCTGAGTGATTACACGACGGTGTAATGTGGCAGTGACCCGAAGGACTGTGGGCTGTCGCGCGGTGACCCGAAGGACTGTGGGCCGCGGTCGGTTGAAAGTTCCTTCTTCTGGCCTTTGTGGTAGGGAGATAGGATATTGCCGATATTGAGGAGGAACACGAAGTCACCATACCCCGGGTTAGAGTGTTGTGTTAGAGTGTCGTGTTTAGTTAAATCGAGTCATAGTTAGATAGCATCTTGATTTTTGTGGTTGTGGTTGATTGATTTGCTTGCAGGTTTCTAACATTGAGTTCGAATTCTGGATATGGTACCAGATTCGGCTTGGTGTCTCTGTGGTTAGTGTAGACCCGAAGCTGATTGTATATTGTTTGGGTGATTGCTTGTGAAGGGTGGTGGATATTGAAGCTATGCGGTATCATTGGTTAGCCGATCATGTTCTTGTCTGATTGTTGATCGACTGGTTAATGATACTTGTATAGTCTAAGTGTCTAACACTACATGAGTATTGAACTCAGGCATATATATGGTTAACTAGGGATTGGTTGTTGACTTGTTTGTATGCAGGTTCCCGTTACTTGAAGTTAGATAACGGCAGGAGGCCATATCTAACGTAGTAACGGTTTGTTTATTTAATGTTGGATTTGATTAATTGCATGATAGGATATATTGCTTGTTATTTTGGGTTGTCTGGGCTAGTTTCTAGGTTTGGGTAGAGGTAACCAGCTCACTGAGTAACATTAGGTTACTCACCCAACTCTCGTTGTCCTTTTTGCAGGTAGCTTAGTTAGTTGATCGGATAGCTTGGAGCTGGACGTTAGGACCACCGGAGTAGATTTGCATGCCTTTTGTAAACGGTATTTTAGATTTGCGTTAGTTGACTCGATTTTGGCGTTAGGCCGGGACCGGTCTCGATTTATATCTATGTATGGATATTTCTTTGAATTAATAAAGTATTGGTTTTATATGCGCATCATGAGTACTCTGATATGTGACTAGTCCGGTCTAACACAACGTTAGGTCGTCGTACGGGTTGAAAAGCCTTAGGCCTCGATCTAACGGACAACGTTAACTCTTGGTACGGGTTGCAAAGCCTTATGCCTTGAGTTAGCGGGACGAGTTAGTGGATGAACTGGTCTAAGCTGCGGAGTAAATTCTGCGACTCTGACCGGATTGTTCCTAACCCGTCATGTAGCGCTTCCGGACCATGGTGTTGGGTTGGACGGTCAGTCATGTTCTTGTTTGATTGTTGGCTGGCCGGTTGGCTTTTCATCTCCAATCCTTGGCGTTAGTTGGTTCATCGGTCATGTTCTTGTTTGATTGTTGGCCGGTGGATCGACCTATGTCTAGGACGGTTCGGGGGTGTTACAGTGAGGACCCAGAAAACGAGTAAGAAATCTAATCGAAGCCCTCGCCGAGACGCACGTGAGGCCTCTAGGCGCCGGGCGCCTAGAGCCCATGCTGTCTCTAGGCGCCGGGCGCCTAGCGCCCGTGCTGCCTCTAGGCGACGGGCGCCTAGCGCCGGTGCTGCCTCTAGGCGCCGGGCGCCTAGCGCCCGTGCTGCCTCAAGGCGCCGGGCGCCCGTGCTGCCTCTAGGCGCTGGGCGCCTGTGCTGCCTCTAGGCGTTGGGCGCCTAGCGCCCGTGCTGCCTCTAGGCGCCGGGCGCCTAGCTCCCGTGCTGCCTCTGGGCGCCGGGCGCCTAGCGCCCGTGCTGCCTCTAGGCGCCGGGCGCCTAGCGCCCGTGCTGCCTCTAGGCGCCGGGCGCCTAGCGCCCGTGCTGCCTCTAGGCGCCGGGCGCCTAGCGCCCGTGCTGCCTCTAGGCGCCGGGCGCCTAGCGCCCGTGCTGCCTCTACGCGCCGGGCGCCTAGCGCCCGTGCTGCCTCTAGGCGCCGGGCGCCTAGCGCCCGTGCTGCCTCTAGGCGCCGGCGCCTAGCGCCCGTGCTGCCTCTAGGCGCCGGGCGCCTAGCGCCCGTGCTGCCTCTAGGCGCCGGGCGCCTAGCGCCCGTGCTGCCTCTACGCGCCGGGCGCCTAGCGCCCGTGTCGCACTGTCGATTTTGATAAGTAAAAACGGAGGAAAGCCAAGTTAACCCGACTTTCCCTGAAGGCCCGGATTCTCTGCGACAGCCAACGACAAGTGACCGAACAAGTGCGGAAGATATGTAAAGATAACAAAAGACGAAAATCGTACAAAAGGATTTTGTAGAGAGTTGGGACTGGACCTTAAGGAAGGCTGCCTACGTACCCCTTTCGAGGATCAAGTCGGACGTAGTTCAGTTGGAAGGGTTTGAACAAGAGATCGAACTGCCTGGCGGAGTTCGTCTAGTATGAGCGTTTGTCATAGAAACGGGCATGTCGAGAATAATGCCTAGGGTTCCTATGTGCGGAACTCTAAGTAAAAGGATTGGTAGATCCTTCCGCGAGAAATAAGGGTCTGCGGACAAGATGAAAATAGAGTTCCGCGATTAGATTTTCATCTTGTCCGCAGACCCTTATTTCTCGCGGAAGGATCTACCAATCCTTTTACTTAGAGTTCCGCACATAGGAACCCTAGGCATTATTCTCGACATGCCCGTTTCTATGACAAACGCTCATACTAGACGAACTCCGCCAGGCAGTTCGATCTCTTGTTCAAACCCTTCCAACTGAACTACGTCCGACTTGATCCTCGAAAGGGGTACGTAGGCAGCCTTCCTTAAGGTCCAGTCCCAACTCTCTACAAAATCATTTTTGTACGATTTTCGTCTTTTGTTATCTTTACATATCTTCCGCATTTGTTCGGTCACTTGTCGTTGGCTGTCGCAGAGAATCCGGGCCTTCAGGGAAAGTCGGGTTAACTTGGCTTTCCTCCGTTTTTACTTATCAAAATCGACAGTGCGAATTTCGGTTCCCACAGTTTGGCGCTAGAAGGAGGGGAGGACGGATTACTCTTACTCTTACGGCCGCAAAACGCTTGATCAAAGCAATGTCTGGAAATGTGAAAGACAAACTCGCAGCTCACATCGACGCTGGTAAAACAACTGCAGCAGTGACTGCTCCTACGACCAACGCTTATGCAAACGGTTATCTAAGATTATCATCTTACGGACAAACGTCCCGAGAACGGACCATCCCGATCAATTTCGGGTCCTATCAACCATGCACCCCCGTCCAACTTCCTACAACACGGTCCTCGGATCCATGGACACAACCCCCCTCATTTGGGATTATCGAAGAAAGACTTCGGGAAAATTCATAAAAAGGCTTGGTAGTGGAGACGGATTCATGTCTGCCGTATAAAACAGCTATGGTTAGCTTGAACACCATTTGCCTTAACTATACGGGAAATTGAAATCCTTTCGGAAAAACCAGCGTCACATCAACAGCTTTTTCTAAAGAAAAATCGTAAAAACGTCTAAGTCTCAAGACGGCCCAAAAGGGGCCCGAATCACGGCTAAACGACCCACATACGATTTTAGATTAGGATCGAGCCCAAGGCTGATATGCCGGTCTGATTACCGAGCAGAGTTTCGACTGGAAATGTTTTTTCAGAATTTCCCGGAAAAATAAAGACTTGTTCTCCTGGAAATCGCGGAGAAACCTCAGATTACTCATGAAACAGAAAGCACGACTGATCGGGTTACCAATCAGCGTTTCTAATGCTAAAATTCGATAACATTTTACGGAACACCTTTCGTAAAATAAATTCTCGAAATATTTCACGAGACAGCTTTTGCACGATTAAACTCGACAACATTTTACAAAACAGTTTCCGTAAAATTAACTCGAAAACATTTTGTGAAATAACTCT
Source organism: Hirschfeldia incana (assembly GCA_026261945.1). Classification (NCBI taxonomy): domain Eukaryota; kingdom Viridiplantae; phylum Streptophyta; class Magnoliopsida; order Brassicales; family Brassicaceae; genus Hirschfeldia; species Hirschfeldia incana. Next base: position 4,793,270 of record JABCMI010000028.1, on the reverse strand, counting down.
CGTAAAATAAAAGGTCAACAACGTTCTAATAAACAATTCCTTGCTGGGATCATGATGGAATCGATGTCCAAAAGTCTCGGAAAAACAATTAGAGAAACCTCGAGAGACTAAGTGTCGATCGAGAAACCTTTAAAAAAAAAAAAAAAAAAAAAAACGGGAAAAACAGGCAGTTCCCGCGAGGAAGCACAGTCCCGGGCGGCTAGGACGCCCGTGCTGTCCCTAGGCGCCGGGTGGCTAACGCGCCCGCGCTGCGCTGGTCGCCGAACAACAAAACATTCGGCGAACGCGGCAAATCCTCGCAAAACCATCCCCGACGATAGTCAAACCAAATACTTTGCACCTTTCGTAAAATAATCCTAGACAATACTTCACGAGACAGCTTCTGCACGATTAAACTCGACAACATTTTACGAAACAGTTTCCGTAAAATTAACTCGACAACATTTTGTTGAATAACTCTCGTTAAATAAAAGCTCGGCAATATTTTACGAAACATCATTCGTGAAGTATAACAAGATCGCAAGCTTCTTGACCTGACCAGTTCGCTCATAGCTTGACGAAACAAGAAGCCCCACTCAAGTGACATCTTGCCGTTCGTTTTCACTTGTCTACCCACCTTAGCCTTCTTCGAGTTTTGCCTACATCTCTTCCCTATGCTTCAACGATTCTGCAACGATTATGCACTGTTCCTTCGGGTTTCATCAAAAATCGATTCTCGATTCAGTGTCAGACTTTTCGAAGACCTTTGACAATGAAACGTTAGAAGACAAAGAGGAACGGACATGAGGCAATCTCGAGTAATCAACGAGACTAAGGTACGTCCGACTTAGAAAATTTTATCAAGGTTTTAATTTTTTCGTAGGCAAGGAATGAGAACGTCTTGTAAACTGCCGTAAAATTTAGGGAACTTAGAACCTAGGTGGATAGTCTAGCAAGCTAAGTCTTAGACATTTTCTTCCAGTTTCGTTCTATTGTTCCTTGACTGTCTAGGCAGAACGCGCAAACCGATCTAATCTCTCGGAAAACCGAGAAACGATCGCCACGCATCCTTGGCATACTCATTCTACTTCATAAAGAAAAAATTCCTTAAAAGGCAAACGGCACTCTAAGATTCGTCCGAAACGCTAGCGGCATAACGGCATGGTCAAACCGCTACAAACATAGTCTTGAAAACTCTACACCGTCTCTTGTTGCAATCTCGCGACAAGAAACTCGTACAACGTCAGACTAATAGCACGACGGTGAGCTACAAAATTAACGGAATAACCTTCGGTAAAACTCCACGAGTAATTCGAAGCAACTTTCGCCAAAAGACAAAATCAAAGCGGAAACGTTTTCCGTGTAACCCATAACTCGGAAAACTCCGCTAAGATTTGCATGTCTATCTCAACGAACGCTATTCGGCCATCGGCCGACTACGCCCTTCCATAAAGCCCGAACCTGAATTCGGCATCACCATTAAGGACAATCGTGAACCAATACGACCTTAATGCGAAAGGATCGCAGTCTGATCGTTTACCAACTCCTTGGTTAAACGGCTGAACATAGCCTTCACGCCAGGACAAAACAGCTGAACAATCGCCGCTCCAATCGCCTAAGGGCCAAACGATAATCCATAATTTGTCATAAAACTCCAAGTGACCATTTACGTGAGCAACTCTGTCGCATAGCCCAAAAGCGGAAATCATGCGATGAATTTCTAGTAATAAAATCAGTCCTAACAGCCATACGGTTAACGGAAAAATTTGAACTTAACATCGACTGATTAAGCTCTGTACGCCCCGTAAACAAAGCATGAAAATAAACACTCGTGACAAAGCTCCAAGAGTTATACGAGTCGTCCTTAAAATCCCGGAAGGCCAACACTTCGCAAAACAAAGCGAAGGTAGACGCTTCTCCCTGGGTCAAATATACGCGACCCCTGGTCCTAATTCCTCGATCAAAATTTTATAACTTGCACGTTCAAACTGAAACAACAGTTTCTGACTACGGACATTCGCAAAAAATCTCCAAGCCCGCGAACATTTGAAGTGCGGCACAAGGGAAAATTAACTCGTACACATTTGAAATGTGTAAGCTTGTATAATCCCACGTTTTTTGAAGAAACCGGATTTTCGAAACTCTTTACAAACACAGAAACCGAATTTTCGAAACTCTTCGTAAACAAACTCGCCAATCGCTAAACGGCCTCAACAATGGATCAAGTATCCACCAAATAAATCGTAAACTATCGCCCGGAAACATTCCGCGATTTCTAAAAATCCCATAGTCCTTTATGGCATAAGAAAAACAAACTTCAAAGCACTGCGAGACGTCGCTTCGTGCCTGAACAATCGTTTTTCGATTAAAACCTTCATACGCCTTCTAAACGGCATCATATCGTTGTTGCTGATCACATCAAACGAACTCTAACGTCCTAAACAGACAAGCCACCTAAGAGTAGGCTCTTTTACATCCGACAAGGATCCCATAGCGCGCTATACAAAAACTCCAAATTTGGTTCTGCACTTCGTAAAGGAAGTAGCTCGATTCGTGCCCAGACAAATCATATAAGCCGATACCACTTCGCGGATTTTAAAACGGTACGAATCAGGTTAAAATCACAAACAGGCAAAACGAAAGCCGATTTGTCATCGCACAGCCTTAGTCTGAGAGTAAACCTAGGTCTTGCCCTAAACCCAGCCTTGCTGGTATCTTAACATCTCATAGGCAAAGCGTCAACGACGCGAGATCCCAAAACTTGTCTCTTCACTCAAGTCTGTACGTTTCCACGAATTTTCGCGTAAATCGTAAACCGCAGGAAAATCTCGCTTTGTACAAACGACGGATACGGTGATCATCAGGGAGGCAGGAATGAGACGACAACTCACACCCTGTCCCTCTAACTTCGATAGACAGAAGTTCTGAAAACGCAACATTAATATTTTGTAAAGATTGAGCCGCAGAGTTCAACAGATGCCCTGAAAAAGGCCGGGATTCGAAGCCGCCAACGGCCAGTCCCACAAATGTACATCATGGCCTCTTAACGGCCGAAACACAATCAAAATAAAAATCTCCGAAAGGATTGATAAACCTAGACGCTCCCCGGAGCATCACCTTCATCCTCAAAACTCACCCAAAGTAGGAACGGTCTCACCGTCGCCTCCATTGGTCGCACCACCCCTGCATGTTTCATATGCGCCGGCTTCACGATCCTTGACTGCGTAGTCCTGCTCCTCCGAACCCTCCGAATTCGGGACAAGGGTGCACATGGGTTTCAGACCAGCGAGAATCGAGTCGAAGTCCTCTCCGTCAAACTTGCGAGTCCCCGTCTCCTCAAGACTCTGAATCTTCTCTTGAAGACGACGGACTTTCGAGGACATATGTTCTTCTCTTTCTTCACATTGAGCAACGAACTCACGGTCTTTCCGACGTCACGTTCAAGATCGCCAATCAAAGGTGATGAGGATGTCCGCAATGAAATATTCTTAGCCACAAATTTCGACTTTCAACTCATAATCTTCCGCCCGCAAGATCGTCTCCGCGTCTTACAGGCTGGGGGGCTAACTGTTGGGGTCAAAAACGGTTCTCTCGAAATCAACGGCTAAAACTATTTATCATGCGCGGATTTTCCATAAAACAAGCGTCGAGAGCAAGACAAGTCGTATAGTTTAAAGAACCTATGTTAAAATCGATCGTTCTTGATTTACACGATAAACTTTACGGGAAAACCAAATAAGATTTAGTCGTAAAACTTCAATGATACAATCAAGAAGAACCGAGAGACATTAGGTCCGTAGCTAAGATGACACGACCATACGAAATTATACGGAAGAAACGGGAAGTAATCTAAGTTTGGACAGGCCGAACGACAAAGAATCCGCCTTGAAACTTCAAAGAGCCCGTTCTCTCAAACCGTGAGGACCCAGAAAACGAGTAAGATATCAAATCGAAGCCCTCGCCGAGACGCACGTGATGCCTCTAGGCGCCGGGTGCCTAGCAGTCGTTCAACAGAAGAATTACGAAGACGAGTGTGGAAACCTTGAGGAGGACACTCAAGAAACTTTGATGGACAGAGTATTGCGATATGAGGATGAGTTCATTATGAGAGAAGCATTAACACAGAGTGAGTTCAGAACCAGAAGTCTGGGTGGAGACCGAAGAAACCGAAGGGAGACATCAAGGGCAAACCGATAAAGAAGCATATCAAGTGATCAAGACCGGCGAGACAAAGTGATCCAAGGAGAAATTGTAATCAAGAGGAGGAGCATGTCATGAAGCTGAGCGTTTGAACCACTAAGAATTCGAGGACGAATTCTATTAAGGGGGGAAGAATGTGATAACTCGCCCTTCAGGATAAAATGGTCGAGATCGACAAAGACGGATTTTGGAGCCAAGCTTTTGGGAATCAAAGAATGATGAGGAATGTTGAGTTTTGATCATTTCAAACTTAACATGGTTCAGATAAAACTGAAGATTGGTCGAGCATCAACATGATGATCAAACCGTAGGCGGTACGAGCCAACCGAAAAGTTCGAAGTACGATGCAGTCAAGCAATGGATCGTAAGTGAACCATGGGACGACGTAAGCTGCTCTACCTTGCTTAGAAGAGTCTTAGATTGATCAGACGAAGATTTTGGAGGAATCACATTTTTGGAAGCACGACGGTTTAGAAGCTCGACGTTTCAGAAACCCGACAATTCTTAGCGACGAAGTTTTCCGCGAAACTTCACATCTATCATCAGAATATTATTTCTGAGATATTATAAGTTCGAAGCAGGACGGGAGTAAGCAGGACGGGAGTAAGCACGACGGGAAGCAAGCACGACGGGAAAACCCGAAGTTGGACAAAAACCCTAATTTCGGTTTTACGAAATTTCTGGAGGAAGCTGGAGGCTCGGGAAATATTTTTAGAGGATCTCAGTATTCATCTGGAGATTATTAAAAATATTAAGAGAATCAGAACGGGAGCGGAAAAATATTCGGGATTGATCGCGGGCCGATAATTCATCAGAAAGACCGAAATCGCGCAAATCGACCGGGAAGCTCGAGGTGGCTTGATCTAAGAGATAAGAACGTGGTGTCAACCATCCAACCTGCTGAGTGTCAACACGGGGAGGAGGTGTAGACGTGCATGAAGCAAGAACATGCAGCTTGACATGTAGAAGCACGAAGTGTCGCGATATCTGCAACGGAGGCATGTTGATCGACATGTGTGCGATGTGGTGTCGATCTGCATGAGACTAAGCTGTGCATCAGACAAGTGGAGGACGTGGTGTCTTCATGCAAGCCATCCTGTACATGCTGACTGCCATGTGGAGCACGAGGTGTCGCCACGCATGCAACCGGAGCCATGCAGAACGACACACGCGCTGCCACCAACCTGAACCTGATTCGCTGCTGTATACTATATAAACCCCACGACCCCTTCCCATTTCATTCATTCAGACCTTTCAAAAGCAAGTTAAAAACGTGGTTAGAGAGAGAGAGAGAAAGTAGAAAAAAGAAGTAAGAGGTTCCGATCTTTTTCGAGGGTTTTAGAGAGTTTTCGAGATCAGTTTCTCTACTGATTTTGAATGAGTGTCTGGGGAAGGTTCTGCCCATATCATTTCGTCCAAGGGAGTTATTTTCTTTAATGATCAAGTGGAGGTGCTGTCCAAGATCAGTTTAGTTCCATGGGTTCAGATAAGTCAAAGTTCTGAAGCTCCGAAAGTCCGAAGAACTGTCCAGAAGCTAGGGGAGATTCTGTTCAAGTTGAGTTCAGTCAAGACCATTATCAGGGGAGGTTCTGTCCAAGTCAAGATCAGTCCAGTCCAGTCCATTCAAGTCGTCCATTGGGTTTTGGCTAAGTCCTCTCCGATCAACCAGCTGCTTATCGGCAAAGAACACAGTGAGTTGGTTTTGTTTGAGTTCCACTTGGAACTTAGGATAGATCGAGTCTGCATATAGATTATAGATTAGAATGATCACGCTATTGCATGGTAGAGTCCTTAGGATTATTTTTTTTATGAATTGGACTCAGCTTAGCGAGGGCTAAGTTGAGATAGAACGGAATTAAGACTGAGTTAATAACCTGATTAGGACTAGGGCTAGGATGCATCATGTTTTCTATTTTTGTGTGTTGATTTGATTGAGTGCAGGTTCCCGTTATCTTTAATGATAGTTTATCAGCAGGAGGCTGAACTATCTGGGTAACGGTTTGATTGAGTTATTGATTGTTGTTTGAGGTTAGTCAGCTCTAGGTAAGGGAGTGACTAACCAGTTGATTTGATTAGTTTTGATATTGTTGTTAGTGTTGTAGAATTATAGTATGTATGCCATACTAGGCTTGTTTAGGGGTTGATTAGTGTTTCCTCAACCTCGTACCCAGCGGGTTTAAGGAAACCCCTTATTCGCTGGATCGAGAACACTCAGAGAGACGGGGTCATGGCCTATGGCTGAGTGGTTGCACGAAGAGGTAGTGACCGGCAGGGGCCCGACTGTACTGGGGCTGTCTCGTGGTGACCCGACTGTACTGTGGGCCACGATCTTCGTGTGACAACCGGCAGTGGCCCGACTGTACTGGGGCTGTCGCGCGGTGACCCGACTGTACTGTGGGCCGCGTTCGGTTAATATTCTTTCTCCTGGTCTTTGTGATAGGGAGATGGGATATTGCTGAGGATGATGAGGAGGAACACGAAGTCACCGTTTCCCGGGTTAGAGTGTCGAGTTAGATCAAGTAGTAGTTAGTTAGTATCTTGTTATTGTGTTTCTGGTTGATTGCTTTGTTTGCAGGTTCCTGTTACTTCAAGTTAGATCATGGCAGGAGGCCTAATCTAACTTAGTAACCGGTTTGATTAATAGTAGTATTGATTGATGATTGGATATTTGTGGTTGTCTTGTTTTCATGCAGGGTCCCGTTACTTGAAGTTAGATAACGGCAGGAGGCCATATCTAACTTAGTAACGGTTTGTTTATTTAAATGTTGGATTTGATTGATTGCATGATAGGATAGATTGCTTGTTATTTTGGGTTGTCTGGGCTAGTTTCTAGGTTTGGGTAGAGGTAGCCAGCTCACTGAGTAACATTAGGTTACTCACCCAACTCCTTTGTCCCTTTTTGCAGGTAGCTTTAGTGTAGGATGACCGTGTAGCTCGGAGCTGGACGTTAGGACCACCGGAGTAGATTTGCATGCCTTTTGTAAACGGTATTTTGGATTTGCGTTAGTTGACTCGTTTTTGGCGTTAGGCCGGGACCGGTCTCGATTTATATCTATGTATGGATATTTCTTTGAATTAATAAAGTATTGATTTTATATGCGCATCATGAGTACTCTGATATGTGACTAGTCCGGTCTAACACAACGTTAGGTCGTCGTACGGGTTGAAAAGCCTTAGGCCTCGATCTAACGGACAACGTTAACTCTTGGTACGGGTTGCAAAGCCTTATGCCTTGAGTTAGCGGAACGAGTTAGCGGATGAACTGGTCTAAGCTGCGGAGTAAATTCTGCAACTCTGACCGGATTGTTCCTAACCCGTCATGTAGCGCTTCCGGACCATGGTGTTGGGTTGGACGGTCAGTCATGTTCTTGTTTGATTGTTGGCTGGCCGGTTGGCTTTTCATCTCCAATCCTTGGTGTTAGTTGGTTCATCGGTCATGTTCTTGTTTGATTGTTGGCCAGTGGATCGACCTATGTCTAGGACGGTTCGGGGGTGTTACAAGGCGCCGGGCGCCTAGCGCCCGTGCTGCCTCTAGGCGCCGGGCGCCTAGCGCCTAGCGCCCGTGCTGCCTCTAGGCGCCGGGCGCCTAGCGCCCGTGCTGCCTCTAGGCGCCGGGCGCCTAGCGCCCGTGCTGCCTCTAGGCGCCGGGCGCCTAGCGCCCGTGCTGCCTCTAGGCGCCGGGCGCCTAGCGCCCGTGCTGCCTCTAGGCGCCGGGCGCCTAGCGCCCGTGCTGCCTCTAGGCGCCGGGCGCCTAGCGCCCGTGCTTCCTCTAGGCGCCGGGCGCCTAGCGCCCGTGCTGCCTCTAGGCGCCGGGCGCCTAGCGCCCGTGCTGCCTCTAGGCGCCGGGCGCCTAGCGCCCGTGCTGCCTCTAGGCGCCGGGCGCCTAGCGCCCGTGCTGCCTCTAGGCGCCGGGCGCCTAGCGCCCGTGCTGCCTCTAGGCGCCGGGCGCCTAGCGCCCGTGCTGCCTCTAGGCGCCGGGCGTCTAGCGCCCGTGCTGCCTCTAGGCGCCGGGCGCCTAGCGCCCGTGCTGCCTCTAGGCGCCGGGCGCCTAGCGCCCGTGCTGCCTCTAGGCGCCGGGCGCCTAGCGCCCGTGCTGCCTCTAGGCGCCGGGCGCCTAGCGCCCGTGCTGCCTCTAGGCGCCCGTGCTGCCTCTAGGCGCCGGGCGCCTAGCGCCCGTGCTGGCTTGGGTCTTCGAGCGACAATCTTCCGTGCACAAGTCCCAGGCCCCGGCCGTCAGAAGTTTGTACTTTGAATCTTTCCCGAGTTCTCGCGGAATGAATCATTGAGATTCCGCGTACAAAACTCTCGTCCTTACTCCAAACTAAGATCGTCGGAAACACTTCGGAAAACTCGTAAGGTATCAACGGAAAGGAAGATCTTAAATTCTTCGTACGAAACAGTGATGGTTATCCTAAGACACCACTCATCTCAACTCTACGAAGGAATGAAGATCTTCTGAAGAAATCGTAAAAAACAGCGGAAGTCCTAGAGACGGCCCGAAAGGGACCAAACGCGATCGGACAGTCCGTTTACGATTATCTGAGATAGATACGACGATTTATGTTTATCTTTACATAACAAGATAAATGCTAAATTTCCAAAAGGATAAATGTCAAGTTTCCCGAAGATAAATGTCAAGTTTTCCGATAAACATGAAGGCCGACGAAAATGGAAAAAGCCCGCTTCGCGGCCCAAAAGGAGAATAGACCGTCATAAGAAGGAGTATATAAAGGAGCTTTGGGAGAGAAGGAAAGGCAGAGCAAAAATCCTAGAGAGAAAGCAAATCCGAGATTGGAGACCTAGAGAGCTCCTGTTAGCTTAAGAACTTAGAATTGAGGCGGTAGACTAGCAAGGCAGGACCTAGAACGTCCGGCCGCCTCTCGTTCTATTTTCATCTTGTCCGCAGACCCTTATTTCTCGCGGAAGGATCTACCAATCCTTTTACTTAGAGTTCCGCACATAGGAACCCTAGGCATTATTCTCGACATGCCCGTTTCTATGACAAACGCTCATACTAGACGAACTCCGCCAGGCAGTTCGATCTCTTGTTCAAACCCTTCCAACTGAACTACGTCCGACTTGATCCTCGAAAGGGGTACGTAGGCAGCCTTCCTTAAGGTCCAGTCCCAACTCTCTACAAAATCCTTTTGTACGATTTTCGTCTTTTGTTATCTTTACATATCTTCCGCACTTGTTCGGTCACTTGTCGTTGGCTGTCGCAGAGAATCCGGGCCTTCAGGGAAAGTCGGGTTAACTTGGCTTTCCTCCGTTTTTACTTATCAAAATCGACAGTGCGAATTTCGGTTCCCACAAGAAGGCCTTTTTTGGATCTATGGCAAAAGTCATTACTCATGAGATGAGAGCCATTGATAGGAACTCTCTAGGAGTTAGGAAGTATTTAGACATTGGAGAAAGAGTGTTTTTGGATGCAAAATAGACTTTGCTATAATGATGGTTTTGTAAATTTCAGTAAGAAAAGTGTCTGGAACACAAGATTATAAAATATCATTGAAACTCGAACAAACAAAGAAAAAAAGTAAGAAGTGATATAACAGAGTGGAGAGTCTGGAGATGTAAAATTTGGGCCGAAGCGAATAGAAATGACGTGTAGGTTGCCAAATAGAAAGTATCCAAATAGATCCACCATTCCTAGAGCTCTCTCTACATCCATTCTTGTACCCAACTCTTTTTTCTTGGAGTTATTCGCTAGGTTTAGCTCCTCTGAACCCCATCTCAAAACGTTATTGTATAAGCCATCTTGGTATGCCATTCCTACATTTCATTTCTCTTCTTGCAGGAACCCTTCTTTGGTTGGAACAGGGCGACTTTGAATTTCCATGATCGATGCCATGCAACCATTATGTAAGGTGTGTGGCTTCTTCTATCATCTATTAACTTTGATCTATTTCCCTTTTATCTTAATGTTTGGATTGAGAGAATAACATTGAATGTTACTGCTTTACTTTAGAGCAATCCTTTCTACTGCGTTGTGTATTTGTCAAATACGTAAATGATCATGTTTTAATTTAGTTTGATCTTTCAGGATTCTGATTAATGTTTTAAAATGGATTATTATTGTCATGTCGTTTTATATCCAAAATTTAAACTGAAAAAAATCTTTACGTATTAAAAGAATAAATTAACGACCATACCATGAATTATCATAATTATAGTATATAGTTAACTGTGATTTGGTCGTTAATTTGTTTGGTAATATGCCCAAGGAAGAACTTAATTAGTTGCGTTATCGTAAGATGAGCATATATATAATCAATATGGCAATAACGAGAATCACACCATTTCTTCTTCAAAAAAAAAGAAGAGAATCACACCATGTATAGACATCTAATCTATTTAAAATTAAGACATATTGTAACGAGAAAATGAGAATCACACAACAGCACATGCATTTCCAAATCTCCCACGTGATATAGCTGGCTAGTAAGCAATGTCACAAATTACTGCAAAATTAAAGTAAATTTTCCATACGAAACATATATAGATGTATTGCAGATATCATGCATGCTTCGTCTAGGGAAAATTAAAAGAAACTATTAACAAGGAGATTATCAAAATCGATTAAGATGAAACTTTTGATTATGGAACAAAAATATTCTGTTGATTGGTAATTATTATTGTGGGAGGAAGGGGGTACGTACGGTGACATCCTTGCCGACAGAGTCAAATTCCTTGTTCGCCTTCTGACCTAACCAGTAGGATCCAACCTTGTTGAACACCTGATCCATTAATTCTTGATTGCACAAAGGTTTTTTTTAGGAAATCCAAAAATTTGAAGGCAAAAGCAAATAAGAGTTTTTCTAAATTTTATAGACAAGAAAAGAAATGAATGAAAGCTTGTTTTTTTTTTCCACAGTTATAGGAAAGGAACCAACAAGGACGTTGGGTCTCGCACGGTTGGACTCGTTTTTGAGCAACTATTTCAGTAAGCCAATAAATATATAACATGTGGTAATTAATCAACTATCGATTACCACTCCTTCCTTCCTTGCTTGAGACTGTATATCAATCAGATTGTCAATGATCAATAATAGTTGGAGATATGGGAATCAGAGTGCTTCACCATGGCAATCCCGACTCTGTTGCAAATAACTATAGGGCCTCAAAATTTGACACCCATTATTGGATTTAATGGGGTTTTTTTTTACAACGGCATTCCTATTCCATTCTCTGTTACAGAAGGACGTCTAAAACGTCATGGTTTGTGTGTGTGTACACTGGTGGTATATGTGAAAAACGCCATGGTGAGAAATCCTTTACCATGACATTCCTATTCCATTCTCTGATGTAAGGAGGACCACTAGTGTAGGTACCAAACGGTACCACTCTCCGCCATAGCTGATCTGATCCATTGCTTGCTCTATACTTACCACTTCCCATGGGCCATGGCCTTATTACTTTGGCCAACTCTTCCCTTTAGATGCTCGAGAGTTTGTGCCTCCTTTCCTAGCATCCAACCACATTGATCCATAAGATGGTCAATGTTTTCATTTGACTTGTACATTGTTTCAAATTTGGATTATTGAAAATACTGTCGTGTTCAATCACGCATGACCATGTTATGTGACGTGATCTTCCATAACTCAATACTATACGAAGGACTTTTTAAAGTAAATACAAATGGAATTTTGGAATAGTACAACATTTACAAAGTCTAACTGATAAGGATCCGTGCGACCAATTTTCAGTTATGCACTCGAGAGATTTCGTAATAAATGGTAACTAAAGACAATACTTCGTTCAGTTTCGTTCACCAACATTCACAAAGAGGGGTACGTTGACAACTGCACCAGTCTCGAGTGTGGCAGGTTTTGTTCCACCTGCATGATCCACCATTCACTTCAGGTTAGTTTTCAAATGGATCAACGACCACAAGAGAATTTTGGATTATCATTCATAAACGTACCTTGTTCAGTATCACCTCGGAGACCAGGATCAACGTCAACTATTTTAAGCTGAACTGTAATGGGAAGTTCAAAATCGATGACCTGGAAGAGATGAAGAACGAAGTCCTCAGCTCAGTGGTGAGAAAAGATTTAAAAGGAGAGATATTATTATTACCTTGTCCTTCCAGTAGAGTAAATTGCAGTCCATTCCCTCTTTAAGCCATTTGGTCTTGTCGCCCATATCAGCCTCGTTTAAACGAGTTTCCTCATAACTTCTCTGTGCAACAACAAATAAAGAAAGAAAGAAGGAAAAGGTTCAAATAGACATACATCCATTTTGAGTTTAGAGGGAAACACAAACAGCAGCCAATCAAATCTATATATATAAAGAAGAGCATAAAGATATGTGCTCTCTCTCTCTCTCTCTCTCTCTCTCTCTCTCTCTCTCTCTCTCTCTCTCTCTCTCTCTCTCTCTCTCTCTCTCTCTCTCTCTCTCTCTCTCTCTTTCTCTCTCTCTCTCTCTCTATCTCTCTCTCTCTCTCTATGTAATTTGTCCTTTGTATATGTAACATGTACGTATGTGGGATGTGTCTAAAACAGTATTGTGGTCGTGTTTATAAGTTTCCGTGGGAAGAAAGTTATACTCTGACAGTGTCTTGGGTGTTCTCTTGTCGTGTATTAAAAGGTCGTTGTATGCAAGGTTTAGTGCTAAACTTAAAATGACCTAATGACTAGGAATTTTACTTACGATAAGTTTGGCATGTCAGTACTTACCTTAAACCAAAGATCCATAAAAAAAGGAATAAAGAGCAGAGAGGTCCAGCACAACCAATTTTAGTTCGTTCATAAAAAGGTACAAAAGTAAAGTAAAAAACATAAGAGTTCTTCTCATGTGTTCTAACATTAGAAATACCAAACCAAACTCAACAAAGTCCTCAGCTTTTGGCTGCAACTAAGCTAAATTCCTAAGAGCCAAGTAACATGATGTCAAGATCACTTGTGATTAGCTGCAAGTTTAGCTGCAACTTAGTCCTCTGACAAAGGGCAAGTAGTATATCCTGTAAGACCCGATCCTGGATTACCTTAATCCAACCGAACCGCAGTCTTACTTAAGATCATCAGTCAGTTCGTTTGGTTGAGTGACAATCCTAGGGCATATTTTTCTAAGTGTTTTACATTGGTTGAGGTTCATTCATTCAATATGATCGTTGCACAGCGGATTAAAGGCAAACGTTATCTTATATATATAAAACAATGTAGTCATACAATCATTCATTCGTTCATACGTTCCGATGCACACTAGGCTAAGTCATAATCACTAAGGTTGCACAATAGGCTACATAAATCCAATGCTACAAAAGACTTGTCTTCCACACACACATCCCATCCGCGGCTAGGTTCCTCACGGTTCCTTGGCTTTCCCACGATCACCTTTGCTATCTGGATCCATCAAACAACACACACAAACACATGATTAGATTTATCAACAACAATGCCAATCAATTGCATGGATGGATCCTATCCTAAGCTATCGAACCGTGTCAGACCCGAAAATGGTCATCTCAATTATACATGGAAAAATACAATAAAATTCATGTAAACTCATGATAATTCACAACTAAGAGATTGGCCGAGTCAGATTCCACAGAACCGGTCTCGATCTCCACGATCTCGACCTTGATCCACCAAACCGGTCACGACCCAATCCCCTTAGAACAATTCGATCAATACCAATTCTATACATGATAATTCCTTATAAATACTCAATAAGAAGAATCAATCATCGGATCCCCTCAAGTCCATCAGGAACTATGAGATCCGATCACACCTCTCAAACCACGGCCATGGAGGAATTCCTCCGAACCGGCCAAGGCCGAGGTTTGCCTTTACGAGTCTGAACCCATAGACTCGATCAGAATAAAGATGAAGTAAGTTGAATACAAAGATTAGACAGAAAGGATGCTTCCAGAACGATCGACCCTTCACACCAGCCCGGACTTAACCGCGGTGAAGGAAGATGAACCATGGAGAGCATCACTGACCTTAGGCGTTCGTTCTTCAGGAGCCGGAGTCTTCTCCTTCTCCTTATCCTTCTCGTGATCCCTCTGACGAGTCTCCATGTCTTGCCACCGAATGATCTTGCTCCGGTAACCCCTTGGTCGGATAAACCTTCCCACGGACCGTCTCTCTCTCTTTCTCTCTTTTTCTCTGTTACGATTTTGCCAGGGCTTCGCCTGAGTGTTCTGATGCCTTTTTCGAAGTCAGAGACTCTCTATTTATAGAGATCTCGATTGCCAACTTCCAATTAGGCGAACCGGTACGAGAGGAGAGAGATCGGACCGAACGGTTGCCTTTGGCACCGTTTCGCGTGTATCCGCCTAACTGTCCCTTTGGGACAGTTCCTAGGCACAGAGGGAACCTCCCCTTCCCTTGTAGGACGTCCCAGATCAATGCGCAAGACAATGGTCCCATCGTCACATATTTCACATATGTACGGACCGTCGGACCAGTCCGGGTAACCGTCCAGCTCGACCAGTCTGGTCCGGACCCGAACACTCCGCCGAGGTGAGATGAGCTTCCCCCTAGCTGCCCCAGCTGACCCAGCTATCACTTTAGCTCAGGCGAGCTGGACAAACCTCCGGTGAGCTAACCACACTCGTGATCCAGCTGGATGAGCTCGACCCGGACCACTTTAAGCTTCCGGTTCACTCGTCCAGCTTTCCTTTACCTCTTCCCTTCTGCCGATGGTCAAGTACTCGTCCCACGACCCCTTAACCATCCCTTTGGACCATGATACACCTGGTTTCAGGTCTAATGACCTGCCTTAGTGCATCTCCATGCACCATGGTCCGTCCCGCGGTCCTATCGAGGATCGGGGACATGACAAGTCTCCCCCACCAACAAAGGATTCGTCCCCGAATCCAAGTTAGGAGTCTCATCATGATAGAACTGATTGTACCATTCCGGGTACTCAGCCTTCATCCTTGCTTCCGTTTCCCAAGTGATAAGGTCTTTACCATTGTACTCCCATACCACTTTTATCATGGGAACGGTTTTCTTCCTCATTGCCTTCTCTGATCGATCTACGATCCGAACCGGCCTTGTTTCTAAGGTTAGGTTCCTACCCAGATCATCAGGAATCTCAGGCAGTACTATCTCTTGCTCCGTTAGACATTTCCGGAGTTGGGACACATGAAACACATTATGGAAAGCATCCATCTTGGATGGCAAATCCAGTTTGTATGCCACTGCACCCACTCGTTCAATGATCTTGAACGGACCCAAGTATCTTGGACCCAATTTCTTTCTTCCAGAAATTCTAGTCCGTCCCTTAAAGGTTATCATCTTGAGATACACAAGATCACCCACCTCAAATTCCAAGTGTTTCCTACGCTTTTCCGCATAGCTCTTTTGACGATCTTGTGCTGCCTTCATATGGTCCTTAACCATACGTATTTTCTCTGTGGTCTCTTCCACAATTTCAGGACCCAACATGCTACGCTCCCCCACTTGGGTCCAGCATAGAGGTGTCCTGCAAGGTCTTCCATACAAAGCTTCATATGGTGACATACCAATACTTGTATGGAAACTGTTGTTGTACGCAAACTCCACTAAAGGTAAGTGTCTTTCCCAAGACTCACCCCAGTCTAAGACACATGCCCTTAGCATATCCTCCAAAGTCTGGATCGTCCGTTCAGACTGTCCATCCGTTTGGGGATGATATGCCGTACTCATGTTTACTCTGGTCCCCAAAGCTTTTTGAAAAGCTTGCCAGAAGTATGATGTGAACCTCGGATCTCTATCTGAGACAATACTTGCTGGAACTCCATGCAACCGTACTATCTCATCCAAGTAAATCCTTACGATCTCATCTACACCATACCCTTTCCGTATGGGAAGGAAGTGTGCTGACTTAGTCAGACGGTCCACTACGACCCACACTGCATCCTTTTTATTCCGAGTGGTGGGGAACCCAGTCACAAAATCCATTGTGATGTGATCCCACTTCCACTCCGGTATAGGCAGGTTCTGAAGTAACCCACTGGGAACTTGATGCTCAGCCTTGATGAGTTGACAAGTAGGACACTTTGCCACCCACTCGGCCACATCAGTTTTCATCCTCACCCAATGGTAATACCTCTTCAAATCTCTATACATCTTATTCAATCCGGGATGGATCGAAAATTTAGACTTATGAGCTTGCCTCATAATCTCTTCCTTCAGTCCCTTATCATTAGGAACGCTGATCCTGCCATTGACTAAGATGGTACCATTGCTTGCCGTTTGGTACTCGGTCTTGTCATTGGCAGCAACCTTTTTAAGGTTTTCATCCAAGCCTTGTGCTTGACGGATTCTGGTAAGGAGATCGGCCTGGTTCACTGCCTCCAACCCCAAAGGTTCTTCCTGACCCGTGAGAGTATCCAGGCGCAGTGATCTCACCATCCCTTCCAGATCATCAGCTTCCCTTTCTGCGGATACATCAGCCCGTCTCCGACTCAATGCATCAGCCACCAGGTTAGCCTTCCCCGGATAGTAAGTTATGTCCAGATCATAATCTGCAACAAACTCCATCCACCTCCTCTGCCTAAGGTTCAACTCAGGCTGAGTAAAAATATACTTTAGACTCTTATGGTCTGTAAGTATTTGCACCCTTGCCCCATAAAGATAAGATCTCCATATATTTAAGGCAAAAACCACAGCTGCCATTTCCAGGTCATGGGTCGGATAATTTCCTTCATGCTTTCTCAATTGTCGAGATGCATAGGCTATTACCTTCCCTTGCTGTGTAAGGACACACCCTAGTCCTGTGATTGATGCATCCGTGTACACTACATAAGGCTGATCCGCCTCAGGTAGTACCAGTACCGGAGCTTTTGTTAACATGTCCTTCAGTGCGGAGAAGCTCTTCTCACACTGGTCCGACCATGCAAACTTTACCTCTTTCCCGGTTAGTTGTGTCATGGGTTGAGCTACACTCGAAAACCCTTTCATAAACTTCCGGTAATACCCAGCCAACCCCAGGAAGCTTCTTACCTCAGTAGCATTCCTTGGTTGAGGCCATTCACGTATACACTTGATCTTTTCCGGATCAACTGATACACCCTTGTCTGACACTATGTGTCCAAGGAACCCAATGCTCTTCTGCCAAAAACTACACTTGCTTAACTTAGCAAAGAGTTTCTGCTCCCTCAAGCGTTCCAACACTGCCCGGAGATGCTTTTCATGATCTTCCTTGGTCTTTGAATACACGAGTATATCATCAATGAAGATGATCACAAACTCGTCCAAGTATTCTCGGAATACCCCATTCATCATGTTCATGAAAGCAGCCGGTGCATTAGTCAATCCGAACGGCATCACAACAAACTCAAAGTGACCATACCGCGTCCGGAATGCAGTCTTCTGGATATCAGTAGGTTCAATCGGAATCTGATGATATCCAGATGCCAAGTCCACTTTGGAGAACCACTTGGCTCCCCTGAGTTGATCCAACAACTCATCAATCCGAGGCAACGGGTACTTGTTCTTCACAGTGACCCGGTTTAATCCTCTATAATCAATGCACAACCTAAAGCTTCCATCCTTCTTTTTCACAAAGAGGACTGGTGCTCCCCAAGGTGATACACTAGGACGTATAAAGCCCTTAACCAACAACTCCTCAAGTTGTTTCTTCAGCTCTGCCATCTCGGCAGGAGCCATGCGGTACGGACTTTTGGACAAAGGAGCCGTCCCTAGTTCCAGTTCAATCTTGAATGGATCAGCCCTATCAGGAGGAACACCCTGTAGTGACTTGAACACATCCCCAAATTCCCTAACCAGCGGTATTCCCTCCGGGTCACCACCCCCCACGCACTCCTTAGTGGTGATGGTAGCCAAATAGGCCTCACAACCATCCAACAGCATCCTTTCCGCACGGAGTGCTGAGACCACTTTCAACCCAGGAGTCGAACACATTCCTTGGAACCAGACCGGACGTCCACACCCTGTATCAAACTGCACCCTTCCCCGGTGACAGTTCAGAGTGGCCCGATGCTTTCCAAGCCAGTCCATACCCAATATCACTTCGTGATTCTCAAGGGGGACTACGATCAGATCTACAGGCATCTCCCTGTCCGTGATCAATACCGGGATTCCCTTTACCAGCCCAAGTGAGTTCATAACATGGCCACCAGCCCCTCTCACTTTGCAAGGTTCATTCCCATCACTCAATTGGAATAATCCCTTTCCAATCATTCCTGGACTCACAAAACTATGTGTAGCTCCAGTGTCAAACAATACGTGTGTTTCCACACCACCAATACTTAAGGTTCCTACACAAGGTCCATTCAAAGTATCCTAAACCGTTCTAGATTCCATACCATGCAATCTACAAATTTAAAAGATCAAGTTTACAGAACTATTACCCGTGATCGATTGGAATTGTCCAGCCTCATCCGTGTCCTTGCACAGTTCGTACACCCTTGGTGCGGATGACTGGTTCCGGTTCTGGTTCGGCTTGCTCGACTCTCCACGACCCTTATCCATCCCGGGTGGGTTCTTGGGACAATCCCTACGGTAATGTCCCACCTTACCACACCCATGGCAAGTGGCTGAACCACTGTGGGAAGCCGGGTTAGGACAGTCCCGAGCCGAATGATCCATCTTGCCGCAGCGGGTGCAAGCTCCCATGGCTTTCCAGCACTCACCACCGTGACGTCTTCCACATTTAGAGCACTCTGACTTACCACTTGAGGTCTTACCCTCTTCAGTCGAGTCTCTCTTCCTCTTCCGGTCACCACCGGATCCAACCGGAGTCGTGTGGCTCCGTGGCTTCAGTTTTGCTTCTTCAGCAATGTTAGCCTCAAGGATAGCCATCCTCTCAACCAGTTCAGACACAGTATGGAAGGTACGGACAGAGCAGTAAGTCTTCAGGTCTGGCCTTAGTCCACGTATGAACCTCCTGACCTGCACCGCTTCGTCCTCCAGTTCCCTTCCCACATACTTTCTGAGCCGGTTGAATTCTTCCTCATACTCACGAACCGTCTTGCGTCCTTGGGTTAAATCCAAGAACTTGGACTCCAAACGATCCCACGCCTCAGCAGGAAAGTACTTGTGGTTGAATTCAACCTCAAAGTCCGCAAAACGCTCAATGGTGCCATTGGTCCTTTTGTCCAGGGCCAACCACCAGTTGTGAGCATCACCTTCCAAGAAGTGGACTGCTATGTCCCTCTTGTACTCCTCCGGACAACGAGTGGAGCTGAAGTTCCGAACCAGTCTGCTCCTCCACTCGTCAGCCTCAATGGGATCCACACTTCCAGCAAAGTGTTTGGTACCCAATCTGGATATATGCTCAAGCACCTTAAGGTAATCGACCTTATGGGCTCTTCTCACGGGTGGATCGATTTCCACCACATCCGCGGTACGTCTTGTACGCGTGGCTCTCGTCCGTGTGGCAGCACGAACTGGAAGATTAGCCTGACCCACAGATGAGTTCACCAACGGGGTGAATGTCTGTGTCAAAGCGATCAACTGATCTCCCATGGCCTTCATGGCGTCCAGGACCTCTTTCATGGTTGGTCCCGGCACCACAGTCTCAGGTCCGGTCCTGCCCGCATCCGCAGCAACCTCCTGATCCTCGTGATCACCCGCATGGGAAGACTCAGCATCTTCCTCCTGTTCCAACATGTCCTGATCCTCAGGAATCTCCACACGCGGTTCACCAGGTAGGATTGGTCCATGTGGTAATCCGGTCTCAGTGTTCACCATTCCATCCGCGGTAGGTAACACAGGTGTTTCAGTGACTATTTCAGCCACCACCGTTCCGGATCCACCAGCAGCCTCCTTTGCCCTCCTAGCCCTCTTCTTAGTTCCCTTAGGCACAACAACACAAACAAGAGATTAGTTTACAACTGTAATACTTGAACCTCTACACGCCTAAAGATAACCAAAACAAGCAATCAATTATTGCTAAACCCATAGCCTCACCGCAAGTACCCTTAGCCGGATGTGTGTGTGCACCATAACCCAACAAATCCTAGAATCAAGCATGCTCTGATACCAACTTGTAAGACCCGATCCTGGATTACCTTAATCCAACCGAACCGCAGTCTTACTTAAGATCATCAGTCAGTTCGTTTGGTGGAGTGACAATCCTAGGGCATATTTTTCTAAGTGTTTTACATTGGTTGAGGTTCATTCATTCAATATGATCGTTGCACAGCGGATTAAAGGCAAACGTTATCTTATATATATAAAACAATGTAGTCATACAATCATTCATTCGTTCATACGTTCCGATGCACACTAGGCTAAGTCATAATCACTAAGGTTGCACAATAGGCTACATAAATCCAATGCTACAAAAGACTTGTCTTCCACACACACATCCCATCCGCGGCTAGGTTCCTCACGGTTCCTTGGCTTTCCCATGATCACCTTTGCTATCTGGATCCATCAAACAACACACACAAACACATGATTAGATTTATCAACAACAATGCCAATCAATTGCATGGATGGATCCTATCCTAAGCTATCGAACCGTGTCAGACCCGAAAATGGTCATCTCAATTATACATGGAAAAATACAATAAAATTCATGTAAACTCATGATAATTCACAACTAAGAGATTGGCCGAGTCGGATTCCACAGAACCGGTCTCGATCTCCACGATCTCGACCTTGATCCACCAAACCGGTCACGACCCAATCCCCTTAGAACAATTCGATCAATACCAATTCTATACATGATAATTCCTTATAAATACTCAATAAGAAGAATCAATCATCGGATCCCCTCAAGTCCATCAGGAACTATGAGATCCGATCACACCTCTCAAACCACGGCCATGGAGGAATTCCTCCGAACCGGCCAAGGCCGAGGTTTGCCTTTACGAGTCTGAACCCATAGACTCGATCAGAATAAAGATGAAGTAAGTTGAATACAAAGATTAGACAGAAAGGATGCTTCCAGAACGATCGACCCTTCACACCAGCCCGGACTTAACCGCGGTGAAGGAAGATGAACCATGGAGAGCATCACTGACCTTAGGCGTTCGTTCTTCAGGAGCCGGAGTCTTCTCCTTCTCCTTATCCTTCTCGTGATCCCTCTGACGAGTCTCCATGTCTTGCCACCGAATGATCTTGCTCCGGTAACCCCTTGGTCGGATAAACCTTCCCACGGACCGTCTCTCTCTCTTTCTCTCTTTTTCTCTGTTACGATTTTGCCAGGGCTTCGCCTGAGTGTTCTGATGCCTTTTTCGAAGTCAGAGACTCTCTATTTATAGAGATCTCGATTGCCAACTTCCAATTAGGCGAACCGGTACGAGAGGAGAGAGATCGGACCGAACGGTTGCCTTTGGCACCGTTTCGCGTGTATCCGCCTAACTGTCCCTTTGGGACAGTTCCTAGGCACAGAGGGAACCTCCCCTTCCCTTGTAGGACGTCCCAGATCAATGCGCAAGACAATGGTCCCATCGTCACATATTTCACATATGTACGGACCGTCGGACCAGTCCGGGTAACCGTCCAGCTCGACCAGTCTGGTCCGGACCCGAACACTCCGCCGAGGTGAGATGAGCTTCCCCCTAGCTGCCCCAGCTGACCCAGCTATCACTTTAGCTCAGGCGAGCTGGACAAACCTCCGGTGAGCTAACCACACTCGTGATCCAGCTGGATGAGCTCGACCCGGACCACTTTAAGCTTCCGGTTCACTCGTCCAGCTTTCCTTTACCTCTTCCCTTCTGCCGATGGTCAAGTACTCGTCCCACGACCCCTTAACCATCCCTTTGGACCATGATACACCTGGTTTCAGGTCTAATGACCTGCCTTAGTGCATCTCCATGCACCATGGTCCGTCCCGCGGTCCTATCGAGGATCGGGGACATGACATATCCTGGGGATTGCTTTTGTCTTCTTGAAAAGATCATCCAGAGTGACTATGGGAGGCTCTTGTTCCTCCGCAACTAAAGGAGGAGGAGGAAGGGTATGGCGTTCTTTGACTGGAGGTGCTTTGGGCAGAGGCGGTGGTGGTGGCAGAGCAGTTGGAGGTGGCTGCGAAGGAGCCTTAACTTGTGTCTGAGGAGCTTCCAGTTTTGCCTTCACTTTCTCTGGTCCAACAAAGTCAGCTGTCAGAAGGCGGCCTCCGTTAGGTATATACACTGCTTCTCTTGTTGCTGCAGCTTCTTCAACTGAGCCATACTGCATTCACATCACACCAACTATCAGTTATGAGAAATTCTACAGACACATGAAATCAGAAGAACAAAACAGGAAGCAACATTTTTTTGCAAACCAAAAATAGATTGAAGAAGGGGAAGGTCTTACAGATACATAGCAGTGGGTCTTAATGGTGTCCATCCAGAACTAGTGACGTTTCCGGATTTACCCAAAAGCTCTTGAACAGCTTTCAGTGTGAATGGCCTAAGGAAACGATCAATCCTGAGGGAATTGGTAGGCTCCTTTGGAGATGGAGGAACTGCCAACAAATATTGACCAAATATATCATAAAACAACGAATAAGAATAAGAGATGGAAAAACACATATATAGGGTTGAGTGATGGTTTACATACCACGCGTTCCTTAGGTCCATCCTCACAAACCGAAAAGTCAGATCGGGAGAAGTCACGCTTCAGACCAGCTGACTTCGGTGTTGTACTGGCTGCCACGCTATTAGTAGTCTGTGCTTCAGGAACTTTAAAAGTCCCAAAGTTCCATTGGCGTTGCCTCTTTGCAGGCTCATTGTTTACAACAGCTTCTTGATCTACAATGAGGTAAGAGTCAAAAGATTTCATTATAGGCAAGCTTGGAATTCAACACAGATGCTTCAAAAGCTATTAAAGATGTACTTCACAAGCCGACACAGAAGATTAAACACTAGAAAACGAATTGATTCATAAAAGAAAATGGAAAAAAGGAGAAAGCCTTACCATTAACAGGAAGCTTTCTTTTATCGGAAGCCACTAGTGGATGGCTTTTATATATTATCAGGGGCTACCCCTTTCCCAGCTTCCATAATATCAGCCTTCTCAGGAAGCAAGTCATTTTTCTCACTCTTATCCACCACTTCATGAGATGTAACATATTCAGTTTGCTTTGTCTCTGGCTCATCATCCATAGACTCATCACCAGAACTTGTATCTAAATTCAACTTTTCAGAGTCGCCTGCATCGACATTATTATCATTTCCTTTGGTCATATCTGCATTAGCAGCAACGCTGTGATCTCCACCTCCAACAGAGATATCTTCTGCTCAAGTGGTGGCCTCTCGACATCCATTGGATGCGATTCGCCAATGACTGTTGAAGGCTCTTGAGACTTATTAACACTATGTTCTAATTTGACATTATCAGCAGCAATTTCGTTACCTTTTAGTTTTATTTTTGCATTATTTGACACACAATCAGTAGAAATACAGTCAGATTTACCTCAAACCATGTACCGGGGATGACCTCAGATACCTGGTTGTGTGTAGCAGATTCTTCAACCACTGCCTTTGTAGGCTTAGAATCCAACCCGCTAAATGTTTCCTTACTCTCTCAATCTCTACATCAGATTTGAGAACAGTCTGCCCAGTTGCAGTCACACCAGACTCCACTCCATCTTTCACATCAACCTTTGAACCATCAAGACCAGCTAAGTCTCTGGTTTAGAAAACACCTGGGGTGGTCTTGTCTCAACGGCAGTTGATGCTTCAGTTACTGTCTTAACATCAGTAGGTTCCGGAGTGGTTTGCACTTGATCCGGTGCAATGTTGCATCCAGGTAACCTCAGGTTGTTGATTGGCTGCCACGGCAGCAGCAGCAGCGGCAAGAGCAGCAGCATTGAGCCTTTCGGATTCTTGTTGCTCAAGACGAAGAGCTTCATCAAGACGCCTAACCAAATCAACCTTCAAGCCTTGTCTAGTTAGTCTCCGTCTTTTAAGCTCTTCCTTCAACTCGGTTGGTTACCTTCCACTTGTCAATTGGTCGGTTGTCCAGGATTGGAAATGGTGATGACGACATATCTTCTTAGTCTATGAGAGAGTAAAACAAAAATCAAAATATAAAATTCGAGAAATTTATAGAAATCTATCTCAGAAGAAGAGCAATGCAACGAAACAAATCAATAATTTAAGATAAATAATCATACTTCTTTAACAAAATGATAAGCTTTCGATATGACTTAAAGTGAAACTTGTTGAATGCGCCGGGAAAATTTGTTAATCCCTAAGAAGAATGGGTAATTAATTAGACAAATGATCAAAACCCATCACCGAAGATTGCAAATTTCCACAAGTTCAAAATGCAAATCAGAAGAAACGAATTCAATTTCGTAGAAAAAATAATTGACAAACCTGAAAAAAAAGAGAGAATGAAGTGTACGTACTAAACGAGACGAAGGGATAAGGCGTACATTTGGGATTTTTGGCAACCAAATTGAAAGAGGAGGCGCATGGGGGATTGATTCTAGGGTTCGAATTCGTCGGGTGTTTGATTGATAATTTGGAAAATAAGTGGAGGGCCTAAAGTGAATTATCACAATTTTACACGAAATGAAAAAACTACCCTTGCTTATTATAAGTTTCCAGAGATATCACCCCCACCGGAGATCTGTTTCTCGATTCGTCGTCAGCAACGCATTCATCATGCTGCGAAAGTATGTGAGTATTGCATTTATCTACTTTTACTAGTGTGATTTTACTTTTAGCATTATTTCTGATTGTTGCATGTTATCTTTGCTGGCATCAGAGGCAGGGCCGTGCGAGTGTTTATGGTTGTCGGAAGCCAATCACAAATTTTTTTAGTAAAAATAATAATTCATATTACGAATAGAGAATAAACATATAAATAATATAACTTACGAAAATATTAATTATATATAAATTTTATTTTTGTAAAAAAAATATTAATTGAGTATTTATCATTCAGTTTTGTAACTATTTTAAAGATAACATAAAACAAATTACTCAATATTTTTCTCATAATTGAATTGAGAAAAAATTTCTAACTTCAGTTTTTTAATATTTCAAAATGCATTCAAAACTACAATCGCCAATATCTAACTACTTTATTTCTGTAACAATTAAAAATTATCTACATTGCTTGTCACTTAGGAAATCCATGTTTTCACTATAAACCAACATTTTAATCCTAATTATCATAGTGTTTTTATGTAAAAACTCAAGTTCTTATAATATACTATGTCTCTAAAGCAATATAAGATGCCCTTGAACTTTAAATATTTTTTGATGCCCAAAGCGAAGGTTTCATTTTTGTGTACTGTGGCAGGGCACTGATCAGAGGTTCAATTCATTTGAGTTTTTCGAGAAAGGCAGCCAAAAGACTCTAGAGATTAATGACTAGCCGTAACGGTAACATTATTTTCCCCCGACTAAACTACCCAGTCTACACACTACACTCAATTACAATCCAAATGAATTGGTCTCATGCCCATCTCCTTCTTCTTCCTCCAAATCCCTCAGGTCCTCGAAAGCCACAACCTTTGCTTTCCCCAACATCGGTTCCCTCTCGTCTACTATAAAGTCTCTGAGGTCCCTCACTGCCACCGTCGCTGGAAATGGTAAAGGATCTTCCTTATCCGCGCGGATGGTTGCGTCGTCTGCGGTCAGAGCCCCTATGTCTCTCGATTTCGACTTCTGTCTTCAAAAAGGAGAAAGTCACTCTTGCTGGTCATGAAGAGGTTCTTATTCTATTAAAATAAATCTGATCTTTGTGTTAATCATTTGCATGTATATATATATATCGTATGTGATTGTTGCTGATATTTGTTATCTTTTGTTTTAGTACATTGTGAGGGGAGGAAGGGACTTGTTCCTGATGCTTTCAAGGGGATTAAGCAGATTGGTGTCATTGGCTGGGGATCTCAGGTAGTTTTTTGTTCTCCTTGTCTTGTCTTGTCTGTGCTTTCTTAATCAACATGTTTCTGGTTTGGCTTCGATTTGTGGATTCATTACTTAAGAAGCGTGGAGTTTTTTTTTTGTTTGGTTAACTGATATCTATTTACTTACTTGTGTAAATGATCCTATTTGGCTGTTGTACATTGCTAACATCAGGAAATGGAATAATCGGGAATCTCGAGTAACTGGAAAAGGGTTTTCATTTCCATGCTTTTTAGTATATTTGAGCTTGGAACGAAGAAGATGAAAATTTAAATTTAATGTTGTTTATCTTCGGTATCTAAGCAGCCAGCCAGAAACAATACTAGGTTAGCTCGTTGGTAACTTAATATCTGTTAGTTTTCTAGTCTTCTGACTTGTTTCAACTGATTATGTTTCAGTGAGATTGGGAAGGAAGCAGAACATCAAAGAAAAGCAGGTTAATATCACTTCACTGAAATTCAGAATTGAGAGGTATGAGTTTCTCTGATCAAAAATATTGAAAAGCTTACGGATCTATTTGTAGAAACTTGAGTGAGTGCTGACTGTTTGGTTGGTATTTCGCTTCTCTGCAGCAAATAGCTAAGGTGAAAGAGGAAGAAGAAGGTTCAAGAGATAAACAGATGGTGGAAGACAAGATGAGAATTCTCATTGCTCAAGGTATTTTACCATTTTCTTTTAAATCTTTTTTTCTTGGGGAAGATTCTATATTTTTGATTTTGTAGGAAGTGGGAGGGAGATTCAGACCGCTGTCGGAGATAACAGGAGTTTGCCATCGCTGTCAGGAGCAGATCGCTTGGAAACGCAAATACAAAAAGCTAACCGAACCCGCCAAATGGTATATGATAGTTTCAGCTGAATTTGATTGTTACTCTGTCAATAATTAAAATTTGAAAGGAGCAATTTTTAATTGTTTTGGTTTCAGTCAGAAGTGTTTAAAGCGTAATGTTCGTCAAGCATATCACAAGTTATGCACTGGTTAGTGTTCTGTTTCTCTCTCGCGAGTGACATTAGTTATTTATCTCGGTTTTTAACATGAAATTGCTGATAAACAGGTTGTGCCAAGGAGCAGAAAGTGTGTGCCAAGTGTTATACTTCTTCCGAGCAAATCATGGGAAGGTAACTGTTGAGATTACTGAATAAAATCTTTTCTATTGCTCCTGCTAGATTCGTAGCTCTAAGGTTTCAAGGCAATTTTGTTTGGTTTCTTGCAGATATATATATGAGGTAGAGGCTGAACAGAAGCTGCTTGATGAGACTATCAAGAATGCTAGGGAAAGAGATCGAAGGACACTTTTGCGTGTGGTAAGCTTCTTCACCCTTTAAACTATCCATGTTTGTTTCCAAACAATTATTTTTTTACTCTGAAGAGTGTGTGTGTGAGGCCTTAAAAAAAAAAATTCTGTTGATGTTTATATATTTAGCTTTGTAGGTGAGCTTCACAGGAAGTAAAAAATGGAATCCTCTTTCTTCAGACGTGTAAGGTATGGAATCCTCTTTCTTCAGACGTGTAAGGTATGGAATCCTCTTTCTTCTCTGTCTTTTTTTGGGAAATTCTAAATTGTTGAATTGATTAGACACTAAATCTTCATAATATGTAAAACAAATAGTATGCAACGTCCAGTCAATTGATTTGTCCGTTATGTTTCATTTGTCTTTACACATTTGTTATATTTAGTCACTCAAAATCAGTATCTTGATTCTAGATGATTGGACTGATAGACACTAAATTCATAATGTGTAAAACAAATAGAGATGCAGCGTTCATTCATTTGTCGGTTAGAGATTTTCATTTGTCTTTACACATTTGTCATATTTGATCACTCAAAATCAGTTCAGTAATTCTAGATTATTGAATTGATAGACACCAAATTCATAATGTGTAAAACAAATAGAAATGCAGTCATTTGCCTTTACACACTTGTGATCATTAGTCACTCAAAATCAGTTTGGTAATTAAGAGTTTCCCATTCGTATGTCGTTTTTTTGTGTGTTTCTTTGTTTTTTTTTTCGTGAATGTCAAGTTTGTCAGTGAAGCTGCGCTATGGAACGTGACGTTGAAGGCTTATCTGGATATGGGTTTTTTAAAGAAGATGCTGTCGACCTCTCTTCTCAATTTCATACAAGGTATGCGTTATAGTTTATCATTGATTGTATGGTACTGAAATTAGGAACTTGAGATAGAGAGATTCAGCAAATGGTTGTGTCATTTGTATTACTAGCTTAAGTCGTTCAGGTTTGGTTGTGATTGATCTCTCTCTCTCTTAAGTCCCTACTTGATTACTTACTTCGGATAGTTTTTAATGTTTCTACTTTTTCAGGGAAGAGTAGTTGGGCATTTGCTCATTAGCTGAGCTTTGTAGAACCATGGAATAGTTGCTGACGGAATCGAAAATGTTACAATAAAGGTTATTTGCTTTCCTCTGTTTTTTTTTCAATCTTTTCTTCAAGGCGTTTTATTAGTGTTGACCATTCTTGTGGGTGAATTTTATAGGTTTCAGATGAAGGTGGAGGTATACCGAGAAGTGGTCTCCCCAAAATATTCACTTATCTTTACAGCACGGCAACAAACCCGCTTGAAGAAGAAATGGAGTTTGGAACAGCTGATGCTCCCGTGATTATGGCTGGTTATGGTTTATGGTCTGCCAATTAGTCGTTTGTATGCTCGATATTTTGGTGGAGATTTGCAAATCATATCTTCTTCAGATTTCACAGGAATTTGACTATCCTATGTATTGCAAGGTTCGTGTATATACTGTAGTGATCGTACTCGTTCTATATACTATTTGGTTTCCAATTGGCCTACTATTATTGTTTTGCAGATTGAAGCTAGCTACAGGCACTCCACTCTGGACATAAAAACATAACACATGCAGTATACCACTGGAACCGCAATGATGATGGGAAGAAAGTAACAACATATGAATTTGTGTTATACATACAACCAGTACTGGTGAGTTTGCTATTTCACCTTTACTTAAGCTTCAAGTAACATGCATAGAAGCAGAGCTAAGTGAAAACAAAATGCGCATGAATGCAGGGGGAAAAACAGTAGGCTTTGTATCGGAAGAAAAGATGTTACTGGGGCGATGGATCTGTATATGAAGATAAAAGATATTGTTTTTTTTAGATATGGTTGCAGGTACGAGATTCCTTACAGTGAGCAGCTTCACAGAGCTGAAAGAGTTTGTGCAACAAATGTCGCCTTAAGTGACGTTAAAAGTTCACGTTTAGTTTTTATTCACATTTGGTATAACATTTTATCAAAAAAAATATTGTTTTTACATCACACCTCTATCTGACTAGCATTGATCATCCTCCTCCATTTGTCCTTCAGATTAGTTGGATCACGTGTACGGTGGAAAACCTCTTTTCCCATCACAAGAATTTTTTTCCACGGAATCTTCTTGTTTACTTCTGGTGCAAATTTCTGCACTCCCTCCTAAGCAAATAACAGATAATTTATCAACATGAATTGTTACCAGACATAAGATAACAGATAATTACCTTGAGCATTTCTTCTTCTTGGAGAGTCCAAAGCTGTCTCCTTTCCCTCTTAAAAAAGGAAACGCTGTCCATAAGGGTGATTTTGGTTGATTCATCATCACCCTCGTATTCCCTTTGAATTTTGTCTGACTCGCTTTCAACCTATGAAACAGTAACAATATGCCAATGTTACAACAAGATAATCACAAGATATATTCAAAAAGAAAGACTGACCACTACGGGACTTTTCTCCTTGATTGATAATGGTTTCTTTCTTCTAATCACATGCACTAAAGCACATGGATCTGGAAGCGCAGAATCTTCAAGGGTTTCATCCATACTATTTGCATCTTGCTTGCTGATGCTTTCGTTTTTAAACAGTTCCGCAAATGGAACAAATGTGCCCGTCTCAAGCTCGGATCTTTCAGATTTAAGACTAGAGGATCCTCTTGACAAGCCATGAGAGTGAACCTGATATGCAAGAAGCAGAGTACTTTTATGGCTGAAGAAGTCAAAATTGGAATTTATATAATTTTACCTCTGATGTGGAGGAGTCCTGTGAAAGGTGACCAGTTCCCCATGTATCCCTCCTTTTTCCCTGCAAGGATATGATTTCAAATAAATGTTCAAACTCTGAAGGTATACTAAAACGAGAATGGAAGAAATTTTTTTAACAAAACCTTCTTAAAGTGATCCCGCTTATGCTTCTCATCTCTATTCGAAAAAAGAACAATTGAACTCAGGTTCTCAATTTTCTTTGCTTGCTCTTGCAAAACTTTTTCCCTCTGAGCTTGTGCCTTTCTCTCCTCATCTAGTTCCATTGCTATCCGCTCTCTTTCTATTTCAGACTGTAGAAAAACGGGTTGTATCAAAAATATATTAAAACTAATCAACTAATGAACCAAGAACACAAATGCCAGACCTTCAACAAGGTGTTGCGCAACTTGGCGTCTGTCAAAGTTTTTTCTTTCGAGCTCCGGGTTGCTTTCTCTTTTTCTTCACGTTCAGCAGCAAGTTCCTCCTCCAATGAAGAAAATCTTGTTTCAAGGTTGTAAAAGTTGTAATAAGGAGAAACCACACACATATTCCCTTTCTCTCTCCTGCGATTTTTTCTGCGACAACCCTAAATCAACATCGTGATTCAATCGACGGCTCTACCGTTGCTGCTGACTGTCACTAGTCCACAGCTATAATCCCTCAACAATGGATTCTGATGAACCCCCAACACAATTGAAGTCTTTAGCTCCGGATAACGAGTTAACAACCCCTCTCGTACTGAATCAAACTTCCCCAACAGTGGGTCTGGTAGAATCTTCGATTAATGCCGCAAGATCCATCACTGGTGATTTAGTTCAGGACGATTTGGTTCATGGTGGAAGCTCTGAAGTTTGTGGTGGCTCTATCTCTGTTGATAATGAACGTACCACTGTTGTCTCTACAGACCAATTAACTGCAACTCAAGTTAGTGCTCCAATGGCCATCCCTTCAGATCAGCCAGTGCTCGGGTTGGGAGCATGGTCTAAGCCTCTCAACACAAATTCAAATCAGTCTGCAGTCACTCTTCTCATGCACACAACAAAGAATCTCTTGGCTGACCTTTCATCTGAAACGCAATGGCCATCGTTGACGGCAGCATCTCACTCTAATCAGCGACGTCAAATTGCGGCTTCAGAAACTCTGCCTACATCTTCCAAAGCAAAGGCTACTTCTGCTGTACCACCTGCTAGCTTTCAGTGCTCTCCGGAGCAATTAAAAGATTATCCATGGGCAGCAAAAATGGATAAGAGCAAGAGGAACTTATACCAAGTCACTACTCCAGAGTTTCTCGAGGATGGGACCCCTAAGGTACGCATTCCTCGCGATGTTCTCCTTGAAGGTCTGGAAAATCAAAAGGAATTTGTCTTAGGACAATTCTATAGATGCTCTGCGCCTCCTAGTAAATTGGTCCAGTCTGTGGTGAATAGGATTTGGGGAACAAGATGTCCTATTTACACTCGCCAATTAGGAGATTCCTCTTTTCTCTTCCACATTGCAGATGAGGTTACTCGCAAATGGGTCACGCAAAGAGGAATCTGGCATGTTGATGATTGTATTTTGTTCGTGTCTGCTTGAAATCCTGCTGGAACTCTAGCTCTACCTGAGATTACATCTATTCCGGTTTGGCTCACATTGAAGAATATTCCGCATCAACTTTACTCCAAAAAGGGAATAAGCTGGATCGCTTCAGGTATAGGTGCTCCAATGCTCACTAGTAAGCCATGGCTGGATCCTATTCTTATGGGAGAGGCAAAGATACTTGTTGAGGTAAAGTTGGATCGACCCTTTCCACAACGAGTTGCTCTTGAAGATGAGGATGGGTCTATGACTATGGTCACTGTGATATACTCTTGGCTACCGTCCAAGTGTCCAAAGTGTGGACAGCTAGGACACAAGGCTACAAGATGTCTGGGACTACCTCCAGTTCCAGTAGCTAAGGTTCTCCACACAGCTGAGTTTTCAAAAACTCGTCCTCCTCAAGGTCCTCATGTCACTGGTTCTGACCCATCACCTGTTCAAGATGTACCAAATCCAATAGCTGAAGCACATAAGCATTTAAATGATATCTCCATTGATTCTCAAGGCTGTATTTTACTAGATCAAGAAAGCAATGACTTGATCCCATCCGACAAGTCAACTGAAATTACTGTCAACAACACTGAGGTAAATGTCCCTACTCCTCCCAGACAATCTGCCTCAATAGAGACCGCGACTACTCCTGCTGTAAGTTCTCCAAGAAGTATCTCCAAAAATTCAATAGCTCCTTCATCTGAAACAGATTGCATGTCAGAAAAGGCACAATTGAACCCCAATTCTGGTTACAACGAGACCTCCACTTTAACAACATCTGTTTTACCTACTGTGTCTGCTCCTCTAGACTTCATTGATGCAGGTTCACTTTCACCATCTCCAGTAATGGATTTGAAATGTGAGACTACACTAGGTGACCCTGGAGATAAGATCAAGCAGTTAGGTGAAGCATCAAGCTCAAACAGATTTGCAAACCTAGCCATGTTGGAAGAGGAAATAGAAACTGGAAATGTTTCCTTCCCCACTCATTCTCCGGCCCAAACAGTCAACACTAACTCACCTTTTGTCTTCAACTCCTCACTGCCCTCATCTCCAGTTTCGGTGTCAGATCCTCTTATTCTTAATTCGCAAGTGCCAGATGACTTTGGTTTCACTTTGGCAGTGAATTCAAGATCTTGTTCGGATATGGCTCATAGATCGCGTGGAGGTCGTTGCTTAAAGCCTTCTCAAAAACTAAAGGATATGGAGTGGTTTACAGTCGGTAAGAAAGGAAGGCGTGGAAGAGGTGATACACCTCATCATCGTTCTTCCAACTAAGACTCAAATACCATTGAGTTCTTCATCTTCTCGTTGTTTTTCTTTTATAACTAAGTGACGTGCAATCTGTTTTACTTCTTTCTGAACACTATGGCTGAGCCATTTCTTGTATCTTTCTAGTTTTTAATAATAGTAAGCCCTTTTTCAAAAAAAAAAAAAGGTTGTAAAAGTCTTCCTGATAAATGCAAAGTAGACATTAGGATGAGAATTTGATTTAAACAAAGTTATATCAACCAACCAAAAGTAGGCTTAGAACTGGATTCCACCACAAACCTGTAGCTTGGTTTTATCATTAACGGCATTCTGAAGCTTGGATTCAGTATCATTTAGCTTTTTCAGATGCTTTTGGGCTTCTTGACTTAGTTCTTCTATTTGGCTCTGCAGACCAGCACACTGTGGAAAGGAATATCCACGACTTTATCTAACTATACAGACATATTTTACCAACGAGTGTAGGGTGTGAAGAGAATATGATTTTGGACCTTCTCATTCTCAATGTCAACAACTTTTTGTTTCAGACAAGATTGGACATTTTGATAGCTGCTGATAACTGAAGCCTGCTGCTCAAAACTTTGGCGCATATTCAATGTGAAATCCTGCAGTGAGAAATTATAATTTAGAGAGAAAAAAATGATGATCGTCTATTTTCATTACATGCCATAATTGGGGTGTCTTCTGCCTAAACACAGCTTCCACCCCCTACATAATCAACTAAACAACACAGAGTACTTACATGTATCAAAGGAGAGAAGAAATCAAAATCTTGGAGACCCTCATCCATAACTAACGATATGGTTTCCAGCGATGCTTTAAACTTTTGAAACTCAGATCCTAAGACTTCAACTTCTGTTGCGACGTTGACCAGAGAGTTGAAATTCTCCTTCATAGTAGCAAGTAAGAATATCAATTAGATAATGGTGAAATGGTTGACAACAATGATAATCTGCCTTTGAAATTTGTCAGATTATTGGGATGAAAATGATAATCTGCCTTTGAAATTTGTCAGATTATTGGGATGAATTACCAACCTTAAGCACATGATTGACTTCAGACTCCTTGGACATAAGTTGTTCGCGAGCAATCTGGGCCTCTTCTCTAGCAGCATGAATCTCTTCTTCAATCTATAAATTTCAAACAGCATAAGAGGTTTTCAAACGCACAAATTAGTATCAGAACAAGACTAAGAAGCTGACTGCATTTAGGTGGCTGGATAGGCCAGCAGAGCACAATCAGTTAAAGAACCAACGGATACCTCAGCATTTTTTTCCCTCGCACATGTATTCTGCACAGTAGCTATCCATATTGCTTTCTCTTTTTCTTCACGTTCAGCAGCAAGTTCCTCCTCCAATGAAGCAAATCTTGTTTCAAGGTTGTAAAAGTCTTCCTGATAAATGCAAAGTAGACATTAGGATGAGAATTTGATTTAAACAAAGTTATATCAACCAACCAAAAGTAAGCTTAGAACTGGATTCCACCACAAACCTGTAGCTTGGTTTTATCATTCACGGCATTCTGAAGCTTGGATTCAGTATGATTTAGCTTTGTTTTCGTCTTCTCAGAAGAGGTTGACAGTTTCGCTATCTTCTTCTCAAGAAAATCTATATGATAGAGGAGATCCGACTTCTCCGACTCATGGTGTTTTGAGAGCATCTGACAAAATGGTTAAAACACCAAAATTACATTTTGACGCTGGAAAGTTGGAGGAAGAAAAGAAAAACTCTAATAGATTTCGTTTGAAGAAAACCAAACCTCTAGCTTGGTTTTATCATGCATGGCATTTTCAAGCTTGGATTCAGTATGTTTTAGCTTTTTTTTTGTCTTCTCAGAAAAGGTGGACATACTTGCTAAATTCTTCTCAAGAGATTCTATGTGAGAGAGGAGATTCGACTTCTCCGACTCATGGTGTTCTGAGAGCATCTGACAAAAGGGTTTAAACAACCAAATTACATTTCGACACTGAAAAGTTGGAGGAATAAAAGGACTCCAATAAATTCCGTTTGAAGGAAACTGAAATACCATTAAGGAAGTTCCATGCTTTTGGGCTTCTTGACTTAGTTCTTCTATTTGGCTCTGCAGACCAGCACACTGTGGAAAGGAATATCCACGACTTTATCTAACTATACAGACAGATTTTACCAACGAGTGTAGGGTGTGAAGAGAATATGATTTTGGACCTTCTCATTCTCAATGTCAACAACTTTTTGTTTCAGACATGATTGGACATTTTGATAGCTCCTGATAACTGAAGCCTGCTGCTCAAAACTTTGGCGCATATTCAATGTGAAATCCTGCAGTGAGAAATTATAATTTAGAAAAAAAAATGATGATCGTCTAATCATTACATGCCATAATTGGGGTGTGCTGCCTAATCACAGCTTCCACCCCCTACAGAATCAACTAAACAACGCAGAGTACTTACATGTATCAAAGGAGAGAAGAAATCAAAATTTTGGAGACCCTCATCCATAACTAAGGATACGGTTTCCAGCGATGCTTTAAACTTTTGAAACTCAGATGCTAAGATTTCAACTTCTGTTGCGACGTTGACCAGAGAGTTGAAACTCCCCTTCACGGTAGCAAGTAAGAATATCAATTAGATAATGGTGAAATGGTTGACAACAATGATAATTTGCCTTTGAAATTTGTCATATTATTGGGATGAAAATGATAATCTGCCTTTGAAATTTGTCAGATTATTTGGATGAATGACCAACCTTAAGCACATGATTGACTTCAGACTCCTTGGACATAAGTTGTTCGCGAGCAATCTGGGCCTCTTCTCTAGCAGCGTGAATCTCTTCTTCAATCTATAAATTTCATACAGCATAAGAGGTTTTCAAACGCGCAAATTAGTATCAGAATAAGACTAAAAAGCTGACTCCATTTAGGTGGCTGGATAGAACAGCAGAGCACAATCAGTTAGAGAACCAACGGATACCTCAGCATTTTTTTCCCTCGCACATGTATTCTGCACAGTAGCTATCCTGATAAGCTCATCCAGATTTTTCTTGCTTGAAGATTTCTCAGTTTCCAGCATGCTTATCTTTTGACAAAACGTATCAACAGGGTAAGAAGCATAAAGCCGAAATAGAAGAAAGAAAAGCTACTCAACTAGACGTTTCAGTTGTAGGTAAAGAAAATAATAAATGCACCTCCTCTTGGAGTTGCTTAATGAGAAGAATATCTTCTGGATCCCTAAGATGTACACTGCTTTCATCCCGATGCACATTACCAACGACTGGACAATATAAATGCTTGCATGTTGCTTCACCAGATAAATCATTTTCCCCCAAAAACTTTGCTTTAAGGCACTCAATTTGTATTTCCTTGGTGATTCTCTATTGGAAGGTGCAGAGTAATAATAAGAAACAGAAAACAAAAGCTACTGATGTTGACAAGGACAAAGTATTACCTCAGCTTCATATTGCAAGAAAAGAGCCTCATATTCTCTTTGCTCGCTTTCAATCTATGAAACAGTAACAATATGCCAGCTTTACAACAAAATAAGCACATGATATATTCAAAAAGAAAGACTGACCACCACGGGACTTTTCTGCCTGATTGATGATGGTTTCTTTCTCCTAGTCACATGCACTAAAGCACATGGATCTGGAAGTGCAGAATCTTCAAGGGTATCATCGATAATATTTTCATCTTGCTCGCTGATGCTACATAAACGTTCGTTTTTTAACAGTTCTGTGCCTGTCTCACGCTCGGATCTTTCAGATTTAAGAGAGGATCCTTTTGACAAGACATGAGACTGAACCTGAGATGCAAGAAGCAGAGTATTTTAATGGCTGAAAAAGTCAAATTTTTCTCAGGCTTTTGTTGGCATTTATATAATTTTACCTCTGATGTGGAGGAGTCCCGTGAAAGATGACTAGTTCCCCATGTATCCCTCCTCTTTCCCTGCAAGAATATGTTTTCGAATAAGTGTTTAAACTCTAAAGTATCACTAAACTAAGAATGGAAGAAAAATTAAAAAAAAACAACAACCTTCTTAAAGTAATCCCGCTCACGCTTCTCATCTCTATTCGAAAAAAGAACAATTGAACTCAGGTTCTCAATTTTCTTTGCTTGCTCTTGCAAAACTTTTTCCCTCTGAGCTTGTGCCTTTCTCTCCTCATCTAGTTCCATTGCTATCTGCTCTCTTTCTATTTCAGACTGTAGAAAAACGGGTTGTATCAAAAACATATTAAAACAAATCAACTAAAGAACCAAGAACACAAATGCCAGACCTTCAACAAGGTGTTGCGCAACTTAAGAATATCTCCGTCTGAATGGTCAGAGTGAGAAGTCTGCAATAGAAAAGCTGATCATTTACCCAATCTATAAACATAGAGAAAAAAAAGCTTTGAGTATTAAAATGAAAACAGTTCAGCAACCTTTGGTCTGGATCTGAGCTCCTCTATTTTTTTCTTTTGGCGCTTTAACAAAGCAGCATCAGTCGATATCTGTATCATAAACACAAGAATGTATTAATCAGGAAATATGTTACAAAGATAGAGAGAATAAGCCGAAGATAATTGGATCTTACCTCGTTGACATGGGCACAATTAGTGACACGTAGTGCTCGGCTAGCAAACTGAAGAGTGATCTTGGTTTCTTCTGCATGGATCTGACAGTAAACGAATATAACATTGTTAGTTGTACAAAAGAAATTAAAGAGAAAACTGAAGATTAATACGTACCGGTGCAAGTGTTATATTGCATATGATAGCTGTATTTGCATTTCCACCTAAAGCGGGTTGCAAGATCCTTGTAAGCTTGCTGTCTCGGTAGGGAACATGACCACTGATTCAATTAAAGAAGATGTCAATAAAACTTTACACATAATGCTTTAAGTACGATAAGCTTCTTTTAACGTAACAAAACTAGACCAAAACTTACCCTCGATTTTCAACTCCTTCGCTCAGTTTTTTAATTACAGTCCCGAGTGTCATCAAGCTCTTATTTATATGTGAGCCTTCCTTCAGCCTAACACCCTCTGCACCCGTTTTTGAAGCCCGTTCCGAACCAGCTAAATCCACTAAATTCTACAAGTAAAAAAAGGAAAGATGAAACGCAAAATAACATGTTGTATACCAGGAGAAGGAAAACACTAGTTCCAACAGATATTAGGTACCAGGACAGAAACACGGACTGCATCACAGGCATTTCCAACACCTTCATCTTGCGTCTTGTGACTACTTTCTATAATCTGTTTGATGAAAAAGCTTGCCCGTTTAAATTCAACTTACACAGAATTGAGCACTAAGGTTGAGTATATACCATGCGGAAAATAGTGTGAGATCTGCTACTATGAGCATTCATATTTGTCTCCCCAATATGCCGATGAGCTGAAATTTATCCCATAAAGAAATGAAAACCATTAGTAAATCAGTACAGAAACAGGGGATTCATGGACGCAGGGTATGAAAACATACCAAAAAAAAAAAAAAAATCTGTCTGGAAAGAAGAAAGTAGAGCAAAAATAATGTGAAGAGAAGAGAAAGTACATTGTCCAAATTCCATCAATTCAAGGACTTGTTGAGGGGAAGAGACAATTTCTTCTCGTAGTCCAGCCACAAAGATTCCTTTCTGCAACATTTAAGAGAGCGAAAAGCCCATCAGGCTCGCTATAAGCGGATTCTAAGAGAAGATATATTTATATATGTACCTCAAGATTCTCATGAATCTGCAGTTTGCGGTGTTGAGGAGCCAATAGATCGTGTATATCTTCGTTATAAATCTCCAGATACGACATACGCAATAGAAAATCCCTGCTTGCATCCTTGTGGTGAACCAAAGAAAAGGAAAACGTTCAAAAACTTTCCACAAACAAAGACTAAAATCTAAAGAGACAGACACACAAGTTGTTAGGAGATGATGAACCTGAGATACTGTATTAAACAAATCATGAACAGCAAGAGGGATGACTCCTGGTTCAGTCTGTGAGCCTCGCATGGTATGTGTCTTCCCACTGTTGGTTTGCCCATAAGCAAACACAGTTCCTACCAAAACGAAACAGAGTTAAACTCAGTACTACTGACTGAGATATCAAAATCAAAGCAAAAAAAGAAAACGAATCGAACAGCTACGTGAATTACCGTTGAATCCCCGAATGGCAGCAGCGACGATTTCCTTCGTCCTAGTTTCATAGACTTCAGTTGTTTTGCAGTCTTCTCGAAAAATCCTATCTGAGAGAGATCGAGATCGAGATCGAGCATGGAGAGAGATCGAGATCGTTCGGAGGAGGAGACAAGCGAAGAAAAGTTACCGAAGCGAAAAGAAGGAGATTGATTGGGAATGAAAATCGAAGAATCCGAAGAGATCTTCCACGGGCTCTTCGTCGCGTCCTCCCTGGAAAGCGGACGAGATCTGACTGAGACATGGATTTTCTCCATCTCCGATTATCTTCTCGGCAGCCGGCCAACCAAAACCTAAAAGATTCTCAGGTGTCCGAACTTCCCGCCACTCTCTTCCACTCAACTTGACCCCTAAGGTTTTTAGAATTTCAAAACCGGATCGAACCGGTTTATTAATTAATTAAACCTGAAGAGATTTCGTCTCCGTCCAATGGGCCTTTAGTAAATTTTATGCAAATATTTAAAGCCTAATACTTAAATGTGTAACGAGTTTTTTTCTTTAATTGAAACAAATGTTATTAATACCGTCCGAGAATGGAGATAAAGTTTAGATTAAGTCAATTCTAACAAAACCACCAAGGAATACTAGGAATAATTAATTTTGGAAAAGTAGATGAAATGGAATACAAACTGAAATAATTATTGTAAGTCATTTGTCTTTTTCTCTAAGTCTTTTTTTGTCTTGAATTTGATATATTAGGTGTGTGACTTCCTGGACGAGAATGCAGTGACATCGAACTCTGGAGACAGTAACTGCGAGCCTTGGGTTATCGCATCACGGTTGCGTGATCATCTCCTTTTGCCTAGAGAAAGAAGAGATCCTCTGTTATGGACTAAGGTATACTGTTTTTGTCTCTTGATCTAATCATCTTCTTTCTCTACCATGTTTCTATCCAAATCTCATTGTTTATTTCCATCTCTCCTTTTCTTTTTTAGATGGTTCTTTATATTCCGAAAATCATAAAGGGTGAACAAAAGGTTGTATGGGAATGGCAAGGTATGAAAGCATAACAGTTCCTTTTACACTCTTTTCACATGTGGAGTTGTATCTTTTATTACATCCATTGAAAGCTGTCTCCTCATCAATGGATGATTTCAGTTGAAGGTTCACTTAGCTTATCGAAGCTAAAGAAACGGCGAGAGACGCAGAAGAGAGTTAGACAAATCAGTGACTCTAACAAAGTCTTGCAAGATAACTACAACAGAAGAATCGCAGAGACTACTAGCTATTAGTACTTACATTTACGACAAAAGGCCAATATAGAAGCTTGTTGGTGATTGATTCTTCAGGTAATGGTAAAAGATCAAAAAATGCTGGGAAGCACTGTTGATCTTTCGTTTCTGTTGATTTTCTGTTCATGATTAATGATTTGAACTTGTAATAGATGAAGAAGAGTAGTTAGTGTCTGTTGACTTGAGGAACCTGGTTTAAATTTCACTGATACACGGTTTTACTATGGTACATTTCGGTTTGAGTTGAATGTGACCAGTGTTAACTAAGGGAGAAGCGACTTTCATAAGTCCTTGTAAAAAGAGAGAATCAAAACGAAAAAGAAGGAAGAATTTGATTTTACTTTTGCTAGTTAATGGAAAACCTTTTGGGTTTTCCCCGTACAAAGAGTGTCCCGTCATCGTTTATAGAGAGACTCCTTAGTTCCCAAGATTACCTTCCCCAACGAAGTCTTACTTCCCTTGTCTTCTTTAATCATGCTTTTATTGTTTTTCTGTTCATGACAATGAGGGACCTTTTTGGGTGGATTGGAATGACCAATTGGAGTGGTACTGTTAGTACTGTACACGTCCAGTTTCGTTCATACCGGTAGAAGTTGACCGTGACCGAGAGTAAAGGAATGTGTCACATTTAAAAAACAAGAAAGAAGAAAAAATAAATGAGGTTAGGAAGTGGCATTACTTTTGCTAGTTAATGGTGGTAACACATTACCGTTATTATACCTTTACGGGAAACCAATCAAGTTTAAGTCTTTTTAGTTTTCCCGTACAGGAATGTCCCCATCATCGTTTACAGGGACTCCTTAGTTCCCAAGTTTACCTTCCCCATGAAGTTTCCTTCCTTGCCTTCTCTTCATCTTGAAAAGCTTCACCACACGCAGATAAAAAAAAAAACCAAACCACAAAGAGAAGAATGGCAGAAGCCGCAAAGCAACACATTGATCGAATTAGGAGGACTAAGTTTTCTATAGGCGGTGACGAGAATCCGTTGACGGAGGATCTTCATCAGGCTGTGAAGAACCTCTCAGCTGAACTCTACGCCTAGGATGTCCATTTCCTCATGGAGCTTATCCAAGTAGGTTTACTCTGTTTCTCTCCAATGCACTATAACCTCTCTGTTTCTCTGTGTATTTTGTGGGATTTTGTTTCTGACTTTTCGATTTTCTTTTGTGATATATTCATGTACAGTTAGGGTTATGTGTAAAGAAATTATGATGTTGCGTGCAAAATTAAAGTGATGAATTTACATGAGTTGATCCTCAAATAGTTATAGAAAACATGTTTATTGGATGTTTCTTGCAAAGCATAAGATGCTAAATCTGTTTTATATACTACAAAGGCCAACAAAGTAACGAAATTTTCTTTTTCTTTTTACAAACATGCTAATGCTAGACACTAATTTTGTTGTTTATATTTTTTTGCAGAACGCAGAGGATAATGAGTACCCTGAAGGTGTAGATCCTTGTCTCGAATTTGTCATCACTTCAGAGGACATCACAGCCACTGGAGCTCCAGCAACTCTCATTATCTTCAACAATGAGAAGGGGTTTTCTGAGAGGAATATCGAGTCAATCTGCAGTGTTGGAAGGTCAACTAAAAAGGGAAACCGAAAACGTGGATACATTGGAGAGAAAGGTATTATTATCCTTTGTCTTTTACTATGAAAGACCTCAAGACAATACCCTTGTTCTTACAGTTACATGTGTCTGTTTCAGGAATCGGGTTCAAGAGTGTGTTCCTGATTACTTCCCGTCCTTACATCTTCAGCAAAGGCTACCAGATTAGATTCAATGAGGATCCTTGCAGCTACTGCAGTCTTGGCTACATCGTTCCCGATTGGGTCGACCAGCATCCCTCTCCTGCTGATATACAAAGGATCTAAGGCTACTCAGGTTCTGTTCTTCCGACCACAACCATCATCTTGCCGCTAAAAAGCGACAAAGTCAAACCGGTGAAGGAACAGCTCTCTAGCGTTCACCCCGAAGTTCTCTTGTTCCTCTCCACGATCAAGCGTCTCTCTATCAGGGAACACTGCCAGAACCCAAACCTCAGCACGGTGAACTCCATCGGTATCGTAAGCGAGACGGACTTCATGACGAGGAAGAGCATCGACGCTGAGTCCTATGTTAGAATATAGAGATTTGTAGGTTGTTTATGAGAATAAGCTGAAGAACATGAAGAACAGTAGAGAGAGAATGATATAATTCGAGATTGGAGAGAGAGAGTAATGAGAGAAAAAATAATTTCCTTAATTTTTCAGAACATTACGAGAACCATTTATAGACATGTTAGAGAGAGATGACAAGCCATTACACATTGGTTACAAGGATGATCTCAGATCTAACAGTAATATTATTTGAATTCAAATCTCCAACAGTCATATTTTTCCAGCCTGGCACTCAACTCTAGCACTCAAGTCTGGCTCTCAAGTCTGGCTTCCAAGTCTCAAGTCTGGCTTTCAACAGTCATGTAGTTGAGGCATGTAGTCGACTATATCACATGACTATGTCAATATAGTAGACTATATCACATGACTATGTCAATACTCCCCCTCAAGCTTAGCCATACAGTATGGGTGAGCTTGGAAGGCCATGAACACATCCCTCATTAAAACCTTCGTATGTAAAACCCATTGGGACAAAAACACACAAAGGAAAAAGAGTAGATGTTTCATGGCAGAGGAGATCATGATCTGGACAAGTCTATAAGTCCTAATCTTGGATGTATGGACTCACAGACCTTGGTACTTGCTCCCTTGGTAAAGATATCAGCTAGCTGGTCTTCACTCCTAGTGTAGCAAGGTAAGATGATCTTCTGCTCCACGGCTTGTCTCACCTTGTGACAATCCACTTCAATGTGTTTTGTTCTCTCATGGAAGACTGAGTTTGAAGCTATGTGAATGGCTGCCTGGTTGTCACAGTGCATTGTGATTGGTGTTGTTGTCTCTATACCCAAGTCTCTCAGCAGGTTTCTGATCCAAATGAGTTCACTGGTCAGCTTCCTCATTGCTCTATATTCTGCCTCAGCACTTGAACATGATACCACCTTTTGCTTCTTGCTCTTCCAAGTAACCAGATTACCTCCTATGAAAGTACAATAGCCTGTAGTAGACCTCCTGTCCACTCTATCACCAGCCCAATCTGCATCACAGTATCCCACAATCTCTGTGCTCTTGTTGCAACCCATCCAAACACCTTGACCAGGGGTCTCCCTTAGATACCTCAGAATCCTTTCCACCATGTGCCAATGATGAACCTTTGGTGCTTGCATATACTGGCTGACTTGATTCACTGCAAAACAGATGTCTGGCCTTGTAATGGTGAGGTAGATCAGCTTCCCAACCATCCTTCTATAGAGTTTAAAGTCGCCAAGTGCAGTATCTTCAAACTCCCCCTCACGTAAGACTTTGTAGCCTTCTTCAAGTGGTGTCTTGGCTACTCT
This sequence comes from Hirschfeldia incana, assembly GCA_026261945.1. NCBI lineage: Eukaryota > Viridiplantae > Streptophyta > Magnoliopsida > Brassicales > Brassicaceae > Hirschfeldia > Hirschfeldia incana. The sequence goes on along the minus strand of JABCMI010000028.1, from coordinate 4,749,662 downwards.
TGCTCCAAGCTCTCCTGCCTCATTTAATAGATCAAGTGTGTACTTTCTTTGGGATAGGAATAGCCCCTCTTTAGAGCGGCACATCTCAATTCCTAGAAAGTACTTTAGCTCACCTAAATCTTTAATATCAAATGTAGATTTAAGAAAAACTTTAGTAGAGATGATACCTTCCTTGTCATTTCCTGTGATGATGATATCATCTACATAGATCAGTATCATCACCATTCCTTGCTGGCTTGTGAGGGTGAAGAGGGTGTGATCAGCCTCTGATTTTACAAATCCTCTTCCATTGAGAGTTGTACTCAACTTGTGATACCAAGCTCTTGGGGACTGTTTCAAACCATAGATTGCTTTCTTCAATCTTAGAACATTCCCTGGCTTGACCATATCTTCCATACCAGGTGGCGGTCTCATGTAGACCTCATCCTCTAGCTCTCCTTGGAGGAATGCATTCTTGACATCCATCTGCCATAGATCCCACTCCAAGTTGACAGCTAGTGATAGAAGAATCCTTATAGTGTGCAGCTTAGCCACTGGTGCAAAGGTGTCTAGATAATCTTCACCATAGACCTGAGTGTACCCTCTTGCCACTAATCTTGTCTTCTTTCTCTCTGGCTTGCCATTAGCTCCATACTTGATTGTATATAAGAGTCGGCTGGTTACTGCTTTTTTTCCTTTGGGAAGTGCAGATGTAATACCCCGTCAACAAAAAAAAAAAAAAGTCAAATAAGATGGATAACATTTTGTGGATGGAGTTTGATGGATAGTGTTTCATGGATGGGATGTAGTAAATCAGTCACATGAGCTGCACCTGCCTGCTTGAATGATTCATTTTTTTTTATGGTCATGTGATGGTCACAAGCTGCTTGGCTACTATACTCATTAAAAGTCACATGAGAATCACAAGCTGTCTACTTACTTCCTTTGTAGACCAGAGCATGTGAGGAGCACATGTCTGAGTAAAGCTTTCTTCATGGGAGGGAAAGGACAGCAGTTTATTGCTGAGAATAATGAAGCAGCTCTCCACTTGTCCTTGCACAGTCTTGCCTTGTTATGAGATTGATGAAACAACTTTCCACATGGTGCTCTTTGCCTTGCTTTGTGTAAAGAGAAAACCCATAGGTGAAGCAACTACTATGATATAAATACATTTTTGTTTCTTCTGGACGTCCTTGGTCAGCCATTAAAACCAGAGAAAAATCAGAGATAGTTGGATAGAAAAAGAGAGAGAAAAAGAGAGAAAAATCAGAAGAAAAATCAGAGAAGGCTTTAGTGAATTCTTCTTGTCTTTATAACTCATCCTGGACTTGTGAAAGAGTAGAAGATTATCAGATCAGAATCAAGAAGAAGGTTTGGAGCAGTTGAGAAGGGTTTGGTCAACAACCGGAATCAAGCCATATTGGTTAATTACTGTGAGTTACGGTTAATTGTTTGTTAACAAAAATTTTTTATACAGGTTCCTGACATCGGAGACGGTTCCTGAGCTATAAAAGCTAGACCTGTCTAGGTGTCAGTTTGTGGTTCCAAGGCTTGAGATGATGTCTGAGCTAAATGGATAGCAAGGCTAATCTAAGCACTTGGGTGGTTGTGATTGTGTTTAATAGTGTACTTACTGTATGTTGAAATGATATGTATGTGCCTCGTGATGGTACTATTGTGGGAGAATCTCGTGGTGGTTCTAGTATTTTGCAGGTCATTGCTTCCTCAAATGATACCACTAAGCCGGTCGTGGTCCGGAAAGTGGTGGGCTCGGTTTAACTTGGCTTGATCACCAAGGCCGAGTGTCACACACTAGATGTGGCAGCCCCCGGCGAGTCCGATAGAGGACCGGGGCACGGCGATTCCGACTGAGGACCGTGACCGGGCGATTCCCGAGCGCCTATGCCTTCGTGGTGTATTAGTGAAGGGATTGCCGGTGTCCCTCGTGTGGAGGAAGAATGATTCTGTTGGGCCCTTGAGTTATATATATATAAATATACATATATTTGGTTTATTTGTTCGCCATTTAAATCATTCATGATGTTATGTCTTAGGTATTGATTGTTGAACTGCCCGTCTTGCTTGTGTTTGGGGTTGGGTTTGGGATGACGGGTAGTTGTATTTGCTAGTAAGGGAACCCTGGCTCACTGAGTGAAACTAGTTCGCTCACTCCTCACCCTTATCTTGCAGGTAACCAGTAGAAAGGACCATAGCGCTCACGGAACTGTAGGAGCTGGTGTAGATTGGACATCTTTTGCTAAAGACTCTTTTCAAGATATATGAATGTATGTTTTACTTTCGGCTGTGTCCATGGACTTATGTATAATATTTTGGGCTTGTAAACCTCATACCATATATATATATATATATAATAAAGTATGTTTTGTATTCGAGACGTGTTGAATCTGATATTAGGTTAGTCCGACCTAACACAACTCTATGACTCGGCACGGGTTGCAAAGCCTAAGACCGAAGATTAGAGGAAACGAGTTTTGAATGGATAATCTGAGTTACATAATTTCATTTTGTAATTTGGAAAGTTTATTCTTAACTCATTGTAACATTTCCGGACTTGATAAAGGAAGGTCGTTTGGGCATATTTTATTTTTATTATTATTTTTATTATTATTTTATGCCCGACTGGCTGACCGATGTTTAAAACGGTTCGGGGGTGTTATAGAGGTGGTATCAGAGCATGGTTGAGATCATGCGGTCAATCACGTATTTTCCATGTTTTATCGAGTCAAATGTGTCGCAAAAGATGTGTTAGGAAACCAGCAGAGTTCCGCGTAAGTCAGTATTCTAAATAGGAAATTCCCTGTTCGTGAATGCAGATGGCAAGGAGGGGAATGAGTGAAGGGGGACATGATTGGATGCTGGGTATAGGCAGAGTCTCACGAAGAAGAGGACTGGGATATGAATCTGAGGGAAGGGTGCAAACCATGGCACACACTAACCAGGACTCCAGCGAAGATAACATGGTGGGAAACGACAATCTGTTTGGACACGATCAATCGAGACCACAAGAGGAACACCTTCCACCAAACCGTACTGCAAGGGAAAGACAAGAAACAAATGATGGTGAATCAAGTGTTCAAGGACCAAGATCAGTAAGGAGGAATAACCCGATCGAACCAGAACCTCATAATCAACCACCCCAAGGAGTAGGAATGGAGAACACTCTAAAGATGCTTCATGACGTGATAGCGAGGTCACTTCAACAACCTCAAGTGCAGCCTCAACCACTTATGGCACAACCTTCAGTGGCTACACCAATGTTACCGTTGATAACTGCCATGAAGAATATGAAAACCCCACATTTTGAAGGAGGGACAGATCCATTTGAAGCCGATCAGTGGCTTCGAACCATGGAGAAGAACTTTGAGACCCTGACATGTTCTGAAGAGTCTAAGAAGAAGATGGCTGTGTACTACTTAGATAAAGACGCGGCGGAATGGTGGGAAAGTAGGGATCGCCAGGTGGGACATCTGGTCACCACTTGGGCAACTTTCAAAAAAGAATTTGAGCGCAAGTATTTTACCCCTGAGTCCAAGCGAAGGCTTCAGCGTCAATTTGCTAACCTAGTACAAGGAGACAAGACAATTAGAGAGTATGAATCTGAGTTCATGCGTCTGCGACGATACGTACTGCGAGGACAAGATGATGAAGAAACCATGATATCCAACTTTATGTTTGGTCTAAAACCAGAGTTGGAAAATAGACTAGCAGTCGGAAACTACGAGAATCTCACTGAGTTAGTGGAAAAGGCTGTGAATGTGGAGATCGGATTAGAAGCTGAGAAAGCGGCGAGTAAGAAATCCAAGCAGCATCAAGAAGGAAAACATGGCGGAAACCAAGGATCATTCAAGGGTAAAGAAAAGGAGAAAGGCTCGGGAGGGCCAAGTCAACGATCCATGTTCACCGGAAAATGTTTTAACTGTGGCAAGATAGGCCATAAGTCAAGTGAATGCTTTGGGAAGAAACCTGGATCATTTCAGTCAAACTCATACAATCCTACATGTTACACGTGTGGAAAGAAAGGACACATTTCTACCCAGTGCAACGTCAACCGTCCTATCCCAGCTACACCAATCACTGTTCATCCTCCCCCAGCTCCACCTGCAATCGCACCAGCACCAAAAAGGCAAGCTACAGGAGGTAGAGTTTACGCTCTGGAATTAGATGATCCTAAGCCTCCAGGCCCGTCTCAGGGTCCCATCACAGGTATTTGGGCTCTTTAATCTTCTTGTTTTATTTTTGTGTTGTGTGATTGCTTGTGATTGATTGATTAATTATCATTGGATAATTTATTTAGTTAATGTATATTTATATTGTGGCAGGAACTCTACATGTTGCGGGTCGCCCCACACATGTATTGTTCGATTCAGGGGCTACACATAGTTTTGTGACCCCTGAGGTAGCTGCCGAGTTTGCGGGTTCATTTGTGGTTGACAGGACGGATGTGGCTGTATTGACTCCCGGAGACCAAACCCTACAAGCTAGAGAATGCATCAGAAGTATCCCGTTAGTCATTTGTGAGAAGATGTTTTTGGCAGATTTGTTGGTGGTGCCGTTAAAAGGATATGAGGTTATCCTGGGCATGGATTGGTTATCAGGCTATCAGGCACATTTAGAATGTGGAAAGGGTTGTATTTCGTTCAAACAGAGTGGGCAGAGGCAAGTAGTGTTCTACGGGATCAGTCCAAGCAAGACAGTGTCTTTAGTAGCTGCTTTGAGAGTGGAAGATTTGCTTAAGGATGGTGAGGCGTATCTGGTAACAATAACTACTAGTGAAGGATCCACTAGCAGCGGTGTCGAGGTTAAGGATATTGATGTAGTACAAGATTTTGAAGATGTGTTTGCGGCGTTAAAAGAGTTACCTCCACCTCGGAGTAATCCTTTCACAATTAACTTGGAACCTGGAGCAAAGCCGATAGCAAAGGCTCCTTACCGCATGGCCCCTGCAGAGTTGGCAGAATTGAAGAAACAACTAGAAGATTTAATGGAGAAAGGTTTCATAAGACCTAGCTCATCACCTTGGGGAGCTCCAGTTTTGTTTGTGAAGAAAAAGGATGGAAGCATGAGACTTTGTATTGATTACCGAGGAATCAACAATATCACGATCAAAGACAAGTATCCTCTTCCGAGGATAGACGAGTTGTTGGATCAGTTAAAGGGAGCAAGTTGGTTCTCAAAGATTGACTTGGCATCAGGCTATCATCAGATACCAGTTGCAGAAGGTGATGTCATGAAGACTGCATTTAGAACTCGTTATGGACAATACGAGTTCGTGGTAATGCCTTTTGGCCTTACTAATGCACCAGCAGCTTTCATGAGATTGATGAATGAAGTCTTCCATGATTATCTCGATAGATTCGTGATAATTTTCATCGATGACATTTTAATATATTCCAAGACAGAGGAAGAGCACAAAGTACATTTGAAGTTAGTGTTAGAACGACTAAGGAACCAGAAGCTGTATGCAAAGTTTAGTAAGTGTTCTTTTTGGAAAAGAGAGATCGGGTTCTTAGGTCACCGAGTATCTGGAGAAGGAGTTTCCGTTGATTCAGAAAAGGTGAAAGCAATTGAAGGGTGGCCAAGGCCAACTACGGTAACCGAGGTAAGAAGTTTCCTTGGGTTAGCCGGGTACTATCGGAAGTTTGTCAAGGACTTTTCGCCGATCGCGAAACCTTTGACGAAGTTGACTGGAAAAGGAGTTCCATTCATCTGGAAAAATGAAACAGGGGAGGCATTTAAGAGATTAAAGATAGCTTTGACTACAACACCGGTTTTGGCATTACCTGAACAAGGTAAACCTTATACCGTGTACGCAGATGCCTCTAGGGTTGGATTGGGTTGTGTGCTGATGCAAGAAGGCAAGGTCATTGCTTATGCATCAAGGCAACTCAGGAAGCACGAGGAGAACTACCCAACACATGATTTGGAAATGGCGGCAGTAGTATTTGCATTAAGGATTTGGAGATCCTACTTGTATGGTGAAGTCGTCGAAGTATTCACAGATCACAAAAGTCTCAAGTATTTGTTCACACAGCCTGATCTGAACCTTCGACAAAGGCGATGGATGGAGTTTGTAGCAGACTACGACCTCAGAATTCAATATCACCCCGGCAAAGCTAATGTGGTCGCAGATGCGCTAAGTCGTAGAAAGTTGGCATCTGATGTTGGAAAGGAAGTGGAAGCGTTATCGAGTGAAATCAGGTTGATGACTTTAAGGGCAATCGATGGAGAGCCAAATGAGCCTTTAGGCATGCATGCAGTAGGCCAAGCAGGTTTACTTGCACGGATCAGACATGAGCAACAATGCGATGAAAAGTTAAAAAGAATCATCGAAGAAGTCAAGAATAAAGATGGTCCAAATCCAAGTGGTTATCATGTGGCGGCAGATGATACACTTTTACTTAATGGGAGGATCTCAGTACCCCAGGGAGGAGGGTTACGAGATGAGATTTTGAAGACATCGCATCATTCTTTACTCAGTATCCACCCGGGGAGTACAAAAATGTACCGAGATATTCGAAGATATTATCATTGGCCAGGAATGAAGAAATCTGTAGCGCGATGGGTGGCTCAGTGTCAAACGTGTCAACAAGTCAAGATAGAGCACCAAATTCCAGGAGGGTTGTTACAAAGCTTACCAATACCTCAATGGAAATGGGATTCCATATCCATGGATTTCATCATAGGGTTACCCCCAGCTCGAGGAAGATCAAATAATGCAATATGGGTAATTGTCGACAGACTGACAAAGGTGGCCCACTTGTTACCTATGAGGGAAACCGATAAGGTAGAAGTATTGGCAGAGATGTACGTTGATCAGATTGTGAAGCTACATGGTGTGCCAACAGATATAGTTTCTGATCGAGATCCTAGATTCACTTCAAATTTTTGGAAGGCGTTACAAGAAGCTTTGGGGACTAAGTTGTTCATAAGTACCGCATATCATCCTGAGACGGACGGCCAAACAGAGAGGACCATTCGCACCATAGAGGATATGATGCGAATGTGTATATTAGATTGGGCGGGGAGCTGGGAAAAACATTTACCATTGATTGAATTCTCCTACAACAACAGCTTCCATTCTAGCATAGGTATGGCACCTTATGAGGCACTTTATGGAAGACCATGCAAAACACCTTTATGTTGGACTGAGGTTGGAGAAAGAAGTGAGTTCGGACCCGCAGTTGTAGAAGAAACCATGAAAAAGTTAGAGATCATTCAAACCAATATGAAGAAAGCGCAGGATAGACAAAAGAAATATGCAGATCAATCAAGGCGAGAAGTGGTTTTCAGTATTGGTGACTGGGTCTATCTGAAAGTATCACCTCAGAAGGGAAAGGACCGATTTGGGAAGGTCGGGAAACTAGCGGTAAGATTCATAGGGCCTTACCAGATTAAAGAAAGAATCGGAGAGGTAGCTTATCGTCTAGACTTACCTGAAGAAATGCGAATACATCCAGTGTTTCACGTATCAATGCTGCGGAAACATATTCATGATCCTAAAGCTATTGAGACAGAGAAGATCGAAAACCTGCAAACAAATCTCACTTATCCAGAAGGACCAATTCGAATAGGTGAACGTCGAATCCGAAAACTATAGAACCGAGAGATTCCTCAAGTCCAAGTTTTCTGGGGTAAGCGGAATCGTGTTATTGTCACATGGGAGGATGAGTCAAGATTTAAAGCATCGCATCCAGAGTTCTTCCATGAAGACGTAGTGATGGAAGAAGGAGAACCATCAAAACCCTAGAGAATTCGGGGACGAATTCTAATAAGGAGAGGAGGATGTAATACCCCGTCAACAAAAAAAAAAAAAAGTCAAATAAGATGGATAACATTTTGTGGATGGAGTTTGATGGATAGTGTTTCATGGATGGGATGTAGTAAATCAGTCACATGAGCTGCACCTGCCTGCTTGAATGATTCATTTTTTTTTATGGTCATGTGATGGTCACAAGCTGCTTGGCTACTATACTCATTAAAAGTCACATGAGAATCACAAGCTGTCTACTTACTTCCTTTGTAGACCAGAGCATGTGAGGAGCACATGTCTGAGTAAAGCTTTCTTCATGGGAGGGAAAGGACAGCAGTTTATTGCTGAGAATAATGAAGCAGCTCTCCACTTGTCCTTGCACAGTCTTGCCTTGTTATGAGATTGATGAAACAACTTTCCACATGGTGCTCTTTGCCTTGCTTTGTGTAAAGAGAAAACCCATAGGTGAAGCAACTACTATGATATAAATACATTTTTGTTTCTTCTGGACGTCCTTGGTCAGCCATTAAAACCAGAGAAAAATCAGAGATAGTTGGATAGAAAAAGAGAGAGAAAAAGAGAGAAAAATCAGAAGAAAAATCAGAGAAGGCTTTAGTGAATTCTTCTTGTCTTTATAACTCATCCTGGACTTGTGAAAGAGTAGAAGATTATCAGATCAGAATCAAGAAGAAGGTTTGGAGCAGTTGAGAAGGGTTTGGTCAACAACCGGAATCAAGCCATATTGGTTAATTACTGTGAGTTACGGTTAATTGTTTGTTAACAAAAATTTTTTATACAGGTTCCTGACATCGGAGACGGTTCCTGAGCTATAAAAGCTAGACCTGTCTAGGTGTCAGTTTGTGGTTCCAAGGCTTGAGATGATGTCTGAGCTAAATGGATAGCAAGGCTAATCTAAGCACTTGGGTGGTTGTGATTGTGTTTAATAGTGTACTTACTGTATGTTGAAATGATATGTATGTGCCTCGTGATGGTACTATTGTGGGAGAATCTCGTGGTGGTTCTAGTATTTTGCAGGTCATTGCTTCCTCAAATGATACCACTAAGCCGGTCGTGGTCCGGAAAGTGGTGGGCTCGGTTTAACTTGGCTTGATCACCAAGGCCGAGTGTCACACACTAGATGTGGCAGCCCCCGGCGAGTCCGATAGAGGACCGGGGCACGGCGATTCCGACTGAGGACCGTGACCGGGCGATTCCCGAGCGCCTATGCCTTCGTGGTGTATTAGTGAAGGGATTGCCGGTGTCCCTCGTGTGGAGGAAGAATGATTCTGTTGGGCCCTTGAGTTATATATATATAAATATACATATATTTGGTTTATTTGTTCGCCATTTAAATCATTCATGATGTTATGTCTTAGGTATTGATTGTTGAACTGCCCGTCTTGCTTGTGTTTGGGGTTGGGTTTGGGATGACGGGTAGTTGTATTTGCTAGTAAGGGAACCCTGGCTCACTGAGTGAAACTAGTTCGCTCACTCCTCACCCTTATCTTGCAGGTAACCAGTAGAAAGGACCATAGCGCTCACGGAACTGTAGGAGCTGGTGTAGATTGGACATCTTTTGCTAAAGACTCTTTTCAAGATATATGAATGTATGTTTTACTTTCGGCTGTGTCCATGGACTTATGTATAATATTTTGGGCTTGTAAACCTCATACCATATATATATATATATATATAATAAAGTATGTTTTGTATTCGAGACGTGTTGAATCTGATATTAGGTTAGTCCGACCTAACACAACTCTATGACTCGGCACGGGTTGCAAAGCCTAAGACCGAAGATTAGAGGAAACGAGTTTTGAATGGATAATCTGAGTTACATAATTTCATTTTGTAATTTGGAAAGTTTATTCTTAACTCATTGTAACATTTCCGGACTTGATAAAGGAAGGTCGTTTGGGCATATTTTATTTTTATTATTATTTTTATTATTATTTTATGCCCGACTGGCTGACCGATGTTTAAAACGGTTCGGGGGTGTTATAGTCTCAAACCATGTTTCATTCTTAACCATGGCTCCTATCTCATCTCCAACTGATGCTCTCCATTCCTTATGTTGCATCGCCTCTTCATATGTCCTTGGAATGTATTCTTGATCCAATTCACTGATAAATACTTGATGCCCCTCTGGATAGTGAGCGAGAGAGCACACAGCACTGATAGGATGAGCCACAGCCTCAGCATTGAAGTAGACTCTTGTATTGATCCAATGTGAAGGCTTTCTGATCCTTGTACCCCTTCTCAAAGGTTGTATCTGCTCAGGTTCTGCTTCATTCACTTCACTTGGTTCACCCATTTGTGTCTCAGCTTCTGATATCTCATCTTGATCATGAGTTGCTGAGCTTTCTTCAGGTGGAGCTTGCGCAGGCTGCTCAGTACTATCACCCCCTTCAGGATCAAGATGAGTGATCTCAACATCCTCCACTGTCTCTTCTACAGCTTGTGTTGGAACCTCTCTGATCGGGGATGGTGATTTTTGTAAATTGATCCCAAGCCTTTCCATAACAACTCTCAGATTATTGGCTCTGTCAGAGGCAGATGTGGATAGATCCTTGAGTTCTTCCCAACTCTTCTCAGCATAAAACCCTTTGCCTTCCATAAACTTCACATCTCTGGATACTAGTACCCTCCTTGTTTCAGTATTGTAACACTTGTATCCTTTTTGTGTAGATGAGTACCCAATAAACATGCACTTCATGCTCTTTGCTTCCAGCTTGTTTCTTTGCCCTCCTGGTACCAACACATAGCAGGTGCACCCAAACACTCTAAGATGTTGAATAGATGGTCTGGCTTTGTTTAGTACTTCATACGGTGAGACATCCTTTAGCACTCTAGTAGGAATCCGGTTTATGAGATAGCATGCTGTTACTACAGCATCACTCCAGAATCTCTTAGGGACATTAGCATGAAACATCATTGACCTTGCCACCTCCATCAGATGTCTATTCTTCCTCTCAGCCACACCATTTTGCTGTGGAGTATAAGGGCAGCTTGTTTGGTGAACTATACCATGTTTTGCCAGATGGTTCTTGAAGGCATGACTGGTATATTCTCCTCCATTGTCTGTCCTCAGTACCTTCACAGTAGCTTTAAAATGGTTAGTGACATAAGACTGAAAATTCATAAAGGCTTCTAGCACACGATCTTTAGAAGGAAGCAGTGTAACCCAAGTGTATTTTGATTTTTCATCTATAAAGGTGACAAAATACTTGTGATTATCTCTGGACATACAAGGAGAGGTCCAAACATCAGAATGAACAAGGTCAAAGCATTTCTCATAAATGGTTTCTGATGATGGGAACACAGATTTGCAATGTTTTCCTAAGATGCATGCTTCACATTCTAGGTGATTAAATGTCATATCAGGCATGATAATCTCTAGTGCACGAGTGTGAGGATGACCTAATCTAGCATGCCAAGTAGTGCTATCACATGTAGACGAGGTACTGATCATGCATGATTGTATTAAAGTAGAGAGTTTAGAAGGCTTAGTCTGTTGGAGATGGTATAAACCACCCTGGCCGTTTCCTTCTCCAATCACTCTCCCTGTCTTAAGGTCCTGAAACTCAACCTCATTAGGCCTAAAGACCACCTGACAATTCAGGTCAATGGTGGCCTTTCTCACAGAGAGTAAATTAGAAGCAAAGCTAGGCATATAAAAGGCAGGAGAATCTTTATCAAACAACTTAAGGTTTCCTATTCCTTCTATCTTCACCTGATCTCCATTAGCTATTACTACATTCCCCAAGGCAGGCCTAATATCACTAATAAGATTCCTATCACTAATCATATGATGACTAGCTCCTGAATCTATTATGATTGGCTTAGAGATAAGGGGATGTGTACCAGACTTTTTAGAGGAGATAATAGCTTTGGCAGCTTTGATCAGTGGCTCTATGTCCCTCACTTGGATGGGACCATCATTGATCACTGCCTTGTTGCAATCTTTTCCTCCAATGGAGTCACTGATGAGAGCTGAGTACATGGATGCACCTTCAGGCGCCACTTCAAGGCATTGAGAACCATTCCCTTTAATTTCACCAGGCTTGAAGGTAAACAAGCTTTGTTGGGCACTCTTCTTGGTATGTTTTCTTTCCCTTGTAAAGAGTGTGTGGGATCCTTGTCCCCTTTGAACTAGAGCACACACGCCAGCTAGGTCAGGTAGCTTATCTTTCCTTAGAACATGCTTAATCAGCTGACTGTAGGATGGGTTCAGATTCAAGAGAAGACTGAAGACCTTGTCTTGTTCATATCTTTCTCTTATGATTACTGGATCCACAGAAAACGGCCTTAGCGCATCAAGCTCTTCCCACAAGCTGTTGAACTTTCCAAAGTATTGATCAAACTCCAATTCTTCCTGGCTCAAGGTGTTGATAATCTTCTTGACTTCAAATACTCTGCTCAGGTTGGAGATTTTTCCATAAATAATTTTAAGACTCTCCCATAGATGCTTGGCAGTTTCACAATGTGAGTAAGCTTCCAAGATTGACTCTGAGAGAGATTTGTGAATGATCTCAAGTGTTAGCTGGTCTTCTTGAACCCACTTGTCTTCATTCTTCAGGCCACTCGCCTGAGCTTCCTCATAAGCCATCCTCTTTGAAACTTCAGCCTTCATAATGTGGCTGTTCCAAAGTCCATGACTTTCTAAGGTACTTCTAGCTGCTCTTGACCACACCAGGTAGTTAGACCCCTTAAGGGTTACTGGAATAAGCCTTTCTATCTTCATTTCCATGGCTGGATTTCTTTTATCCATTGGACAAAACTCAAGAATCCATGAACTTGAAGAGTAGACTGGTGAAGGGTTTTGAAAGAGATATTAGCAAAGAAAAATAGAGGATAATTTTAAAAAAACAAGGATTTTTTTTTTTGAAAGAGAAACAGAGAGAACTGAGAAACAGAGTGAACTGAGAAACAGAGTATTGTTGATGAAAAACAGAGTATTGTTGATGAAAAACAGAGTATTGCGGAAGTGATTTAGAATAAGGTTTCAAGAGCTTGTTGCTCTGATACCATGTTAGAATATAGAGATTTGTAGGTTGTTTATGAGAATAAGCTGAAGAACATGAAGAACAGTAGAGAGAGAATGATATAATTCGAGATTGGAGAGAGAGAGTAATGAGGGAAAAAATAATTTCCTTAATTTTTCAGAACATTACAAGAACCATTTATAGGCATGTTAGAGAGAGATGACAAGCCATTACACATTGGTTACAAGGATGATCTCAGATCTAACAGTAACATTATTTGAATTCAAATCTCCAACAGTCATATTTTTCCAGCCTGGCACTCAACTCTAGCACTCAAGTCTGGCTCTCAAGTCTGGCTTCCAAGTCTCAAGTCTGGCTTTCAACAGTCATGTAGTTGAGGCATGTAGTCGACTATATCACATGACTATGTCAATATAGTCGACTATATCACATGACTATGTCAATATCCTACACCATCCATCTCTCCGCTAGCGAAACCAACTCCGAGAAGCAGTGCAGTTACTACATGTGGAGGCAAAAGTTCTCAGTGAGACACGACAACTGTGTGGAAAGAAGAACCGAAGTAGAAGACTGGGTAATCACTTTGGCGTTTCCCTTCGGAGAGCGTCTCGGCCGCGGCATGTCAGGTGAGTTCAGATGCATGTCCAACTTCGTTTTCATGCCTCAGACAACACTGGTAGTGTTGAGAGCTTTTTCCAAGAAGGAAACAGTACTTAACTGGTTGAAAGAGAAGATCAATCTCACCAACCTTAGTTTCTCCGACTACAAAAAACGTCTCCGGGAGAATCTTGGTGGAGACAAGAGGCTTGCGTTTGCACACTTTAGAACAAGCGGAAGAAGAGGGTTTCAAGTCCTGCAAAGACATGCCGCTTGTGGACAGCTATGGGAATGTCAACACAAGCAGAACTGGTGTTCTTGTTCCCGCCAACCAAGGTAAATGGCATATATGATAATTAAATAACTTCGGAATCGTATTGTATAGTTTGAATTCAAAGATTTTTTTTTTCAAACTGCACTTTTTGAATTCAATTTTTTTTCTCTTGATGTTTTTATCTTTTGCTTTGTAGGTGAGCTTCAGAGGAAGTAAAAAAATGGAATCATCTTTCTTTAGCCGTGTAAGGTATGGAACCCTCTTTTTTCTTTGTTTTTTTTTTGGGAAATTCTAAATTATTGGATTGATAGACACTAAATATTCATAATATGTAAAACAAATAGAATGCAACGTCCAGTCAATTGATTTGTTCGTTAAATTTCATTTGTCTCTATACATTTGTCATATTTAGTCACTCAAAATCAGTATCTTGATTCTAGATGATTGGACTGATAGACACTAAATTTAAAATGTGTAAGATAAATAGAAATGCAACGTCCATTCATTTGTCCGTTAGAGATCATTTATTTGTCTTTACACATTTGTCATATTTGGTCACTCAAAATCAGTATCAGTAATTCTAGATTATTGAATTGATAGACACCAAATTCATAATGTGTAAAACAAATAGAAATGCAGTCATTTACCTTTACACGCTTGTGATCATTAGTCACTCAAAATCAGTTTGGTAATTAAGAGTTTTCCCGTTCGTATGTTGTTTTTTTGTGTGTTTCTTTGTTTTTTTTAGTGTATGTCAGGTTTGTCAGTGATGCTGCGCTATGGAACTTGACGTTGAAGGCTTATCTGGATATGGGTTTTTTAAAGAAGATGTTGTCGACCTCTCTTCTCAATTTCATACAAGGTATGTGTTATAGTTTATCACTGATTGTATGGTACTGACAATCAACTAACAAATTGGTATTTGAGCTTATATGCTCTACCCAAGTGTTTTTAGCTTTTTTCTTCAAACATGTCTGTAACTGGTTTCTGTTGTTGTCTTCAGGTTAGGCATTTCGAGAGAAAAGTTTGCGAGGCATATGCTCTTAATGAATGATATGGTAGTGGGGCCATTTCGGTATGCTTCATCTTTAACTCTACTGTCACTAACGAGTCATCCTTTGAGCATTTCAATGACCTATTTTCCATCTATGTTTTAGGTTCCTCAGAATGATGTTTGGAAAGATCTACGTAGCAACGGTTACATGGATGACTTAGACGATTTTGTGATTGCAAAGGCAGTGGAAGCTGTGGCAGAGTTGCTTGAGAAAAGGACTAATGCTAATGGGTTAGTATTGGGTAGAACTCTTACTCTTGAACTTAAGTTTCTTCGTTGCTAAAGATTTTCTTTCTTTACTTTGTATATCTCTGTTGGTGTTGGTGTGAAGGATCAATGAATTGAAATGCCCTGAATCACTGACGGAAAGTTACAAACCTTTTACTTGCCGCCTCCAACAATGGCTCTTACACCACATCCTTATAGTCTCCTCATCATGTGCAAGTGCAATGGTAATCTATTCGTAGAAAGAAGAACCGTGTCTTTAGTATACTTGATCAACATCTTCAAGCTTGTAATTCACAGTGTTGACATGTACAGCTTGTGTCATGCGCAATATTGCTTAGGAAAATCCAGCGGAAGCGACATTTTTCAAGTAGAGTTGAAGAACTATCCGACCAGGTAAACCTACAGAATCTCGATTAACCAGTTATCATTTGTCTTTGTTTCTAAGTCTTTTTTTGTCTTGAATTTGATATATTAGGTGTGTGACTTCCTGGACGAGAATGCAGTGACATCGAACTCTGGAGACAGTAACTGCGAGCCTTGGGTTATCGCATCACGGTTGCGTGATCATCTCCTTTTGCCTAGAGAAAGAAGAGATCCTCTGTTATGGACTAAGGTATACTGTTTTTGTCTCTTGATCTAATCATCTTCTTTCTCTACCATGTTTCTATCCAAATCTCATTGTTTATTTCCATCTCTCCTTTTCTTTTTTAGATGGTTCTTTATATTCCGAAAATCATAAAGGGTGAACAAAAGGTTGTATGGGAATGGCAAGGTATGAAAGCATAACAGTTCCTTTTACACTCTTTTCACATGTGGAGTTGTATCTTTTATTACATCCATTGAAAGCTGTCTCCTCATCAATGGATGATTTTAGTTGAAGGTTCACTTAGCTTATCGAAGAGAGTTAGACAAATCAGTGACTCTAACAAAGTCTTGCAAGATAACTACAACAGAAGAATCGCAATATCACTAATATCTCTCTTGAAAGTAACATGTAGGTGACTCAAATAATGTTTACAAACACTTCCACTAGAGAATGATTATTTAAAACAACATGAATACAAAACAACACTTCTCAGAGGCAAATGAAATAGGAGGAAACTAGAAGACTTGTTTTCTTGGACATATCATAAGCATTTGAGGATCCATAATGTGTTGTTCACTCAAGAGAACAATGACCGTGTCTTATTGCGTTCCAGTCGAGCTTCCCTCTGATAGACAAGAATAAAAAATGCAATTAGATATATATATACGAGCAGAGAAGTAGGAATGTAAAATTCACAAAAACCTCTTTCTTTTTGCATTCCTTGTACACATCAAAATGATCCTGGCATTTACTCTTGTCTGATCCAAATTCTTCAAGACCTAAAAGTTTCATTATGAAATTTGTCCCACATTATAAGATAAATCAGGATCATGAATCTGAACTCTAATCAATGGGATTCAACACACCATTGAACTTGATGGCACATATTCAAATAGATGATGATGAATAATCAGGAGAATACGAGTTACAATATCGAGAGCGTAACTCACATTTCAGAGACGCGGAGTACTGATGGTAACATGGAGAATCAGATATCCGAGCCGCGCTAGGGTACGCACCCGCCGCCGCCGCCCCGCCTTTCGTCGCCATTTCCCCTTCGATCCCGTCTTTCTCCGTTAAAAAGTGAATTTAATCTTCTCAGTCTTCGATCAAAAAAAAAATCTTCTCAGTCAAATGGGCTTTTAAAAAAAAAGGTTTAGCATAGGGGAAGAGGCCTTTTCAGTCAGGCCCAAACTAAAAGAGACGCAAGCAAACATTAATTTGCAACGCAAGCAAGCAAGCATTCATTCATTCATGTTTCACTAACTGTAATGTAGGAGATGATTTGTTTCCGGGTGCTCTTTTATAGCCAGATCTAAATCTATCTTATTATTACAAATCATCATCATCTTGCAGTTGCGTAACAAGTATATCGGTCTCATCATTTTCTTCTGCATCAATAAGAGCTTGGTAAGATTTGTCTTGAAGGTGCCCCGATTGCTTCAACAATTCCAAGACCGTCTCTTTACTAGTAACATCCGACTCCTCTTCACAGAGCTTGAAGAAACCTGAGAGCACCAACACCTTGGGCCTCCAATTGCTGGACCCTTGCGCAGAAAAAGCTTCCTTCAGACAAGCCAAAGCCTGTGTGATACTCCTCTTTCTGGTATGACCATCGGCTAGAATCTCCCAAGTACCAGGGCTGGGTGTTCCCCCCATTTCAATCATGTGGTCGAACAACCCTTGAGCCTTGTCCAGTTGGTCGTTTTTAACGTAGGCATTCATAAGAAGGTTAGGTATCCTGGGGTCATAAGAAGACTTGACAGGAAGCCACTCCTCATAAACCTTCTCGGCACTTTCAATATCTCCCATCCTCACCAAGGAAGAGACGAGAGCATGGTATCCCAAATTGGGAATGTTGGGTACAACAGATTTGTAGACACTCCAAACACGGAACAGCTCTTTCTTGTTACCAAGGCTGCCGTACAAGCTCAAGAGGTAGTGATAAGGGATACGATTACGACCAGTAATCCTGGACTCAACATTCCTCAGAGCATCTTCAGCTTTGTCGGGTTCGCCCATCTTGATGTACATGGTGGCCATGGTGCTAAAAGTGGTCCAGTTGGGATTGATGGAAACATCAGATTTCATCTGCTGATAAACAAGCTCCAATTGATCAACGGAGGAGCAGGAGGAGAGCCAGATGTTGTAGGAGTAGATGTCGAGACGAATATCTTTCTGCTTCATCTCAAAGACCATAGCGTCAACTTTGTCGTACTCCTTAAGGTTCATGTAGAGAGTCATCATAACGTTGAAGGGAAGGGGGTGAAGGGCGAAACCTTTCTGCCTCATAGTGTCGATCAAGGATTCAGCTTTGTCTCTGGAGTTGGCCCTGACATAGGCATTGAGGAGGGAGCCATAGACTCTGCGGTCCTTAAAGTTGTCAGGGAGAGTGAGGAAGAAGTCTTCGGCGTCTGAAATACCACGAACTTTGCCGATTAGGTCGAGCTGGATGGCAGCATCACTTGCAGACAACCGAAACCTTTCGCCTCTCTTGTTCATCCAGTCGTACACCTAAAGGGATGGGGAGGGAATGAATGATTGAATTAATTAGAAAAATAAAAAGAAAGAATTTCAATTTGATACCTCAAGAGCTTGGTTAGGACGCTTAAACTTGCGAAGCTCCTTGACGACCCGACAGAGCTCCCACTTGGTAAGCTTACGGCCTCCTTTCTCCCACTGATTCAAGACGGAAGCGGCACCGAGCTCCGGCTTCTCCATGAGAGATATCTTCTTGTAGATTGCATTCCACTGTATTATCGGCCTTCTCTCGTAGTCCACCGTTCCGTAGCCATACACCTGGGATATCGAGCAAACGATTGCCCCCGTCTTCTTCTGCTTCATCGGAGCTACGGAGACCACGGGTGATCTGGACAGAGGAAGGCGAGAATATGAGGCGGAGGAGGAGGCCAGCGGAACATTGCGATTCTGTACCGCCTGAAGCAGCATCTCTCTCTCTCTCTTTCGTTAGGTTTCTTACAACAGTCTCGTCTGTCTGACGATAAGGCGATTGGCTATGAAAAGAAAAGAGGGGTAAATTGGTAATTTACAACCTCACTACTGAAGCTGGAGTGCTGGACTCAACTCAAAAGGCCCAAATGTATAAATCTTTTTATTATTACACACGCACACATACATATCCTTACATCAACTCCACTCTCGGGATGACAAAGTTAATGTGCTCCTCATGCATCCATGTCTCTAACATCCTGGCCATTTCTTATGCATATGATCTTCCTTCTTCATATCCCCGTGCACGTATACTTTCGCTCTTTTTACCTGCAATGCAACTCAAAACATTTTTAACTACTCACCATTCCATTCCTATTCTGATTTTTTATTCCCCCAAACCAACCCAATTTACCAGAACGATGGGAGGGAAGCTGTTTAGGGTGAGACTGGTCTCAAACGAGTAAACAATACTAAAAATGGGTTGAACAGAGGTATTTATTAGATTTCGGAATGAGATTACAAAGGTGGAGAAAAAGGAAACAAAACCGGTGCTCGGAGAGCTTTGGCCGGAAAAGTACAACAAGCGGAGAGATAACTCGTACGGACTAAAACCCTAATCTCGCCGCTCAGTGTGTGTGTGTCAGTGTCGATTTCCCTCTCCTTTGCTCTCTCCCCTCCTTTTATACTCCCTGTTCGGAGTCTTGACCTAGTTCCCAAATGTTTTGGGCCTTATCGGCCTGTCGGGCTTGGTGTCTCACTATAGGTCGTCTCGCGTAAGCCGTCGAGCCGACTAGTCGCTGGAAGCTCCCTGCTCGGCTAAAAGTAGTCCATAGTCGAGCCGTGAATGTCGATCTGCGGCTCCTCGGCTCGGAGCTGAATCTTTTGTTCGGTTGGGCCTTTGTTCGATGGGCTTTGAGGATGGGTACAATCCATCCCCAACAGTAAGTCCCCCCCCCCAGTTTATTGATTGATCGTGAGTGATCGTCAATGAATTTGGAAGTTTTGGCTTAGAGAACAAAGGGAATTACCGATCATTTGACATGTAATGTCAAGAATTCCTGTCGGAAACTGCTAGGAAGAGGGTTGATCGGTGGGACAATGAACCGGCGGAACCAGAAATTCGATTGATAAATCAAACCGAGGATTTGATCTGAGATAGTTGACGGGTTTTGGGAATTATGACCGAGAAAACGAACCGGCGCGATTGCGAGATACGCGCAACGGTAACTAGGCCCACTTAGGCCCTTTTAGGCGTAATAATGACGCCTTGGTCCGAGAGCCCGCTTCTCCTTATAAATAGCGCTCCCCCTTTTCCTATTTCCTCATTTTGCTCCGCATCGCTCAGGTACTTTCTCTCTCTACTCTCTTTCTCTCTCTAGATCTTCTCTTTAAGCTTTTGGTTATTCGAGATGTCGTCAAAGCGATTGTCCCGAGCTGAAAAGGGGAAACAGGTGACTTCTGCTCGGACTTCTTCCGAAGAGCCGGCCGAGGGAATCCGTCACGAGGTCATGATGGATACCCGAAACATGGATCTGTCTCAACGTCTGCTCGCTGCTGACGCGGAGGTCCAATTTCGGGAGGATGACGACGGCCAAGAGGCTGTTGATACAACGATGGTTCCGAGGAGTTTTTATCCTGGGAACCTGTTTTCGGATGAGGGTCCTTTAGAGAAGAGGAGGGTCCGTCCGTCCGTAGTCGAGGGTCAGGATTGGGGGAACGTTGAGGAAACCCGATCAACGACCAAATCTGTAGAGGCGCTTCTTCGGAATCTGAGCGCGGTCGGAGTGACCTTCATCATCCCGAGGTCGGATCAAAGACCCTGGTCTCCTCCGAGAGGGTACCAGTGCGTGTATGAATCGTACTTTGAGAAAGATACGAAGCTGTGGTTTCCGATTCCTCGGATCGTCACAGCGTATGCATTCAGGAGGAACGTGGCGTTAAGCCAACTGATTAATGGGTCGATTCGTCTGATGGTCGCACTCTCCGTAATGGCGGCTGAGGTCGGTTCGCCGCTGAGTGTGAGGTCGTTTGAAGAGTTAACCTCGGTCTCGATTTCTTCGGACGGCATCGTCTCAACGAGGCAGCGACCAAGCTACAACGCGGTTGATGGGTGCCCGACCAAAACTACGAACTGGCAGAGATTTTACTTCTATGTAAAATCCAACAGGTCGGCATTCGAGGAGCCTCCGAGCTCCAGACACCGTGTCCTCTGGAACGCGGATATGGGTATAGTCACCGAACTTGTTAAGATTTATTTCCTAGATGCCTCTGACCTTATTTTTTATTTCGTTCTTTTGTTGGTGTGCAGTCGTTCATCCAAATCTCTCAACTTACTCGGAAGATTGGAGGGGTCCTGCTCGAACGGTGGCACTGCTAAGGCAAGACCATTGGAAGAAATTCACATGGGGAAGGATTCGGAGATCAATCGATCGGATCGCTAGCCGTGAGTTCTCTTCTCCCGGGTTCTTCTTATTATATACCTTTCGGGAATTATCTATTCACTCTTTTTTTTTATAGAGGATTGGATAACAGACTCTGTTCCCTACGTCAGCAACCCAGTGGACAAGCGGTTGTCTCTATTCACTCCCCCCGAACAAAAGGAGATAAACCGAGCTCGCAAGATGAAAGAACTTCCCGACCTTTCCAAGATCGTGGCAGCTCGGACGAGTGCCAAAAAGGTGAAGCCCGGAGATGGGGTTAAGTCAACCGAGGTGCGAGATGTCGCTGCCTCTGCTGGGACCGCGAGGATTTCGTCTGGTGGGAAGAAGACTTCCAAGAAAAAGAAAACGTCGGCTCCCTCGGGAAGGGAAGAAGTAGAGGTTCCCGAGCAACAGGAGGGTGCCGGGGAACTTCCGGAAGAGACGCCTGCAGAGCGTTCTTCGAAGAAGAAGAAGAAGAGGAAACATGCGGACCCGGAGGCCCGAGCGTTGAACATTGCTATCCCGGACGATGAAGATCCATCTCCGGAGGAAGTCTCTCTTAGAAAAAGGAGAAGGAAGTCGGGTGGGAAGACCCGTGCATCCTCTGTCAGCGAGGACGAGCTTCAGGTCCTCGATCCGCGGGCTTCGTCGGAAGTTCTGGGTTCAGAAGACTTAGATAATCTGACGGTGGCCGATAGGGCCAGGGAGCTGAGAAAACGATCAGGCGCAAGGGATCCACCTGAGTCCCCAATCAACGAGGGCGCGTCTGGCGGGAGATCGAGAAGTTCGGCTTCTCCTAAAGGAAGGCAAAATCCACTGCCTGAGAGATCGGGAAGTCCAGCTTCTCCCGGAGGAGGACGAGATCTGCTACCTGAGGGATCGGGGGCTCGGGTTGCTGATCGTCTCGGAGGGTCCTCCTCCGATAAGTTCCATTTTGAGTTCAATCGGGAACTGCCTCTGTCCTTCTATCCTGAAGATTGTGGTCGATTGATGCTATCGCTCAAAGGCGGTCCCAATTTGATGCCTAGCGCTAAAGACTTGATCTTCAGGAACGAGTACGAGCAAGCCTCCAGTTCTTCAGTGAAGGTAGTCTTTCCTTCGTTTTAACTTTATTTTTGTCCGGATTTGTATATATACATTTTGTAATCCTTTGATTTCCGAGCAGAATCACGGTGACTGGAACTTACTCGTGGACAAGTACAACTCCGCTCTAAGGGAAGCTCGGGAGCAGCTCCGTAAGAACGAAGAGGAGAAGAAGCGGGTCGAGCTGAAGAATAAGGAAGCGCTTCAGGCGGTTATTCGCCAGAAGGATGAGGCTGTCGCCCACGCTAAAGAGCTCAAGAGGCAGTGCGACCTGACGAGGACCTCCGACTTGGAGGAGCTCGAGATGTGCAAGGGCTCCATAAAGGACTTGGAGACCGTCGTGGACAAGCTCCAGAAGGAGAACGCCGAGCTCATTAAGTCCAGAGATGCCGTGCTGCTAAGGCATTCTGAAGACGTTGCTCGTCTCCGATCATCTCGCAAGTATGAGGTCACCCACGAGAGGATTCGAGTGATGATTGCTATGATTGCTAAGGCTGCGAAGTGCTTTCACCAAATCCAGCTTCGCGAAACTCAGAGGGACGCGTATGATGATGCTCGGTGTCTATATAGCCAAGCATACGGGACGAGGAAATGCCTCGAACAGGTCAGGGACTCGGGAATTGATGTTCCCCAAGAGACCATTGATACGTACGCCGAGCAAGAGGAGCATTTTAAAGCCGAGGCAACTCGTCTAGAGGTGAAGGAGATTCCCGAGGACTTCCTGCGCCTTTCTCCTTTGAAGCTGGATTCTCAGTTTCTTGTTGAAGATGTCTGGAAAGCGGTTAATCCTTACGGGTCGAATATCCACTTGATCGACTCGGAAGCTGCTGAATCCCTAAGGACCCCTCGCGTTGAGAGGGTTCCTCGTGCGGAGGATCTCCCTGATGGTCGTATTCCCTCAATCGGATCTTCGAGTCAGCATCCTGATCAAGACCCTGCTCTTGAGACCCAAGTTCCTCCAGAGGCGGTTCCTCGAATCGATCAAGCGGAGAAGCCCACGATCGTCATTACCGACTCTCCTTCCAGGGCTGCGCTTAAGGCCGCTGGTCTGACGGGCTCTAGTTCCGATGGTCCCGAGGAGAGGCCGGAGGTTGAAGGTGGGAATCCGGCGGGTGATCCTGCGCCTTTGCTCGTTCAGGTTCAGGGAGTAGATCCTGAGGCGTCAAATCAACCGTTCGGACGTGTTTCAGGTCCTGAAGTGAGAGACGGCGGGAACAAGGATTCGGCTCCAGCACAAGGATGATCGCCTTGCCTTATGTTCTTAGGTTGATTTTGCCCGAGAGGGCCCAGTTGTTGTAATGACTCAGGGGTTTCATCCCCTTTATTGTTTTTCTCTTTTCTTTCTTTTGAACCTTTAGATCTTTTGCCCGGGTGGGCTTTTGTTGTTGTTATTGACTCGGGTTCAATCCCATTATCGTTTACTCGGCGCCTATTTCCTTTATCTTTTTTATGCTTAAGTTCTTTCGAATTTTCTTTCGAGTTCCTTTGCCTTAGGCGTTGCCAAGATAGTAATGAATTTCCTTTCTCGCCGACCAAATGCTTATGAGTCCGATTAACCGTAATGAATTAAATGGAATAGGCAATGGCGAGACTTTAGCTCGGAAGTAATTTTATCGAGAAAATGTATTCGTACGTTACACAGTGAATAAGAGAAACTTGGTCGGCCAACCCTTAGTTCTTTATTCGTGATTTGGTTCGAAAATTTCTTGATGGACCGGTCAATGCAGGCGGCATAGGTGACGCGGGTCTTTGTTTCCCTTTGCTTCAATCTGATCAGGATTCAAGCGAATGCTCGGGACGAGTACCTGTGCGCCGCTCGTTTGGTAAGGGGCTGGCATCGTTGCTCGGGACTGCTCCCGCAATCCTTGTCTTGAAAGAGCAAGTGGGAGGAGTCGCCGAGTCTAAATTTTGGTTTTTGTTTTTGTTGGGGCTGGACCCCGTAAAGGGGATGCCTACGTACCTCCGGGGAGGATCAAGCCTTTCGTAGTTCGGTTTGCCCGAGCAAAAGTGACGTAGGTCATTGCTCGGACGTGTAGAAGTGACCGTAGGGTGCATCTACTCGGTTTTTTTTTTTTTTTTTTTTTTTTTTTTTTAGAGAGCAAACTGTGACTGCTGTCATTTGCTCGGTGAGATAAACTTTGATTCATTTTTAGGAATAGAAACGACGGAGATGCATCGAGTTCCAGGCTCGTGGGACTGCCTCTCCCCGGGAAGTCGCAAGTCGGTAAACACCTGGTTTCACGACTTGGGTGATCTTATAAGGTCCTTCCCAGTTTGCTCCGAGCTTTCTGGCGTTCAACTCCTTCGTGTTCTCGAAGACCTTTCTTAGGACTAAGTCTCCGAGTTCGAGGGGTCTTGCTCGAACCTTCTTGTTGTAGTAGCATTCGATCTGGTTTTGATAGTTTTGAATTCTAAGTAAGGCTTGGTCTCTCTTTTCCTCAAGCTCATCGAGGGCATCTAGCAGCATCTCGCGGTTTAACTCGACGTACTGTGGCATTTTTGCTCGTCGAAGACTTGTCACGTTGACTTCCGCAGGGGCCATTGCTTCCATTCCGTAAGCAAGGGAGAAAGGGGTGGATTTGGTCGCGCCTCTTGGGGTTGTTCGGTGCGACCACAGGACGCCATCGAGTTCATCCGCCCAATGTCCCTTCTTGAGATCGAGACGTTTCTTGATGCCATCGATGATGATCTTGTTGGATGACTCGGCCTGGCCGTTCCCTTGTGGATATCTCGGAGTTGAAGTACTTAGCCTGATATCCCACTTTCTGCAGAAGTCCTTGAATCGTCCCGAGATGAATTGTGAGCCGTTGTCTGTCACGATTTCATAGGGAAGACCGTGACGACAAATTATGTTTTTCCACACGAAACCTCGGACCTCTTTCTCGGTCACTTGAGCAAAAGCCTCTGCTTTGATCCACTTTGTGAAGTAATCTGTTAAGACCAGAACGAAACGACGTTGGCGGGAGTTCGGCATCGGGCCGATGATGTCCATTCCCCATCTCATGAATGGGTAAGGGGCTGCTGAAGTCCTTAGTAGCTCGGTTGGACTATGAATGCTCGGAGAGTGCCTCTGGCATTTGTCACACTTCCGGGCATATGCTTCACAGTCTGTATTCATCGTCGGCCAAAAGAATCCTACGTTTCGGATTTTCAGGGCGAGCGCTCGTCCTCCGGAGTGGTTTCCACCTGCTCCTTCGTGAGTCTCAGCCATGACTAGTCTCGTTTGTTCGCCATAAATGCACTTTAGTAGGACCTTGCTAGCGTTTACCCGGTGGAGCTCACCTTCCATGACGACATAATGAGCGCTGCGCCTTTTTAGGCGTCTCGCGGCCCATTTATCGGTCGGAACTGTTCCGTTGGTAAGGTAGTCGATGAACTCTGTTCTCCAATCATTCGGTGGTTGATCGGTCATTTCGGTGTCGCCGTCGGCCTCTGCTTGGGACGTTCTCTCGGAAACTGTGGTGACGATGTCCATTGCCTCCCCCGAGATGTCGATGCTCGGTTTCTCAATCCGATGGATCGGGATGGTTCTCTTGACTTGATCTCTGAGTTTACTTCCGAGTGCTGCCAATGCATCTGCGCATACATTCTCTCCGCGGGGGACCTTTGTTAGCTCGAAGAATTCGAACTCTTTTGCTAGGTCTTGGACAACTCGAAGATAAGCGTCCATTCTGTCGTTCCGTGCATCGTACTCCCCGCTAAATTGACTTGCAACTAGTTGTGAGTCACAGTATGCACTTAGTCTCTTTGCCTTAACTGCTTTTGCAAGGCGAAGCCCTGCGATGAGCGACTCGTATTCCGCTTCGTTATTGGACGCCGGGAAACCGAAACTGAATGATTGCCTGATTAGTTCCCCTGTTGGAGACTGAAGTTGTACTCCTGCTCCTGAGCCTTTGTTCGTCGAAGAACCGTCGACGTGGAGGATCCAGTTTGCATCGTGCACTTCAAGGTCTTGAGCCAGCTCGGGTGACAGCTCTACGAGAAAATCCGCGAGAACCTGAGCTTTAGCCGCTGTTCGGCACTTGTAAGTGATATCGAGTTCTCCAAGCTCGATAGCCCATTTGGTTAGTCGGCCGGCTCTGGTCGTGTTTTGTAACACGGTTCTCAACGGTTGATTGGTAAGGACTTCCACCGAATGAGACTGAAAGTAAGGACGTAGCTTTCTCGCTGATTCCACTACTGCCAAAGCCATTTTTTCGAGTGTTGGATACCGAGTCTCGGGTCCGGTCATCCTTCTGCTCATATAGAATACTGGTCTCTGTTCACCGCGGTCCTCTTTAATCAATACACTGCTAATAGCAGCGGAAGACACAGCGATGTACAGGGACAGGACGTCTCCTACGTCTGGTTTGGCTAGGATTGGGGGAGTTGTAAGGTACTGCTTGAGCTGGGAAAATGCTTCCTCGCACTTTTCATCCCAGAGGAACTTCTTGTTTCCTCGGAGGAGATCGTAGAAAGGAAGACACTTATCAGTCGATCGTGAGATGAACCTATTTGAGGGCTGCGATTCTGCCGGTAAGTCGTTGGACTTCTCGGCAGTTTCTCGGACTCGGAAGATCTAGGACTGCTGAAATTTGTTTGGGATTTGCTTCGATCCCTCTTTGCGTCACGATGTATCCGAGGAACTCGCCAGATGAGACGCCAAAAGTGCATTTGGCCGGGTTTAACTTCATCTTATACGCGTTGAGGATCTCGAAGCATTCCTGCAGATGCGTCAGGTGTTCGTCTGCTCGGAGTGACTTCACTAGCATGTCATCGATGTATACTTCCATCGTTTTTCCGAGTTGCTTGGCGAACATGCGGTTGACCAGACGTTGATAAGTCGCTCCCGCGTTCTTCAGTCCGAATGGCATTACTTTGTAGCAGTAAGTCCCTCGATCGGTAATGAACGACGTCTTCTCCCGATCCTCGGGGTGCATCAGGATCTGGTTATACCCCGAGAAAGCATCCATGAAGGTAAGCATCTCGTTTCCGGCTGTCGACTCGACGAGTCGATCAATATTCGGCAACGGGTAGCTGTCCTTCGGGCATGCCTTGTTGAGATCCGTGAAATCAACGCACATGCGCCACTTGCCGTTCTTCTTCTTTACTACGACCGGGTTGGCTAACCACTCTGGGTACTTGACCTCAGTAATTGATCCGGCATTGAGTAGTCGTTCCACTTCTTCGACGACTGCCTTTGATCTCTCGGGACCTAGCTTCCGCCTCTTCTGTCGAATCGGCTTGACGTTAGGATCCACGTTCAGCTCATGCGTCGTGATCGCCGGATCGATTCCTTGCATGTCGGACATCGACCACGCAAATGTTGACAGGTTCTTCTTCAGGAAATCAATGATCTTAAGTTTCATTTCATCGGAAAGGTATGCGCCGACCCGAAGAACTTTGCTAGGGTCCGACTCGTCTACTGGAATTTCGAGCACTTCCTCCTTCTGGGGGCATACCTTGCTTACTGGTGGCGATACCGAATTAACGTGCGACTGTGCGCGCTGTAGCTTAACAGTTGCGATCAAGAGATCTCGGGCCGCGCGTTGATCTCCACGGACAGTCTTGATGGTTCCGTCTATTCCAGGGAACTTGACACACTGGTGATAGGTTGATGCGATTGCTCGCATTGAGTGTAGCCATGGGGTTCCGAGGATCACGTGATAGGGGGTTTTGGTGCTGACTACCGAGAATTTGACCACTCTGGTCACTCCTTCCGCTTGGACTGTCAGGCGGATTGTTCCGAGAGTTACTTCGGAGGATCCGTTGAAACCAGTTAATGTTCTAGAAGATGGCTTCACGTCCTTTAAATCGATTCCCATCTTGATCAGAGTCTCTTGGAAAATAATGTCTACCGAGCTTCCGGTATCGATAAGTACTTTGGTGACGTCGTATTTATCGATTGCCAGGACGACGAGCAGTGGGTCGTTGTGAGGTAGACTGACTCCGAACAGATCGTGCGGAGAAAAGGAAATCTCGGGATCACTGGGAGGTTTCTGTGGCCAGCGCCGAGATGTCTCGGCTTGTCGGCGATGATCCTTTACAGATCTTACCGAATCTCCGCAAGGAGGCGATCCTCCCATGATTACGTTAATCCGTGGCCGCACGGTTGATCTCTTCTTAATAAGGACATCTCGGAGATCCTTACTCTCCTCCTGTTGGTCGATCTTACTGCGGTTTAGCTTCTCGCGTAGGTCGCCTATTTTGGCGTTTAATCTCTCTCTCAGATCAGAAATGGGTGTTTCGTCTGGAGTCGCATGCCTCAATCGTTTAGCATCCAGCTTTGATCTGAGATCAGAGGTACCAGGTGGTTTCTCGACCTCGGGAGCTGCCTTTCTCTTGAGGAATTTGCGCAGGTCTGATGTCTCGAAGGACTCTTCTGGGGGGCTTTCATCGTCCGATGGAGACTCGGGTTGGGCGCGAATAACTTCTATCCTCTGCCTGACTGCTGGTTGATCTTCGTCACCCAAGAAGCCATCATCATCGTCCCTCTCGGGAGCCTGCTCGGCCTCCTTCGGTTTCGGGCTATCCTGTTTAGGTTTGCCCTGATTCCTCCTCTGGTTTTTCCTGTCCTTGTTCCTGCTCCAACTGCTCTCGCTCTTAGGTTTTGGAGAGGGGATCTTAAGTTCACCGCTTTCGATAGAGGACAGAAACTGCGCGAAGAGCGTCTTGCACTCCGAAGTGTCGTGGCCTTTAACTCCGTGTAACTTGCATGACTTGGTGAGGCCTGGGGGAGTTTTGGATGATCCTGCTACAGCGTCGACTTGAGCTGGTGCCGTAGTTGCGGTTGCTCGGGGTGTTTCATCCGGGGAATCCGTTTCTCGGTGAAACGTGTTCCACTTCTTCCCGTTCTCGTCAACCACGTAAAGGAGACCGCCTCTTGGATTGTTTTTGCTCGAAGAAGCATGCTGCCGCGGCTCAACGTGAGTGCTGGCGGCGCTCTTGGTTGCCGTTTGCTTCGCAGCGTTATGCTTGCTCAGAATGGCCTTGGTGTCTTCTTCCATTCGGATGAAGTTATGGGACCGAGCAATGGCATCCTGTAGGGACAGGGTAGGACTCCGATATAGGTCTTCTCGGAACTTGCAATCTACTTGGAGAGTATTCATCAGTGCGTCGATAGCGATGTTATCGGGAATATTGATTCTGGATACGATCGACTTGAATTTCTCCATGTAGTCACGGAGACTCTGGTCTTTCTTCTGCTTCAAATTCCAGAGACTTGAAGCTGTGGCCTCTCGCTTCGTGAACATGATGTAAGTCTTCAAGAATGCCGAGGAAAGCTCCTTGAAGCTGCTGATTGATTCTTCGTCGAGCCCGGAGAACCACGTGAGGGCTTGCTCGTTCAACGTCTCAACGAAGAGTTGGCAATAGCCCGCTTCCTTCTCTTCTGCAAAGAGCCGAGCTCTCGCCATAGCTATGTTGAAGGCTGTCAAGTGCTCGACTGGATCCCCTCCAGGCTTGTAATCGGGCAGCTTTATCTTGTCCATCTTCCTGAGTCTCACTCGGGTCAACTCCTCGGTGAAAGGAGTCCGCGAAGTCGAGGCGATAACGCTGTCTATTTCAGGAGCTGCGCTTGTCGCTTGGTGGATCTTCGAGTTCATCTGCCGAAGGTTGAGCCTTAGTTCGGCGATTTCTCGGATAGCCGTTTGGTCGGACATCGCCGGTGGGGTCTCAGCTGCTAGGGTTCTGAGACGCTCTGCTTCGTTTGCTGTTGCGCCTTCCGTCGGAGTCGGAGGGTTTGTGTCAAAGAGCTGTCGTCGGAACGGGAGTCCGCTGGTAGGCGGTGCACTGAGGGCAGCAACGATGGCAGCGAGCCGTTCGTTCGTTGCTTTCTGGATTTCCTCCTGCTGTGCGAGTCGGGCCATGACCGAGCTCATGAAATCCGACGAGGGAATGGGAGGAGGCGGAGGAGGAGTGAGTTCCGGCTCCTCGCCAGAGGTGTTAGGGTTTGGACCTGTGGACGTCATACCGAACTAAAAATACTGAATCTGTTCAGCCCCACGGTGGGCGCCAATTGTTTAGGGTGAGATTGGTCTCAAACGAGTAAACAATACTAAAAATGGGTTGAACAGAGGTATTTATTAGATTTCGGAATGAGATTACAAAGGTGGAGAAAAAGGAAACAAAGCCGGTGCTCGGAGAGCTTTGGCCGGAAAAGTACAACAAGCGGAGAGATAACTCGTACGGACTAAAACCCTAATCTCGCCGCTCAGTGTGTGTGTGTCAGTGTCGATTTCCCTCTCCTTTGCTCTCTCCCCTCCTTTTATACTCCCTGTTCGGAGTCTTGACCTAGTTCCCAAATGTTTTGGGCCTTATCGGCCTGTCGGGCTTGGTGTCTCACTATAGGTCGTCTCGCGTAAGCCGTCGAGCCGACTAGTCGCTGGAAGCTCCCTGCTCGGCTAAAAGTAGTCCATAGTCGAGCCGTGAATGTTGATCTGCGGCTCCTCGGCTCGGAGCTGAATCTTTTGTTCGGTTGGGCCTTTGTTCGATGGGCTTTGAGGATGGGTACAATCCATACCCAACAGAAACCTCGCCGCAGTTCGAGTCTGTCGAAGCCTTCTTCAGAAAACAAGCATTTGTATCCATCCACTGAGGGGTGCTCGCTGCTCAAACCATGACCAAAAATAAACTTTATAAGATGCTCTCTTCTGTGACTTAAGAATTTGCTTTCTAATCTATTCTGATGAAAAATTACTCACTTCACAAGGTACGTGAAATTTCTGTTTCGTAACTCCTCCACTCCCACCTTTTCTTCTTTTGAGTATCTGCGTTGCACAACAAAACTTTTTATCTCCTCATAAATACCTACCCTCCTACAAGAATCATCCTCACTCACCTCCACGGAAAAGCTTCTTCACAAAACCGTGATATTCCATTCATAGCCCCAAAAGTGTCTATGTGAACCCACTCTTCTCCCACTACATTTGCAGGCTGGGGGCCTGGGAAACATGCAAGGCACCAGTTAATTTAATCACATCCTAGGCAAATAAGATATCAACCACCAAAAAAATGATTACGTATAAAAAAAAGGGTGGCATGTGGGACGAACAGAGACAGTCTAGCATATTTTTCTAGTTTGATGTGATGATACTACCCAAGCAAACGCTGCTGATATAACAAGAAACCCCAAAAAAGAATATAAGTCAACTCACTTATCTGATGCAAGCGCTTAAGAGCATAGCCGCTTGGATAGTTGTTGTAAGATGCCATGAATGTTATAATTGTGCACCCTGCACTATACGAGAGGATTAAGTAGGGTCGCAAATCCCTTTTCTTCTCTTACATAGCAAAGATAACTGCCTACTATTTCTACCTGATTGCAAATAATGCTAGCATAACCACGTTCACCAGTTTCCAAATAGTTTTCTTCCTGTTATTGTAGCTGTATTAAAGTGTATCAAAAGGGCACTTGAGTGACTAAATAAAAGAACGTTCTAGCTATGACTGAAAGCTTAGCTAGCAAACATCTGATAGAACTCATACATTCTGCTAGCAGCAACAGCAGCAGATAAGTTGAGCATTGGCACTGAGCTAATAATAAATCGGAGTTCCTGCGTATCACGAACGAAAGGTAAGCCTCTGTCTGCAAATAATAAAGAAACTTTAGTGGCTACTAGGGTAAGTAATAAGGCTGAATACCTTGTGTGGAAGTTTAGAGTAGAGTATAACAAAGGATAAAACAGGAAGAATAAGGAATGGAACCCTCCTGTCAAGTAAGGTACCAAGCTGCATAATCCAAAAAGAGAACAGATGAAAAAATATTTTACAGATACAATCAGATATCCTAATCGAAGAGAATAAGAAATATGAGAGATGTTAGCAGGTCCGGTAATTACCAGGGAAAGAGGATAGGCTACTAGTAATGATCGTGGGAGTGCCGAGGTGAAGTACCAATGAACGGAATGTGTCTGGTTTAGCAGCTAATTGTCAAGGAACAACATAGAGTTTAACAAAAAGGCAAGGCCATAATATTAGCAAACTAATATTACGCTAGTGTATGGAAATCTAAACGGTTATCATTGATTCATTGTAAAGAAGGGAATCCTCTAATCAGGTAGAAGATCAGATGCTAAAGAGTGAGCTATGATACAAAAAAAAAATCAAATTTTGAAGGATACACCCCAGTCAGAACTCCGGTTCAGAATGGAGTTAAACCAGAAAACTTCAAACTCTGGCCACACAAACTTCTTCCACATGACAGAGTCAACGGATATGGTAAGACCTGTGCTAAGATTAATTTCCATGACCACAAAAAGCCCGACTCGAAAACTAGAGTCCTAAGGGAAAAATGCAAATAGATTACAGAATGGAGAGGAACTTTAACCACCTACAGCCACCACAGCGGTTCCAACACAATACTTGAGTGCTTTCCAGAAGGAGATCGATCTGGTCTGTCATTTGATAAACGGAAAGCACCCCCATCAGAAGGAAACATCAAAGTACACATATAGAAGTTCAGAAACCAAAATATTCATCATCAGCTCACCAATAAAAACTCAAGACCGATAGGCCCGAGCAGTAACATCACATGGCATCTGAAGATTACAGTGGAAAAAATCTGGTTATCAGATGAAAAACATGTCAGAAAAAGAAACAAGTTCAATATAATAAGGAAATCATGTAAAGAGGAAACGTACATACCAGGAAGCTCAAAGCAGAATAAAAGTTACCCTTTAACCAATTACCATATGCCAGATTAACTGCAAGACCGAGATTTCATTTCACAACCATTAGCAGCAAACCGGAGATATGCTAAATGGGAGATGGGGAAGATTGTAAGGAGACTACTAGTAGAGTAAAGTAATCACCTAATCCCAAAGCCAGAATATTAGGTAGAGGACGGGTGCAGTAGAAAAGAAAATGAAATTGAAGACTGGCGAGAAGTACAAAGAAAGATTCCACTTGAGGTCCAAACTTTTTTCTTATCTGTCAAAGAGGTAAATGCTGCTCAGTGTAGAGGAGAAAAACAATCGTGAAGCAGTTTAGTAACTAGGAAATAAATAAACTTCATACCTGAAACCGGAAAAATCTAAGTGTGGATAATATGATGCAGCCCAGCACAAAACGAGCTATAGAAAGAAAGACAAAGATGTGAATTGGTTAAAAATTAAAGAAGACAAAGTGTTTAGGGAGAAGAAGAACCTGCAACAAGACTATAAATCTTGGGGAAGCCAAGCCAGGTGATAATGGAGACAAAGGGTGATGCAAAAAAAGAGACAATGAAGGCTCCTGCAAGAACAGATCAAATATTATTGGTATATAAAGAAACATAGAAAGAAATATAGAAAAAATCAAAGAAACAGTGGTTACCAATGAAAGTTCGAGGGACAACACCGGGGAATTCCAAATGATCATACTGATAGAATAAAATAAAAACACTCACAGAGGGTTTAGGAATGAGTATTCCATTCGACTTTACAATTGAAACAGACAAGTAAAGAAGAAGAAGAAGAAGAGGTCACTGACAGAGTCCAAACGATGGCGATGGAAAAGAATGTCGTGCATTGACTGGTGATCACAATGCAAATTCAGACGAGAGAGACGAGAAGGAGAGTAGATATTGAAAAGAAGGAGGGTACCTACTTGTACGTTGAAGCTCTCTTCCACCTTAGTGTACGGTGACATGAGCACATAAATTGCAGCTATAGCTCCCAGAATCAGATCATATCCTGCTCCCCACAACAACACAACTGAAAATACAAAAAACTTGGATTGAAGAGCATGGACAGATCAACTACTATTAGATATCCCACATCGGATATCATTAGTGTCCTTGGGCAATATATATGTGTATGGGTAATCCTCCACTCATGGGTTAGCTTTTGGGTGTGAGTTAGGCCCATCACTAATATGGTATCAGAGTCCATGGTGAAAGCCCAGCAAATGATTTCCCATATAAATAGTTGTCTACCTATGTAGCCTATAAACATGGCCCATCTTGCTGTGGTATGTTCGAGATGTTGGGCTTGTGCTGTTTCCGTGTTGGACCGTTTCCCACCCACATCTCGAGAGGGGCTATTAGATATCTCACATCGGATATCATTAGTGTCCTTGGGCAATATATATGTGTATGGGTAATCCTCCACTCATTGGCTAGCTTTTGGGTGTGAGTTAGGCCCATCACTAATATGGTATCAGAGCCCATGGTGAAAGCCCAGCAAATGATTTCCCATATAAATAGTTGTCTACCTATGTAGCCTATAAACATGGCCCATCTTGCTGTGGTATGTTCGAGATGTTGGGCTTGGGCTGTTTCCGTGTTGGACCGTTTCCCACCCACATCTCGAGAGGGGCTATTAGATATCCCACATCGAATATCATTAGTGTCCTTGGGCAATATATATGTGTATGGGTAATCCTCCACTCATGGGCTAGCTTTTGGGTGTGAGTTAGGCCCATCACTAATAACTACCATAGGATTGAAGAAACTTGGTCATTTTCGTATCCCTCGGCATCGTCTGTGCAACTTCCTTCCCTTCTCGGTGTTGATCGATTTCGACGATTCCGATGGACACAGAAATTTAAAAAATGGGCCTAAATGTTTGTTTGTTTATATAAGTTGGCTCATATTTATAAATTTGGGCTGATATCTAAGCCCATTAATATATGTAGAGATGCTTTTTCTTTCTTTTTTGGGGTGGGGGGTTAGAAGAGAATTCGGGAGAAGGGTATATGGGTATGGCTGCCGCGGGGGAAGAAGAAAACGAGTTCTACCTGAGGTACTATGTCGGACACAAGGGAAAATTTGGACACGAGTTCCTTGAGTTCGAGTTTAGACCGGACGGGAAGCTCCGTTACGCCAATAACTCTAACTACAAGAACGATACCATGATCCGGAAAGAGGTGTTTCTCACCCCCGCCCTTCTCAACGAATGCAAGCGTATCGTCTCCGACAGCGAGGTCTCTCTCTTTTTACGACTCCTCTCAGATTTGGTTCTAATTTTTTTCTATTTCTGTCCGCTCTAGCCTAGGTCGGAACTCGATTAGGGTTTTGTGTATGGAAATAGGGAATACATTTACTTTCTAACTGATTTGTGATCTTATTATTACGTGTGTCGTTTTAGAAACTTTTTTTTCTCGCTAAATTGTAACGAATGGATGATTTTACATCAATTTTCGTCATTACATGTGTTTATGCTTTTCCGCAACTTGCAGTATATTATTATGTGTGCCTTACTAGTCGTGATTATTTTTTTTTATGGGCAGATAATGAAAGAAGATGATTTTAAGTGGCCGGAACCTGACCGTGTTGGAAGACAAGAGCTTGAGATCGTTATGGGAAATGAGCATATCTCCTTCGCTACCTCTAAGATTGGTTCTCTTGTTGATGTCCAGAGCAGTGATGATCCTGAAGGTCTCCGCATCTTCTACTATCTTGTTCAGGTTACCTCTCTTTTCTGATGTTGTTATCAGCTGATTGATAATGAGCATCCATCTCTACTTACTTTATTTGCTCTAACTAACATATTCCTTTTGAAACAATCGTCATGGTTGCAGGACTTGAAATGTCTTGTGTTTTCCCTCATCTCGCTTCACTTCAAGATCAAGCCTATTTAGAGAAAGAAATCCGTCTACTTGCTCTGCTCATGGGCGGGAGGATGTGGCTGAAGTTTTATTTTTTTGTATGTTCCCCCTGGCTCATCACTATTACTGAGAGTCTTGTTAACTTGAAAACCTTGAGTTCCACTCATATACTGTTTTTGCAATGAATCTTAAATGAGCGTTGGTATCGTAATTGCCAATGCTTTAGCAGTTCAAATATAAGGTGGGCTTTTTCATTGTACTCCTATTTTCAATAGTAGTAACAAAACGAAAATGGGTAAATATAAAGATGGAGTTTTGTCTGGACGAATCAGGTAACAGAAACGCTCAAATTAGTGTGTGGTTTTAGACCATCTCCAACATATACATTGGAGATGCTCTTAGACTAGTAGTAGTAACTATGTTGATAAAAAGAGACAAATGAAAACTTTTCTAGCAGACTGGCGTTGAGCCTGCCTTGCTCTAACTTGACCATTTAACCATAAGCTCTGAGCTTTTTGTGTAGTTTGACTGTAGCCAGTCATTATACAGAATGAATGAGTAGCTTTGTGATAGACTCAAGAAGGTTTACTACAGGAAGAAGAGAGGGAAAATGAGCTTGACAGAAGAAGAATGATACGTGGGAAACAAGAGAGAAAGAAGATGGGAAAACTTCGGTTTCATTCAGAGTATTTGCCGTTATAGTCGTTAGAGTTTGTTGAGTGCTTTAAATAGAGTCTCAGTCTTTAGTGGTCAGGCATGCTCTGTATTCTGTTGCTATAGACGCTATGAGTCTGTATTACCCGATCGTTATGAGATCGGAGGTTGAGAGTGAGCTCGTCATGAGAGTGTAACTCGATACCGTTTACAAAGCTTATCATCTTGTACTTCTTTCATTCATCAATAACGAAGAGAGTTTGTTACAGAGAGTTGTTACAGAGAGAGATAACTAAAGTCTATCATTGGTGCGGCGAAACTTGATCGGAATCACCGCGATGGTGGAAACTCGTAACGGAAGCGATCGAGAGAAGATGACGACTTCAGAAACAGTCCGTTCGACGGAGATACAACAGATCCACGAGGAGATAGCTCAATCGAAGTTCAACTACGAAAAGTTAGCTCAAAATGACAGATCGACGACGAAGAAGCTCGATTCGTTGCAGACGAAGGTTGATTCAATCGAAGAGAAGCTGAATCATATAACCAACGTCTTGAGTAAGTTCGAGGATTCGGTACCGTTCATCCAACGAGCAGGAAAGGAAGTCGCCTCTGCGTCGGATCTTCCGATTGATCAGGTACCGGTTACTATCTCTGAAACGGAAGGATCTCCTAATCAGTTAGGTTATCGGGGAATACATGGTGCTCTTGCAAATCGTGATAAAATGCTCAGGAAAATAGAAATGCCTGTGTTTTCTGGTGCTTTGCCTTTCGATTGGATTTCTCGTGCGGAGAGATTTTTCAGGTTTGGCAATTATAATGAAGAGGAGAAGCTACACTTAGTATCTTTAAGCCTTGAGGGACCAGTACTTCAGTGGTTCAATGGAGAGATTTTGAGTGAGCCTTTCTTGAGTTGGGACCAGTTCACAGAACGGATGTTAGATCGTTTCAGTGGCGCAATTGATAACGATCCGGCGGCGAGGTTATTCAGGATACAACAGGAGGGTGAGATAGAAGAGTATGTGAGCGAGTTTGAAACGTTAAGGAACCAAGTAACAGGAATCACTGAGAAGAATTTGATAAGAGTCTTTTTCAATGGCTTGAAACCTGATATGAAGGAAGTTATACGCTTGAAGGAACCTGTGACGTTAACTCAACACAAATTGGCGGTGTTGAAGATGCAGAGTACGACGTTCTGTAGCGTGATCAGCTCGGCCGCTAGTGAAGGGCGGGGAGGCTATCAAAGACAGTCGTCGGGAACTCGTGCAAACACATATCAGCACAAACAACGTACTGATTCTCTTAAGCAGGATTCAACAGCTAATAAAGAGAATACAGTAGCTCAACGTAACAACGTCAGACCAAGACTTCAGCATACTGATGCAGAGCTAGATCGCATGCGTAAAGATAAGATCTGCTTCAGATGCAAAGGGCCGTGGTCTCCAGCACACAGAGATGTGTGTCCTCACAAAGAGTTGAGAGTCTTGACAGTGGTTAATGGCATTGAGATGGAAGTGGTTGATTTACGTGACATTGATGATGATCACTCACAAGACTTCGAACCACAGACGCTTTATACTCTGTCTTTCAACTCTTACTTAGGCATTGAGTCCCCAAAGACAACTAAGATGAGGGGATATATATGCGGTTGCGAGGTGATAGTCATGCTCGACAGTGGAGCATCCCACAACTTCATATCTCCTGAAGTAGTGGACAGGTTGCAGTTGAGTGTTTCTGCAGATAGCAACTTGAACGTGTTGTTGGGAAATGGAGTGACTGTGAACGCTGTGGGAACTTGCCAAGCAGTCACATTCCAACTCAATAGTACCAACTTCATAAGTGACTTCATCTCGCTAGAACTGGGAAACGTCGATGTAATACTAGGTGTTCAGTGGCTTGAAACCTTAGGCAAATGCGAAGTGGACTGGAAGGAGCAGGTCCTTTCCTTTGTCTATAATGGGAAGATGGTGACTTTGTATGGCGATAAGTCCCTGCATCGCACCAAATTCTCATTCAAGTCCCTGAAACCAGTCTTTAGAGTTAACAATTCAGGAAGAGAAGAGCTGATTGTTAATTCTATTGTCTCATCGTCGACACCAGATAATTCACCAAAGTTTCCACTGTTACTCAAGGAGTTTGAAGATGTATTTGCTGTTCCGACGTCTCTACCACCATTGAGAGGACAGGAACATGCCATCATCCTAAAACCGGGAGTAAATGCAGTATCTGTTCGACCCTATAGATATCCACATGCCAGCAAAGTGGCTATGGAACAGATGGTGAA
The DNA here is from genome assembly GCA_026261945.1 of Hirschfeldia incana. Lineage (NCBI taxonomy): Eukaryota > Viridiplantae > Streptophyta > Magnoliopsida > Brassicales > Brassicaceae > Hirschfeldia > Hirschfeldia incana. The sequence continues at coordinate 4,711,268 of JABCMI010000028.1, read as the reverse complement.
TGACATGCTTGCTGCAGGGATAATACGTCCCAGTACAAGCCCATTTTCGAGTCATGTATTGCTAGTTAAGAAGAAAGACGGTTCTCTTCGCTTCTGCGTTGATTACAGAGCTCTTAACAGGGCTACGATCTTGGATAAGTATCCTATTCCAGTCATAGATCAACTATTGGATGAGCTTCATGGCGCAGCTGTTTTCTCCAAGCTTGATCTACGCTCAGGATATCATCAAATACGTATGGTGGAGGGTGATATTCATAAGACTGCATTCAGGACAGTAGAAGGCCATTATGAGTTTCTCGTAATGCCTTTTGGTTTGACAAATGCACCAGCGACATTTCAAGCTCTGATGAATAAAGTTTTCAAACCGTTTCTGCGACGTTTTGTGTTGGTTTTCTTCGATGATATCTTGGTATACAGTCCAGACCAAGATACTCATGAAGAACACTTACGTCAGGTGTTACAGGTGTTGAGGGAACAGAGCTTATTTGCTAATCAGAAGAAGTGTACGTTCGGAGTTTCGGTGGTGGAGTATTTGGGTCACATGATTTCAGCTGATGGTGTGGCAACGGATTCTGCTAAGATCAAGGCGATGACTGAATGGCCTGAACCTAAAACCATCAAGCAGTTGAGAGGGTTTCTTGGTCTTACAGGATATTACAGAAAATTTGTAAGAGATTATGGGTCTATTGCACGAGCGTTGACAACCTTACTGAAGAAAGATCAGTTCTTTTGGTCTATTGAAGCGCAAGCAGCATTTGATAACTTGAAGCATTCTATGGTACATGCTCCTGTTTTGGCTCTTCCGGATTTTGGAAAGATATTTGTTGTGGAATCTGATGCTTCAGGGTTTGGCTTAGGAGCTGTTCTTATGCAAGACAAACGTCCTATAGCTTATTTCAGTCATGCATTAACTCCACGAGAGCAACAGAAGCCAGCTTACGAAAGAGAGCTTATGGCTATTGTAATGGCCATTCGCAAATGGAAGCATTACTTGTTGGGACGTAAGTTTCACGTTCATACCGATCAACGGAGTTTAAAATTTTTATTGGAACAAAAGGAGGTAAATCTGGAGTATCAGAAATGGCTAACGAAGATTTTGGGGTTTGATTTTGAGATATTTTACAAACCTGGTCCTGAGAACAAAGCAGCTGATGGTTTATCAAGAAGTATGTCTATGGCTTCACTCTTGTTATCTGTTACGATTCCAACAGCTTTGCAATGGGAGGATTTATTCAAAGAGATTAGTGAAGACCAATACATTCAGGAGATGATTTCAAAACTCAACTCCGGAGGATTAATTTCAAAAAAGTATCATGTTGTGGATGGGAAGTTGTGGTCTAAGCAGCGGTTGGTGATACCTAAGGCATCTCAATTCATACCCTTGATTCTGCAAGAGGCACATGACAGTCAATCTGGTGGTCACTCAGGTGTGTTGAAGACAGTTAAGCGTGTTCAGGGATCGTTTTTTTGGAAGGGGATGTTTAAGCAGATTCAGAAATATGTGGCTTCGTGTGGTGTTTGTCAAACACACAAACATTCAACTCTGTCACCTGCAGGGTTATTACAGCCATTACCGATTCCGGAGAAGGTATGGGATGATATTACTATGGATTTTATCGAGGGATTGCCAACGTCAAATGGCTGTAATGTGATTCTGGTGGTGATTGATCGTTTGAGCAAATACGCTCATTTCGTGGGACTCAAACATCCATTTACTGCGTTGGATGTTGCCAAGAAATTTGCTTCGGAGGTGGTCAAATTACATGGGTTTCCCAAGAGTATTGTGTCAGATAGGGACCGGATCTTTCTGAGTGCATTCTGGACAGAAGTGTTTCGTTTAGCAGGAACTACATTGAAGTACAGTACCGCGTTCCATCCTCAAACTGATGGACAATCCGAGGTGCTCAACCGATGTCTGGAGACCTATTTACGTTGTTTCAGCTCGTCACATCCGCGTTCGTGGAACACATACTTGGCTTGGGCGGAGTTATGGTACAATACGACTTATCATAAGTCCTTACAGACGACTCCTTTCAAGGTTCTTTATGGACGGGATCCTCCTCCTCTGTTGAGATATGAGCAGGGTTCTACTTCAAACTTTGAGTTGGACTTGGCGTTGCGTGAAAGGGATGAGATGTTGGATGAGTTAAAAAGGAATTTGTTGAGAGCTCAAGAAATTATGAAGAAACAAGCCGATAAGTCAAGAAGGGAAGTGGAATTTGTCGTGGGCGATATGGTTTACTTGAAGCTACAACCGTATAGACAGAAAACTGTGTTGAAGCGTTTTTGTCAGAAGCTCGCAGCAAAGTATTTTGGTCCGTATAAGATTTTGCAGCGGATTGGGTCGACGGCTTACAAGCTGCAACTTCCAGATGAGGCTCGCGTTCATCCGGTATTTCACGTTTCTCAGTTGAAACTTGCGTTGGGATCACAAGATCAGAGCAGTGTCCTACCGCCGGGTAGTATTGTTACTGCTGAGGAATCACTGGAACCTGCTGATGTGTTGGATAAGAGGTATGATAAGAAAGGAGCGTTGGAGTTGCTGATTCATTGGCAGGGTAAGTCATCTCTTGAGGATTCGTGGGTGCTTTTGGACGAGTTTAGGAGGTATTTTCCTTCTTACCAGCTTGAGGGCAAGCTGGATTTCGTTGGGGGGAGTATTGATAGACTCAAGAAGGTTTACTACAGGAAGAAGAGAGGGAAAATGAGCTTGACAGAAGAAGAATGATACGTGGGAAACAAGAGAGAAAGAAGATGGGAAAACTTCGGTTTCATTCAGAGTATTTGCCGTTATAGTCGTTAGAGTTTGTTGAGTGCTTTAAATAGAGTCTCAGTCTTTAGTGGTCAGGCATGCTTTGTATTCTGTTGCTATAGACGCTATGAGTCTGTATTACCCGATCGTTATGAGATCGGAGGTTGAGAGTGAGCTCGTCATGAGAGTGTAACTCGATACCGTTTACAAAGCTTATCATCTTGTACTTCTTTCATTCATCAATAACGAAGAGAGTTTGTTACAGAGAGTTGTTACAGAGAGAGATAACTAAAGTCTATCACTCTGATACAAAGGAAAGAAATTGATATGTCTATGTGGACTGCGAAACTCGTCTAAAACAAATATTTGTAAATGTATAAATCAGTAATATAAGAAGATGTGCAGCTGAGAAACAAACAGTTTGTCCAATACTTACAACACTGACCCATATCATATCTGTGGGTTGGGGGAACTTTGCAAACTAACATCCGAAAATACAAAGCTTATACATGATACATACAGACATATACATACAACTCCGCCTGCGGAAAGGGTCGCATCTATATTTGACTCATTGTTGGTGGCGGAGAAGGAGGCGTTCCAGTTGATGGAGCTGAGCCTTCAAGGCAGAGTGGTCTTGTCGCATCCTCTGCAACCTATCCTCAACCATAATCATCTCCTCTCTCAGGAAATGCATTCTCTTCTCCAGCCATCCAATACTCTCCCCAATTCCACTCTTGTCGTAGCTACTGTAGTATTCACTTCCCATTTGCACTTGCTCTGGTCCTCTCTTCAGAAGTACCACTATCGTTACCTGTGTCCAGACTTTCAATTATCAGCATCTTCTCCAGTTTTTAATTTATAAATTAGAAAACAAATACTGCATTTTACTTCTTTTCTTTTTTGATTACCTGCATCAGTAGGATTACTGCAAACGCTATCACTAAAGCCTGCCTTGTCCCGCTTTGCCTCTTCACAAATGACGTCACATTCCCCAATGATTCCCTTAAGACATTCACTACCCCTCCTCCTCTTTCTCCAGCTATCTCTACCTTCTGCTCTTCACATTCAGACACTTTTTCTTCGCTTGCTGATAGCATTTCACCATCCTCACTCAACTTGATACCTGTGTCAGAATAAGTTGTCAGCCAGCTTTCTACTTGGGGGAAAAAGCTTTTCTTATTCATCACTCAGTACCACAAACCTTCTTGGTTCTCCAGCTTCTTCTGTTTCAACAGTTCATGTGCCTCCAAGTATAATCATAAAACAAAAATAAAAACTAGTTTAGGAGCCTGTATAAACTGGAAAAAGAATGTCACACCCAATGGCTACATAAATACCATTTTTATCCATGCTGCATAAGCCTCTCTACACTCTTCCAAAGTTGACTGCACTATTTTTCCTGCAAAAACTCATAAACGCATCAATCATAAGAGGCCAGATCCAATAACCTTGAATACTGAGTGCCGAGAGAAGCATATAAGAAACGGTATTAAATCGTTCAAGGACAAACCAAAGAATAAATGATGCTAAACAAACCTTTCCACACTGTTCTCTTAGAGAAGGCCACGTTAACATACACATCTAGTATAGAACCTTCTATCGAGTCTCTGCAATCTCTTTTCACATCCCAGACCCCCTGGATTAAGGCAAAGGTAATATGTTCAACTTCGACACAAATCACTCAGCACTATATGTAAAAAAAAAAAATTCTTACCTCTACTGTAAAGTAATCTGCATAAGGCACATCGGTGATCTCTTGCGATGTTTCAATAACCAGATGGCTAGCAAAATAATAATATGATAATATAAACAACAAGGAATATGAATGTATTTGCAGGATCACTAAAAGTGATTCGCTTATAAAAACAGCAGCGGTTCTATCAATACCTATCTCTGTACATCCGAAATTTCTGTGACTCCTGGCAGCCACCAAACTTTGCACCTTTGCGAGGAATTCAAAGGTCATGCATACCCATATTTGATATACAATGTAACTGAATCTATCCAAAAGGAAAGAAAAATATTACCAAAATATATTTTTATCGGATGTTGAAATGAGACTTTGCGAGTGTGTCCAAGCTTTTCATGAGGTTCCCAAGAGCTACACCTAAACTCTGCAAATAAAAAAGTCTCTTTTGATCATTAAAAATACCCCGGAAGAGAGAGAAATGTTCGTATACAATAACACCAGCAGCAAAATGATTCCATCACTTATCACTCTACCTTTATCTCCACAATTTTTATGGAAAGATTCAACAAAACTGACAGCGCCATCTGAAAAAAACAATCTAAAGAACTCTTCTACTGGAATCTGTAAACATAAAGAAACTCTGTTTAAATACATACGAAACTTTTGGTTTCAGTTAAGCTTATATTCTCATAAATTTGAATGACAATGGCTGCATAATTATATCTATCCAATAGGTCAAACAAATGTGACATTACCGGAAATTTTGCCTCTGCTACCTTCGTAAAATCAGATGATACTGCATGCAAGGAACATAAAAATGACTGACGAGTTCAAAAGACAGTAAGAAAAGAGATCGCAGGAACCAAAAAAAATATAGATGAGAGATCATGCATCAACGAAAAAAAAACTAGATCAGCAGGAAATGGGGTCTCCATATTGAGTGCAAGGTGCGACAAAATGAGAACTAGTGCAACTTGTGAAGTACCATCAAGAAGCAAGAAAATAGCTAAGCTACACCATTCCAATAGGCCTTATACAGTAAAACCATTATGAGACGTCTAATCCACTGACCATTTAAATTCCAAACAGAGTCAGTATATATCAAAAGAGCAAGCTAAAAGACAGACACGTAGCAACCTCGAAACAGCATGAAGATAATTATGGCTGTCCAATTTAAGTGGACAGCAACTTGTTTCTAAAATTCCGAGAAACCCAAGCGTTTGCATTCTTAATACTATCTAGCAACACTCCGACATGCTCCTAGCAAAAAAAAGAGTTCCCCGTTGAGCTAACTGAAAACACTAGCATTCAAAAACTTGAACAGTTGACGTGAAGATGATAACCAAAGGCGCTGCCATAAAAAAAATTGAAATAAGAGCGAGGAAGGAGTTAAACTACATTTTGGTGCATTTAAGTCTTCAGGCTTAGAGTTCAAGATATTGGTTGAAGAAGAGGCAACACTATCTACAATAGGTTCTGTGTGCCGCTGAAGAGTAGCAGGTGAAGGTGAAATGCCATTTTGACTAATAACAGGAACACTGGAACTGCCTGAAAGACGAGGTGTTTCATCCCTGTGAAGTGAAAGAAAGCAGTTAGTTAGTTAGAGAAAGCAGGTAAAGCAATAAGAAGGAAACAAAGTACCTTGATGGGGAATCTAGCTCAGTCGCCAAATCCAAAGTACTGAGTACTCTGTTAACAACTCCATCATTGACATGGTTGTTGGAGTCAGATAAAGAATCCTGAAGAGTTAAAGTGAGGAGGATGAGCATAAAGAAAGAAGAAGGAAGCAGTGTATTTGGGGGAAAAGAGTAGTTTGGAAACCTGAAGCTGGGCTTCTGATTTGAGAGCACAACCAAATTCAACCCATCCATCATGGATAAGCTTGAAAGCTTCATCACGGGAAAGAAAGGATGCAAAAAAGTACTGAAAACAGGGAAAGTCAGGAGAGTAACAAAGGAAAAAGGAGTAGAGAGGAGGAGATGATAATGGTACCTTCTTCCCTGCAGCAAAAATCTCAATGGCATTGGGAAAAATACCAGCAGTCTTGGCTCGTTTAACAGAGGAGATTTCCGCAAAGGGAATAATTTTCTGAAACAAGAAAAGAAAAGAGAGGAGGAGGAGGTTAAAGAAAAGCAAAGCAAGGAAAGAATCAGGAAGGAAAAGAATGAATGGAGAAGAAGAGAGGAGGAGTATGCCTTGGTCTCATAGCCAAAGATGTTAGAGTAAAAGCAGATATAATGAATGAAGAGGTACATATGACCCTGCAAAGAAAAGAAAGATAGAAAGGTAAGAAAGGTAAGAGGAGAATGTAGAAAGAGATACATACTAGTACTATTTACTTTACCTGGAGAAGAATACTCTCTTGACAAGCGCAGTTGAAATCTTGAACAAGGACCTAAACCATACATAAGAAATCATATTCCATTGGTCACTGAGATGATAGCAGCAAGCAAAGGCCAAAGACAAGGCAAAAGAAATAGGTACTTCTTCAGCTGGAAGCCGAAATAATTGCCGATACTCTTCACTCCTCGATATGACTTCAGACTATGAACGAGAGAGAGTTCAACAAAAAAATCCAGATCAGAAGAAGACAACAAGACACAATTCAATTCAATTCAATCAAATCAAGATGAGTACCTGGTTATCACCACCACGACTAGGGCTTGGAGAAGAGGTGCGATCAGGTGAGCCGCTAGAGCGCGATCCGTCGGGGGACGATGGTGACGGATCGGAAACCACCACCTCCGGAGAAGCTGATGCAGATGCAGATGCAGATCCGTCCATGTTCATGACCGTCTCCGGAGTAGAAAGCATCGCCTGAGACTTAAATGTTGATGATGAAGAGAGAAAGGGAAAGTGTGCTCTCTCTCTCTCTCTTTCTCTCTCTCGGTTTGGCGGTCGTTGGGTGCGGCCTACGTCGTCAACGTCAACGGTACATTTTAGTCAAACCACATCGCCTAATTGGGCTTCCTGGCCCATCCTTTGCTCACCCACTTGCTGCTCCCACAGCTCTGACAAAATCCCCCCAGGTTTAAACAAGTAAAAGAGAAGCAATCATGTTGTGGTAAAAATTAGGGGTGGGCACTTTATCCGATATCCGAAGCCGCACTCGTATCCGATCCGAAAATTCGAACCAAAATCCGATTCAAAGTAGTGAAATATCCGAACAGATCTTTCTTTTTTTGTCAGCTCCGAACGGATATTAAATGAGAAAAAATTGGATATCCGGATCCGAACGGATAATACTCGAACCAAATGGATATCCGAAGATAACCGAACATATAGATATTTAACCTTATATTTCTAATTTACATCTCTCATTATATTTAAAATATTTATATTGACTCTACACATACTTCAAGATCATATAATATATAATTACAGAGAAAATGATTTAACACTTACTTAAAATGCATGTCAAGCTTTTTATTTCATGTATTAACACAATTTACATCTAAATTTAAAATGACGAATACAAATTATGGTCTCTCGAATAGTTAATGTATTATAGCTCATTTAAATTATTTTAAAGACTTCATATGCACAAAAGAAATTAAGTTTTGCGGCTGATGCAAATCACTGAAATCATATAGTTAATATCAATTGTAAAACGACGAAAGTCGATTAGGTTTTTTCTCTCAATTTTTTTACTCTTGATTTTTCATAAGTGATTTCATTTTTTATCTCTATAAAATTGTGTTTTCATTCTCGTTTTGGTTTCACTGATATAAGTTTTTTTTTTCAACTTATTCTATGACTTTCAGTCAATTACATAAATGACAATTTTAAAAGTAAACATCTTTAAGAATTACTTCCACTCTAATACATATCTAAGAATCAAATATTCACTTGTAATCCTAGTGCAAGCAGTCTGTAGAACACACGGAAGTCAAATTCATCGACGATGGAAAACCCAACCAAAAAGTTTTGAGACCAGTTGAAAACCGTCTCTATAAATGCATGGATCTCCCGACGTTGCAGTAAAATTTTTACTATTTTTAGTAATTTATAGTCGTTTTAAAAAATTCAAAATACAACATATAAAAAAAAAAATTTATTACATGCTTAATGTTTTTTAATTTAATTTAATAATATAAAACTAAACAAAAAGATACAAAATTGTTATAAATATATATATATGATTCATAATCATTAATTGTCATATATATCATATTAGGTAATTTCGTATCTTTTATTTAAAGAAATAATTTATTTAAGGCAATTTCGTAGCTTTTAATTTGATAATTAGTTTAATTAAAACTATAATATATATTTATATAGATTTTGAGAATCATAATAATAATACGTATCTATAAAAATATGTTGTAATGCTTCACAATTAATATATAAAAGATAAAAAATTGATTAAGACAATAATTAGATACGTCGGCTTTCACTAGTAACTTTTTTTTGTTCACAAACTAGTAACCATAAAATGATATAAAGAATAAGAAAAAAAGAAATAAAAGAAAACAAAATAAAAGGAAAAATTATTCCTCTCTTAATTTGATAAAAAAAATTGTAGTTTTTATTTCTGAAATCTTAAGAAATGTTAACAAATCATATAAAAATATTTCTTGTAAATAGTGCAAATTGTAATTGTAAGGAATATTAAAAATAAGATATCCAATCATTCCCTTCGTCATCACCATTTGGAGCCGTCATGTATACAGGGAAGTGATATAAAAGAAAAAGAGGAGTGGAAATTTCCTAAATACAGGACCGGACCTCTTTTTCGTCGACATCGATTCTTGGGGGTAAAGTTTGTTTCCCACGGGTGTGATGTGATATGTGATGTTTTTATTCCTTTGATTACTGATTTTTTTTTAAGTGTGGGTTGCTCTCTCGTAGATGGATATGGAGCAGAAGCAAGCGGAGATCATTGGTGAGCTCGTTGACCGAGCTTATAGATGCGATGGCGAGTCCATGTGGCCTATTAATCTCTCTCTTTTTCTTTGCCTCCCCTCCTTGAAGTGGGCACACCCAACCAACTGAAAATTACAAAAGCATGATACTGACTTTGTTGACATCTTCCAGGGTATAGTTCGAGGAAAACTGGATCAGTTGAAATGATGCTTCGAGGTCTGTTGTCATTCTCCGCTTCTTGTTTAATCTTACGGATGCCTCTATATGAGTGTCGTATGTATATTGGAAACGTGCAGGTTCCATTTGCTGCTGGTAGGGATCTAACGCTTTGTCAAACTGGTAGGTTCTTTAATCTAGCTTTCTTCTTCCCTTGGCTTGGCTCCCAGAATTTGTATCTAAAAGGACTCCTACATGATGTTCGAAAACATGACAATAATTAATGATAATCCTCCACCACCTCCTGTTCAGTTCTATGTGAAGTGTCCTTTTCTCATGAAACAGTTTCTGCCTTGCTTTAATTTTTAAAACTGTTTATGTGCAGGTTGAACACATCAGAATATCTTCTCGGCTCAATTCAAGACAAGTTAAAATGGGCGGATAATATGAGTGAAATGGACAAAAAAACATCGCAAGGAAGCAGAAGGAGTGGAAGAAGTGAATCTGTCCATGAAGGTCAGTGATACATGCCTTGGGGATTCACTACTAAATATAATAATATATAATGTAACTAATTAATTATTCTTTACTTTGACTCAGTGTTAGTAACCCTGAGTTAGATTTCGGGTAACTTTTCTGTCTGATATTATCAGAGAACTAAAGTGGGTTTTATCGAGAGTACATGCTACGTATTATGAAGTTTTATAAAACAACGCCAATGTGGTAAATTGAATAGAAGTGTTAAAGAATTGACTAAAATTTGGTGCACTTATCCTTGTTACGACTAGATTGAGTAGTTGTGATGTCCTTTTTTTGTTGGTTACTGGAACGAAACAAAGTCTATGCTTTTGATATAATGAAATGTCAGTGAACTGGTGCATGTAGAAAGAAAAAAAGAAATTGGAAAATTTCTCGAAATTAGGTTAGGAAGGGTGGTGGTGGTGGATGTAGTCTAAACTTACATTGTGGGCAGGGGGATGTTGACAGCAGAGGACATAAAGAGATGTTTAGGGACTGTGAAGAAGATGGGATCCGACCAAAGAAGTAATTGGTTGTCTGATAAAGTATAAGATGATCTTAAAACAAACTAGAAAGGAGATGATGACATGACATACACTCGTCTTTGGACGTAGAAGGCATCCGAAACCAAGGTAGAGGAGAGAGTAGTATGGTGTTGATGGAGATACCATTTACTTTTTGTGACCCATTTTTTTCAATTTGTATAACAAAATCCTCAATTCTCTCGTCTCTCTGTTTTACTAAATTATATCTCCACTTGCTGTGCTGGAAAACCCCTTCTCTAGTCACGTTTTACACTCACCTCTTCGTCTATTTATTTAATTTGAAACAAATAAACTTGCTGAGTACTCCTTTTTTTAGTCACAGTTTACTTGATGAGTATAATTATGTATATGATTATTCCTTATTTCTTCTATAGTCAAAAGTTTATTATCTCCTCTGCCTTTCGCATTCCAGCTCGCCTTGTATTACAAAGTTTCAAATATATGAAAAAAAAGGACCGAGCAGTCATATTCCCACTGTATATAATCAATGTTTTGTACAATGGAAATAAAAGTGCACTTGTCTCACACCAGTTTCTCCTCTCAAACCTAAGGCCAAGATTATTGCCAAGTCCTTAAGTGGTCCTTAAAGAAAGATGGGGTCACAAATCATCAAATCCAAGGAGGACCAAAGGAGAGAATTCCTTAATTAAGAAACGTTTTGCAATGTCCTTAACACTATTTGCTTTGGAAAAACAAATTAAGGACTTAAAAAGTCCCGGGGATAATCTTGCCCTAACAGACTTTGATGTCCACACCGAGACTCCTGCAACTGATCAGTGGTGACCACCAATTTCGTTGACTAGTATTCATGCGTTTTCACTGCGTTGTACAAGCGGCTTGGTCATTAGTATTGCACTTTGATTCGTCTATTTGTGATATTTTCTTCTTTCGGATCTTTTTAAGAGATATTGTACATTTGTTTCGTTCTTCATATTGCCAAACAAGTAAATCACGTCGACTCTCTAAGAAAAGAAGAAATAAATTAAATATGACAAAATTTCGAGCTATAGATTAAGTCCCCTTCAATCATGTTAAAACTTTTCAACGTGTAAGGACAGTTATAGGTGGTCTTTGTGCCCACAACATCAACCAAAAAAGGGATACAGTTTACTTCTTCAAAATGTAACTATGTCTCATATTTATAAATCAGTGTAGATAGGATATCTTGGCTACAGCAGCAAGTTATAGCTCTCTAGCTAGCACAGCGAACGGGGTTGCGCATATATAAATTGATGCTCGTATTAGTATGTCAATCGAATGACTTTAATAAGTCAGCAGTTAAGACCGATCACCACTAGCGAGTTGCCACCATCATCTCTCCCCACGCTCCGTTGGATCAACGGAATACTCTTGGCAAGCTAAGTTTAGATCTAGCGACGGTTGTTCTAGCATCTGACACCTTGCAGCAGAAGAATCATCCAGTGGCGTCATAGGAAGATAACTGGAAGATGTTAACCAGTGACATCTCTTGTGGCCTCCCAAGGCTTGTCCTGATGAAAATAAGCAATGGCAGATGGTGCATTCGTGTGCGTTGGATCGCTTTCTCGTGATGATATCATTGTGAGCAGCTATTGATTTGTCTTCTTCCTCCTCCTCGTCTTCTTCATCTTCTTTGTACTCATCTTCATCACCTCCTTCTTTATCTTGAGAAGCAAAACAACCCTTCACTTTCTTGTGGCTTGCCCTGTGTCCACCCAATGCCTAAACACCTTTTTGCAAGCTTTGCATTGGAAAGCTTGTGAGGTCTTTTGTTTTTTGATGGTTTTAACCTTGCCATGTCCATGCTTGTTGTGATGGCCACAAGTACTATTATAAGAATCCCCTGAATTGGATAAGGAGATAAGACAGTTTGCAAGCTCTTCGTCTTCGTTTGGAGACAAGTTACTTAGATGACTCATTCTCTTCTTCCATGAAGGACGTGACATATTGTCCTCACCATGTCGTCCGCGACTGCTGAACATGACAAAATCAATGCATGATAAGTTCATGGCTTTTGTGTTGTGTAAGTGTTTTGGTTCAGCCGATGCCTGTCCGTATTAGGGGTTCAAACCCAAAACTCTCACAAATTCCAAAAAGAAACAAATATTATAACGATACGGACAGGCATCGGCTGAGAAATAGCTCCAAACCTTTCGTCAGGTTAGGATCCGTTCAATATTTAAAACCAACTTGAAGCCCATTGTAAAATTGTTGACTGGGTTTGCGTAACTTGTTCAAGCTAACATAACAATAAATCCCAAATTATACGATTGACCCACACTATGTACTATGGTATAACAATCCTACTCTTTTGTTTAGCAACACTTATTCACCTTTTTCTGAACTGACTTATTTCACCATTTCACTCATAAATATAATCTCCTATATATTTAAGGAGAAACATTGTTATTAATGCATTCACATCATATTTGTCACGTGTCGTTTGCAGAAAATTTTTCGGCAAAAATCGCTTAATTAAGAAAAAAAAGTTTCCAAATTTGCATCTCAGTCTCATTACAAAGAACAAGTTTTTTTTTCAAAAAATCTTTACCTACTCGCTACCAAAAAGAACACATTTACATATGTAAAGAGAATGATTAAAGAATCTCATCGCTAAAATAGAGAGTTGCCTCGACAAAACTTTCTGCAACCTAGAGAAACCAGTTCAAGTGTTAACCTCATGCGAGAGGCACGAACTGTCTGAAAGATTTCTGATAGCTGCGTGGAGGCTATTGCCATGCATGAATGCATGTAGGGAGAAGTTAGTATCAGGTTTATCAGAGGACCTCAAGGGGAGAGAGTTTCTTGAGTTGTGGATCGAACAACTCTCTGCTCTTGGTATTGATAACTACACAAGAGTTGTGTCTATGATGGCGAGAACAGGAGTCCGGTCCGAGAGTATCGTTGCTTCGATGATGCATTACTCTCAAAAATCACTTAAGGGTGTTGTTGATAAGAAACTGTCAGGAGCAGAGGGAGATCGTGTTAGCCATTGTAACTCTCTTTTACAGGCATGGGCTTGAACGTAGAACAAGTCAGCAGGTTTAGAGCGTGAGACTTGACCTGCTGACACCCTCTATTGGAAAGGAAAAGTCCATACATGTACGAGCTCACATGCTTTCTTGAGAGGGTTGACGAAGAAGATGAGGACAGTGGTTATGATACAAATTCCACTGGTCATCACCATGATTTGTTTCTGAAAGTGGGAGGATCACGGATGCTTACTTCGCTGAGATCGCACAGGATCCATACCTGAGTCTACAGAAGTTCACAGCCATTATAGAGAGGTTACCTGATTACGCACATATGTTAATCCCTTTCAAATGTAATATATACACGTGAAGATTATTAAAGGTGAATATACACTGTTCAGGGAGGGGGCAGTTGCCCCCACACAAATACAAATTGTTTTTGTTTGCAAAGAGTAGTTATTGATTCAACAGCTGAAATGGTTGAAACCAAGATATTGCCCTCACTAGTGAAATGTTCGAATCTCCACCTGCCTCCACTATAAGTCTATAACCTTCTTTTGTTGTATTTTCTTTTCTGTTTTTTTTTTCAGTATGTCACTACTACTGCATACTTGTTTTCCCATGCGTTGTCTTTCATTATTTTCTTTGTCGTTCAAACTCAAATTTATTTTTCTATATTTTTTCTTGACAATTTATTCCATTATTTTTTATTTTGTTAGTAATTCATTTTATAATTCTTTAACAAAAAATATTTTTTGTTGAATAAGCTTAATTTTATTTTAATTTTTTTTATTTTAAAAAAATATAAATATATTTATAAAATAATATTAAATAAAATTTTGATAATTAATTTATTGAATTGTTTTTATTTGCCCCAGTCAAATTGTTTCCTAATCCGCCACTTATGATTATTCTAATCCAAACTTTATATGTTTTGTTTGAAATGATGGCTTGAGATTGTTTTATTATGAGTGTATTTATTTGATCTGCATGTACCTTTGCAAATAAGCATTCGAGCAATATATGGCTCCTAAACTTTCACGTAGCTGATTTTGCTAAACACCTATTCTTTCAAATTTGAATATAATATTTATTTTTATTACTTTATAGTTATGTATAAACTATTTTTTGTAAACCTAACCCGAACACTGAACCAGATGACATGCTGGGTCATTGGGTCATCGGGTAGATCGCGGATCAATAAATAAATTTATTTTAAAAACAATATATTAGCTATAAAATAAATAAATAGAAACTAATTAAGTATTTTCTAAAAGTTGAAATATAAAATAGTAGTTTGGATATTAAGAAAATATTTAACCTTAGTTTTTATGTTTTACTCTAACATAGAAAAAAATAGTTTACACTATCTAATTTTTTTGTAATAAATTAAGAGTTATGACATCTAACAAAAATATAAAGATTTAAAAATCCAGGAATGTTTAATGTGAATAATGAATTTAAACTTCAAATCTAAAATAAATCAAAAGTAAATCATCACTAATAAAATTTATCAATAAAAAAAATAAACTAACACCAAATCAAATAAACTAATTTTGATTCTCTATACTACCGTTCACTTTATTTATTTCAAGTAAAAGCTATAAAAATAATAAGTAAAAGTTATCTATTGTTTCAACCTTGGTTCAACTGAAAGTGGGTTTCGAGTTTTATTGGGTTTTTGTGAGTTTTACATGATTTTTAAATATTAGTTTTTTTATAAAATCCGATCTGGTTTTATTTTAGATCGCCGGGTTTACAGGTTTAACCGTGGTTTCGGATCGGATTTCAAAACACTCGCATAAACCCATGTGAGCTATATGGACCTCCATCTCAAAGCTTTATAGACCACTCATTAAAAATTATAAAGATACGAGTGCACTATGATATAACCCATGTAAGAAATCTGTTTGGAAAGACATTCAAAATTAAATAGACCTTATATATTTTTACTTAGTTTAAATAGACTTAAATGACAAATTGACAACCTTTTTGTTGTCTGTCAGCGGTAATGCATAGAATGATCGAGAATTATCAAACCGACACCTTACTATGTTATGTACCACCAGGGTGATTTGTTAGATTGGTTTAAAAACGATAATTTAGCATTGATCTCATAGAAAATTACCATACTTGGATTCTTTTCTTTCTATTCAAGCGAAAATAATAAGGATATATCAGCTGTGTGAGTTAAGCAAAAAATAGATTAGACAATCTAAACCAAAATAATCAAATATCGGGACTGAACTAAACCCATCAAATATCCAAATGATTGAGATATTTTTTATTGGAATAGTAAATCAAAATACTCATGTTTATAAATGACTAGATATAAGCCAGTTGCGTTGCAACGGGTTTCGTTTGATGTTTTAATTTAATAAAAAAATAGAAAATAATAAATTATTTTATTATAGTTTTATGAATGCTTTTTGCATATCTTATGTGAGATTTATTTTATAGTTAAAAGACAGTTGTTACATATAAGTTTAAGTTAATACATGTACTTTATAATCACATTTCATATATGAATTGCTAATTAATTTGTACATAACTTAGAGAAAAAACTATATACTTTCTTATAAAAAAAATATAAAAGTCAAATAGCGCCAATCGAATCAATGACATCTTCAAACATTTTTTTATGTAATAATTTAATGTTTTATTGAATAAATTTATAAATTTTATCATGTTAGGATATGTCTTAAAATGAACACATTCTATTTTATAAATATTATTTTTATTTACTATTTTGAAATAAAAATACTATTAAATACTCTTTTACCTTTTTATTTAGGATGTAGAAAAAGAAAATTACTGTTATATAGACTTTTACAAATTATCTTCTCTTTAGAATTTAAAAAAAAATGCTATCAAATAATCATTTCTAGTTACTAATAATGAATTTTTATAATTATATTTATACAATGTGTATCAATACTACTTTTTCACTTCTTTCATTACCTATATAATTTTTAGTATCATGTTCATCATCAAATTCAGTAGATCCTATTTCAATCTTGCATATTAAATTGCAGATTTCAATAATAGCTCATTAGCGTAATCCATCTCCAAACTTTTCGGATGCACACAACCTTGAATAATATTTTCTTATATAATAAAAAATTATATATTTAATAATAAAAATATATAAGTTTTTTTTTAAAAAAAATTAAAAATTATTTATCTTTTCATCGAGTAAGAGAAAATTCATTCATATAAGCTCATTGTTCTTATTTAAGTTTATCGCTTCCCATTTTTAGTAAGACAAATTACGGTACGACGGTAAGAACATTTTTTTGTTTAACTGATCTAGTGTTAAATAAATTGTTGAAGTCATCATTTTTTTAATTCCTGGTAACAAAATAAATTACAATTTTAGTTAGAAAATTATAATTAGGACAAACGCATATAAGCAATCATAATAGCAAATATTATGAAACGAAAAGTAATGATCATTATCATCATTATGTATTAGACGGTAAGGAAGGAATACAAATAATTAACGTGGCAATAACGATTGGTCTATGTAATTAATGTAGGCAGCATGAAAATATGGACAAACAAACCAAAATCACTTCTATGAAGAAAAAATGATGCGGCAAAAAAGATATAGAGCATCACCTTATATTTTTTTGAATCAATAATTATGTTTGGTGACCAAATATGAGAGAGTTTACTTCTATCTATAGATGTGTGAATAATCATAGTTCCTCTTGGGTTATGCTTTTTTAATTATGACTTAAAAAGAAAAATTAACATTAAAAAATCTTTGACATTTTTTTGTTTGAGTTTCCTTTTTTGGTTAGTTTTAAATAAATTACAAAAAATAAATTATTTTTACAAATTGGTTTTGTTTAATAAATTACTATTACTTTTTTAATAAATTTTTTTATCATGTGAAATTGTTTAGGTTTATAAAGGAAAATTAACATTAAACAGTCTTTGACATTTTTTCTGGTTTATATTTTTAAAAGGATAATTACAAATATTTGATAAGATTATATTTTCTTTATTATGAGAATAGAAAAATAGGAAAATTAGTGTTAAATATTGTATAAATTAAATTTAATATATAGGATTTTGTATAAAATGAAAGTTACTGTTTAAAAAAAATATCTACGAATTTTGTTTTAAATAAAATTATTATTTTTTAATTATTAAAGTGGAAAAATAGGAAAATAAATGTGAAATATTGCACAAATTTATTTTGGTATTTATGTTTTGTAAGAAAAATGATAATTACTATTTTTAAAAAAAAAATCTTTTAATTAATTTGGCTTCGTATTTTAACACATGTCACAATCTAAAAATATATAACTGTCATGTGTCGCAATCGTGTTAATTAGTAACTTTGAAAACTAAGCTTTATATAATAAGATATTAATTATATATAACATAACCAAGTATACAACAAAGTTAAATGTATTAAAGATATCTGAAAGTTTCAAAAACAATTTATTAAAAAATATTAAAATTATCCGAAATATCTTGATATTTTTTTGAATGATCTAAGATTTGTATTTATTTGCAAACTTGCATGAACCCCAAATTATCCAAATCGACAATCTACGTTTTATGGATTTTTTAGCTATCCTTACCTAAACAATCTAGTATCTAAAATACTCGACATGAACCAAATCAAATCCAAAATACCCATGCTTCATTTAAGAGCTTCCACAATACCATTTGAAAAGAAAAAAAACGGAGAGGCATAAACAATTATTCTAAGATCTCTGGTAAACGGGCCTGGGACGCCAACACGTTTCAGGTTCGATCCACCTGCTATGCGAAACTAAGTCACATTGTTCTGTTCACCTAACGCGGATATGGGTCCATGCTTTAGGACCCATTTGAATGCCCAGGAGAAGGAGTCCATCCGCGGGCTTGCGACTCCCCCGGGGGTTAGGTCTGGTTCCAATAGTGACCCGGGTTTAACCCTTTCCTTTTAAAAAAAAAAAAAGATCTCTGGTAAAGAAAAGATATTATCGACGATTGTATTTGTTAACCTAAAAAATGAAGACAGGGCGATTTTATTTTTGGATTAATTAAAAAAAAAGTAAAAAACAGAAGAGGAATGATAACGGACAGTCCGTACGACTGGCTTAACGCAGTGGCAGCTTTTTAGCACATAAAAGGCCCCACTCGACTCTCTCACTTTCCTCCTTTTTGGACTATATCACCAACTCATTCTCTCGCCTCTCTGTACTCTCTCCCCCACATCGCCACATGTTATCTTAGAATCTTAGCCGTCGGTTAGCATAGAGTAGCGTGGGCGCGTGAGGTAGAGAGGCGAATCATTGTGGGTGGAGTACGTAGCAGATACGATCGGTCACTCTTGTCTTCCCTTTAACGATCCACCTTCGTTTTCTCTCTTATTCACGATACTGCCATCCTGTCTTTCTAAACCCCAACAGCATTTCACAGTACCTTCTTGGCGTCTCCCTCCACTAACTCTTCCCCTTTTTTTCTCTTTTTTTATCAGCAAATTAGTCCTACACTGTTAGAAGTACTTATTTCCTCGTGTTATAATAAAAAATACACACGCATTCATATAATCTGACGACAAGATATTTACGATTTTAATAATTTCAGAAACAAATAAAGATTGGAATAAGGCCGGTTGCTCAAAAAAAAAAAGAACCCATAAACTCTTTTCCTTTCAGTTTGATCATGCGGTTGATCAAAAAAAAAAATTGAAATACACCCACTCATATACATCAACAGAAGCAGATTTGATGATGAGATGTTGGACCTACCATAATTAATAAGCAGAACAAACGCGTTTCTACACACCCCCACCAAATTCAACATGAACCACACGATCACAGACTGCTCGTTCTTTCTTCCTCTCCTTCGAGTTTTTTTCTTTCTTTTTAATCTAAGTTTCGGCAAAATTAGTTCCACGTATTTACTAGTCTGTAGAGGCTCCCCATAAGTAAAGCAGCTATACATTTAAAGTCAGTTTACTGTACAATTAGAAAATACTACTTGGTAAAGGTGCATATGATTGATGTTTGGTACGCTAAGATTAGTGAAATGGCACAGACACTCACAGTAGGCCATGGGAGATTCACCACCCTACCCATGTGACTGGTTCTTTTCTTCTCCACTCAACTTTAAAATAGGAATAATGAATATCCTGAAATTTGAAAATATGTATGATCGGTTCAGCTCCATTTTAACCAATAACTTTCTTATCCATATTCGCTTTACAGCTATTCAAATATTTACATGTTATATATATATATAAACACAATATATCAATTACAAAATGAATATTTTATAAGTAAAAAAAACTATTGCTAGAGGGAACCTCTCCCCGAAATAGAAAGTTAGGGTTTTACGAATGTATATGCAGAGACACAGCACTCTCCCTTTTGATAGAGATGCTCTGGCAAAGGGAAGACTCTGATTCCAATAGAGGTATAGTACGTCGCTTGCTTTCAGTCAATTAAAAGCACTCCATAACCTATTCCGCACCGACATGTCTCCTATCGCCTTCCTTTATTAGCCTCTCCACTCATCCATCTCTCTTTCACTCTCTGTGTGTGTGTTTTAAATATATATTGTATAGTAGCAGAGAGAGCGCACATATAAGAAAAGAAAGATCTTTCTCGGGATCTCCTCAAATACTATTCTTGGAACATGTTGGACTACGAATGGGACAACCCCTCCGTGATTATGTTATCCGGAGAAGATCGAAACCATCATCATCAGCAGGAGCCTCATGACCCGACCCGAGTCTTGTCCATTTTCGACCCGACCCATACCCATCATAATCAGTCCTCTTACAACAACATTTCTCCACCGCTATTTTCTTCATTCTCTAACCAGCAACATTTGACCGTCTACGGTCATCAGACAAACAACAACCAGTTTCATCCCTCCTTGTTGTACGACCCACGCACCACCACAACTTACGCCCCTTCATCCGATTCAATCTACAGCCATCCCCACCACTCAGCCTTGTTCTCCTTCGACCAGACAGGGTCAGGAGGATCCGGATCTTCGTACAACTTCCTCATCCCCAAGACCGAAGTCGACGTCTCTCGGCCGCTCGACTTCACTTCAAACAGAATCGGTCTGAATCTGGGAGGACGGACATACTTCTCGGCGGCGGACGACGATTTCGTGAGCAGGCTGTACAGGCGGTCCAGACCAGGTGAGTTGGGAATGGGGAACACGCTGAGTACTCCAAGGTGCCAAGCGGAGGGATGCAACGCGGATCTGAGCCACGCCAAACACTATCACCGCCGCCACAAAGTGTGCGAATTCCACTCAAAAGCTTCAACGGTTGTGGCCGCTGGGCTTAGCCAGCGCTTTTGCCAGCAGTGCAGCAGGTAACTCTTTCTTTTTCTGTAGAGAGATCATTCCCCACCTTTGACACAGATATCATTACGCCTCTTTGTCCGTTCGTACTTCTTTTACCTTCGTAAAATGATCCATGTTCCATTGGGTGTGTCTGTGTGTGGGGGCCTGCTTCTTCCGTACATATTACATGATTACTGATAATATTACTACAGTAGCGGTATTGATGTTCCTCTAATCTTGCAGAAGCTTTGATTTTTTCTTTTCTCTTTCTTTTTTTTTGTTTTTTTTTAAAGTTAGACCTATTTTTTTTTTAATTTGGTTTATTAAATGGCGGTAATGACATTTTGATTAGCATTGATCATTCTCCCACTTGGATGATGGTGGATCATCAATAAATCATGATACTTAACTCAATCATTGAGAGAGAGAGAGAGAGAGAGAGAGAGAGAGAGAGAGAGAGAGAGAGAGAGAGAGAGAGAGAGAGAGAGAGAGAGAGAGAGAGAGAGAGAGAGAGAGAGAGAGAGAGAGAGAGAGAGAGAGAGAGAGAGAGAGAGAGAGAGAGAGAGAGAGAGAGTACACTTTGTTGTGTATGATCCCGATGTCCCTCCTTTTTAACCTAAACACCACATTCATTTTTTACTTCTTTACGTAATGGCAATGCATTATTTATACGTGTGGTCATAATTTAACCTTTTTTTTTTATTTCAAAGAAAATAATCATATTTGGTTACAGGTTCCATTTGCTGTCTGAATTCGACAACGGGAAACGGAGCTGCCGTAAGCGACTTGCTGACCATAATCGACGCCGCCGTAAATGTCACCAGTCAATCTCCAAACCTACTCCGGATATTACCACCACGCCACGTACGTATTTCACTACTTGTCCCATTTACATGTATGCTTTATTGAAATATATGTGTGGTATCTTAATTTCAGAGTCACCTAACGATTCGGGTGTAAAGTCTTCTTCGTCGATGCCCACAATTTCACTGGAATGTTTCCGTCAAAAGCAGTTCCAAACAACAACAACACCATCGTCTTCCACGTCTGCATCTTCCTCTAGTTCAATGTTTTTCTCGAGTGGCTAGCTAGCTAATCGACCTTTGCATTAGCTACCTAAACCACGCTAGCTACTACGTTGTTATGATTGTTGTCATCTTTATATCATCATCTTTATTAGCAGTGGATTATAAATTGATAAGGTGCTTCTTTCTTAATATAGTACCAGTTAGTTTTTTTCTTGTTTAGATATGTGTTCTTAACCTGATTAGTGGAGGATCTTCAATTATAAAAATGAACCATTTTGATGATCGATTGAATTCTCTTAAAAATGTATTAGTAGTATATATTATGATTTAATTGAATAAATGATAGAATTGCTGCTAATGAAAGCACAGACCGGGGAAGGTACTGGTGCATGCGGTGGTTCGTTCATCGTTTATTCAATTAGGGCAATTGAATTATTAAATTGATTGACAAGCTGTGCTTTTTTTTGTCTGATGGTGCTGTTGGAAATTTCCTAGATAACTACAGCAAACCAACATTTTAGAAAATGACTGGTCGATGAAAGCCACGTGCTTCCCTTTACTTTTTCTGTTTTCAAATAACTAAAAATATATTTTATCTCATTTATTATTATTATCTTTTTTTTTGCTAAAAATTATTATTATTATTTTCCCAGAGAGAAAATTGGTTGAATGGGATGTGTCATCGTTAATGTTATATTTGCACCACCACTGGGATTTAATTTGTAAGCGTCATATATTTTGTCATATAATTTCTGTGGATCTATAATCGGCTGCGTGGTTGATTTAGTTTATAGAAAGTGACTACGCATTTGTGTATAAGATAACTACTGTGTCTAGTAAACTCGAGGATGGAGTCAATGTCGTGATTATGGGATTAAAGAAGGAAATAACTCTGGAGTTACGCATTACTATTAATAATTAGTGAAATAAATAGTACCAGTTGTAATTAAATCTTTCATCAACAGTTTTCTCCAAAAAAAACTTTCATCAAACAGTTCTTTTCAAACAAAAAAACTTTCATCAACACTAGGCAGTAGGCGATGATACGACGACGATAAAAGGAAGGACAATGTCCATGGTTTCCCTAATTCCAGCTGGGTGGGCTCTCGTTTGCTTTTCCAAAAAGTACACACGTGTCGTATTTGGCTTGGGCAACAGCAAATATACATTAGCATTTTTGTTTCCGTTGCTGCAAAGGCTGATTTTCAGCTGAACACGTGAACGTTTCTGGCACTAATCGTCGGCTGTTGGGAGGAAAAACCCAATTAATGCCCCAACCATTCATCATAGTTTGTACTATTAAGAATAATCCAACTCCTTTTTTTGTGCAACCAATAATCCAAGTCCTTTTCTTCGTTGACATATAAAAAAACTTAGCGGAGTCAGTAATGATAGCTCGAGGGCGAGAGTCCTGTTTATGTCTATGGACCGCAGCACCGCACCAGGTGCATTAAGGCATCGGTATATACAGAAAAGATGTACTAGTGTTTATTTTAAAGGTTTTCCTTTTAATGTAATTTATGTATATAAATATATAACATAAAGTTTTAAAACACTAGTATTTCACAGAGTATCCTAATAACAATATTTTTCTAAGAGTAAGAAATGTTTCTTGGATAAATCACTGTTTATTTTCATATGAAATTCTCAATCTTATTTTATGGTGATGAAACAACAAAAACAACAACAAAAAGTATTTGGTGGCAATGGTGAACTGCCAAAAAGGAACAAAAGGAAAACAAGGGAAAATAAAAAGCGAAAAAAAGAAAATGAAAACACGAGGGAAATAATGATGGCGGTGGTGAAGTGGTTATGGGCCTTATGGCATGGTGATGAAAAAGACAGAAGAATCGTTGTAAGATTAAGAATCATGGTTTTCATTCCCTTGTAAATCATTTTCATACTTCCATTTTACCAAAAAGACCGGTAAATGTTATTTTTGAACACATACAAATTAACCTCCATCTTTACTAAAAAGATCGACAAATGTTGTTTTCGAACACATACAAATTATCATCCATAAAATAGAACACATGCGTGAAAGCCAGTTTACAAAAAAAGAAATAAAAATAGAACACATGGCATTTTCTCAAATATGAAGGCAGTAATCCCGGAGCAACAGAGGTTCTACTTCGACGGATGAAAAATCTGTCTGCTGCTCGTTTCTTAATAACACTCACTAGGTTTGCTTTCTCTGATCTTATTTGCTCGTATGGTATATTTTTGTCTTGCATATTGTAGTTACTCGTTTTCTATGTTTGTTTTCATGGGTTTCCTTTTTCTTTGTTAAGCCAAGGAAAGTCATTAATAGGTTTTTAGACAGGCAGCTTCCCATCAGAATGCAACTTAGTTAGGATAATAAGAAAGACTACAGGAGAAAATCATTTACACTGAGACAGAAATTTGTTACAGTGTGTTGTTTTTCATGTGGAGAAAATCTTTGCATGAGCTGTACTAAAAGTAGGAGAAGAAGATAAACGTAGGTGTAACAAACTGTGTGTTTTTTTTTTCTTATAGTGGATCAAAAATTTGTAATGGAATAGAAGGTCCATTAAGAAGGGGTGGGGGTCAGTAATATATAAGTTGGTGAAACAAAGAGGGGACAGGCCGTAAATCAAAAATAAAAGAAATGCCCATCTAAAACAATGGTGATAAGAACATAGGCCTTTGTATATAGGTGGCAAATTGGGAGAAAAGCTTCTCACAAAACCCAAAACTTGGAAGGATCAAAAGACAAGCGAATCAGGTCTTGTGAATCCCTTTAGCTTGTTGCTGCTGCTGCTGTTTTGTTGGTTGGATCTCCCAGTTGGGATCTGGGATCGGCATGGTAATGAATCCGTCAAAGGTCGCGGGACATACCCGGTTCTTACTGGAGAGCTTTAACGAATCCGAAGTTGATTCAATCTCCCAAGAGATCTGTCAGGTACTGTCGATGATTCGGTCCCTCAAGTCATCTTCTCAATTAAATAATGTTTTCATTGAGAAATGATGTATTCTGATACCAAAAAATGAAATGAATTGAAATGGGGTGCAGCTGGTTGATTGTGGAGTTGAGACAAGCATTCCAGTTGTCAAGACATGCGTAGATTTCTTCGCGGCCCGGAGAAGCCATCCAAATACGTTGCAGCTTGAGAAACTAATATCATTGGTCTTTAAACGTGTCCTGCTGCAAAACCCAACCCTCATTTCTCACGCTCTCAAAGATGTCGAAGAAGAGTTCACTGATGAGTTTGTCGCTGATTTCACCACTTGTCTCGACTTTTCAATCTCTGACAAAATTAGCTTTGCTCTCTCTCTTTCCCATTTTGAAAGACGTGATGCAAACACAACTGGTAGGTCGAAACTTATTATTATTTTTTTTTTTTATCTTTATTGATGATTTTGATTTATTTTTTATAGGTCGAAACTTATTATTGGCTATGATTGAGCAACTGTGTGTCAATACTGCCCAGATTGAGTCAACCGAGCATGTTCAGGATATTCTTTTGTTTCTCCGGACATCTCCTGATGTGGACCTCTCCACCCATCTCAATTCCTTCTTACACCTTTTGTCTTCTTCTCCTCTACCCAAAGATGACTTCTCTTTTGCTCTTTCCCCTATCCTTCCTCACCAAGTTCACGATGATGCTCATCTTTTCAGGTGCCCCCTTTTTCTCTTTACCCCTTTTCAATCCATACGCCCTGATTGTGACTCTCCACGCCTTTTCTCTTTTTCCTCTAGGATTATGGATTCTCCCACTAATTCCTCTGAAAACGAGATTGATGCTATCTTAGCTGAAATCGATAAGGAACTTTCTGTTGGAGATCTCGTGGGAGAATTAGGTTGTGGTGTTACTGCTGATCCCCAACAATGCAAAGATATCTTGTCTAAGTTCGCACCATTAACTGAGGCTATTATCGCAAAGATTCTTGGTAATGTTGCTCGTACTTGTACTGATCTCGAAGATAACCACACCACCTTTTCAGCATTCACTCTAGTCCTTGGTTGCTCCATTCCCACTGAACTTTCCTCTCCAAGGTCCTGGAGTGTCGACATCTTAATTGCGACAATCAAACAGCTTGTATGTTATGTAAGACCCTGATACTGTCCAATCAATATCATTGATACCTTCACTTCCGTCTTTATACTAATCTCCTTTTTTTTTCTTTTTCGCGTGTCTGTGACTAGTGTGCACAATCCTTACTTTTATCAATGGATAATGAAGCATCTAATTTGTTTGTTAATTTTTATTTGGTTCATGCTCTTAAGTTTTTCTGCCAAAGCAGGCTCCTGGAACCAACTAGAGAAAAGTAATCGAGAATCTTGACCATAGTGGATTTGAGATCCCCAATAAGGAGTCTTTCTCGTTTTTCATGCGGCTATATAAAACTGCTTGCAAGGTGTGTTCTTATACGGTCTAATCTGAATGTTCAAAATACGTTGTTTCCATTTCCACTGTTGTTTGGGTGGGGTATAAAACTGAATTCTTGCAGGACCCGTTTCCTCTTGATGCTCTATGCGGTTCTGTCTGGAAAAATGTGGAAGGTCAAATATCCTTTCTTAAATATGCAATAGCATCCCCACCAGAAGTATTCACCTTTATGCATTCTCCCAGGAGGCTGGTGAGATACCAGGCGTCTGTTTTTAGAGACTGTTTTTTGTTGATACTGTCACTATTCTGACCATCTATTTTCCAGGTATATATTGATGATAACATGCACAGCCATGAGAATCAGTTAGGAATTTCTAATGAAGCATGGCTATCTCTCGATCTCTTAGATGTCTTATGCCAACTTGCCGAGAGAGGTCATACTGTTTTAGTTAGTTCGCTGCTCCAGTATCCACTCACACAGTGTCCCAAGACCTTGCTTTTTGGAATGACACACATCAAAGTAATTCTCCACGACTGGTCTTTGGTGATGTATGCTCGTAACCTTGACTTTTTGTTTGGTTAAGTATGTTTGTCCTCTTGTTGCAGACTAACTATAATCTCATCCAGCGAGAGGTGGTTTCTGCTATTCTTCCAGTGATAATAACGAACTCCCAGGAGAGTGGTTTTATCCTTAATCTTTGGCATCATAATACTGAGCTTCTTCTGTGGGGGATTTTAAGTGCCCAAAATCTTAAAGCTGACCGCATACTCAATTTAATCGATATCTGCCATGAACTGAAGGTGAGGTTATTTGATTAAAAATGTGTGACTGTGACTTAGTTAAGATGATTTTTTTCTTACATTAGCGTCTCTGTATCTATAAACTTTTTTATTTTATATATTTCAGGTTCTCTCTGTTGTTTTAGAATCAGTTCCAATCTCATTCAGCATCAGATTGGCAGTCCCTGCCTCACTGAGAAGCTATTTGGACATTGAGAACTGGTTGCCAAACTTTCTGTGTGTGTATAAGGACCTCTTTGCGGAGGTAATTTATTCTTTTCACCTTCAAAACTCTATTACTTTAATTCCTGTAGAGATGGGACGACGATACCTAACATGTAAATTAATTTTTTTTCATGTTCAGGAGTGTCTCAAGTTTATCAAGAATGTGCATTTTAGCGAATCAGAGGATTTTACTTCCCAACATTTCCATCCTTCTGATCCGTTATCAGATGTTCATTTGGATGCGACGACATCGCTTTTGAAAGTTAGTTAGGATCCTTTATGTAGCTCGTCTGTTACTTCGTGTGTATTGGGATTAATTTGTTTGAACATGTATTGTAGGTTTTGAAAGCTCATGATAATGTGATTACTTCATCTCAACTGGTCGATGAAATAGAAAAGGTCCATGCAGCAATCTTGGATTGTAATTCTAAACTGCAGAATGGTGAGGCTAAAGTTTCATCAGCTTCCAATGCATATGGAGAAGACGTCGAGGCAGAAGCGAACGCTTATTTCCATCAAATTTTTTCGGGTCAGTTGAGTGTTGATGCAATGGTTCAAATGCTTTCGCGATACAAGGACTCCTCGGTTCAAAGGTTTGATAGTGGCAAACTACACATATTTGAGAAATTAATTTATCTTATCAAATTTACCTGGCTTCTTATTTTTTTATTTGGACAGGGAAAAATCAATTTTTGATTGCATGATTGCTAATCTGTTCGAGGAATATCGGTTTTTTCCCAAGTATCCCGAGAGGCAGTTAAAAATAGCCTCCATCCTTTTTGGTGAGTGGGGTCTTCCAAGTGATACCATGATTTACTTTATGTAGTGGGAGGACGCCACGCAATTTTTTTACTTGTTCATGCGATTGTGTGTTGTCCTCAACATTTAGTAGTGACATGTTGTTTATGCATCTCCTTTCAGTGTGTATTGTCGTCGTTACATTCTCTTAAATCTATTGCGCCTTTTACGATTTCCAGGTTCTGTTATCAAACACCAGCTTATAAGTTCTTTGACATTGGGGATGGCACTGCGTCTAGTCTTGGATTCTTTGTGTAAACCTGCAGATTCAAAAATATGCATTGTCCAGTGATTTATTTCTGTCTTCCGGCTTTTTACTGTAAAAGATCTGTCATCTTGTTTCCGTCCTTATTCATGCAGATGTTTCTGTTTGGAAGCAAAGCTCTGGAACAGTTCGTAAATCGTCTGGTTGAATTGCCTCAGTACTGTAACCATATTTTGCAAATATCTCATCTGCGTAGCACTCACCCCGAGTTAGTCACTGTTATTGAACAAGCACTTTCAAGGATATCATCTGGTAATTTAGAACCAGAGGCAGTTTCGAACCCTGGTCCTTCACAGTCTTTCCCTGGAAATGGCGAGGTATATTATTGATATCAAGATTTTCTTTTGACTGTTTGCGCTGCTCTACCATATTTTGATATCTTCTTATCAGTGCTTGTTTTGCTGTTGTTTAGCTATTTTATATCTTCTTATAAGTTTTGATTCTACGACTGTTTCAATTTACCAATATGAGATCAGGTTCGCTTAGAATTATCTTTTGGAAGAGGAAAGTAAAATGCTTTATCCTTTCAATTTCTAGCTTCTTAGCCTTTATGTAAATAGATACTGTAAGCGTCTGGGATAACTTAAATCTTTCTTGCCTGTGAATGGTCTTCCGGAAATTAACGCCTTGTTTTCTATATGTTGTCAGTTTAGTGGCGTTTCTGGAAATTAACGCATTGTTTTTTTTATATTTGTCAGTTTAGTGGTTCTGGAATTGGCCAGTCTGCTCTCCAACTTCTTTGCCTGTACAGTCCCAACAAAAAAATGAAGTGCACATTAATGACCACAGCAGAGTGCCAAGTGTGTCGTCTATCGAAGCAAAGACACTTCTGCCCTCATCATCTACTATTTCCGCTGATGTTTCTGTCATTCCTAAGGTGATCACTTTCTCTTCTATTTTTCTTATGTGGCTGTGGGAGGTTTGGAGGAACTTTCATTTAATCTCGCTAGATATCCATGCAGAATCCTGGTCTTTCGACTTCTTCATTACCCTCAGCTGGTTTTGTTCGCCCCGCTCGTGGAACCACTTCGACGAGTAAATATCCTATCTGACTTTTTTTTAAACTAATCCTTAAAATATGATAAGAAATGTTAGTAATAGTCTCGTTTATCACAGGGTTTGGGTCTGCTTTGAACATAGAGACCCTGGTTGCAGCAGCAGAGAGAAGGGAAAACGCAATAGAGGTAGTTGCTTTGCTGTGCATTACATTGGGAATTGTTTTCTTTTGGTTACATTGCATAATGAATTGTCATCATGCCAGCTGCCTACTATATAGTATGAGTGACAAGAATAAGTCTTCCTTTTTTTCCAGACTTCACCTTCAGATGTTCAGGACAAAATTTCTTTCATAATCAATAATATCTCGATAGCCAATATTGAATCTAAGGGGAAAGAGTTCGCTGAGATTTTGCCACAACAGTACTATCCTTGGTTCGCTCAGTATATGGTTATGAAAAGGTACAGAATGGTTGTGTTTTTATGTTTGCAGTTTATGTGAGGTTTGCCGTCTGATCTTTTTGTTTTTCCTTCATGTGTAGAGCGAGCATCGAGCCCAACTTTCATGATTTGTACTTGAAGTTCTTGGACAAAGTTGATTTCAAGCTGTTGTTTAAGGAGATTCTTCAAAATACTTACGAAAATTGCAAGGTAAATACAAGCGAGTCGTTGTGAGGGTGTGCATTCATTCTGTTCAAAATTTTTACTTCATTAATTTCTTTGGTTTTCAGGTTCTCTTGGGTTCAGAGCTCATAAAATCAAGTTCAGAAGAGCGATCTTTGCTCAAAAATTTAGGCAGTTGGCTTGGAAAGTTAACCATTGGAAGGAATTATGTTTTGAGGGCGCGAGAAATTGATCCAAAGTCTTTAATTGTGGAGGTATTTTCTTATATTTCCTTCAAAATATAATAGTTATTCGTTCTCTTGTAATAACTGTGTCAATTTGTAGATGGTGAAGTTTTTTTTTCCTCCGTTTGCAGGCATATGAAAAAGGGTTGATGATAGCAGTCATTCCATTTACTTCAAAGGTTGGTGATGGTTAATTAGTTTTGTTTGATGTCCTGAATTCTAATTTGCGGTTACTACAGGTTCTGGAGCCATGCCAAAACAGTATTGCGTATCAGCCTCCCAATCCTTGGACAATGGCTATACTCGGGTTACTCGCTGAGATCTATTCAATGCCAAACCTAAAAATGAATCTGAAGTTTGACATAGAGGTATCTGTTTTATTAATGACTATAGTAAGCATTAGCGAGCTGTCTTGCTTCGTTTCTCTTTTCAAATTCAGTGTTTAGTTCTAATCTCGTTTTTATCTTCAGGTTTTATTCAAGAACCTTGGTGTTGATTTGAAGGAAGTAGCGCCGACATCCCTTCTAAAGGACCGGAAGAGAGAAACAGATGGGAATCCTGATTTTAGCAACAAAGATCTTGGAGCAACACATATATCTCAACCACAGCTGATCCAGGAGCCAAAAACAATTTCTCCTCTTAAGTAAATAGACCTACCTCTAGATGTTGCAAATGCACCTAATACAGACGCTCCCTCGAAGTTATTATCGCAGGTTATATTATGTGTACTATTTGTTATTGACCTAGCGTCAGGTTTGTGGTTTTCAACAATATTTAGCCCCTTGTTTTTTTTTCAGTATGTAGCCCCTCAACGTGTATATACTAATACTTTGCTGGAAGAAGAAAAAGTTTCAACTTTAGGCTTGTCTGATCAGCTCCCATCACCTCAAGGACTGTTCCAGTCAACTCCATCCCCCTCGTTTTCTATTAGCCAGGTACGATTATCATCATTCTAAGAATGTCGATCAAAGTTTACTTGGTTCAAACCATTTTTTTATTGATAATATCATGCCCAGCAGCTGTCAGCAGCACTTCCCAACATTGGAAATCATGTTGTTATTAATCAGAAATTAAGCGTACGCACTTCCCATTTCAGAGGTTTGTGACTAATGGTCTAGTACTGGTGAAATCATTATCCTCATATACTAGGCATTGATGGTACTTTCTTTGACATCCTAAACTTTAATCCATTTTCAGAGTGGTACCACTTGCCATGGACAGAGCTATCAAGGAGATTGTGTCTGGTATTGTTCAGCGAAGTCTTTGCATTGCTTGCCAAACAACAAAAGAACTTGTGCTGAAGGTTGTTCATCTGAACACGAACCTTGAGTTCCTTTACGCTCGTCTCAAATACTTTCTTTATCTCCTACTTGTCAGTTTTAAGATCAGAATTGAAGTATCTCGTATATTTTTTATTGTATCTCTTTTTCCCTTCTTAAGCAGAGTCTCTCCAGAGTTTTGATTTTGTTTATTAATCATAGATTCATTTTTCCTTTTTAACTCCAGGATTATGCCTTGGAACCAGATGAGACGCGTATATATAATGCAGCTCACTTGATGGTTGCGAGTCTGGCTGGGAGTTTGGCCCATGTGACGTGCAAGGTTGTTCCTACTTATGAGGCTTGGATTCTTAAGATCTCTACTTACATCTCGTTTTATTCTGTCATGTTACACTAAGCCGTCGAGCTCTATTTTTCTTTTTTGTGCATTCGCCGGTATTTGTAGGAACCCCTGCGCACTTCAATATCAGGTCATCTACGGAATTCGCTCCTGGGAATGAATATTAAAAATGAAGCTCTTGAACAAATTGTGCAACTTGTCACCAACGACAACCTTGATTTGGGTTGTGCTGCCATTGAACAGGCGGCTACGAAGAAGGTTTGTGTTAGATATCAGATACCAGCATTTGGTTTTGTTTATTTGAAATAAAAAACGGAATAGGTTTAGTCTGGCGTGCCTGTTCTGTAGCGTGCTGCCAGGCGGCTACAGAACAGGCACTGCTTTTTACTAGGAATTATTCCGTCTTGTCTTATCTTATTCTTATATGATTGAGCCTCTATATAAAGTTGAGTGATATAGGATGTCTGTTTCTCTCCAGGCAATACAAACTATTGATGCAGACATTTCCCAGCAATTGTTGTTACGGAAAAAGCATAGAGATGGTGCCGGATCCTCCATTTTTGATCCAAACATGCTATCTCAGAATTCTGTCAGTTTTATACCAGAGTCCATCCGTCCAAAACCGGGACATCTATCCATGTCTCAACAGCGAGTTTATGAGGTGAGTTTTTTATTGGTGGTTGCCTGTGGTATGTTTTGTGCTTGTATAACTAAGCCATACATGTGCATTTTCAGGACTTTGTTCAGCTTCCTTGGCAAAAGCAATCAACCCAAACATCTCACGGTTTATCTGCGGCTTCAAGCTCATCTGGCGATGTTGGGCTTAGCAGTAGTTATGGTCCAGCATCAGGGAAAAGTGCTTCGGACTTTTTGTCTATTGCTGCAAATGCTCGAATGGATAATGTCTCCCGAGCCTTGGATATCTCTGTGGAGGGTTTTGAATCTTCTCCAGTTTCACTATTAAGGTGCATTGATGTTGCGTATTGATCTAACTTCGTAAATTCTTCTGTAATATACGGCAGCTGATATTTTGACGTTTCATCGTGCCTCTGTTTAAAGCTCTCAAGCTGATCCAGCTGTTGACACAGCCGGTCTTCAGTTCTCTAAATCTCTTTCGACCTCTGAATTGAGCCTAGTTGAATCCTCAGACGCCGCTGTGAAAGTGAGATTATTGTGTTTCAAATCTTGACTCACTTAGGTTTATATTGATTTACTAAGTTGTGCATTTCTACTCAAGGAAACTGGAGCATCAGTACAGACTTTGACTTCAGCTGCTACCATGGAGCGTGTTGGTGGAAATAATATTATACAGCCTTCTCTGTCCACGAGAGATGCACTGGAAAAGTATCATATTGTTACTCAGAAGGTTAGTAAATTGGCTAATATGTTTTGTTGTTCATTGCTACATCAATTTTGGCTTCTCTATATGACATGTCGCTGACTGATTGAAACTGTTTCAGATGGAGGACTTAGTGGCTAATATTGCAGGAGATGATGAAATTCAGGTACTTGTTTTCCTAGTGCCTTAGTGGCTGTGGTGGAGTTTCGCTTTCCATTTATGTTCACAGTTCAGTTAAAAGTAATGGAATTATCAGTTATGAGTTAATTTTAAACGGTTCTTAATTTCGGAAATGTTTTTTTCTTTTATGTTTTTTGGCTACTCCGGTTTCATCCGATATTGATCTGTTACTTATCTCATTGGGTTTTCAGGCTGTAGTTTCTGAAGTTCCTGAAATCATCCTCAGATGTATAAGCAGAGATGAAGCTGCCTTGGCTGTCGCCCAAAAAGCTTTCAAGGCTCTTTATGACAATGCATCAAGTAGCCTCCACGTCAGTGCTAACCTAGCAATTCTTGCGGCTGTTCGTGATGTCTGCAAGCGTGTTGTTAAAGAGCTCACTAGTTGGGTATGTTAATGACCTTTTCAGACCTAAGTATTCATAATTTTCTACCGTGTTTCACATTTTTATGTGATCTAGTTCAGTTTGCTTCTGATATTTCTCCAAAATTATGCCCCCTTGTTTCTGATGTTAAAATGAGCCTAATTCCCGTAGTTGGGACTACTGATAAAATGGTATTGTTTTTCTGGCATTTCTAGTTTTGTAATTTTCTTGAAACTTCTCGACACAGGTGATTTATTCAGAGGAGGAGCGGAAGCTTAACAAAGATATTACTATCGGTCTTATCCAACGCGAGTTACTTAACCTAGCGGAGTACAATGTCCACATGGCGAAGCATCTTGATGGAGGGAGAAACAGTATGCTGAATTACATATGTTTGTTCCCCCGTTTAGTTGTAAATGAGCGTTGCTAACTATTTGTTTGCTGTGCAGAAAGCGCCACTGACTTTTCTATTTCTCTACTCCAATCCTTGGTCACTGAGGGGTCAAGTGTCATTTCAGAGCTACACAGTCTTGTTGATGCACTGGCAAAGGTTGCAATTTTAATTAATAATACCTCTTCTAAAGCATGATAATTAATAGGTCTGATAAAAATGCAACTAGGATTTAGGTCCAGATATTGCTTTTAGTTAGAAAACCTGCCGCGTGATACTTCTTTTCATAGAATGCCAACAAACATATATCGTGGTTAGGTTCAGATATTATTCGGCCGTTACGTTTACATGTTTTATTTTTTTTTCTTGCATTATCATTTGCTAACGTCACTATTTTTTCCTTGTTTTGTTATAGCTTTCCTCAAAATCTGGATCTCCCGAGTCATTGCAACAACTAATTGACATCATACGAAATCCAGTTACTAACACAAGTGATCACTCTGATAGTGCAATCGGAATTGAGAACATTGATAAGCAATCAAAGGATAAAAAGGTTTTAAGAGTTTCATTACCGAATATTGCTTGTCATCAGACCGTAAATTCATTTGACATTTAGCTGTGTTTATCAGGTTGTGTGCAATACCACCGCTAACACAGAAGAGAACACCAACTTGGAATTAGTGGAATCAGAGTCTGCGGGTTTCCGGAGTCGGGTAATTTTTTTCCTTCACTATTGTGAATCTTTTTAGTTTCTTTGGAAATTGCATAAAACTAAATTTTGGCACTTGCAAAAGTGTAAATCAAAAGAAACTTTCTGTGAAGTTATTATTATTAAATACACTATGTGTTTAAAATGGCGAGCGCTTTTTGCGCCATGGCGCACGCGCACCGAGGCGACAGTCCTACCGCCATGGACCTCCAAGGCGAGGGTATGGTCCCTAAGGCGCTCGCCATGGTGCGCATTGGTCATAAGGCGGTTGCGCCAAGGCGACGTAAAGGCGCGCCATGGAGACTACGTCGTTAACCAACACTAAACCACGTAGAAACCCTAATTTAATAAGTGGACCAACCTTAAACCAAACTTAGAACCAAACGTTTAAGAACTTATCAAAACCCTAGCTTGGTCTTTTATAAAAAAGAAAAGTTAAAAACTTAACAAAACATGGATCTCACGGACTGTGTTTTGCAAAAGGTTAGTACGTACTATCTTCTCTAATCTCATGGGGCTTTTTTCTGATAAAAACTATTTAATAAAGACAAAAACACAAAACAAGACATAACTAACGTATTCTGCAAGGGGGTCTTCAAGGCGAGCGCTTTCTTGCGCCATGGCTCAAGGCACAAGGTATATCGCCTTGAATCGCCATGTGCCATTTAAAACACAGTTATACACTTGTTTCTCTTTGTAACTTTTTTGTTTTGTGATGTGTTATATATCTCCTCTATTGCATACACGTTTATATGTTTAGATATTATTTTCTCTCTTCAGTTCTATGTTGGTACAAATCAGTCGTTCGTCTTTCTAATTTTTTCGTTTTTGTATTGTCCGCTGGTTCGGCAGGTGTCAACGCTTTTTGAAAGCTGGTATCAGATTTGCGAAGTTTCCGGTGCGAATGAAACAGCTTGTTCACAATACGTGTTGCATTTACCTGAGGCTGGACTACTTAAGGGAGACAATACAACAGAGAGTTTTTTCCGAATTCTTCTGGTGATTTTAACCTTTATAAGTTTTCTTAGCATCCACAGTTTCAAAATTTTTGCGAGGTCTTTATTTTTGACTTGGGTGTTCTTTTTAGGAACTTTCTGTTGCTCATTGTATATCTTCTGAAGAATTTAGTTCCGGTGCGGTGCAATCTCCTCAGCAAGCTCAGAGTCCATCATTCCTTATCATTGATATTTATGCCAAACTTGTTTATTCGATCTTGAAGGTAGTTTTATGAGTGTAGCGCGGATTATCAAGTCCAAAATTTATTTTGCTGACTAGGCTTTTGTTTTGTTTCTCATAACAATCAATTCAGTATTTCCCGGAACAGGAGTCGAGCAGCAAGTTATTTCTTCTGTCCGAGGTTAGTGGGGAGTCTCTGTTTTTTCTTATATCTGAAATAAACTGAATTTTTACTATTACTTATAGAAAATGTGTGGTTTGATATTTTTGATTAATGGTTGCAGATCATGGCTGTTACTGTGAGATCTATTCAAAAAGACGCAGAAGATAAAAAGACATCCCTCAATCCAAGACCGTATTTTAGGTTATTCATCAATTGGCTGCTGGACTTATGTTCCTTGGATCCCGGGACTGATGGTTCAAACTTTCAGGTGCGTTCGTTTTCTTTGAAGTAATTTATATATCTTGCTATCACTAACATCATCGTTTTGTTTCAGGTTCTAACAGCTTTTGCTAACGCATTCCACGCGTTGCAGCCTCTTAAGATTCCCGCCTTCAGGTTAGGATAGAGAGCTATTTCTCCTAGTGCTTTTGTTTGAAAATGGAATCTGCGGGGGATCTAT
The DNA here is from genome assembly GCA_026261945.1 of Hirschfeldia incana. NCBI lineage: Eukaryota > Viridiplantae > Streptophyta > Magnoliopsida > Brassicales > Brassicaceae > Hirschfeldia > Hirschfeldia incana. The sequence continues at coordinate 4,674,783 of JABCMI010000028.1, read as the reverse complement.
GAGATACCTGTGTCCGTGGTGTTTTATTTTTTTTTGTCTGCTCTACTAAGGTTCTTATAAAATTTGCAGCTTTGCATGGCTAGAGCTGGTCAGCCACAGAAGCTTTATGCCCAAGCTACTTACAGTAAATGGCCAGAAAGGTTGGCCATATGTTCAACGCCTGCTAGTAGACTTGCTCCAGTTTCTTGAGCCATTTTTGAGAAATGCTGAACTCGGAGGACCAGTATGTACCTGATTCTCTCCTATAACTTTTTGCATAGAACACCAAAGATATAAATTTTATGATAACGCTAAAAGCTTGTCTCTCTCTTGTTTATTTATCAATTATGCAGATTAATTTTCTATACAAAGGAACACTGAGAGTGTTGTTGGTGCTGCTTCATGACTTTCCGGAGTTCCTCTGCGATTATCATTTTACTTTCTGCGATGTGATTCCTTCAAGTTGCATACAAATGCGAAATATTATTCTGAGTTCTTTTCCACGGAACATGAGGCTTCCAGATCCCTCGACCCCAAATTTAAAGGTTGGAGATGATAGTAGATAGAGTACAGCATGTCCAAAGTAAATATATTCTTTGTAAGCTTAATTGATCTTGTTCACTGCAGATTGATTTGTTGCCTGAGATTGTAGAAGCTCCGTGTATCCTTTCTGAGCTTGATGCTGCGCTAAAAGCAAAGCAAATGAAGAATGACGTGGACGAATATCTCGCTGTAAGTTTCATCTAATTCACATTATTATTCTCCCTTTTGGGGGTGGGGTTCAGATTATATTAGGGTAATACTTAATTGTAATGTTTCCTGCAGTCGAGGCAACAGAATCCAGCATACCTAAGTGAATTGAAGCAGAAGCTACTCCTGTCGCCAAGCGAGGTTAGCTCAGCTGGAACCCGTTACAGTGTGCCATTGATCAACTCGCTTGTGCTATATACTGGAATTCAGGTGATGGCTCTTTGTTATCCTATGTTAGCCAAAAGGAAGTAATGTATAAATATTACCTGACACATTTGCTGCGATAACAGGCTATTCAGCAGCTACAGGCGGGTGAGACACAGGCTCAGAATAATGTTGTGGCCTTGCATATGTTCAAGTACTTAAGTACGGAACTTGATACGGAAGGGCGGTACCTGTTCCTTAATGCAATCGCCAATCAGCTTCGATATCCCAACAACCACACCCATTACTTCTGCTTCATCATGCTCTATCTCTTCCTCGAGTCTGACCAGGTGAGGGGGTCGCTTTTGCCTTTCTCTCTTTCTCTCAGGGGAATCTAATTTTTCTAAAATATTATTTTCTTGTGGCATGAATGAATGGAAACAGGAGATCATACAGGAGCAGATAACAAGAGTGTTGCTGGAAAGGCTAATTGTGAACAGGCCGCATCCATGGGGACTCCTGATATCATTCATAGAGCTGATAAAGAATCCAAGATATGGCTTCTGGAAACAAGCCTTCATCAGGTGTGCGCCTGAGATTGAGAAACTCTTTGAATCGGTCGCCAGATCCTGTGGTAGTCTCAAGCCTGACGAGGGAATAGTAGCCGGTTGGGTCTCAGACAACTCTCATTAGCTTTTCTGCCACCATTTTGGCACTATCATGTTGTATTATTGAGAGAGATTTCAGGAATTTTTAGAATCTTAATTTTATTCATGTTTAATTTTCTTAAGGATGTATTATTCTAATTATCGTGTAAAATGTTATAAATTTATATTGATATTGAGGTTTACTGCTCCATTTTGAATTGGAAAATAAAATAGTAAGCAAAAAGATAAATCAAACAATCGCTAGTAATTAATAATACGAAAGATTTAAATACGCAGGATAATTAGCCTTGAGATGGCATGTATGTCTACTCAAAGATGGTACTTTTGATGATTTCTGCTGTCTTCTCATTTATATGGTTCTTTACTTTACAAGCACTACTACTCATACCATTCGAACATGATGTTTTCGTTTTCATTTCTTTTTGAACTGCGGTAAAAAAAAATTTCCACTACAAAATGTAAATTGCATAAGAGATGAAAAAGTACTCTAGAGAATCCAAATCACAACATTCACTGCTGGTCGTCGAAAGAATACAATATATGTAACAATAATAATCTCGAATGTTTCGTCTTTGAAGTGTATCAAATTGCGAGTAACACAAGAATACTCGACTGTTAAGAAGGGAGCAAACAGATCAAGGGGCGACATTCTTGCCGCCCTTGTGGTAGTAACCAAGATACCATCTAACAAACTTCTTCAGACCAGTCTGCAGATCTGTGGTGGGTTTGTATCCAAGCTCTCTCTGAGCCAAACTAATGTTAGCATGCGTAAAGGGCACATCACCGTTCCTGGGCAGCTTCATCATGTTCCTCTTGGCCTTCACTTTCAACAATCTCTCCAGTATACTCACCAGATCAGTCACTGGTACCGGAGATGTGTTACCGAGATTAAACAGCCTTAACTGAGCGGGACCACGCTTCTTACCACCGCTGCCTGTGCTCTTCTCGGCCGTGTCCAAAGCCCCCAAGCAGCCTTTCACAATATCGTCAATGTAAGTAAAATCCCTGGCGACGGTTTCGTGATGATTGGCGCCTTGGAAGATGGAAATAGGCTTCCCTTTGAGGATGTCTCTGGTGAAGAAGAAATAAGCCATGTCAGGTCTTCCCCAAGGACCGTAAACCGTGAAGAAACGCAAACCGGTGAGGGAGTGTTATGAACTGAGATGTTTATTGATTAGAATCCTCCCAACCACCCTCTCTTAAGCTCCACACACGGAGTTAAGCCATTTAACAAATCCTTCGATAAACCTTTCTAAACTTCCTTGAGTCCTTTATATACTTCAGGCTCAAGTAACAACTTGTAACAAACTCTTTATTAAAAGAACGTAACTGACTAACGCTCTTCTTCCACGTGTACTCCTAACTCCAACGCTCTCTTTCTCTTCGTCGAATACACTCTCCATGGCATATCAATACCCCCCTTTCGCAGACCGAGCTTGCCCTCAAGCTCGAATGAAGGAAACTGAGCTTTAAAATCCCGTAATCTCATCCAAGAAGTTTCATGTGATGGTAGATTCTTCCACTGCACCAAAACTTCCAAATGTCCATCTCCACTGTACCGAGTACTCAACAACTCCAACGGTTCCACGATCAATTCATCTTCCGTCGACAACACCGGTGGTAGCGGAATCACCGTTTCACCACTGCCTATTACCGGTTTCAACTGAGACACATGAAACACTGGATGGATCTTCGACTCCTCAGGTAAACGTATGCGATAAGCCACCTTCCCTATCCTCTCCAAGACCTCGTACGGACCATAATATCTCGCTGCTAGCTTCTGACAGATCCGTTTCTGCACCGACTGCTGCCTATAGGGTCGTAGTTTCAGATAAACCATTGTACCCACGTCAAACTCCAAATCTCGACGGTGCTTATCTGCGTTGTTTTTCATAATACTTTGCGCTCTTAACAACTGTTGCTTCACATCATCCAACAATGCATCTCTGTCCTTAAGCATCACCTCTAGCTCAAAATTCTGAGTGGATCCATCCTCATACCGTAGCAGCGAAGGTGGATCACGCCCATAAACCAATTTAAAAGGAGAACATTGAGTAGCCGTATGATACGAAGTGTTGTACCACAACTCTGCCCACATCAAGTATTTAGCCCAAGTTTTCGGATGGCTCGACGCAAAACAACGCAGATAGGTTTCTAAACAACGATTCAACACCTCCGTCTGACCATCCGATTGAGGATGAAATGCCGTACTGAAACGCAGCTTAGTCCCTGATGCCTTGAAACAGTCCTTCCAAAAATTGCTCAGAAACACTCTGTCTCTATCTGAGATTATGGATTTAGGGTAACCATGAAGCTTTACAACCTCAGATAAGAACTTGTTAGCCACGTCTGACGCCGTAAAGGGATGCTTCAACGTTAAAAAGTGACCATATTTGCTCAACCTATCCACCACAACCAATATTACATTCACCCCTCGTGAAGCTGGAAGTCCTTCCACAAAATCCATAGAGATATCTTCCCACACTTTTGTTGGTAACTCGATCGGTTGTAACAACCCAGCAGGTGAGAGTGTAGAATACTTATGAGTTTGGCAAACTTCACAAGCAGCTACATAATCACTAATTGTTTTCCTCATTTGTGGCCAATAAAAATTCTCTCTGATCCTTTTCCACGTACGTAACACTCCTGCATGACCCCCTAATAACCCATCGTGGCACTCATGTAGAATAAGAGGAATATACTGAGAATTCTTTGGTAGCACCAAGCTGCCCTTATACAACAGTCGACCCTGACAGATTGTGAAACCAGTCTTTACTCTCTCGTCATTAGACAACTTCGAAATTAGCTCCTGTATCTCCTGATCTTGACCAATCTCATCGTAAATGTCCTTCATCTGCAGAGTAGCTGGCACAGTTAAAGCACACATCCTCGTTTTAATCTCAGCTGCGGAATACTGCACAATCCGTGATAATCCATCAGCCACTCTGTTCTCTGCACCCACCTTGTATTCTATATCGAAATCATAACCCAAAATTCGCGTTAACCATCGTTGATAGTCCAGAGTAACCTCCCTCTGCTCTAACAGATATTTCAAACTCTGTTGATCCGTTCGAACCAAAAACCGTCTTCCCAATAGGTAGTGCCTCCATTTCTGTATCGACATCACAATTGCCATCAATTCCCTCTCGTAAATGGGTTTCAGCTGCTCCTTTGGTGTCAGTGCATGACTAAAGTAAGCAATCGGATGTCTGTCTTGCATTAATACGGCTCCCAAACCAAACCCTGAAGCATCAGACTCGATGACAAACAACTTAGAAAAATCAGGCAACGCAAGTACCGGAGTTGATGTCATCGCCACCTTCAACTTTTCAAACGCCACCTGAGCTGCAGAGGACCAGATAAAGTGTTCTTTCTTCAGCAGCTCTGTAAGAGGTTTAGCTAACATCCCATATGCTAACACGAATCTTCTATAATAGCCTGTTAGCCCCAAGAACCCTCTCAGGTCCTTTACTGTTCTTGGATTAGGCCATTTCACTACTGCTTCAATTTTTTTTTGGATCAGTCGATACGCCTAACTCGGAGATAATATGGCCTAGGTACTCCACCTTTCGCTGACCAAATTCACACTTTTTCCTGTTAGCAAACAACGACTGCTCTTCAAACACCTTCATAACCTCAGCGAGATGTTGCACATGCTCCTCTAACGTTGAGCTATACACCAAGACATCATCAAAGAAAACCAATACGAACCTTCTTAAGAACTTCTGAAACACCTTATTCATCAGTGCCTGAAACGTAGCTGGTGCATTGGTGAGGCCAAACGGCATCACCAAGAACTCGTAATGGCCTTCATGGGTTCGAAAGGCTGTCTTCTCTACGTCTTCCTCCTTCATCCTAATCTGATGATAGCCAGACCTCAGATCCAACTTCGAAAAATACTTTGCCCCATGGAGCTCATCCAACAACTGATCTATAATAGGAATTGGGTATTTATCAGGAACCGTTACCCTGTTCAATGCCCTGTAATCCACACAGAATCTCCATGATTTATCCTTCTTCTTAACCAATAATACAGGACTAGAATAGGGGCTATGACTGGGACGAATCGAGCCAGCAGCTAACATTTCTTGAACGCTCTTCTCCATGACGTCTTTATGAATTTGAGGGTATCTGTAGGGTCTGACACTCACCGGTCCTGTACCTGGGACGAGAGTAATCCCATGTTCATTGCCTCGTACAGGAGGTAGCTCCGTTGGTTCTCTAAAAACATGATCATACGACTTCAACACTTCGAGAATCATCGCATGAGTTTCCAACTGAGCTATACCTGAATTGGTTCCCTTTACCTGAGTGTGTGAAGCTCTATCACCCACCAACTTAACCCGTTTCCCATGATACCAAAACTCATACTCATGGCGTTCCCAATCAATTTCGCACTTGCCTAGAGTCCTGAGCCACTGCATTCCCAAAATAACGTCAAGCTCACCAAGATCCAAGACAATAAAATCAGTAACAAACGTCACTCCCTGTAACGTCACCTCCACATTTTTACAAACTCCTGTTCCCTGAACTGATACTCCAGTTCCCAGCAAAATCTCCAGGTTCCCAAACGTTTCTACCTTCAATTTCGCCTGATTCACCATTCTTGGGTTGATGAAATTATGTGTTGCACCACTATCAAGCATCACAAGTATCGATAACTTCTTGAGAACTCCTCTCAATTTCGTTGTTGTTGGAGATGATAGGCCCATAAATGATCTCAAAGATAGCGACTTTAACTGAGGTGCCCACAGTATCTCATCCTCCTCTATCTCATTGATCTCTTGATCCAACAATGCCATATCATAGCCATCGATTACTGTTAACACTTGTAATGAAGCGTTAGGACAAACATGTTGCCTCGACCATTTAGCATCACAAGTATAGCATAATCCCAACTTCCTTTTCTCAGCAATTTGTGCATCTGAAAGTCTCAACTGAGGGCGAGGCCTCGTAGGTGGTGGTTTTGATGTATTCTGTTGTTGTGGCTTTGCAACCCAACCAGTATTAGTATACGAGTTTGAGTACGACTTGCTTTTGTTCTCTGGTGGTTTAGATGTTCCTCCACTCTTATTCTGCATCTCCTTCTGAACCACACTATGTAAGGCACTTGACTCCATTTGATATGCTGTAGAAATCATATCCGGTAAGTCTACTGGTTTGCACATCGTCACCACTTCTCTCATTTCAGGTGTTAACCCATTCATGAAGATCCCTTCCTTCTGCGAATCTGTAATCCCAACTACTTGAGTTGACAAATCCTCAAACTTATGGATGTATTCAGCAATCGGTCCGGTTTGCTGCACGGCGAAGAACGGTTGACTAGGATCACGTAATCTCACTCTACTGAACCGTGAAATCAACCGATTCTTGAAATCTATCCAACTCACAAAGGGACGACGTAAGACCTCACTATTGAACCAGCTCAACACATCACCACTCAAACTAACTGATACCAGCTCAATCTTCATCAATTCACCGTAACCTCCGATTCGAAAGAATCGTTCTGCCAATGCGATCCAACCGTACACATCATCACCGGAGAAAATCGGAAGCTCAACTTTCTTAATAAAGCTATCGCGATCGTCGAGTACCGGAAATCTAACTGACTCATTCGTTTCTCTAAAACTACGGCCAGGTTCCAAGTTCGCGAATCGTACCTGATGATCTTGTGAAAGATCAATCGTATTTGGATGCGCCACCATCTCCTCCATCGGTCGCTTGTCCAACTTCTTCAGAATCGCCTCGAACTTCAGATCTAGACGTTGCTCGAGTTCCGTCATCGATGATCGGATCTCATCGATACTTCCTCTCAGCTGAACGCTCGTCTCTCTTTGTTCTGCGATTTGTGAAGCTAACGTCTCCATGTTACCCGAAGCTTGCGTCGGTCTCGTCATCGAATCGCTCGCGATTGTTCGATCCAGATCGTTCACTCGCACCAATTTGTTATGAACTGAGATGTTTATTGATTAGAATCCTCCCAACCACCCTCTCTTAAGCTCCACACACGGAGTTAAGCCATTTAACAAATCCTTCGATAAACCTTTCTAAACTTCCTTGAGTCCTTTATATACTTCAGGCTCAAGTAACAACTTGTAACAAACTCTTTATTAAAAGAACGTAACTGACTAACGCTCTTCTTCCACGTGTACTCCTAACTCCAACGCTCTCTTTCTCTTCGTCGAATACACTCTCCATGGCATATCAGGGAGAGGCCGTAGATATGGTTGTAAGTGTGAGCAATTTCTTCTCCAGCTTTCTTGGTAGCAGCGTAGAGACTGGCAGGGTGATCCGTGGGATCATTCTCTGAGAAAGGAACTTTGGTGTTCAAGCCGTAGACAGAGCTGGAGGAAGCCCAGACGATGGATGGCTGAGGGTTAGAGGATTTGCAGACTTCGAGGAGGTTGACGAAACCGGCGATGTTGCTGTGAACGTAGGAGGAAGGATTCTCCATGGCGTATCTGACGCCGGCTTGAGCAGCGAGATGCATGACGTGAGTGAAAGGGACGACCTCGAAGAGTTTCTTGAGGAGTTGAACATCGTTAATGTCTCCTTCCACGATGAACACTCCGCTCCTGCGCTCCAGGAGGGCTTGCCTCGATCTCTTCAAGGAGGTGTCGTAGTAATCGTTGAAGTTATCCAGCCCAACAACTCCGTCTCCGCGCCGTTTTAGAGCGGAGGAGACGTGTGTACCGACGAAACCGGCGGCACCGGTGACGAGAACGGAGAGACGGCTGGAGGAGGTGCGGGCAGCGGAGGATCGGACACGTTTCTCCCAGTGGGGACCGCCCCAAGAAGAGGTGCGAAGGGAGCGGCGAGAAGAGGAGGAAAGGGGAGAACGGAAGAAGAAGATGAAGACAAGACCGAAGAAGACGAGAGACCAAAAGGCAAGCTTCGCCCATTGCCACCGGTTGCTGCTGCGGTTGTGGAAGTAGGGAGATTTATCGATCTTGAACTTACCTGGCGTAGATGGATTATCCTCCTCCATATTTTGCAAAATCTTCTTCTATAGATCTCTCAGCCTCAGGGGATAATAATGGCGTCGGAGAATCTTCTTCTTGTTTCTTGCAAGTTTGGTTGCCGTTTATACTGCTTCCGTTTTCTCTGCGAATATCAAACTAACCTTTTTTTAAAAGAAAATTCATATTTCTCTCTCTCTCTATTAAAAATATATTTCACATTTTATTTCAAAAAATACCGGGAAGACAAGAAAATTAGTGTCAAAGAAGATCAATGGTGGTAAAAAGGGACAGTTACTGTACCATCTCCTGTTTAATTGTCCTTGCTCAATGAATTTAACCTTAATTAACTGCACTCGGTAAATTTTACTGTATTATTTTTATTTATTTTTTAGTTATGTAACTCTGGATCAGCTTACTCAGTCCAACATCTTCACGTGGAATTTTCACCGATGTAGTAAACGAAACATATCATGATCAAGTAGTAATGATAACTATGTGAGCTTTCAACCTAAAACCTTAAAGTAAGGTGAATTGGTTCATATGTATTATATACTAGATATGTGCGTTGCACAGGTTTTGGTTAATATTTTAGTTTAATAAAAGACAGAAAAATGAGAAAAAATGTAGTGCAATTTTATGATTTTGCATATATTTTGTGAAAATTAGTCTAGGTATAAGAATTATTTTTCTCACATAAATTTTGGTTAATACTTGTATTTCAATAATCACGGCGAATAAGCGAGTTATTAATAACTATGTACATATGATTAGAGTAAAGTTCATACCCAAAAATTCAAATCGAACTCAGCATAAAGTAATACGAAATAGAGCAAAATATAAAGAATTTGAAAATTGAATCAAGTCAATTGAGGTTATGACAGTCATACACTTTCTTAAAGACTTAAATTAATGCATGTTTGTATTAACTTTCTATGTTGTTCTTCTTGTTCAAAATATTCTAATTCTTCTATGACGATTTAATAATGTTTGTGTTGTAATTGTAGGATTTCAAAAAAAAAATTGTGTACATTCGTTAGTATTTATATATTTTGGTCGGTTTGATTTATTCATCGTTAAAATATCTTCAGTTCCTTCTTATATATATTTATCTATCTTTTTCCTAAAATAGAAAAATTTTATTATAAGTGTGAGTCCCTCTGACTATGCTATAAAGTTTCTATATTTTAAGAAAAAAGTGTAATGGGATGATATTTTATCTCTATATTTAAAAACAAAAATACCATATTTTTATTATTCCTCTTAAATAAAGAAACTCTATTGCATAATCACACATTAGAGCAATATACATCTCTATAATATAATTTCTCTATTTTAGAAGAGAATATAAATACTAATATATCAGTGAATTGGAAATAATTTTAGTTTTTTAATCAATAGATAACATGATGGATCATCATTTTTATCATGCAATTTAGAGGTAATGAAACTATTAATACTTTATGCAATTTGATACTGCTTGATTCTTATGATATGTGTATGATAAATACTATGTTTTTGAATCTCAATTGTGTAAATAACTGTTTATGAAAATAATTTGCAGAACATGTTGTAATAGGCATGAATAAGACACAATCCAAGGTTTTGTAATTTCATTTCATATGTCGACAAAAAAAAAAGTAATTTCATTTCATATATATGATATTAAATATCAAATATATATTTTGAAGTCTCGTTTATTAAAAATGATTATTTAGTTTTTCTCACTTTGGATCTACAGTTGTAGTGACAAACATTTCCAGAAAAGAAATATTGATATAAGCCTAAATAATAATTTTCTGTATATAACAAATTAATTACAGAATTATACATATATAAAAAATTTATAAAAGAAAAAAAAATAAATAGTTATTTATTTTTATAACTGTTAGTTGTTGACTTATAGATCAATATGTATATCGATAATATAAAAAAATCTCGTTTTGTTACACTGATTAATTATGTTAATATAAATTATGAGAAACATTACATAAACGTATCTAAAAATACTAATTTTACATATTTTATGAAGAATAACGTCTAACTACATTATCATGAGTTGTTTTATAAGATCCACACCAGACGATATTCTTTACACAATGCTGAAAATATCATATAAACCTATTCTCCAATTAACTCTTAGTCAAACATGAATCCAATGAGGTTTTCACAGAAAATTAGCTAATTATAGGAAAACTATAAGATTATTTTTGCAACTCTCTTTCGCTTAGAATTTAAATAAGGAAAATATTTATATAAATATTTTGTTGCTTGTATCCTCAGGTTATTGTAATTCTTTTTAAAAAATTTTAAACAACTATTTTCTTTCATAATCATATTTTTCTAGACCACATAGTGTAAAAACATTAGCCTTTAGTCAAACATGAACCAATGACACTTTCATAGAAATGTAGCTAAATAATAAGATTAATTTTACAGCTCTTTTCTAGTTAGAATTTTAATAAGGAAAAATATTTAGATTTATTATAACATACTCTGTTGTATTCTCAGATTTTTATAATTCATTTTAAAGATTTTAAACTACTATTTTCTTTCATAATTTTGTTTTTCATGATTAGAATAAGGAAAATTATAAATTCCTTAAAAGAAAAAATAATTTTCATATAACTTTTAGAATTTTATTTGTTTATTATTTAAAAAGGGAAAATTTTCTATTAAGTAATTATTTGTACTGATTTTTTTTTTATTTATTTTACAATGTTTTGTTTAAAAATTAAAAGGAAAAATACCAATAAATAACTATTACAATTCTATTTGTTCAAGATTTAGTAATTTTCTATATGGATTTTGTTTTCCTTTACAATGTTTTGTTTAAAACTTAAAAGGAAAAATACTAATAAATATCTATTATAATTCTATTTGTTCATGATTTTTTTAAAAAAGGGAAAATTATTTTCATATAAATCTTTACAGTTTTCTTTCTTTTGGATATAAAAAGGAAAATACTATTAAAAATTATTTGTATGAAAAAAGCTTTTGTTTACAATATTTTGTTTGAAACTTAAAAAGAAAAAATACTATTAAATAACTATTTATATAAATATTATTATTTAAAACTTGTCACATTCCTAAATATATAATTGATTATTAAATGATTATTTGTATTTATTTTTTGGTTTAAAATATTTGTTTTAAAACTTAAAAAATAAAAATAATATTAAATAACTATTATAATTCTATTTTTTCATGATTTCTTTTAAAAACGAAATTTATTTTCATATATATTTTACAAATTTTCTTTGTTTAAAAATTATTATTTAACACATGTCACAATCCTAAATATATAATTGCTTATTAAAGGAATATTTGTATGGACTTTTTTGTTTACAATATTTTATTTAAAATTTTAAAAATAAAAATACTATTGAATTACTATTATAATTCTATTTTAAAAACGAAATTTAGTTTCATATATCTTTTACATATCTTTTACAATTTTCTTTGTTTTGGATATAAAAAAAGGAAAATACTATTAATAATTATTTGTATGAAAAAAAGTTTGTTTACGATATTTTTTGAAACTTAAAAAGGAAAAATACTAATAAATAATTATTTATTATTTAACACATGTCACAATCTTAAATATATGACTGACATGTGTCGCGATCGTGTTAATTAGTAACTTTTAAAACTAAGCTTTATATAATAAGATTAATTGAATAACTTTTGTATCACCGATGTGAGTCTTGGCACACTAACAAGTAATTTTGTGTTTTTCAAAAAGTTTTCCTTAACTTGAAAGCTCATCATATTCGCACGAGGTAGAAAAACAAAGATTTTTATACGTAACCAAAATCAATCTCCTTATATTTTGCATTAACTCTTAATATATTTCGTGGCAACCAAAATTTTAAATATCTTACAGTTGAAAACAAACAATAATATTACTATCGTAACCACTGAGAGAAATACGTGGAAAATGTATAAAACAAATGAGCAGAGAGAAAAATATGATAAAACAATGTGGAAACCGCCCAAGCCATGTGATGTAAGTAATGACACTTGCAAATACGACGAGTACTTGCTAAAATAACATATAGTATTGGACTCGCGAGGCATCACTTTCCATTCTTCCAATTATTTTAAACCAAACTCGTCACTACTAAAAGGTTTGATTTCTTTGTTTTCTTATATAGATTTGAATGAATAGAAACATATTTTATTATTGTCTTGAGTATAAAACTAAGGTCGGTGCAAATGTTGACTTTGTATGTGTATTAGTATATGTTTCGCAGAGTCAGAGAAGAGAGACATACAACTTATTCGGTGATAATACGAATCTTAACATAATATTAAACCAGATTTGTGTTTGGGCTGGTCGGGAGAGAGAAATAGAGAGAAGAATTTGGCACTTGATAGTAGACCCCAAGACTAATACCAAAGCTAATAAATTCACCGACATATCAATTCCCCTTTTGAAGAAAACCAAACTAAACCCAAAACGTATTAAAATGGGTGCCTGGTTAATTATGGGCTTTTATCATTATAAGTGAGCCAATCTAAGAAGCCCACATAAAATCAGGAAACAGTGGAATTATCTATTTTTCTTATATAGAAAAAAATAAGGAAAAAGGGGAAAAAACTTGTAGTCGCCGTTGAAGTTGGAGAGAAGAAGGAACAATGGCTTCAATGCCCTTATATCTCATCTCATAATCTCTTATGGGTCTAGGAAGTCTCCTATGCCCTCTATTCATTAACTGAATGAGAAATTTCGAAAATGCCCTCGGTTAACTAAATTTGAATCGAAATTGAATTGGATAATTGAAAGGAAATGAATCTGGTTTGGTTCTTTATTTCTGAACCAATTAATTGGAATCCATCCTTCCAACCGTTACCGACATCATCCATTTCGGATCGGATCTTTCCCATCAATTACCATTGGAGCAATTGGTTCACTTAATTGGAACAATTAATTGATTCCTCTCTTTCCCATTCCAGTTCCATATCCCCTCGAGATTCCGCATTTCAGCTGTTCTGGATTCCGACAGTTCTTCAGCTGGTCGCGACTCCATTGGTTCTTCAGCTGAGAGCAATTGGTTCATTGATTGTTCCCATTGATTCAAGAAAGCTCCCCTCAGCTCGAAAAGAACATCTCCGGGGAAAGCAAGAACATGGAATCTCGTCGTTTCTCCTTCAGCCCTGCTTCGCAAACCTCAGCTCCTCCTCCACTCACAGGTTCTCCATCTTCGTCGGGGCCGTTGCAGGTTAGTATCACTCAGCTCCTCCGCTTTCTTTTTGAAGTAGGTTTGTAACAAGTAGGGAAGCTCATTGTCCGTGGTGGAAGTAAACGGTACCTAGATCGATCTAGGAGTAGTCAACTCAGCAACGGAACCTAATTCAAATTGTTCTTGATAATTGAAGAATAACTGGAAAACTAGGTAGAACTTTGGATAACTCTAGTAAGTTTCTGGTGTTTGTTTTTCTTTTCGCAGGGCACAACGAGCAATCGCGTGATATCGTTGCGCGGAAGGAATGTGGTGGTTCCTGATATACCTGTTACTCCGGAAGAGAGCTACAAGATGCTTTATAGCTATTTGTACATGTTAGAGCAACTGAATCCGGGAACAAAAACCTCTGTGGAATTGGATGAGAGATCTAAATTCAAGTATCTCTTTGTAGCCCTGGGAGCTTGCATTGAAGGGTTTGCAGTTATGAGGAAAGTGATTATTGTGGATGCGACAAGGCTGAAGAACAAATATGGTGGTGTTCTAGTGTTCGCGATAGCTCAAGATCCTAATGGTCACGTTTATCCGCTTGCTGCAGTGTTAGATCGAGAGAGTGATGATAGCTGGACTTGGTTTTTCGAGAACCTTAAGAGTGTTATACCAGACTCGTCTGAACTGGTTTTCATGAGTATCAGAAATAGAATAATGATCTCCGCTATAGCAAACGTGTTCCCTCAGGCTCACCATGGTCATTGTTTGTGGCATTTGAAGGAAAAAGTGAAATGGCATGCTTCTGGCGTTGAAAAGGATAGAGTCGGGCAGATATTCATGGAGTTAGGCAGATGTTACACGGTGGCTGACTTCAACTCAGCTTACGATTCGTTTAAGATAAGCTATCCTTCAGCCTACAAGTATGTTGAGGAACACTTGGAAAAAGACAGATGGGCGAGAGTTTTTTTTCCACGTGACAGGTACAACTTGGATACAAGCAACAGTATGGAATCAATGAAGAACATGTTTAAAGAAGCAACGACATGGGTCTTGATACCAATGCTGGATTGCATCATAGGGAAATTCTCTGTTTGGTTCAATCACCGTCGTAAGGATGCTGTTGCTGGATCAATTAATAGCAAAGTGGTGCCTCGGGTTGAGAACTACTTGCACGAGCTGTGGCCTGTCGCGCAAAGGCTACCTGTGCGAAAGATTGATAGTCATGAGTATGAGTACGAGATCAGGGACACTGATGGAAATAAGTTTTTGGTGAGCTTGGTTGAGAGAAGTTGTACTTGCAAGGTGTGGGACTATGAAAAGTTTCCTTGTCTTCACGGACTAGCTGCTTACATATGTTATACTAGAAACTTTGGCAGTCGCATTCATATCCATGAGCTGTGTTCAGAATACTTCTGGTCAGAACTTTGTGCACTGGCATATTACAGGAGCCTCTATGTTGTGCCCGACAGGTCGTTTTGGAATGTACCCGATTACATCAAGGAGGTGACTATCATGCCTCCGTGTCGCATCGCATGGGGAGGGGGGGGGGAAGGAGAAGATAGGTGAAGATCATACCTCCGTAATTTAAGCTATCTGTTGTAAAACTTGGTTATCTACTTATTCGGAAAACTGCGTACCACTGCGTAAAACTTGGTTATCTACTTTCTAATGACATTAGTATTATCTAGTTATTCGTATTATCTAGTATTAACAACACATCCACATAATTGTTAATACACAAAATCTCCTTATTCATCAACAGAATAGAGTGAATATCGGTAAAAAACAAACAAGATTCCCTCTATGCTCGTGACTACACATCCACATAATTGTTAATACACAAAACCTCCTTATTCATCAACAGAATAGAGTGAATATCGGTCAAAAGCAAACAAGATTTCCTCTATGCTCGTGACTCTCTCTCTTGTCTCGTCAACTGTTCCACTTTAGTCATTTCCCACACCTCCACTCCTCCACTCCTTCCACTCCTTCTCTCTCTAAACCACGTCGCATCTCTCAAAATGTCTATATATACTCCTCCTCCTCTTCTTCGTCCTCACACTCCATATTTTTCTAAATTCTCTCTAAATCCTGGGTTTTAGTCTTACGAAGAGAGGATGGACATGAATGGGATTCCTACCCGTTGCCCATGTGGTGGTGATATTCAGACGGATATTACTCTACCACCGAAGTATCGCCACGATTTCGATACCCACCCAGGGCTTAGGTTCTTCACATGCAAGAAATATGAGGTAACTTCCTTCGTTGTATAGTGATACTGTGTGAAACTAAGTTATACTCTGGGGGAAACTTTGTTAATGATGTTGAGTAAAACTTAGATTATACCATGGGTGAAACTTTGTAGGACGATGGGATGCATGTTCGTAAGCCATGGGCTTTGGGTGTTGAGGATGAGGTGACGCGCCTAAGGAGGGAGGTTAATAATATGGCTGAAGATATTGCTAAGCTTAAGAGCCTTATTACCTCTACCTTCCGTCCATGAGATTCTCAAACCGCAAGTTCTTAGTGTTTCCTATCTATTTTCAGTTTATTTATTTCCCCTTTCGGTTACAAGTCTTGTGTCTTTTCCTTTGTTAAGACTTGTATAAGTACTAGGTTTGTTTCAGTCTTATTTATTTCCTCTTTCTTTTGTTAAGACTTATGCTATCATGTTATGTTATGTTAAGTTAATCAATATTATGTTATGTTAATCAATATTATGTTATGCTATGTTAATCGAGAGAGGCGATTATGTTATGTTAAGAACTAAGGTAATTCGAGTCACACTTTTCAAATAAGAACTTCTTACAAAGGGAATTCTCGAGTTATATCTATTACGATTATGTTATTGTATAAAACATTATAAATTCTATTTCAAAGTACTATTATGGAAAGTAAAACCAAAATAACTTTTTTTAAATATTAGGAATACTAATCAAATTAAGAAACAGCAAAAGTAGAACTATGACTAATTTTCGTAAAACTAGTATCATATGTATAACTATTGAACAAATATGAGGAGGGAAATGAAATTAGTTTTGCCGCCTAAACAATTAAAAAAATTTCAAAATTATTTTTTTAAAAAAATTATCGATCTCCCCCCTCAATCTAACCACACAATCTCCCACAATCTCTCTCTCTCCTCCGTAACTTCCCACATATTCCCCTCTCTCTTCCCTCTCTCTATCACGGATTTCCTTCTATCACTCTCTCTCTCAAAAATTTCTCGACACAGACGGAACAATGACGCATCCATACGAGGAGTACAGGACGATGAAGGAAGCGAAGAGAGAGAACGACATGCGGATGTTCGTCAGCGACGCCCATCACGGGATACCTTCCAGGTGTCCTTGCGGGGGAAGAATGGTGCACGAGGTTGCTGCAGACCAAACCTACGATACTTTGCCTGGAAAAAGATTCTTCATCTGTGACAAGTTTAAGGTACTTTATCATGTTCTTCCTTTTCACTACTAGATCTGTTCGGAACTTAGATCTAGGGTTTGTTTGGTTCTGGATTTTACAGAGTTAGGGTTCTATCATGTTCTTCCTTTTCACTATCAGATCTGTTCGGAACTTAGATAGTAATATTAATATCACTAAGTAAAACTAATATTATTGGTTTTATGGTTTCGATTTTATTGTTTATGCAGGACGATGGACTCCACTTCCGTCAACCATGGGTCTTTGGGGTCGAGCAGGAGGTTAAGGATTTAGTGAGGAGTTACAAAGAAATGGCAGAAGAGATAGCTGCGCTCAAGGACCAGATAGCTGAGATAGCTGCGCTCAAGGACCAGATAGCTGCGCTCATGTACCATCCGTGAGAAGTCGGATCTGGTTTTATTTTTTTTGTTGTTTATTCGGTGGAGCTAAGAAGTCTTCTTTTGTTATTTTTTAAGACTTGTAAAAACTCCGTAAGTCTAATCTTGGTATGTTGAATCTTGCTATGTTGAATCTTGATATGTTGTATGGTTGAATCTTGATATGTTGTATGGTTGTTCTTATCTTGTTATGAACCTATCTCTTGTTATTTCTTGTTGTTATGTTGTTGTAAGCTTCAAATTCGTTTTACAATTTCGGAAAACAAACCATTATCTTTGGTATAACTACTAAAACACATCAATATCTGCTGTATAACTAAATTCTTCGGTATAACTACTAAAACACATCAATACTTATATTTGGGTCCGTAATACTAGTACCACTCGATGAAACTTAAAGAAACTAGAGTTTGGAATTGGAATTACAAGACTTAGACAACCACAAAATAAAGACTTGTAACACAAGAATTGAAGCTCTAAAACAGAGGGAGAATACAAAGGATTCCCAACACAAAACACACAATCCAAAACACAAAACACTTAGAGATAGAATTCTTCAAATTTTCTAACAATCTCATCTTCATCATCCACTTTCACTTTCTTCTCGAAATTGCTTTTCATCTCTGATATGGTTTGAGTTAACTGCTCAATCACTCTACTCTTCTCCTCGATCTCATTACGGGCTTCAAGCAAAGCCTGTCTTTGCCAATCTGTACCATCCACTTCATCAAACCAACAGAAGTAATTGCAATGACCTTGCGGATAACGCCGACACCCATAAAATCGTCGACCTGGGTTATCGTCAGTCCAAGATTGCCTTATACGCACCGGTAAGCCACAAAAACATCTCCGAACAGAATTTCGCCTCGTCGTCGACGATCCTGATCCCACTTCCATCTTCACTTTCTGCCTATTCATTTTTTGCCTTCACTTTTTGTATCTGAGAAGAGAGGGATGGAAAGGGAATCCGAGGGAGAGGAACAGAGAGAAGAGATCGAAAGAAAGGTGACTAGAGAGAGAATCGAGAATTTCAGAGAAGAAAGAGGAAAGGAGAGAGGAATCCAAGAGAGAGTAGATGACTGAATCGGATGGGACATGTCCGAGTTTTTAATTATTATATGTATATTAAGACTTTGGTGAGGACATTTTGTAAAATGAGTGGGACTATATTTGGTCCTTAATGAAATCGATAGACATAAACCATTCAAGTTCAGATAGATAAAGCATTCAAGTTTTACAATCCGACATCCATAATAAGTATTCAAGTTTTAGAAATCGAAAGGAAAAGACACAAGTTTAATAAAGAGAAACACAAACAAATGAGATATCTAATTCCTTGAGCTCGAAGCAATGCTACCTGCATAACAAGTTTATAACAAGTTAAGGTTGAAGATATGTAGTAAAAGAAATAACAAGCAAGTTTAAGAAGTGTGAAGGAAGTCAATGGAGAAGACTCACCATTGATTCTGCTGAGGTGGTTGATCAGTAGTTGAGTACACTCCTTTCTTTCCGGACATACACACAGTAATGGAGTTGTGGTCCCGTCTCCAACCACATTGAACACCAACAAGTCATTGTTGGTGCATCTGTTCTCACGACAGAACTTTCTCCATCCTTTGCTGATGTAATAAGCCCCGTCTGCTTCGCTAAATCGGAAGCTCACAGTCCACGCCTTGCCCTCCTTGTTCACAAGTTTGACCTCCTTGCATTGTTGGTTCAATGCAGTACACGACATAGCTTCGACAGGAAGATACTACAAACAAAGAAATAACAGAAACATAAATTTTCATAACTAAAATTGGTGCAAAAGACAAGAAAATTTTACGCACCATTTTGTCGTCCTTTTGATTTGTAGCAGTAACCTCAGCCAAGAAGCAGTAGTCGTATGACATAGTAGGAGCATCATCTCCCTTAACGATGTGAGGATGTGTATACTGAATCTCAGTACAGCTAGGACCAAAAGGAATGACATGAAAGACCATGTCTCCTTCGTGTTTGAAGATGAGGATATCACCGATTCGAAGATCATGTGCTTCAGTGAATTCTTTCCAACCTTTGGTGAGTGTCCTGCCTTCTCGTATCACCTCCCAAATATAATCTGAAGCGTCCGATCTTAGTCTCCATGGTTTATTGATCTGAGCCCCTTGTATGTGTTTTGAGAAGAAGCCAATAGGTATGGTCACGCCACTCTGAAAACCAGGAAGCAGAGGCTTGAAGAAATGAGGTTCATGGGGAGTTGTCATCTGCAAACAAGCAACGAGTTTGAGACTATAAGCAGTGGCACACTAACCGTGGGATATCACTAACTACAAAGCCGTTTACTACATTTTCAATTCCATAGTATATCAATCACTACATTATCAATCACTACATGCAAATACATTTTCTATCACTCAATCGGCTAGTATATCAATGACTACATGCAAATCAATACCTTTTCCGGGGTCGAGGGAGTCGAGAGAGACGAGAGAGCCGAGGGAGATGAGGACGACGAGAGAGATGAAGGGAGACAAGGAGGAGGAACAAATGCTTCTCCGAAAAAGAAGCAGAAGAGTGAGTTTTTTTTCAACGGGATTCGACCGTTAAATGATGAACAAAGGGAAAGAGGAACGGGAAAGAGAAGGAACGGGAAGAAAGAAAGAAAGAAAAGGGGAGAAAGGGGTGATCCAATCGAAATTAGGGTTTTGGATCCGAGTTTAATTTGGAACTTTACCCAAAGAAATGGGTTCCAATTGGGTTTGGGTTCTGGGTTTCCTTCGGTTTTCGTCTAGGGTTATGTTTGGGTAGCGGTTTGAATAAAATTGGTCTGGTTTCTGGATTTCCTTCGGTACAACTAGGTATAACCCGTAAATAACTATACTTACTATGGTTTTATAGTCTTTTGCAGATTATCCTTATTAAATAAAGATAAATAATACCTTCCATTTAGAACGGGTCCTATAGAAATTACTCTTCGACATATAGGGGCATGGAAGCATTTGTTCCAGAGAAGAAGAAGAGGATTAACTCTGGAGCAAATAAGGATGAGAATTGGGGGTTTAGGGTTCTCTTGGGAGTAAATTAAATTTGTCGAAACAACATTAGATTTGGGGTGAAAGAAAGAAAGATGGGAAGCCTAATAATGAAGACGTATTGTCAGTACAACAACATCCCCTCCTCATCCTTTCATCATCATTATTACAGACCTTCCAACAACCCTATCTCTCTCTTCGCCATCACTTCTCCATCCACCGATTCTACTAATGGTGGTGGTTTCAAACAACAACAACAGCAGCAAATCCAATTCGGCGGCCACTTGATCATTCCCGCCGTCGCAGCCGCAGCTTCCGCCTGGTTCTTCCTTCGTCTCCACCGATACCCTCCAATCATCACCACCGCTCCTCCTCCTCCTATTGATCTCGAAGAAGGTGCGATCAAAGAGATCCCTTTGCAGAGCAAGCCAGGTCATGTCAAAGCTCTCCACTTTTACAAGACGAAGCCAGGCACCGTCTTCAAACTCATCCAAGTCTACTCCTCCTCCTACGAATCCTTGAAAGCACGGATTCGCCTGTCGGCAGAGTGGCTAGAAACGGCGAGGAGAGAGTTGGAGGAGGTGGTGGAGAGAGACCCGGGTCGGGTCATGGAGTATTCTCAGGTGGTTGACGAGCTTATGGATCTTCTGAGGGATATGGAGGTTTATGTGGATCAATGCGAGAAGGACAAGGTTAAGGGTTACCTTACATCTTGCAATCGGTTGCTTGCCCGTGTCAGGAGAATGGAAGCTCGGATTCTCAATGCCCTCCAAGACTTTCACGATGACGATGATGATGCCCAACCAGGAGGAGGAGGACACAACAACTAGCTTTAGCAATGAGAGGACGCTCTCTCACTCTTGTCTTGTCACTTGTCATTGCAATTTTTATTTTCCCTTTTCTAAAGAAATTCATGAGAGTTATGCTTTGCTTCTATGAATGAATGCTTCGTTAGCTCTCTAGGATGGTATGTGTTTTTCTTAATAATTTATGTGTCTGTGAGAACTAATAGTTATCTTAAGCTCGATCTAATGTTTCGCTGCTATTCATTCGGCTTATCTTTTGGATTCCACACTCTAGTATTTGTTTAAACCAATGTTGTTGTTCTTGCCAAAATATGTTTTCTTTTTCTTGGTTTGGTTCAGAGAGATATTGATACCTTGGTTTCTTCTTATGTGATAGTGAAACTACAGCTACATGATTTGTCAGTCCAAAGCTTTATAATTTAACATGAATATAGATGGAACATGTATATAATAACTATATTGGACAATGGATTAGACAAATATTGAACTATGTATTGTAGATAGAAACATCAGATTGCATGATCTCGTTTTGGTTGGATGAAAATTCCCTGAGAAGTAACTCAACCTCTTCAACAACACCAAGCTTCTTAAACCACCGAGCCAACACAGCCGAAGCTTCTTTCCCAACCATGATCGAGTCTTTCTCCAGCTCAACTAAGAACCCTAACGCTTCATTGAGCTTTTCTTCCATTTCGTATGCAGAGAGCACAAGAGCCACACACTTGTCAGTAGCTTTGATTCCTGCTTTTCTCATATTCTCAAAAGCCAAACGCGCATTCTGGCTCTGACCCGAGACACTGTAAGCGTTGATGAGGAGTCCACATAGCTTTGCATCAGGAGTGATCCCGGCGATTTGAAGAGCATCAAAAACACGCTTGGATCCAAGGGAATCACCAGACATAGAGTAGGATCTCAACAAGGCCTTGTAAACCTCTCTCCCGGCACAGATGTCTAGGGAGTCCATTTCTCTGAGCAAAGCCTCTCCTTTCTCCGGAGTGCCAGCTCTGATGTAGGCCATAACCATGGAACCGTAGGAACGATAGTCAAGTGGCTCCCCAAGCAATTTGATATCGTTGAAAGTGTCTTCGGCCAAGCGGTGATAGCCTGCCTTGCTGTACGACTGAACCATGGCAGTTAAGGTGACCTGATCAATGAGAAAGCCTCGGTTCTTCATAGCAACAAGAGTATTCTCAGCGTCTTGGATTTGGTTAAGCTTCCCATAGTAATGGATGATCTTGGTATAATCGCGGGGGTTGGCCTCAAAAGAATCCTCGAGCAGCGCAAATTCAGCCACCTAAAAAGAGGAGGAGGAGGAGGAGGAGAGAGAGAGTAAAATACTTAAATGAATAAAATTGAAATCAAATTCCATTCAGACATAACAAGAAGAGAAACCAACCTTGATATAAAAGGGAGAGTGAAGAGTGTTGAGCTCTTTAAGAAGGGAAAGCCAGTCAGCTCGAATGGGCTTCATCCTCCTAACCCAAGCTCCTAACATATCATCGAAACAGCCGCTGCTATCCTTTTCGCTGGAGCAAATGATCTGCTTCATAACCGCTTGACATCGTTTAGACATCTTAACAGGAATCCGACTAATTGCCTCCTCTTGTTCTTCTGTAATATGATTGAATATTCTAGGGCTAGGGCCCTTTTTTTCCTCCTTGTCTACAACCACCGTCGTAGTACAACATTTGCAACAAAAACGAGGAGGACGAGATTCGAGGAATGGGCTTCTTCTTCTTCCACTACTAGCAACAAAGGGGAAGGCGGAGGAGTTCAACACTGCATTACAGCTATAATATCCCATCATTAGACCGACCCACTCTCCCTCAGAGCCAAAGGATCATAGAAATTGTGGGCGGAGGAGCTAAGTTAAAGTTGTTAGTGAGAAGAAAGAGAACGACGCGGATAGACAGACACCAGCGACACCACCCACACATATCATCGACTAGTAATAATTATTGGGCCTGGATTTTTCCTTTCTCATAGGCCCGTTTAGACAACAAGTTTAAATCAGCTCCAATATATTTTGCTATAGTATTAAGTGTCTCTGGTATTAATATAAGATCATCAATATGACTTACCGATGATATAAGTACAGTCCAATTATTTTAATAAGATTGATTAAACTATCGTATTAATCATTTAATAAATAATATTATACAAAAAAACAAAAATATAATTAAAAAATACAAATATACAAATCAAAAAATATTTTCGCCTTTTTAAATGCGGATCAAAATCTAGTTCACCTTTAAAACAGAAAATTTATACAAAAGCACAATTAACGGCGGACGGTCTGTTAATTTTTCTCGACATCTTCTTGGCTTTTATATTCAAAGACACCACTCCAGAATACATAATTTGCCCTAGCAAAAAAAGATCTCAAGATCACTACCCATGAATCCTTTTTCAGCATACTAAAACTATTGGTTCCACTAAGCAAGCAGTATGAACATACCTAAGGAAACATGATTTAAATTAGTGTAGATATAGTTCACTTTTCAGAATCGCCATCCACATTCTCATGGTAAAAATAACAGCGGTAGCCTGATAAGGATTACCACACCATAGGAATTATCAAATGGATCCATATTACAATGTATGTACATGCAATGCCTCCAAAATCCACAAGACCAAACTCCACATGCAAAACAGAAAGATGAATGAACGAATATCCATATAAAACACAGCAGCACAAAAACAAAATTAATACGTACAAGTCTAACAAGAGTTTCACTGTTCTTTCACGGTGTGCATCGCTTGCCAAAGCTCCTCATCTTTGATGGACATCTCTTGTTGTTGCTTTATGAGTAACGCATAATCTTCAATTTGGTTTTCAACAGCGTCAGACTTATAAAACCTTGACAATACACAATGCCTCTACGAAAACATAAAAAAAACAACATAACAATGAGTTCATGAAAAGGCCTAAACATGCACTCTCAACCAAAATCACATCAAAAACATACCTTTTGCTCCTCCTTCATATTGCTGCTTGAGTTAATGTTTATGCTTGAATCAACGTCCATCAGCTCTATAAAACATGTGAAACACTAAAGCATCTACAAAACCGAGACAATTGATATTCAATTATTACGTACTTTTTCAACCAACAAGAGGCACTCAGCCATTAGCCACATTGTTTTCCCGTCTTTGAATGGCTTGCCATTGATGAGGTTCCCATTGAAGAAAGTGAAGTGTTGCTTTCCGCTTATCAATACCTTGCCGCCGAGAAAACTGACAATATTTTAAAAAGTCATATAATCATAGAAAACTTGAACAAAAAACAAAAGTTATGATGCACAAATGTAACACAATTCATATAGCAAATGGTGAACTATGGTTGCAAATAAATAGAATATGAATGCAGATAATCATGTCCTAACTTGATAAATCTCTCATAGTAAATACTTGATAAAATATTTGCTAAATCTTCCTAACTTTAAATCTCTCAAATTTTAAATTATAGGATTCAACCTAAATTCATGTCCTAATAAATTAGTTTTAAAAGAAAACAATATTCTACTTCCCAAAAGCTTTGAGAAAGGAAATGTGGTCGGATGATATGTAGCCGGAGGAGGGAACAGTGAAACATTGTGGAGCAAGAATCTCTAAAATGGGGGTGTTCGTAGGAGGGAAAGGAGGTGTTGAGAAGACGACATGCAGTTCGATTCCTGCAATATGTCTGGCGAGTGTTCGATCCTCCATTCTCATCATCTCCACCGATCCGGCTCACAATCTCAGTGACGCCTTTCATGCATTATGCAACGTTCGTTTGTGTCTTCATCCCTGAGTTCTTGTCTCTCTATGAAACGGAGAGATACGTTTAGGAACTCGCAAAATTTGAGATCGACACCCATAACATTATCATCAACCAAGTACTATATAACTTGTCTCTCTTGTCTACTACTAGATGTGGAATCCAAGTTGCTTAGAGCAAGGATGCGAATGCAGCAGAAGTACCTTGATCAGTTTTATATGCTATACGATGACTTCAATATCACCAAACTTCCTCTGCTTCCCGAAGAGGTAACTGAAGGAAACATTAACTAAATAATAGATCCAAAGACTCGTTTTACTCTGGAGATTATTTTTAAACATGTGGAATGTGGAATGTGGAATGTGGAATGTGGAATGTGGGATGACAGGTCACAGGGGTGGAAGCCTTAAAGGCATTCTCGGATAAGTTCTTGACGCCGTATCATCCCACCACAAGCAGAAGCAATGTAGAAGATCTGGAGCGGAAAGTACAAACATTGAGTTTACAGCTGAAAACAGCTGAAGAACAACGGATCAAGAGTTGAGGAGAAATATAAAGGCTTTGTTCTATCCTTTTAGAAGAAAATCTAAAGTTTCTTTATCTTTGACCAGATTCTCTCGAAATTCATTTGCTTCCTACATGGCGTCTTCTGGATAGAGGGATCAGACATAATAATCTTTTTCCTTCTTTTACTGTTTGTGCAGTGTTTTTATATATATACGACAAAGACTGCGTTTCGTTTTTTTTTTCTGTCAGAAAGGAATAGTAAGGAATAGTACTGAAAGGGTGTTTTCATCTTAACCAAAATAAATGTGGTGTTCTTAATCAAAGAACAAAACAAGAGTATAGGTGTGTCCCTTACTGATGAAACTCAAAACATGGTGGACGAAACTTCAAATACATTAACCAGTTTGTACACCATTAATATGAATCATTTTTATTCTTTGTATACCCCCCCCCCCCCCAACCAATGTTTAAAAGTTATAATCATCAACCAATTTTCAACTCTCAATAAATAAATATCCACAACCACTGTCTGGTTCAATATTTGTATGTCAAATGGTTAGATTCTCCTGGATGGCTATGAACGATCCAACAATGTTACCTCCCACGTCCGGGAACGCCTCACTCCCAGGTAGTGGTCGGACTTTGCCTTTCCGATCCACTTCCACTGGATACTTCAACAGATGTCCTCTCATGTCTGACACTTCTTCAGCTGCAAACTGTTCCCAGTTCCTCTCCCCCATTGTTCTCACTTTCCTTACACATTCTATACTCTCTGGTTGCGTGAAGCAGTCATCTAATGTTGCCATATGCTCTGCCCACAGCGACATTCTGTATCCATATATCTGCACACACACAAAAGAACAAGCCAATGATCCAGACTCTAGAACCGGAATAAAATCAACTCGTAACTCTCTATGTGATTAATTAATCGGGATGTACCTGACCCCTTGGACCAGATTGTTTTCTTGCCCATGTATGCTGTGGCTGATATGCTCCCATTGCAATCTCTGTATCTCTTGTGCCTTCCATTGATCGTTGGTTTATATTTGCCGATCCAATTACTACGTATTCATCATCTACGACCATCCCTTTCGAGTGAACATAGATCATAAATCTTCTGCTTTTCCGACTCAATGCCTGCCACACAATTATCAGGAATCATCTTCTCAACAACAATTTATATGGCAGTCTCTGATTCAGTTTATTACCTGAGGAGTGTTTGCGTTGCTTGGACTTCCTGTTCCCGAGTTATCGATTCCATCCACCATTTCTCTGTTGCCAAGACAGAAGAAATTGAGGTAATCTTGTGGGGAGAATGCTCCCTCAAGTCCGGTCTCCACTAACGCCTTGTAGATAGTCTCATACATCATCTGCATTGTCTTGTGCTGCAACGATTGACATTCAGTGTTTCAATATTCTCTACTTAGTTTCGTGATTTCTAGACAATCAAGAGCAAATTGTTAACTCAGAAATATATACCTGCCAGTACAGAATCCTCTGGGTAGCAGCACCAGTTGGAACACCTTCTGGCCACATTGGAATGACTATATATGCAGCAAAGCGTTCATTTGCCCTAATCTTTTCAGCTATCTTCAACGCAATTTCCATCGGAATCAAATTATTAGCACCTACACAACAACATTGTATAGCAACGTTGAGTGCCAATGCAATTCCTTAAGAAAAAGTGAGCTAAAATGCTTTGTACAAAGTTAAGAAGTAGATGGTAGACAATAACAATTTAGTAGATGTGGTAACACGTGACACAATTTAAAGTACACAGACAAAATTTTATGATGCCTATCCTAGGCTACCTAGGATAATGAAATCATCATTGTAAGAGGAAAAAAATAACTTAGGGTTCTTCATATTCTTGAAATAAACAAGTAGAGACATGTTACCGAACCTATGTCCTTGTGCGCATTCCAGTTGTAGGACGACCCGATGAAATACTGATTCTCAATATATATGAAGTGTTGGGCTGCACGAATTGCCTTGACATACGCTGTGTGTATGCTCATATCAATGAGTACGTTCTTCCCACACACCAAGTTCTATCCAAAACAAAAGCTTTTCATGGATTAAATTTTTCGAAATATTCAAGTACAATACCTAAAGAGTTTAAAGTCACCTTGCATGTAGCATCTTTTGGATCCTTTGGGAAACCTTTTACAGAGTTTGAATCGATTGAACGGAAAATCTGAATCAAACCAGAAAAACATCAGAGCTTAGCCTTCTTAATATGAACCACGACTATATATTACCAACATACGAAAGAATAGTCTTCCTGGACAATTTCTTTTGGCCAAATTTCAAAACATGTATGATAGTGTGACTTATTTCATTGACTGTGCATGAGTCTCAATGAAACCTCTATATAAATAAATGTAATCCTGAAAGACTCATTTCATATCGATGGCTAAGATATAAAGAGAAGAAATAAATACAAGGAAACTGATGTCAGACGTTATGTTGCGAAACGAGTCTAGTCACTAATTAGCATATGATCAATCAAGATAGCAGACACATATTGGTTGGTTTCACCTAAATGCTTAAAGTTCATCAACTCTTTCTATTCATCTCTAACTTTAATGCAATGGTAAAGACGGTAAATCATGGTTTCATTAAAATACTAAGCCACTCAGGTCTTCTTCTAGACAGTATCAGTTTTGATATTCTTACCTGAACATGCCAAGCCTCAGGATCGTTCTCGCTAATAGTAGGGGTATCCGAAACTCCCACTATATCTGGAATCCTATCGATCCTCAACAACGCATCATCATAGGAAGTCTTAAACTTCTTGATCCCGCTAGGCTTCGCAGCCTTCAACCACCTCTCCTCGAAGTTGGTTAGCACATCATACGCAGCTGGACCATCAATCTTACTGTGCAAGTCATGCCACGGCTCTCTTGGACATCCAGAAAGGTTTCCCTGATGAGATGATGACATTTTTAAATACAACAAAAAAAAGCAAGGTGATCCCATCCAGAATAAAAAAATTGGGTACCATAAGTTTATCAATCTTCTAGCTCATTAAATTTTTTGTTTACAAATGATAAAATCCAATAGGAGGAGCTATGCAACTATGCAAGAATGTGAAGAGCTCAAGAAAAGGATTTGGAGAATGTTAAGAAGACAAGTCCTTTTGTAAAGAATCATAAACTAGCTATCTGGTTATATATGATACAGAGATCGTATTTTCAGAGGGCAAAAAAAACGGAGTTCGATCCTAGCTATCTTTCAAGGTATAATAACTACGTAACTGGCAAGAAAGCTATGCAATATTCCAAAACGAAAGAGGATATTAAAAACTGTACCGTAAAGGTGGGGTTGTGAAAATCATCTTTATGAATTGTTTGTAGTGTCCTAAACAATGGATGTTGAGGAGTGTCATATCGGCCATCACACAGATCAAGCCCACCGACGAAAGCTACAATTTTCCTTCTGTTAGCACCAGCATCTGCATCCACTATTACGTTTTTTTGGTGGTGTGTATAGATTGTCCCAACTTCCTGATAGAACAAATTTTAATTAGAAGCTGGATACCTAGTTTAACACACAAAATAAAAGAAAGTGATACTCTACCCTCTGCTTGACCCAACTATGTCGCTTTCCAGCATTACGGGGGCAGAGCAGTACTTGAACTGAGGAGTGCTTGAAGAAACGGCGTGTCTCCTCATCATGGGTGGCCATAACACCATCCTGTACAGTTACCAAGATGAGTCAAAAGATAAAAGTAGTATGATATACCAAACAAAGATTTCAGATTATGGTCCTTTCACTTAATGATTTACAAGGAAAATTGTTAATAACAAAAAAAAACAAGAAATGTCAAGAAACAAGAGCCATAGATAAATGAAACTCTAAATATGTCAGAGACTTCTACACACCAGATATGAAATAAATATAGGAAATATTAATCAGAAAAATAAAGAAGAAGTGGTAACGTACTGTTTTATAACCCAAGATGCTACGTGAAGTTGGATCATCCCAAACTAAAAGCAGGACTCTAACACCTTCTTGGGACTTTGATCTTAGGAGCTCACCAAGAGTACATGCTGACGCAGGACCCACTTTATCCCGAACGAGCCTAACTTTGTGCCATACAGACCAACCAGTGATATAAATTAAACGCCTGGCCTGGCGTATGGCATCAAACATATCATGCCAACACTTGCCATGTTGGTAAGACATTCCATTGTCTAGTCTAATACCAGGGAGCATCCCTTCAGGGACATGTGCATCTTGGTACAAGGTCACAGTTCCTCCTTTTCTAAGCGGAAAATAAGTTCCAGGGACGCCCTGGTAGTCAGGACCTGCCCCAACACCATGATGATAAACACTAAGCTTCTCCATAGGGGTATACTGGATGGATAGTGATAAATTAGCACCAGGTTTACAAGGCTTGCCGTTACTGCTTAGAATAGGAAAAGTGCCTTCAATTTTGGCGCCAGAGTAGATCTGTTCGACAGGTATTGTAACCAAACCAATAAGCTGAGAACCAACAACATCACTGTCTTTAACAACAAAATGAACCTCAGCAGCATGATGAGCAACGGGGACATAAAAATGCTGCATCCAGACAGGGTTTTCACTGTTACTCATAACATAAGTTCTTCCAATAACAGCACCAGCGACAGAAACAGAAACGTAAGGATCACTGGTAATTTTCCTGTTGAGCTGGCCACCAAAAACGTCACCGAGAGTCTTGTGGAACATGTCCATGTTAGGGAGGTTTTTGGCATGATAGATCCAGATGTCAAAATTACCATGCAACAAAAGGACCTTCAAGGAACCTTTACCAAAGAGGGTCATACGCATGTCAACAGCATGAGGGGATTCAGAAGAAGCATAGCCGGAAGTAGAGGAATCAACACGGTCTAAGATAGGGAGATGAGAGTTGCTAGGGAAGGAGCTGTTAGGGTAACCATACAAATCAGCAGGACGGGGTTGCCAGGAGTTGGAAGGGTAGGAAGACAACTGAGGTTTGTCAGAAATGCGGAGGCCACCAAGATTAAGGTCATCGACAGGAGGATAAGAGGAAGAAGAATTGCTTGCATTGTCTTGAGGCACAGAAGTGAGACAGTCTTGCCTACGGTACTCTGGATAGGCTTGAGTTTTAGAGGGAAGAGGAGGAGGAGGAGGGTCTTGGGGTTTAGTTTCAGGAGGGGGGTATTGGGCAGGATCTTGATAGGAGGAATAGTGAGGAGGAGGAGGAGCATAGGTGGGCTGGGGATGAGAAGGATAAGGAGAAGGGTAAGGAGAAGGTGGGTAGTCGAAAGAATGGCGGTGATACTCAGGAGAGGATGAGGAGGAGGATTGTGGAGGGTAGTCCAGTGGGCCAGAATGAGAGCCAGAAGCGTGCTGATGAAGTGGAGGGGAAGCATATGGTGGTGGAGGTTGGGTTGCGTAAGGAGGTGGAGGGTAAGGATAATAAGGTGGTGGTGGTGGAGGGTACTGCTCTGAACCGGGAGGTGGTCTGTAAGGAGCTGCGGGTGGGTATGGATAAGCTGGGTATGGGTACTGCGGGTAAGGATACGGATAACGTGATCCATAATTCTCCATTTTTCTTCTTTTTACACTTTAACAACCACTCGGATCTGGTGACAACAATTCAAAATAACCAAAAATTAAGATCAATCACCAGCAGAATCAAATGTGTATTGTATATAGAGAGAGACAGACAACACTCGGATCACCAGCTGGGACAAAAACAATTCAAATCAAAATTAAAGATCAATCACCGCAGATTCAAATGTTCATTATAGCGATTAACTCGAGAGAGAAAATGGATATTTGTATTTCTTCCGAAAACAAAGGGGTTTGCGATTATTTTAAACGAAACTTACATTTCTGTGAAGCAGAGCAATGGTTTGGGGGGACCTTCGGAGAAGAAACGCACAGATGAGATTAGGAGGAGGATTCGAAGCAATAAACTCCCAATTAACGCGTCTTTCTTTCTTTCTTTTTTCCTCTTTCGTCTCTCACGACGTTAACGCTGAAACAACCGGCTATTCCAGTACTTAATTTAGCGGATCCCATCTTTCCCGCTTTGCCACGTGTATTATTTATTATTCTATCTGCTTTTCTGTCCGAAATATTTATCTACTTCTACTTATGAATGTGAGTATTTTTGAGAAATATATATATATAAATGTGAGTTGGTTCTTATAAATAATCTGTAAATTTTATAAATACTTTTAACCATGATAAATAACTTTATAAATCTTATAATAATTTAATTTATCCCTATAAATAATTTCTCTATATCTCTAAATCGTGTGCGAACTTTACAAAAAATTAACAATTATGACATATTAATATTTATATATATATATAGATATAAAACCACTATATCAGTTTTTATAAATTGATTTCAAACATTATATAATTTAATAAATGATTTCTGAAGAATGAATTGATAAATCATTACATACAAATATACAATGTCTATAGATTTCATAATTAATTACTATAGTCATGTAATATTTTGGATTGTTTGGAACAAAATATTTGTGAAATTTATTTATTTTTTAATAAAATAAACTAAAATTAAAATAATCAACTATTATATATAACAATTTTTATTATACTTTATCTATGATTGACGTATTGTAAAAAAGAACTTGGTTTCTATTTTAATATATAGTAAAATATTTTGCTCTATTGTTTTTTATCTGCAAGCCCGTAATAGAATCAGATCTCGAAGTTAATAATACCATGGTTGATTTTTCCAGCCAAATATATTATGACCTTTCTTTCGAAGCGAAAGAAGGAAATATAAATATGCATAGATAGTTTTCCTTTAACAGAATTCATAGATTGTTATTCTCAAAATCTTACAACCTACGGTAAGCTTTTGTTCATCAAATATTGAAAAAATCACACAATTGATTTCTTTGGGTAATAAATATAGGCAGTAAAAAACAGAATATTACTCCCACGTCACCGCAATTGGGCTTCTGACCTTGTGCTTATCAGATATCCAAACCAAAGCTCCAAATGAAGAAGTTGAGTCTCTTGATGCTTCAGCAACAAACGTCACCGTATAACTCAGCCTCTCACGAACCTTTTGGAACTTGAGAACCTTGGGCTCCACCCTCACCTCCACACCTTTTGGCTCCTCAACGTGAGCCATATACTCACACGCCGGCGGCCCAACGTTCGTCACAGTCCTCTTATATGATCTCACCGCTTTCAACTTCGCGCCATTCGCCAAGTTCACCGCGAAGGACGGATAGTTCAAATCACCAGGAGTAGCAGGACACGTGTAATTTGTGCCTGAGAATAAGAGTATTCTCTCGCCCGTGTATTTTAAGCTGCACAAGTAGTTCAGATAGTCCACGTCTGATAGGTCGTATACGAGCCCCGGATCTACGGCTCTCGTTGGATCCACGTGTCCCGCTCCAAAGTCAAAAGCTGTTGCCGCCGAATTGGGGCCCGCGCCCACATCTCCGATCGGTTGATTCCTGTTGTCGGTGGTACTCGCCGTCGTCAAGAGCGCCGATTTAATCATCGCCGGTGACCAGTCTCCGTGAACGGATTTGATCAGAGCGGCGATTCCGCTGACGTGGGGACAAGCCATGGAGGTTCCAGAGATAATGTTGAACTGGACGCGCCTCGGGTCTGATCTCAGGAGGCTAGGGCTCGAGTACGGCGACCAACCGGCTAAGATGTTCATACCGGGAGCTGCAATGTCCGGTTTAACTATTTCCGGTCCGGCGACACTAGGTCCCCTGGATGAGAACGCCGCGACCATCGGAGCTCTTGCACCGTACGTTGTTCCTCTGAATCCAATTGACGCGACGGTGGCGTTTGCCGCACCGCCTCCGCCGACGAGATACTTCAGCAAGACGATTCCGTCAGAATATCCGATAGAAACCGCCGGTAAAACGTGAGGATCGGCTAAGAGCTCCTCCCCTTCCGTCTCTCTGCTCACCAGAAGCATCGCTACGCCTCCCTTCTGTTTCACCTCTTCTCCCTTTGCGGTTCTGCCGCCGGCTCCTCTCAAGCAAACGACTATTTTACCCTCGACAAGCTCTCTCTTGAGCGAGTTCCTAATACAGAACTCGGCCCCGCTTCCTCCTCCGGCCGTTGTGTTAAACACTAATGACAGATTCTTAAAATCTTTCCCTTTATACAAGGACGATCCAACTAATTTTTTACCGGTTCCAATCCTGACAATCGCCGGAAACGTTCTGTCTGTATAACTAGCGGCAACGGTCATCAACCAAGGAGCTCCGTTACTCACTGTGGATTTAGCTGGACCCGAGTTACCTGCAGAGCAAGAAACGAATATGTTCTTCTGCATCGCTCCAAACGCGGCGATCGCGATGGGATCGACGTAAAAGGGACGTGAAGAACCACCTAGCGAGAGAGAAATCACATCGACACCGTCTAAGATGGCTTGGTCAATCGCTGCCAGTACGTCGGTGTTTGCGCAGCCTAACGCCCAACAAGCTTTGTAAGCAGCGATCCTCGAACTAAACCTCATCCCCGAAGCGAAACGGCCTTTTGCTTGCCCGTAATAATTCGCTTTCCGGACAATGGCTCCGGCAGCAGTAGATGCCGTATGCGTCCCGTGTCCTTGTGCGTCTCGTGCTGACCTATATTGAATCACTTGGTCACGCTTTTTTGTTGTAATGAAAACACACTTAACGACCAAAAGAAAAATGAG
This sequence comes from Hirschfeldia incana, assembly GCA_026261945.1. NCBI lineage: Eukaryota > Viridiplantae > Streptophyta > Magnoliopsida > Brassicales > Brassicaceae > Hirschfeldia > Hirschfeldia incana. Next base: position 4,640,530 of record JABCMI010000028.1, on the reverse strand, counting down.
AATAAGGTCTTGTATGGATCTTGATTATAATTTTTTTGCATGTAAAATTCTATGTTTTTCTTGGCATCCTCTATATATTAATCCTGAAACATTACAACATGTTTTGTAGCCATGTGTTATTACCAAAATGATTTTTAGAAATCTTTAAGAAAATAAGTTGGTCCATACAAATATATATTATATTTTTTATTAAACTAATTATCACATTGATTATTGGTTTTAAATTATTTCCTTATATAAAAGCTACGAAATTACCTAATATGATTAATGTATATGTGACAATTAATGATTGTAAATCATACATATTTGATAAAAAAAATTATATCATTTACATTTTTATTTATTTATATTATTAAAAAATAAAAATCACATTAACATATTTTAAAAAAAATAGATTTCTCATACATATTATATTTTGAATTTCTTAAAACGTCTATAAATTACAAAAAATGGTAAGATGTTATTAAGATGTTATTTTTTAAAACAGAATCCGATCTGAAACGAAATATTTTGGATATTGAATATATCCAAACCATATTTATATACTTAAGTATATTAATTATTTTTAGAATTTAATATCTAAAAAAATATACAAAATATATAAAATGTTATTCAGTTGTCCAGAATACTTGGAAATATATACAAATAGTTAAAAATACATGTTTAAAAATAGTTAAATGATAATCAAAATACCAATACTTCAAATATCTATTGATTTCCTATCCGAATATTGAAGCTAAACCAAATTTTATGTTAAGTTTAAGTATTTTATCTTACATTATACACATTTATATGTTATAAATAATTTTTTTTTATTTTTATATTTTGAGAAATTTAACGTATATATGAATTTTATTTTATTTTTAAAAAAATTAAATGAGTTATCTGAGTCCAAATCCAAACCAAACTCGCAGATCCAAACCTTATCGAACTCACAAAAAATCGAAACATAACTAAACCGAACTAAACAAAACCGAACCAAATGGTATCCGAATGTCCACCCAAAATCAAATGTAAAAAAAAAAATCTTGATAACAAAATACGTTCTATAATTGAAATATTTAAATATAACATATTTTAAAGGACTCATTCCACGCATGGTGCGGATTATCATCTAGTTATAATTATTACCACATATATAAACAAATAGAGACAACAATGTGATATCAATAGTCATCTAAATTAGAGTGCTATGCTATATAATACTATATTAATTAATTTTTTGAACTCATATGTATATCTAACCTGAAATCAGTGGTTTCGTTGATTTTTCCGACGATGGATTCGTAGCCTTTGTAATACGCGCTAGCTCCAATGATCTTCTTGTTACACGACGAAGAAGAGAAGTTTGTCCCTTCATCGCACGATCCTCTCCATCTAGACGGGACTGGAGGCATGTGCGTGTCTCGGAAGCTCACGTGTTCCGGCGAGATCCCTGTGTCCACAAGGCCGATGATAACGTCCGAAGATAGACTCGTCTCGTTCCAAACTCCGATCCCGAACTCGAGACCAAGAAACTCGTAAGAATGTGTTGTGTGTAGAGATAAGAGCTCGTCCGGATAGGCCGAGATAAAACCTTCTGAGTTCTTCACTGTCTCCAGCTGGTCTTCGGTGAGAGTCGCGGAGAAACCGGACATGGCACTTTCGTAAATATAGTGGATCTCAGGGAAGGCAAAAGCATTGTCGTCTTGGATATTATTTTCAGTTTGGAGTGAATTCAGAAGTGAAGATACGATGTGTTTGGTATTGGTTTTGACAGTGTGGATCACGTAGGTTTGTTTAAGGGAGGAAGCATTTGATGTGAAGAAAAGGAAAAAGAGAAAGAGTAATGATCTGATGAACATCATGGGACGGTTGTCGTAAAAAAGGAAAGAAGAGCATTAAAAGAGGTTGATGGATGTATCTATGATCTCGTCTCTATGTTGTATATAAACACATAAAAAGATATGGGGTTGACGTGTGAATACTGTGGAGCTGTAAGCTGAGGAAAATGTGACCTCAAAAGGAAAAGAAAATATGTTTTTAAGTTTTAACTCAATGAAATACGTGATATATGAGTTGTAACTGTCGCTGTTATGTGCGTTTGTTACATAAATGTTGGCTTTAAGAGTGGGTTCATTTATATTTTTACCAATAAAAGCAAGCATATATTACACGTATTGATTAAAATACAACGAAGAGTGAGGGATAAGTTAATTCAGCCTTTGATATGTAAAATCATTGGTTGAATTTGCTAGAAAAATCACAATTAAGCTGAGTTAATATCTCCATTGCACATGCTTATGGGTGGCATGCAAGTCGTAGTGACTAGTGAATAGTGATAATTTATAACTCCGCTGTGATAATTTCAGCATATATATTAGCTAGTAAATACTTGTGTTATTGTGATTAACGTTGAAGAAAAGTTGTTCGAGCTTAGGTGGGTTCAAGAAATATAATAATACGAGAAAAATCAGGTAGTGGTTTGATATTTTGAAGACGGACGGGGGATGCAGCTTCCACCGCCGGTAGGTGGGTAATAAATGAGGGAGACAATGCCATAATAATTGGGGCGTGACTTAATAGTACTCATAATATGTTTTCTCACCTCTTCAATACTTTTACACTACTTCTTATGATTCAAATCATTGCTTGTTCACACTTCATTCACCCTCTATCTCTCTTTCAGAGCATCTCTTTTGTCTTGGTTGGCTTTAAAGCCAAGTTGGAACACGTAAGCAACAACGACCAACTTTGTTTTTTTTGTAAGTATTTTTGCTTTCTACTCCAGTGAACGTGAGAGAGATATTAATCGAATCTTTCCCAATTTAATTCGACAATACATTAACGAGGAAGGAGATGTAAAATACACCAAATAATTGGATCTTCACAAGATCTTCTTCTATACACCAAGAAGGTCTTGGACGATCTAAAGTCTTCACACTGAGTGATGAGGACCTCAAGTCAGTAGCTTGACCACCAACTCATGAGATCAACCATACAAGCTACATTGGAGTCAGCAGTGACATAGGTGTACTCAAAGAAGTATATATCTTTTCAACCATGAGAAGTTTAACTGTGAAACCAGTTGCTATATATTCTTAACTCAACCAGAGCACGCGACGAATTCGTTTCATACCAAAAGGAGTAATGGTTTAGGAGATATGTCATTTACAAGTCAGGCTATCTGCATTGCATCTGACCTGGTTCTATTTAAGAAAAAAACATTCCTTGCTTAAAGAGTGTGCAACTCAAACCCACGTGTGGAGACCAAGAGATCATTCATTACTTCTTAGGTCTGTTGGAGTTTCTACCATGCACCAGATTAAGGAGATTCTTTCACACCAAGACTTGCCATATTTGGACCAGATTTGCAATCAAAACCCAACAGCTAGTTTTCTACACTATTGGCTGTGATTTGGCGATTTGTTTCATCAACCAGAAGCTCCCAAAAGTTCCTAGGATATTCCCAAAGTTATCAAGATACAAGAAGCTCATTACATTTTCCATTTAGGCCGAGATTTTATCATTAAAGCCTAACAGCTAATTTTTCTTGCTTTCATTATGTTTCCATTTTCTTAGCTTTCTAAGTCATTGTACTGAGCATATATAAGCTCACTAGTTGTTTCATTGTAACACACAAATCTTTTACCTAAGAAATAATAAACTTTTCAGTTTCTTTTCTTCAAAATCTTTGCGTCTTTGAGTTTTCTCGATCACCAAGCCTAGTGTGATTCACTTGTCTTATTGATTGACGAATTCAAGTGCTTTTGGATTCAAGTATTCCCCTTCCTGGTTGATTGTGGAATCAGTCAACACCATGTTCTGTCCGAGATCATCATCATCACTCCCATCGAGCCGGTTTTATATAAGCTGACTAGATCGATTAGAAGAACCACCCCTCTTGTTGGATCGATCATCAATTTAATCCAAGGTTCTTGTAATTCCTTGACAGCTTAGGAGTTAGGACTGCATCACTGAGTAACACAAGATAAGCTGCTTTGTTTGTTTTTCAATTTAAGAGTTTTTTTACCCAATTTTTTAAAAAAAAATAAATGGTGCTGCCCAGGATCGAACTGGAGACCTTTTGCGTGTAAGGCAAACGTGATAACCACTACACCACAGCACCTTGTGACTTTAACTTCCAGTTGTTTTAATTAGAATTTCGTATCAGAAAAAAGCTTGTTAAGAAAAACAGCACTTATGAAAAACAAAATTTAAGGTTTGGTCTTAATCGGGAGAGAAGAGGATGAGTGTGTTAATATTAATAACATCAATTTATCAGTAACCAAACTTTTGCACCACAAAGACAATGAATCACTACCATTTACATATACATATATTCCCGCTTTTGGTCTTGTTGTAACATTCCGGAACGAAACACACCCGAGGGACTATTCTGATGTTTTGCCAACCAAAAGTTTCTTCTCTTTTGATAGCTAGCTACAACTCTCTTTAGTCTGGTTCTTCGCAACAGCCAAAAAAACAGCTGAATCTAATCCCACAAAACAAGGTGAACTCTGCATCCACTGGCAAGAGGAAAATGCTGAGGAAGTCCCATTCAGCACCTAACGTCATCTCCTGAGTTCGATGAACAACAAGCTGTCGATGACACTTGATAATCTCCATATAAGAAGGAAGTAAGTAGAACAGAGATCCAATGTTTTTTTTTTCTTATAGTACTTACTCACTGTCTCTTTTGTAATGTAAAATTGTTTTATTTGTAATTCTCCAAAATGACAAAAGCTTTTCTAAACCTTTTCACCGGAGAATTCAAAAAAAAAAAAGTAATCTACTATCTATCCATGGAATTGGTAGATAAGATCCAAAGCTCGCAACTTGGATGCATTTGGGTCCGAATCGAACTGCCCATAATAATCACGGCTACTCCTCTCTTCCGTCGCCGAAGTCTCCACCACCGCAGACGACGGAGACAGTGGCCGCTTCTTCGCTCTCTTGTTCCTTATAAAACACTCTCTCATCTTCTCCTCCACCTTCTCCACCGCATCAGCCTCGCCGTCTTCTTCTTCCTCCTCTCCTAATTGCATCGGATCGACGGAGGAGACAGAGTTATCAGATGGCGGCGACGGCGATGGAATGGTGGACAGGAGCAAGGCGGAGAGGCGATGGTGGGCTGTGCGGAGAGATGAGGAGATTTGAAGGAGCTGGTTTCGTTCCACGGTGGTTCCGATTTGATGAGACATGAGAGTTGCTTGCTCCAGCGATGCTATCAGCTCTGCTACTTGCTCTCTGTTTCCCATTGCCTTTCTCTCTCTCTCTCTAAAACTTGTCCAGATATTTTATGTGTTTAGAGAGATTCTTTAAAACAGTACGGGAGTTACGGCAGCAAGTAGCAGAGTTTGGTCGGAGGAATACTGCTTTTTCATTACTGGGCCTTTTCTTTTTTTTTGTAAATGGGCTTTACTTGTGCAATTAAACACTTATTAGCGAGGTTTGTTATCTGTTTCCTATTTTCTTTTTCTTCTAAATTGGATCTCTTCAAATCCAAATCCATGATTCAAAGATTTGTTGCCAGATGAAAAGCTCATTAATCATCTGTTTCTTTTCTTTTGACAACAATCATCTGATTCTATATGGTCGTCCTTTGCAATAACACCAGAGTGAAAAAAAAAGTTGTTAATGAATTATGTTTGATACTTTATGTTTGGCTTTATGTAATCATTTACATTGCATGTTCACTTCTTCCCCAGTCGTTTTATCTTTATAACAAATAAAGTGTCCAACGTGTGGCTTTGTGTGTGTGAGGGAGAGGGTTTTTGAGGATGTATATATTTTTTCTGCATTTAACGATCTGAAAAAAAATAATAAGTAGTTTAAAAGCGATATCACATGGCCAAATTGAATTTCAAATTATTGTTACGATAACATAATCAATCATATAGCACATTCATGCTGCATGAATCATGCATTCACTCTTCAAATAAGTGTATATAATAAGTAATTATCACAATCTCAAGTTACTCACCAAATGTAGTGTTGTTTTTTTTTTGTTTGGCGATTCAAGAAGAGTTTACCATTCTCATTTGAAAGATACTAGTTGCCAATATATACATACAGGTTTTTGATTAGAAAAATACTAACCACAGTTTCTTTATAACTTTTTAATGATCAGATAGGACGAGAATAAAGAATCATGTCACGTGAATCAACCATTGTTTAAAGATATAATAAGAGTTGTTTGTGTGTTTGTATGCCGAAGTAGCTACTCTTGAAAAACGGGAATTCATCCAAAAAAATACTGAACATGGCAAGAATAGCCAAAATAAACACGAATATATTGGCTGGCCAAAAAATCACTGAACTATATTTGACTTTAAACTTTAATCAATAAGTTATCGCTGACTTGCCAAATTAAGCACACCGTTACAGAATGAGTAAACGGCGTTTGATAAAGTCGTTAAGTAAAACGACGTCGTTTTGAGATGGAATGAAACGACGTCGTTTTACCTATTTTTTATTATCAAAAATATGTTCATCCTGCGGGTCGAACCTGTGACCTCACGGTCAAATAACGAGGTTTCTTGCCACTAGACTACTGGCACTTTTAAGAATATCTCAACATATTTTCTTTTATTGAGTATCAAACAAATCTCTAAAAATCTAAATTCTTTTAAAAAAATTCCAAAAAATCTTAAAAATTCAAGAAAATTTTGAAAAAGTAAAACTAAAATTGAAATTATAAATATATTTAAAAAAAAATCAAAACATTAAAATTTATTTTATAAAATTATTATTAGTTTTAAAACATTAAAAAATTCAAAAAAATTCAAAAACAATTGTGAAAAAGTAAAATCTAAAATTGAAATTATAAATATTTTTTTTTTAAAAAAATCAAAACATTAATAATTTTTTATAAAATTAAATATTATAAATAATAATTTTATAAGAAATTAAATATTATAAATATTATTTTTATAAGAAATTAAATATTATAAATATTAATTTTATAAGAAATTAAATATTATAAATAATTTTTTTATAAAAACATTATATTTTTCACAATATTTTTTTCAAATTTTTTAATTATTTAATGTTTTGAAACAAAATTAATTTTATAAAATTAATTTCTTATAAAATTAATATTTATAATATCTAATTTCTTATAAAATTAATATTTATAATATTTAATTTTATAAAAAAATATTAATGTTTTGATTTTTTTAAAAAAGAATATTTATAATTTCGATTTTAAATTTTACTTTTTCACAATTGTTTTGAACTTTTTTTTAATTTTTAATGATTTAAAACTAATAATAATTTTATAAAATAAAATTTAATGTTTTGATTTTTTTTAAAATATATTTATAATTTCAATTTTAGTTTTACTTTTTCAAAATTTTCTTAAATATTTAAGATTTTTTGGAATTTCTTAAAAAGAATTTAGATTTTTAGAGATTTGTTTGATACTCAATAAAAAAAATATGTTGAGATATTCTTAAAAGTGCCAGTAGTCTAGTGGCAAGAAACCTCGTTATTTGACCGTGAGGTCACAGGTTCGACCCGCGGGATGAATATATTTTTGATAATAAAAATAGGTAAAACGACGTCGTTTCATTTCATCTCAAAACGACATCGTTTTAATAAACGGCGGAATTAACGGTGAATTAACATTGTCATAACTGTCAGTTAACGGTGTTTTAATTTGGTCAGTCAATGTTTAGTTTCTTATTTTTCTAAAAAAATCAATAAAAGATCAGAATTATTTTGGTCAGGCTCGAATACAGATTTCTTTTGGCTATTTTTGCCATGTTCAGTATTTTTTTCAAAACCTGTGTTTCATTAGAGAGTTGTTAAGTGGGGGGCCATTAGAGCAACATTATTGGTGGTCCTTGTTCTTAAGTCCTTAATACACATATATGTATATGTATATATTATATATGCGTATGTAATTGTGAGCTAAGGACTTTGCGGAAACCCAAACCAAAAATTCTTTAATTAAGGAACTTTCGGTTTGAGTTTCCGTAAAGTCATTATTCCGTAAATACATACGCATATATAATATATGCATACACATATATGTGTGTTAAGGACTTAAGAGCAAGGACCATCAATAATGTTGCCCTTAGTCCATAGCTCACGCGACTCGCACATGCTGCTGTGCGTGGCATTTTTTGTAATATCAGTAAAATAGAAGCACATGATTGTAATTGGAGCATTCATTCTTTGGATTCAGAAAGAAATTGAACTCGTACCAACACGTAGCACATCCCAGTAAAGTAGCTCAGTTTTCGGCAGATCGAACGGTCATACAAACAAGACACGTTAATGAGTTGTGTAACGCTAGACAGATCTAACGGGTCAAATGAAACCTGGTGAGATCAATCACAGCCGTTGGATCTCTGTAAGAAGAAGAAAAAGTTACCGCTTTTAAGGGAGTAGGGCTTCGATCAAAAAAAAAAAGGGAGTAGGGGATTTTCTTGGGAGCAGATCGACCCGACACTACTGTAATTACTAAAGTTACCATAATTTTCAAAATATAAAATAAAGTAAATAAGCAAAGTAAAGAAATAAGGATTTTAAACAGAGATCGGGATTTGATCGAAGTCGTCTTTAGTTTTGTACTCTGTCCTACTTTGGACCTTCAATAAATATTCTCTCTCTCTCTTTAGATGGTGTCTGTGATTTGAAAATATTCAAATATTTAAATATACGAGCAAAAAAAGACAGGAAGAGGAGTAGGTGTTTGTGTTTTAGTTTAGTAGTTTTTCTGAGGAAGAGAAGTGAGCAGTTTTGTGTTTGTTTCTGCAAGATCCCAGCCTTATTAGGTTCTTCATCTGCACATAACAAACATTTCTTGGCGTCCTTGAGCAAGTAAGTATTATTACTGTTACTCACGAAAAATAATGTTCTAAATCTCATCATGTCTTTTATTAAACTTTGTTTTTCTAATGTCGTCTCCCATAATTGCTTTGATTATCTTTCATTCAAGGAGGTGTTTATTAAACTTAAATTCATTCAGATTCCGAATCCACGATTTCGAATCTAATTCTCTCATTCAATGAGTTTTTTTTTTCTGGGTTTAAAAGAACACCTCTAAAGTTAAAATCCTTTTGGTTTCTTTCTGTAACAAAGAAAAATAAAGATTAATGATAATTATATTGAGATTCTGAATCTGCTTAAAGGTCTGCCTGCTACTTCTTTGCGGTTGGTGTTTATAAAATAGTCACAAGAAGAAGAAAAGAAAGAGAGCTAAAGTGACTAAAAAAAAAGTTGTGATCACAAACTTATTTTGCTTTTTCTTTTGCCAAAGTTATTGCTTTTTAACTCACCGGTACAAGACAATTCTGTAATTCAGAAAGTAAGTAGTTTATCTCATTTCTGGTCTTCTACCAGTAACTAAACTCATTAGATTCTTGTGTTTCCGTTTTTATTTCCACTTCCTTCTGATATTTGACTTGAAAGATCAGCAATAATCCTTGCGTACCTTGTCGTACATGCATTCACTTACAGAATCTCTCTCTTTATTTTCAGAGTTCCAAGTTGTGTTTCTCAATGGATGCATTATTTTTCACAGTCAACTGCTAAAAACCCCCAACAAGGTAAAACACCCAAATACATCCTTTTTTTTAGGATGATGATGATCATCATCATTTATTGACTGAATCCTGAAAATCCACTCGGCATCTTACTTCATTACATTGATTAATGCTTACTACTGTATAAGTTACAAAGTGGGTGTCTAATGAATTAAAGACTTTGGGCGTTGACTTGTCTTCAAAGAAAAGTCTGCTGTAACTATCCATCACCAAATTCATTAACAAAAAATATACAACTTGCACCTTCCCCATTTTTTCTTTTATGAATTGGCTCCAGTAACAACACTAACCTTTGCCGAGTATTGGAAAGTTTTGGCATTGACAATGATAGCTTCTTATTTTGGTTTTTGTTTTTGGAGAGTGTGAATATATTGATTCCGTGGCTGTCAATGAGTTTGCTGTGTTTTTATTCTCATATGTTGTCTACTTCTACTACTATATTAAGGAGGGGGGAGGGAGAAGCATTTAATGATAGTTGTGCATCTAGAAACCACTCGATTTGATATGTCGTGAGGAAACTTCATTCCTTTTTTTTTTTGATTCTGTTACATGTTGTTTTCACCTAATCTCAATTTATTTTTTGTCTTCTTCTCCATAAAGTTTTAATCTCTACTTGCAGGTAGTCTCCTGATCTGAAATTGCCAGCTAAGAACACACGGAGAAAAGTTTGATAGTTCTTTCTTTCATCAAGTGCAGTTGATCACTGATCTGGCTGACACTTTTTAAGATGAGGTAAAAGTTCTTCTATTCATCTCTCATCCTGGAATCTTCCGTTTTGTTACAATAGAGCTTTCATGGCTCAGTAAAGTTTTTGTTTTCTCTCTTCACTCAGGTCTAATTAGCACTTTCCATCATCAAAGCCCAAAATCGAGACAAGGGACAACAAAGCTTCGATTTGTATCCAAATGGGAACGATGGCAGAACTAGGAAGCATGGGAAAGTTCGAAGAGCAGCAGCAAGCTAACAAGCAGTTAGTCTTATACAGACAATCAGCTGAAGAATGGCTATCCCACGTCCATTCTCTCATCCCATCAGTCCTCCACAAATCCAAAACGGTACCCAATTTCACAGGAAGATGGAAGACCATCATCTCAAAGATCCAACAGATCCCAGGCTGTTTATCCGACCTCTCGAGCCACCCTTGTTTCTCCAAGAACAAGCTCTGCAACGAGCAGCTGCAGTCCGTGGCTAAAACACTCAACGAAGCCATGGAGCTAGCCGAGCTGTGTTCAACTGACAAATACGAAGGGAAGCTGCGTATGCAGAGCGATCTCGACGCTCTGTCCGGAAAACTGGATTTGAATCTAAGAGACTGTATGGTTTTGATAAAAACAGGAGTTCTAGGTGAAGCAACGTTGCCTCTGTACATCTCAACCTCATCGGAAACACCCAAAATATCAAGCTTAAAAGAGCTTCTGGCGAGGCTTCAGATAGGTCACATGGAATCAAAACACAACGCACTGGAGAACCTGATCCGTATGATGGAAGAAGACGAGAAGGCTGTGATGCCTTTGATGGGAAGAGCCAACGTAGCAGCTTTAGTTCAGTTATTAACATCAGCAACAAGAATCAGAGAAAAGGCGGTGACTCTGATCAGCGTACTAGCGGAATCAGGACACTGCGAGGAATGGCTCGTCTCCGAAGGCGTGTTGCCTCCTCTTGTGAGGCTAATCGAATCGGGAAGCCTCGAAGCGAAAGAGAAAGCAGCGATCGCGATCCAGAGACTTTCCATCGCAGAGGAAAACGCGCGGGAGATAGCGGGACAGGGAGGAATCACGCCGCTGATAGAGCTCTGCAGAACGGGGGATTCGGTGTCGCAAGCAGCTTCGGCGGCAGCGCTGAAGAACGTATCGGGAGTAGCGGAGCTGAGGCAGTTGCTTGCGGAAGAAGGGATGGTGAGAGTGTCGATACATCTTTTAAACAACGGGATACTGTTGGGATGCAGAGAGCACATGGCGCAGTGTTTGCAGAATCTCTCTGCAGCGAGCGAATCTCTACGCGAAGAAATCGTTTCGGAAGGAGGAGTCCCGAGCTTATTGGCTTACATCGACGGTGCTCTGCCGCAGGAACCGGCGGTTACGGCGCTGAGGAATCTAATCCCGTCGGTTAACGCGGAGACGTGGGTGGATCTCAACCTGCTTTCAAGATTAGCGCACGTGCTGACGTCGGGATCGTTAGGAGCGCAGCAAGCAGCGGCGTCTGCGATCTGTCGTTTCGGTAGCTCGCCGGAGACGAAGAGGCTGGTGGGAGAATCGGGGTGCGTTCCGGCGATGGTGAAGCTGCTTGAATCGAAATCGAACGGATGCAGAGAAGCTGCGGCTCAGGCGATCGCGGGATTGGTGACGGAGGGGAGGATAAGAAGGGAGCTGAGGAAAGACGGGAAGAGCGTGACGAATCTGGTGATGCTGCTGGATTCGAACCCTGGGAATACGGCCAAGAAGTACGCGGTGGCGGGGCTTTTGGGATTGGCGGGGAGTGAGAAGAGTAAGAAGGTGATGGTTTCGTACGGAGCTATCGGGTATCTCAAGAAACTCTCGGAGATGGAAGTGATGGGCGCCGATAAACTTCTCGAGAAGCTTGAGCGAGGGAAGCTCAGAAGCTTCTTTCACCGCCGGTAATAAGACTAACGAACAGGGGTATTATGGTCCGATGCTAGTTTATATAACCGTTTTAAGTTTGTCTTGGAACGCTATCGACAAAAAGCCCGTTGGGCTTGTAACTCTCTTAAAGATGCTAAATATATTGGGCTCTTTATTAACACATATTACAAGCGAGCAACGAAAATTACAATCTTATTGCCTTATTGGTTCGGGGTAATACAGTAGCATTACACTTTGTTCTTGTTCAGAAGTTGGAAACATTGGTCCGATCATAGAAAAGTCCAGATGGATGTCCATTAGGGACCAAAGCAAGTTTCACAGGACTCGCAGCACCTTCTTCAACTGGCAAAATCCCAGTGTTGAAGTTGATCTCTGTGTTTACGAAACCAGGACAAACGGAGTTGATGATGATTGATTTGTTCTGCTTTGCCAGAACTCGCGTCAGTGCGATCACTCCAGCTTTCGATAGTATGTATCCAGACATTACTGTTGGCCAACCTTTGTCTTGTAATGAGCCTTCTCTGTAATCCTTTAGGTACTCGTTCATCACTTCATCTATTTTCTCTGCAGTTAGATTCTCACCATCACCCAGTACTCCTTTTGCCCATTCATTTGACACATTCTGTTGTCAATATAGATTACAAATAGTAAAATCAAATAACCGAGAGGCCCCTAGCCAAAGCCAATGATAACATTATCCTTATACTACTCAGTTACCTGTAACATTCCCATGGTGGAAGCAATGTTGACGATTCTTGGAGAATCAGAAGCTTCAAGAAGAGGAATCATGACCTCGCACATTCGCTTTACCCCGTAGTAGTTCGTCCTGATAGCCTCTTCCACTATCTCGTACGTATCGCTCATTATCTTTGAAATATCGGTCGCTGCACCAGCCTGTACATATTATACAAATATCTCTATGACTATCTCTCAAGCGTTCCTTGTACAATTTTATTTAATGAGATCTCTCTATATATCTCCATGGTTAAAAACAATAATACCTCAGCAATTTGAGCTTTGAGAACATCGACATTCACATTCGCACCTCCAACGCCGGCATTATTGACCTGTAGTCATATACACCAAACAAAGAAATCAGAAAAAGAAAAGAGTTTAAATGGTCACTAAAGATTTAGCAGGACTAAACAATATGAGATCCTGCATAATTGATTAACAAGTGTGATCTAATGGAAAGGGAGTTGCAACTGACTTAGATCTGCAACTGAAACTGATAAAATCGCAGACACAAAAAAAAACGAGAAGAAGAGATTTGATTGACAAAAAGATTATCAAAATTACCAGAATATCGAGTTTTCCGAAGCGGGTCTTAACAAAGGCAGCAAGAGAGGCGATGCTGTCTGGATTGGAGACATCAAGTAAGTGAAAGAGGATGGCTTGATCAGAAAAACCATTTTCTCTCTTGAGCTTTTCTACAGCTTCAAGACCTTTCTTCTCATCTCTCGCTGTTAGAATCACAGTGATCCCATTTTTAACAAGTTGCCTGCAGATCTCAAACCCGATCCCTTTGTTCGAACCACTAACAACTGCAACTCTGCACACACCAATTACATAACGATCAAGTCAGCCTATCTGAATGAATATTCTTCGCTGAAATTTCAAGCCAGAGAGATAGAGAGAGAGGAAGCACAAACCTTGAGTCTGCCATCGAATTGATCAGAAAAGTCAATCAGCTATCTATCTTTTGCTTGAAACAGATCAGTTTAACTAACACCAATGCTAAGGCCATATTCTATATTTATTTTTATTTCGTTTGTATGGATCAAATAAGTGCCACATCGATGAAAGACACACACCGCTAGCTTTTACTAAGTATATTTTAATAAAGTCGATAATAGTAAGACAAATTTCGATAACATCAACGCAGATGATATGGTTATTGCCAGAAGAAACTCTCGGCACGTGTTACAAGCGGAAAAAAACATTCTGGCTTTCACCTGAAAGGCTGGAAGTGTTCAAATATGGTTTTCTGTTACGAAAACAGAGACTTAAACCCCAACTGTGTGTGAGAGAGAGATATGTACTCTTTTAACATCAACAATATTATGACTAATCTGTTCAAAAACTGTTACATTTTTTTCCATCGAAGTAAGAAACTACCAGGCAAAAGAAATGGCCACCACAAGAAGAATGTTAAGCTCCTTGTTCTTGCTAGAATGAAGACACGGCCATCAGATCGCGAGTGTACCACCTCCTTCCACGATCTGGTTCTCCTCAGATGCATCCGACCCTTGAGGTTTTGGCTTACTCGACGTCCTCGAAAAGCCGTACCCCAGAGAGCTTCCGCTTGCTTCACTTAGCTGCCGTTACCGTTAATACACCATATCATTCAAAGACCAAACCAGATTTGGATTATTAAAAAAGAAAGAAAAAAGGTATGCATTTGATCGAATATTAAAACGCACCTCCGTTAGTTCAGACAGGTGACGGGCTCTGAACTCGTTGATCGTGTTTGCGATTTCTGATGTCGGTAATTTGGCCTGACAAGTTTTTATTTTTTTTTTGAAAAAAGCGATCATACAATGTGTCTAGGATGATTTTAACAGACAAGAGATCATTATGTTTTCTCTACCTGAGCAAGAACAGCAGCTGCCAACTGTAGACTTGGCTCCAACGTCTCCGGTACAACCTGCGAGTTTTTGTGATCGTGACTCTTTTAGCGTACAATCAAGAAAGCATGTGTTATCCAATGGAAAGCGAAGGGGTTCGTGAACATTACAGCAGTAGCACCAGCTTTTTCAAGATTAAGACCGTGAACAACGTCGTGTGCACGGACAAAGGTCTTCACATTTGGGTAGTACTTGCTCAGAGCCCACACACATCTGTAATTTGTTCCTGGTGCGTCTAAAGCAACCACAGCAGCACATGCTCTCTCTGCTCCAATTTTGTGAAGAACCTGTATTGTTTAAACAAGTAAAGTAATGTTCAAATTCTGGTTTAGTTTGTAACTATGCAACTTCTTCTTTTCGTACCTCTCTACTACCAGCGTCTCCAAAATAAACAGGAAGATCCATGGAACGCGCAATAGTCACTCTCTCACTGCAAATAATATATGAGCTATTCAGGCAATTGAAGAATGGGCGTAAGAGATATTGATTTGTATATCAAAGAAGTTAAAAACGTGATCTCAGTGTGTGGTGGAAGTTACTGATAGTGCTCACATTTCGGGTTATCAGGAGAACAAAATGATATCTGAAACCCACAAAATGATACAGAAAATGAATGAGCCATGTTAGATTACCTACTAACATCGAGAGCAACGAATGGGATAAGTCTTTCTGAAAGAAGCTGAGCAATTATCTGCAAGTAACAAATAGAAAATGGCCAAGAAGTTAGAAACTCCAATATACCATGTGACGCAGACCCATTTACACACATGTTTTCGTCTAAAGAGCATAAACCTGACCAACTCGTCCAAATCCGCAAATAATTATGTGGTCTTGCAAATCATCCGTCTGCAAAATAAAATCAGTCAAGGAAGAGGGATTATACAAGACATAGCGTTGTAATGATTTCCGGAACCAAAGAATGTGCGAGCTTCAGAACGACACTAACGTCAAGTGGTACCATGATTGAAACAGAGTTAAATATTCAAAATCAGTCAAGAAAGAGGTAACATCAAGCCTCCTACCTCACTTTCAACCGGTAATAAGCTTCGAACATCATGCAACTCAAACCGGGATGCAATTAACTGGCCACCAGCAGCTAGCCAAGGTGTGATAGCCATTGAGATTCCCACCACAAGGAAAAGTAACGAAGACAGCTGAGGAGACATTATACCCTGTAAGAACCACAGGTCACGCTTTCATGTTTTGAAGAAGCATTGCTTATTATTATATTTAAAAAAAAAACATGATGTTGATAACAAACCTGATTGACAGCTTCTCCAAAAGCAACAAATGCAAATTCTCCGCCAGGGGCAAGAAGAAGACCGGCTCTAATTGCAGATATAATTGAAATTCCGAACAATTTCCCCATGATCACCACTAATATAGTCTTACCCACTATCAGGACCCCCAAAGTCCCCACTACGACAGGGAAATTACAAAGAAGAAGCTTCGGATCAATAGACATGCCAACCTGAAATGAGTAAAACTCTTTTGTTAGTCTTATGCCTGTGATTACAAATGTTTACAGTTGAAAGATATGAATGAACTGATAAATTACCGTCATGAAGAAGAGCCCCAGTAGGAGACCACGATATGGAGCAATATCTGATTCTACTTGCAAAGAAAATTCTGTCTCCGCAAGGAGTAAACCAGCCAAAAACGCTCCTAATGCCATGGAAAGTCCAGCCTGATTTATAGAAACGAACAAATTTAGAAGGAAAGAAAGAATGGCATATTTGCAAATGCTCAAAACCAACAAGATCAAGGTCATACCCTAGCTGTCAGTAAACTAGTTCCAAGAATAACGAGAAGTGTATTAGCAGAGAATATCTCGGCGTTTCGATTTTCTGCAACTTGCTTGTAGATTGGTCGAAGAAACTGTGTGCCACAAGAGTGCCATCAATGCCTTAGATTATAACTCCAATGGAACAAATGCATATCCAAAGCACAGTAAACTTTCATAAAAACGTTCAAGTATCTGAGACTTACAAGACGGCCACCAGCAATTATAGCAGTAATAGCAACTGCTGCTTTGACTGCAGCAAGTCCAAGAGCTTCAGCAATTGCTTGAAACCCAATCTGAGAAGAACAGTTGGAAACTTAGCATTTTACCACTGATACATAATAGATAGCCATACATTTCTTTTTAAGAGGAGCAGCAATTAAACTATCAAAACTCTTACTTAGACAACTGCCAACACAAGGCGTTGAAAAGTAAACCGCACTAACGAAGAAAAAGGAAGCCTAGAGATGAACTTACCCCTCCTTTCGATGAATTAGGTGAAATGAGTGGGATAAGAATCAGTAAAACAACTACAGCCAGATCCTGTGAAAAAAGTATGAGAAAGTGATGAGAAACTTCCAGCATAGAAGTATTTACGAACTCTGTTCTGAACCAACCTGGAAAAGCAAGACGGAAAATGTAGCTCGTCCATGTCTAGATGTACTCTCACCCCGTTCTTGTAGAACCTGAAAGGCAATTACATACATTGTTTTTGTTATTTTCATTAATATCTCTATCTAGAATTCTGAATACAACCAAAAAATGTCACCTGAAGGACAACAGCAGTGGAGGATAGTGCCAGGCCGTTTCCGATAACAATTGCTGCTGGACCAGCCTGACCAGCAACATAATGGGCAATGAATCCAACTACTGCTGCTGTTATCAGAACCTAAGATACAATAACAGAAATGTAGATTAGAGAACTTGGATTAAATTATGTTGAATGAGATAGGGGGATCTTCAAATAATCAAAATCACCTGAGCGGAGCCTAGTCCAAAAACATATTTCTTCATGGAACTCAGCCTTTCAACAGATAGCTGTCAAACCAAAAGAAAACAAAATTTTGGGCTCATCTACCGAACACAGTTCGAAAGCAAAACCGTAGCATTCACATATATCAAATAGTACCTCAAGGCCAATGTTGAAAAGCAAGAAAACAACTCCAAATTCTGCAATGGCCTTGGTCGCATGCACATTACGGATTATCGAAAGACCATAAGGACCAAGCAGAATTCCAGCTGCCAAATACCCAAGAACAGGACTTCCTGCACAATGAAGCCATCAAGAAAGCACATTAGCCTCTATGCAACATGATTGCGAGACTAAATATGTTTTTGACTGACGAGAGCATGGAGGGGTTGTAGCAGTTTGAAGGAAATGAATGTATTGGAGAAATAACAAAAGAGAATCCTCTGCCTACCTCCAGGAATTTTCTGAAATAGAGGCACAAATATGACGCTTGCCAGCAGTAAGAACAAAAAGTCAAGAAGCGAAGCTTCTTCCTCGTTGACCTAATAGTTGCAGAAGTTTCAGCCTGCAATCCATACAATTTGCGCTTGTCTACGAAAAAGAACAAGGAACTATTATTCATACCTCCTGGTGAGGGATCATTTCAAGCAATTTCTTAATTCTCTTGGGAAGTTTCTGCACTTGCCGGATCAATGGTTTCTTCTTGGAAGAGACATCTTCTGTACTAGTGCTGATAACATCTAGCTGTTGAAGCAGCTGATTGTTCCCGCCTACTCCATTGGAGTATAATGTCAGTCTGGAACAGTTAAGAAGCGCATACTTAACAAAAATATCGAGTTTCATGTACTAAAATGATCCTTCAAAAAAAGTGAAAGCAAAGAGTAGATTTTGAAACTGACCCTGCCCCGAGAAGTGCAAACCCAAGAACTAGCTTGGGCCACTGTTGTTTGACAGAATCAACCAGACTTCCAAACACAGTCGTTTTCCCATCTGAATTGGAAGAGAAGAAAGAAGCAGAAAAGAAACGAGAGGATTTATTAAACGATGCCTTGGGTGAATTAAGAGAAGAACCCTCCTTAAGCAGATCTTTCTGTGTTTCCTGCTTTTTCAGAATCTTAGACTTTTCAGAATCTGATTCCAACACTTTAAAAGACTCTACGCTTGGCTTTCCATTCTCATGATCGTTTGAATCATAAGACTGCGGGAGCTTTTGAGCCTTATGTCCAACATTATCAGGCAAATGATCAGTTGTGTTCTGTACGGCTGATAGATCTTCATGTATTGATGATTCTCTTTCAACCTGATGGCTACCACTTGAGAGTACCACAACATCCTGGAGAGGAGTTTCTTCATCAGAGAGCTGGCCCTGAGCTTCTTCAGGGGTGGTCTGCGGGATGGAGAGAGACTTCTCAGCTCTCTGCAAAGCAATCTCTGCATCATTAACACGTTGAGTAGCCTCAAGCTCAAAAGCGACAGCTTGTTCAGCCAATTTCATGATGTTAGCGACGTCCTCCTCGGCTTTCAAGGCATTCATCTGTATGGTCTCAGCGAAAGCATTCAACTTGTCGACTTCCTTCTGCAGCTCTTCTTTTTTGCTCTGCAAACCACTCAGTTGAGCTTCACAACTTGCTACGTTGAGTTGGCATTCTTTGATGTCATCCTTGGCAGCTAAAAGGGCATCTTCCTTGTCTTTAACAAGATCAGTATTATCAGTCTCTTGAGAGGATTCTGGAACACCATTACTTCCAGCTGCTTCTTGAAGTGATTCCTCAACAACACGAAGCCTTGCTTCAGCGAGGGATAAGGCCATAGTAGCCTTTTCAACAGATTCTTTAGCAAGGGATTCCTCATCAACAGTATCACGGATGAGATCAAGAGTATTGTTAACCTGAAGCCAGACAGTAGCGGCTTGATCCTTGAATGAAATGGCAGTTTCGGAAATCCTCTGAGCCTTTTCTTCAAACATGGTACTATTGAGCCTAGCAACTTCCAATTCTTTGGTAGCCTTGTGCAGTAACTCTCTGAGTTCCTCCAAACTCTCAGATTCGTTTACATCCTTCTCTTCAGTTTCCGAGAATTCAACATTGCCTAAACAATGTGACCTAAATCGAGAGGGGAAAACAAGTGGTGTTGGTTTTGTGGAATAATGCAAATGACTCAAAAATCTTGGAGGATTCAAAGTCAAAGTGGCACAAATTGGAGAGAAGGCACTCCGATTCCTGAATCGATTAGAATAAGTGTGGTGATCACAAAATCTAGGGCAGATGATTCCACCATGGGCATGGGTGGAGGGACTGATGAACCGAGTGGGCAACAAGCAGTAACTCATACCACCGTGAACCAGACTCGGCCGCGCAAAATCCATGTCGAATCAGAATTATCGGAACCTGTTGGGTGGGGGAGAGAGCAAGTCGAAACGATAATCAAAAATCTCACACGAATACAATCGCAAAGCACAGAGAGAGAGAGAGAGTGAGAGAGAGAGACTACACTAACCCGAGATCATGAAAAATAACGGAGTACAGATGAATAATGACGGGAAAATCGAGAGACTGCTACAAGAAGTAAGTGCCTCCCCTCCTCTCCTCTGATGAGTTTCCGTTTCAACAGTGTTTTTCTCCGACTCTTCCAGTCATAGAAGAATCGAAATGAGAGAAAGTTTGCATTAAAATATGAAAACTGCAAAAATAGCCATCACCAACCTTTCATGCGTATCAAAAGGCTTTTTCCAATTACACCCTCTTAACTCTACACTTTCCCTCTTTAATCTATCTACCCCCTCTTATTACTATATTTTATCAATTCATGACACGTTTGCTCTAACGAAAAAAATATCAATTCATGACACTCTTCGCTACTTTAGTACTTTAGCCACTAATAAAAAGTTTTAGTCACTAACCTTCCATTTAGTATGAGACTATTTCTTTATGCGTGTCTCAGTCATGCCTTTTCTACTCACGGATGGATGTTCCACTTGATTTAATGCCCACCAATTTACCCCCACACTTATCATATATATCCAATTTATCATTCTTCCCATATTCATTAGATTCAAAATATCAAATCAAACTATATTACTTTCAAAATTTGCTTAAAGATAAATTTTGAAGCTAAGAACCAGGTGCATTTGCTAACAACCACTTGGCCTGCTTGTTGATTTTGGTATCACAGTTGTAAGCCTTTGCTTTTTGATTCAACTACAAAATTAACTTTTTCCTTGGTTTTTGTTCAACTGTGGTTCTTCTTCTGAGATCAGAAACTTAACTCAATTCAGAGATATCTGTGCTGAACATTGATCATATATGATGGGATCTTCGATCACATGAATCAGTTCACCTTACATACACCACGACCCAGGAAAGAATGACCACCATAAGATGCTTGAAATGTTAAAACTGTTCTTCTTACGGGACTGAAGAAATGTCATCAGATAGCGAGTGTGCCTCCTTCCATTATCTGGTTATCGTCCGATGAATCAGACGCTTGTGCTTTAGTCTTACTCGTCGTCCTCGAGAATCCATACCCCAAAGAGCTTCCACTTGTTTCACATAGCTGCCATTTACCATTTATATACACAATTTACACCCTAACCAGACCAAAACGACGGATGAATTTGATCCAAAGATTTGAAACGCACCTCTGTTAGCTCAGACAGGTGACGGGTTCTGAACTCGTTGATCGTATTTGCTATTTCTGATGTCGGCAATTTGGCCTGACAAGGTTTTTAAACCCACCCACAAAAATGATCATACATTCTCACTCCATTCATAGAATTAATAATGTTTATTACCTGAGCAAGAACAGCGGCTGCCAGCTGTAGACTTGGCTCCAGAGTCTCCGGTACAACCTGCATAGTTTATATGTAATCGAGATATTTTTAGCGTACGTTCTTGTCTCATATGTCTTATCTGGTGGGTAGAAAGTGAAGGGAAGTTTGTGAACATTACAGCAGTAGCACCAGCTTTTTCAAGATTAAGACCATGAACAACGTCGTGTGCACGGACAAAGGTTTTGACATTGGGGTAGTACTTGCTCAGAGCCCACACACATCTGTAGTTTGCTCCTGGTGCGTCTAAAGCAACCACAGCCGCACATGCTCTCTCTGCTCCAATTTTGTGGAGAACCTGTATTGTTTTACACAAGTAAAGTAATGTTCAAATTCTGGTTTAGTTTGTAACTCTTTTTTTCATGATGCAGCTTCTTTTTCTTTTTGTACCTCTCTACTACCAGCGTCTCCAAAATACACAGGAAGATCCATGGAGCGTCCCACCGTCACTCTATCACTGTAAATAAAAATATGAAGTTCAGGTAACCAACCACAGAATGCGACCATTTTCTATTGGTTACTTCGAAAATAGATGATATATTTTAAGCGAAGTTATGTTACCTGCTGACATCGAGGGCGACGAATGGGATAAGTCTTTCTGAGAGAAGCTGAGCAATTATCTACAAGTAACAAATAGTCAATGGCGGAAAAGTTAGAAACTCCTAGATACCCTGTGACGCAGACCATCTACGCAGATGTTCTCGTCTAAAGAGCATATACTGTACAAGTTCAGGTCATTCTAAACCTGACCAACTCGTCCAAATCCGCAAATAATTATGTGATCCTGCAAATCATCCGTCTGCAAAATAAAAGCAGACAAGAAAAGAGAGATTAGACATGAGACAGTCTTGTAATGATTACCTGAACCAAAGAATGTGTGAGTTTCAAAAACTAACTCAAGTGGCACCATTAGTGACTGACAAAGTTGAAAATCTATACATATATCATCAAGATTCCTACCTCACTTTCAACCGGCAATAAACTTCTAACATCATGCAACTCAAACCGGGATGCAATTAACTGGCCACCAGCAGCTAACCAAGGTGTGATAGCCATTGAGAGTCCCACCACAAGGAAAAGTAACGATGACAGCTGAGGAGACATTATACCCTGTAAGAACCACACGTCAGGTTTTCATGTTTTGAAGAAGCATTGATTATTATTATTATATAAAAAAAAATGATGTTGATAACAAACCTGATTGACAGCTTCTCCAAAAGCAACAAATGCAAACTCTCCGCCAGGGGCAAGAAGAAGACCGGCTCTAATTGCAGATATGATTGAAATTCCGAACAATTTGCCCATGATCACCACTAATATAGTCTTGCCCACTATCAGGACCCCCAAACTCCCCACTACAACAGGGAAATTCGAAAGAAGCAGTTTCGGATCAATAGACATGCCAACCTGAAATGAGTCAAACTCTTTTGTTACTCTTATGCCTGTGATCGTATATGTTTACAGTTGAAAGAAACAACATAACCTCACAAAAACAGAAGAAAATAGTTCCTTTCACCATCAACAGTTTCCTGATTATTTCTCATAAATGAGAAAGAATGGATGAACTCATAAATTACCGTCATGAAGAAGAGCCCCAGCAGGAGACCACGATAAGGAGCAATATCTGATTCCACTTGCAAGGAAAATTCTGTCTCCGCAAGGAGTAAACCAGCCAAAAACGCTCCTAATGCCATGGAGAGTCCAGCCTGAGTTATAGAAACGGAAAAATTTAGCAGAATAGAAAGAGTGGCATGGCGGAGTAAGTGCAAATGCCAAGTACCAAAAAGATGAAGGTCATTACCCTAGCTGTCAGTAAACTAGTCCCAAGGATAACAAGAAGTGTGTTGGCAGAGAATATTTCGGCATTTCGATTTTCTGCAATTTGCTTGTAGATTGGCCGAAGAAGCTGTGTGTCACAAGAGTGTTAATGCCTTAGATCATAACACAGTAAACTTTCATGGAAAGTTCATAAAAACTGTTATGTTATTTTGATATCAGAGACTTACAAGACGGCCACCAGCAATTATAGCAGTAATAGCAACTGCTGCTTTGACTGCAGCAAGTCCAAGAGCTTCAGCAATTGCTTGAAACCCAATCTGAGAAGAACAGTTGGAAACTTAGCATTTTACCACTGATACATAATAGATAGCCATATATTTCTTTTTAAGAGGAGCAGCAATTAAACTATCAAAACTCGGATGACTGCCAGTCCCAACGCATGGCGTTGAACACAAAAGCAACAGTACTGAAGAAAAAAAAAATACGGGAATCCTAGAGATGAACTTACCCCTCCTTTCGATGAATTAGGTGAGATAAGTGGGATGAGAATCAGTAAAACAACTACAGCTAGATCCTGCGGAGAAAATAACAAGGTGATGAGAAACCCCCAGCAGAGAAGGATTTATGAACTCTGTCTGAACCGACCTGAAAGAGCAAGACGGAAAATGTAGCCCGTCCATGTCTAGATGTACTCTCACCCCGTTCTTGTAGAACCTGAAAACCAAGCACATAGTCTTTGTTTCTTTCCAGTAATATCTCTATCTGGAATTCTGAATACAACCAAAAATGCCACCTGAAGGACAACAGCAGTGGAGGACAGTGCCAGGCCATTTCCGATAACTATTGCCGCTGGACCAGCCTGACCAGCAACATAATGGACAATCAATCCAATTACTGCTGCTGTGACCAGAACCTAAGATACAATAACAGAAATGTAGATTAGAGAACTTGGATAAAATTATGTTGAATGAGATAAGGGGATCTTCAAATAATCAAAATCACCTGAGCGGAGCCTAATCCAAAAACATATTTCTTCATGGAACTCAGTCTTTCAACAGATAGCTGTCAAACCAAAATAAAACAAAATTTTGGGCTTTTCTACCGAGCAGAGTTCGAAAGCAAAACCGTAGAATTCACATATATCAAATAGTACCTCAAGGCCAATGTTGAAAAGCAAGAAAACAACTCCAAATTCTGCAATGGCCTTGGTTGCATGCACATTACGGATTACCGAAAGACCATAAGGACCAATCAGAATTCCAGCTGCCAAATACCCAAGAACAGGACTGCCTGCACATTGAAGCAGATGAAGCCATCAAGACAGCACATTAATCGCTAGGCAACATGATTGCGAGACTAAATATGTTTTTGACTGACTAGAGAATGGAAATTTGATGGAAAGGGATGCATGTAATGGAGAAATACCAAAAGACAATCCTGCCTACCTCCAGGAATTTTCTGAAATAAAGGCACAAATATGACACTTGCCAGCAGTAACGCCAAGAAATCAAAAAGTGAAGCTTCTTCCTCATTGACCTAATAATTGCAGAAGTTTCAGCCTAGCAAACTACATTCCATACAATTTGCTTGGGACTTTGGAAAAGGACAAGAACAATCATTCATACCTCCTGGTGAGGGATCATCTCAAGCAGTTTCTTAATTC
Source organism: Hirschfeldia incana (assembly GCA_026261945.1). Taxonomy (NCBI): domain Eukaryota; kingdom Viridiplantae; phylum Streptophyta; class Magnoliopsida; order Brassicales; family Brassicaceae; genus Hirschfeldia; species Hirschfeldia incana. The sequence goes on along the minus strand of JABCMI010000028.1, from coordinate 4,615,746 downwards.
TCTTGGGAATTTTCTGCACTTGCCGGATTAACAGCTCCTTGTTGGAAGAGACATCTTCTGTACTAGTGCTGACAACATCTGGTTGTTGAAGCAGTTGATTGTTCCCGCCTACTCCGTTGGAGTATAATGTCAATCTGGAACGAACAAGAAGGTCATAATCAACTTAAAAGACATCATTTAAGTAGGAAAATGATGAAAACAAAAGAGTAACTGACCCTGCCCCGAGAAGTGCAAACCCAAGAACAAGCTTGGGCCATTGTTGTTTGGCAGAATTAACCAGACTCGCAAACACTGTGGGGGTCCCATCTGAAGTGGAGAAGAAGGAAGCAGAAAAGAAACGAGAGGATTTATTAAACGATGCCTTGGGTGCAATAAGAGAAGAAGCTTCTTTTGGGAGATCTTTCTGTGTTTCTTGTTTTTTCGTCTGAAGAGCAATCTTTGACTTTTCAGAATCTGATTCCACCACTTTAGAAGACTCTACACTTGGCTTCCCATTACCATTATCGCTAGGTTGAGTCGGTTTTTCAGTCTCCTGAACAACTTTATCAGCTGTGTTAAGCACCGCTGAGATATCTTCACGTATCAGTGATTCTCTTTCAACCTGATGGCTAGCATCTTCTTCAGTATTACTTGAGAGTACCACCTCCTCCTGGAGGGTTGTTTCTTCATCGGAGAGCTGGCCCTGAGTTTCTTCAGGGGTGGTCTGCGGGATGGAGAGAGACTTCTCAGCTCTCTGCAAAGCAATCTCTGCATCATTAACACGTTGAGTAGCCTCAAGCTCAAAAGCGACAGCTTGTTCAGCCAATTTCATGATATTAGCGACATCCTCTTCGGCTTTCAAGGCATTGATCTGTATGGTCTCAGCGGAGGCATTCAACTTGTCGACTTCCTTCTGCAGCTCCTCTTTTTTGCTCTGCAAACCACTCAGTTGGGCTTCGCAATTTGCTAAATATAGTTGGCATTCTTTGATGTCATCCTTGGCAGATAAAATGGCCTTTTCTCTATCTTCAACACTGTCTCTTTTCTCAGGGTCTACAGAGGCTTCTAGAACACCGTTACTTCCAGCTGCTTCATCAAGTGATTCTTCTACAACACGAAGCCTAGCCTCAGCGAGAGATAAGGCCATTGTAGCGTTTTGAAGGGCTTCTTTGGCAACAGATTCCTCATCAACCGTTTCTCGCATGACATCTAGTGTCTTGTTAACCTCATGCCAAGCACTAGTAGCTTGGTCCTTGAGGGCGATAGCAGTTTCGGAAATCCTCTGAGCCTTTTCTTCAAACTTGGTACTATTGAGCCTAGCAACTTCCAAATCTTTGGTAGCCTTGTGAAGTAACTCCCTGAGTTCATCCAAGCTATCAGATTCGATTTCGTCTTTATCTTCAGTTTGATCGTTACTCTCCGCATTACCAAGGGAATCATTACCTTGACAGCAGATACGCTTAGGTTGTTGGCAGGGGCCACAGGAAAGTATTGATTTTGTAGAATGCAAGTAAAATCTTCCACTCAGTGTCAATGTAGTAGCACTTGGTGATGATTCGTTTCTCCTCCATCGATTACTAACACGAAGCCTGTTGATGATTCCTTTGGGACACAGTTTCGAGCTAATGAGCCGATTTGAAAAGCAGAAACTGGGACGCTGAATAATAATACTACACGCAGATTCCATGTCGAGAGTTAGCTTTAAAGTAGTCTTTCTTTGCCCCCACTGTGAAGCCAAAATCCAAATAAAAAAAAAAGAAAGGAGAATCAGAATCCGTGGAAGCGGACATCAGAAACTCTACACATTAGACAATCGCCAACACACAAGAGAGTGAGAAGGGAGAAGAGAGAGAGAAGGAGACTCACAAACCATGCGAGATGGTGGATTTTAGCGAGCTCAAGAGTAATCCAAGTGGGAGTCACTTCTTCTTCTTCTGATATTCAAAATCCTCAGAGCAGCCGTCGTGAATAAAGTTAGTTTTCCCCCCTCCGTCTCTTCAAATTCTCCGGTCAAAGTTTCTCTCTCTTCTTGAGTTTCTCGCCAACCAGACATGCTAAGATTTTATTTCTCCTAAATTTACGAAAACACCCCTTCCTCTCATACATAAAATAATTTAATATATATTTTTGTATGATTCACATCGTCCGATAACCATCCAGATGGTTTGATTTGGATAACGTTTTTTAGCTTAACCGGATAGATATTCTTTCACATGGAAAGCATATACACTTTCTTTCACTTCTAAAATTTTCATACTACGTAAATCAAAATCATCTCCACCGCGATAAAAAAAAATGAAAAAGATTGTATTCACCTACGATCATGGTTGTTATTGTTACATATCAGCATAGCATTCAAAAACACTGATCCTAAAAGATCAAGATTGTGAAATGACACTTCCGAGTGTAGACTACGAATCTCAATTACACACCACCATCAGCATGTCATAATCACACAGTGGAAAATCGAATTCTGGTTTCTTCGTGCGTAATAATAATAGTTAATGTGAATCAGAAAACAAAAAAAAATTAATAATCTTCATTTTGGAAACAACTCATTGCAAATGATATCAAATCTTTTGCTGCAACATTCACTCAAATCACTCACAACTCACCCGCCCGGATGATATTTTTTTCAAGACTGTGAAACGCCGTTCTCTTCCTTAGCTTCCACGGCGACCTCTTCGGTTGGCTCCGGAGGAAGAGAGTTGCCTGAGGCGGTGCGACGGTGGTTGGCTGCTTGGAGGACGTGAGCGTAGTTGCCTTTCTCGAGGAAGAGTTGGTTAAAGTGATGCCGGCAATAGAGGACGCCGTCTAGGGAGGCATAGGAGGAGTGAGTCAGCTTGCAGCCACCGCTAGCGCACCTGAAACATGTATTGTGGAAGCATTCTCCTTCCAATTGCACCTTTTTTTTATATAGAGTCACGTTGATTAACCCAACATTAATTCGAGCCGAAGCTGATTAAAACTGTATATTATTTATTCATCGAGCCATATATTGCTAAACAAAAATAAAGCAAACAAACCTTTTCAAGAGGGTAAACAGTTTTCTCACAAGCAGCACACTTGTCTTGTGTTCCACAGAAGATTGAAGATATCTTGCTTGGAGTCTTGGTCTGTATTAATGTTTGATATGCAACACACATATCCCATTTGGTCAATTGTAAGAGATGAAAATAAATGTATGAGTAGCGTAGAATGATCTTTTGTCGTCAAAAAGAGATTGAAAATGAATAAACTGTTACACTAGGTATATAGTGAAAAGAGATTTGGAGAAAGATAATTAATTAACGTACATGCTCCGGCTTCTCAGTTTTTCCTGAGGAAAGAAAGTGAACAAGTGTTTAATCGGTCATCATTTTATAAGTGCAGAAAGATGAGGGAATATATATATAACAACATGAATTTATGAACCTGGTTGGAAATTTTTGCTGAAATTGCCAGATTCCTTGAAGAGTTGCTCAAAATGAGTCTTGCAGTACAAGACACCGTCCATGGAGGAATAGTTGCTCATCTGTCATATATATCCATCATCAACAGTTTCTCGTACAATGAGTATTGTTTCTACATGTTCAATTATTAATAGACCATGGCAGTATGGCAGTATGGCATAGTCATATATATAGAAGATCTAACACACAAAATTAAAGCAAAAATAAAACAGGAACCAAAGAATCTCGTAAGTGGATCATATATATACCACAAGGGTGCCATTGCAATGGGTGCATCTGAAGCAAGACTTGTGGTAAGGCATTCCTTCAATGGACAACATGTCCATCACATAGACTGGCTTATCACAAACATTGCATTTGTCAGTTGTTCCTGTGAAAGACATATTTTTGTTTGTTTTCTCTCTTTTTGTGTTTTTTTTGTTTGTTTGTTAATTGTTTCCTCCTGTCCAAGATCCTAAATGAATTAGATCAAGAGATCGTCTGAGGAAGCAATTAAAGAAAGAAACCCATAAAACAAAAGAAATTGACAATGGTTACCTCAGGCAAAGGAGGAACCAGCGAAATTTATGTTTCTTTTATAAGAAACGTTGTTGCAATTGTGGGGTTGTAACGGAACAAACTTTCTGTCTCTCTCTCTCTCTCTTTGTTTCTGCAAAAGCAATGAGATAATTGGGTGGCAAAGTGAATGGAATTGAGCAAAAGAAGGGATTGTGGTTTCTGATAATTTCAACCCATTGAGGATGTTACTTTAAGCCAGCTGTTTCCGGTGAGGTTGTGCAACCCATGTCTGATGTTTAAATAAACCTGCATGAGTAATATAACAATCTTCTTTTATTTGGTCTACAGTAACAACCTAACATTAAACAAACCTATGATATTTTCAGTCAATTATATGCTTTTAAACTGTCCGTAATAGACCACTTCAAGTTTGAGTAATAGAACTGCCGTTTGACGTCAAAAAAAAAAAAAAAAAAAACTGTCCGTAAGATATATCCAGTTGTAAATGGATGTATTTTTTATATTATGCTATAATTTAAAGCATAAACAGGAAGTGAAGCACCACTAAGTCGATTTCTTCAGTAGCAATGTTGTATAGTATAAAAAATGTATAGTTAAAAGTTCTTTTTCAAAAAAAAATGTATAGTACAAATCTCATTTGTCTAAACATGATTACCTCACAATTATTGATATGAATAAGAAAATATGATTATTAAAGTAAAAAAAAAAAGAGAGGAAGGTAGTCTTATAACACAACTTGATTTGTGAGAGGCGGCTGCATTGGTTTATAGTCCATGAGGGAGACGGCATATAATACCAAAAGCCTTTCAAGAAAAATCTCCATATTGGGTCCCGAACAACATTTTATCAGAAGCAGCTAAGTAAAAGTTAAAACCAAAAGACCATCCACGATAATATATATAAGCTCTCTTTTTTTAGTTTTTAAAGAACTGGTTTCAAATCAATACATTAAGATAGGCAAGATAAAAGATTATCAGCAAGAATAACCAGACATAAACACACTCATAACTGTCAGGTCCTAGGTAAGTAATCAAATGCATCAAAAGAGAATACCAAATGTCTTTTTTTTTTTGGTTAGATGGTGAATTACAGAGTTTATAATGATTAGTTGTGTGGTTTCTCTATACAGCAGAAACTCAATAAATAAATAAAGAAAAACTATAAATTAATAAATTTTTGTAGTTCTAAATTGGACCAGTGTAAAATCTCTATAATAATATTCGAGAAGTCAGTTTCCTATGTGTCGGACTCATGTTAACTCTTACGGTAGCTAATTACATTGATGCCCTTAATAAATTAAAAAATAATTAAATACTATTATTGTTTTTTTATTTAAATTTCTTTTGTAAAATTTTCCAAATAACATATATTATAAAAAAGAAAATAATTATAAAGGTTATAAAGCAAATTTTAAAACGAAAATATGTGTATGAATAATATGATTCCGTTAAAAAGGAAAATTCACCAAATAGTAATGTTCCATTTAGCAATATTTTTTAAATAACATAATATATACTAATCTGAAACCAAAATATATAGTGAAGAAGAGAGCTTGACAAAAGAACAATCATCTCCATAGCCATGGTAAGCTTCACTGAGAATATGAAGAAGGTTCCATTCATTTCAGCTGAAATGTTCCTGCAATATCACCGAAGCGAAACCCCCAAATTTTGAATCAAAAATCCCTAATTACAAATAACAATTGAAAACCCTCAAACTTACTCATAAGCTTCAATTTCGACTGTTAAGAGTGTTGTCAATATAGAATCGCCGTGATTTTAAGGCCGCTGATGTCTCCGTGTCGTCGCCGGTGGTCGCCGATGATCGTCGCTGATTTCCTCGACGAGAATGGTGTGAGAGAAACAATTTGTTTTTTGTTTCTTAATTATATTTGATATCGATACGTAGGGGTATTAAAGTCTTCTAACCTTTTAATGAATGTTATTTTTGTGAATTTTTCTTTGCTGTGCTATTTTTGAGATGAAAACTCAAAAATGTCTTATTTTGGAGAATTGCCCCTTAATTAATTTATAGAATTTTTACGGTATGTTTATCACATATGATTTAATTTTAAGTAATCTTATTATATAAAGCTTAGTTTTAAAAGTTACTAATTAACACGATCGCGACACACGTCAGTTATATATTTTAGATTGCGACATGTGTAACAAAGCTAAATTAATTAAAAATATTTTTTAAAAATAGTAATTATCCTTTTTTTACAAAAATTATATACCAAAATAAATTTGTGCGATATTTAATATTGATTTTCTGATTTTCCTACTTTCATAATAAAGAAAAGATAATTTTCCTATTTTTTTTAAATATTAAAAACAGTAACTTTTGTTTTAAAAGTAATTTGAAAAACGAAAAATTATCATATACTTTTTCTATAATTAAAAGTAATTTTTAAATTTTTAAATTCCTAAAAAAAGATTACTTGATAGTAATTTTTTCTTCAAATAATTTTACATGTATTTTTTATATATATACTTAGATAATAAAAAGAAATTGAAAAACAAAATTACCATATAGTTTTTTATATAATTATTTTGGTTATAATATAAATGGAAAATTACTATGGAATCATTAATTTTAATTTTTACAAATATATTTTGGTTACATTATAAAAAAGTACTATGGAATCATTTATTTTAGTTTTTACAAATATGTTTTCCTTTTTATTATAAAAAAAGAAAAGTACTATGGCATCATTTATTTTATATAATACATAATAAATATATTTTTGTAATATTATTTTTATTGACATCTTTTTAATTAAATAAGTTATAATATCATGTCAATTATCAACAAAAAACAAATAAGGAAAATAGCTGACAAAAAATAAGAAAAAGTTTGTATATGTTAATTAAATTATTTATAATATCATGTTTATCACCAGATTCTTTTAAAAAGAAAAATTACCAAATAAGTTTAATAAGGAAAAAAAGTATTTAATAAGAGGATTTTTAAAAGTAATTTAAACACTATTCAATAGCATTTTACCGTTTTTATTTTTAAAATTTTAAACAAAAAAATTGACAAATAATTTATTTAAAATAGTATTCTTTTTTTTTATTTTCTAAAGAAAATATAATTGTAAAAAAAAACATTTGATAGTAATTGTTCTTCTCTATAATCTTGAACAGTAGAAATTGTAAAATAGTGTTTAATATTAATTTCCTTTCTTCAAATCTTAATTAAAAAAAATAAATTCATATCAAAGTGGTGGTGTGGCTAGAAGCCCATCACAAGTCAAACGATGCATTTTGAGCCAAAATATGATAACTAAAAGATTCTCACATCGGTAATTATCAAAAATATGATGAAATATATAAAGGTGTAAACCCATCCATATGTTTGTCAATTGGTGGTAGTAGTTCAGATGGTGTGCACTTCTTATTGGGAAGTCTCCGACTGTCATCTGTTATTCTCCACTCATCAATTGACCTTTTGTTTATTAAATATATAAACTTGGTGTCTAGCCCGCGTACGCGGGCACAATGATTTTGAGAATATTCGACATGTATTTTTGTTTTGAAGAACATAATGATAATTTTTTGATCATGTACTCGAAAAAGTATACAATGTTAAGAAACCAAACAATGATTAATTGTACATAGTTGTTTATAAATGACAAAGTATTTTGAAGTCATCTGCTGGAGTTAGTTGGTCTATAGAAGACGCTTCATTTTTCTTCAAAAGTATTGTTTTATTCTTATAAAAATAAATCTTATTTTCTATGGAAAGATAAATGCAAACCCATGAAAGTACCAAAAACATCTAACACGAGATCCATTGGCATGAACAAAATAATGTTTGAGCAACGAAATTGGTAGAAACTGCAGAAACCACATAATTTTTTTTTTTAGTTTGTCTCCAGTAGTTCGTGGACTTGAAGTCTTCCTGAATGATGAGAAGCTGCACATTATAATACATTAGATAAAATTGCAAGGAATGAACTAAGCTTAGTTTTCAAAGTTACTAATTAACACGATCGCGACACGTGTCAGTTATATATTTTAGATTGCAACATGTGTAACGAAGCTAAATTAATTAAAAAAGATTTTTTAAAAATAGTAATTATCCTTTTTTACAAAAAATATATACCAAAATAAATTTGTGTGATATTTAACATTGATTTTCCTATTTTCCTACTTTCATAATAAAGAAAAGATAATCTTCTTACAAAATATTTGTAAAGATTAAAAAACAGTAAATTTTGTTTTAAAAATAATTTGAAAAACGAAAATTATCATATACTTTTCTATAATTAAAAGTAATTTTTAAATTCCTAAACAAAAGATTACTTGATAAAAAAAAAATTTCAAACAATTTTACATGTGTTTAAATATATAATTACTCAAATATATATACTTAGATAATAAAAAGAAATTTAAAAACGAAACTTACCTTACAGTTTTTTATAAAATTATTTTGGTTATAATATAAAAAAAGAAAATTACTATGGAATCATTTGTTTTAATTTTTACAAATATGTTTTGGTTACATTATAAAAAAGTACTTTGGAATCAATTTATTTTAGTTTTTACAAATATGTTTTCCTTTTTATTATAAAAAAAGAAAAGTACTATGGCATCATTTATTTTATATAATTATAATAAATATATTTTTGTTAATATTATTTTTCTTGACATCTTTTTAATTAAATAAGTTATAATATCATGTCCATTATCAACAAAAAACAAATAAGGAAAATAGCTGACAAAAAATAAGGAAAAAATTGTATATGTTAATTAAATTATTTATAGTATCATGTTTATCACCAGATTCTTTTAAAAAGAAAAATTACCAAATAATTTTAATAAGGAAAAAATTGTATTTAATAAGAGAGGTATTTTAAATGTAATTTTAACACTATTTAACATTATTTTACCGCTTTTTATTTTTAAAATTTTAAACAAAAAAATTGTCAAATAATTAATTTAAAATATATTTTTTTTAATTTCTAAATAAAATATAATTGTAAAAAAACATTTGATAGTAATTGTTCTTATCTATAATCTTGAACAGTAGAAATTGTAAAATAGTGTTTAATAATAGTTTCCCTTTCTTCAAATCCTAATTAAAAAATATTTGTAGAATAATTATTTCAAATATTTTTTTTATAAATAATCAACTTTCTTATTTAAATAGTTAATTTCTTTTTTTTTAAATCATAAACCAAAAGAAACTACAGCTATTCACATCTATTTATATGATTAAGCTTTCTCATATTTTATCACTTCTAATATTTTGATATCAAACATAATAAGTGACACTAGAAAATATTTGATAAATATTTCTGCATGTTCTTTCTCATCTTCGCTTATTTTTTAGGCGTTTGCACATATTAATGATATGCGGATGTACATAATTTAATGATGAAAGCTAATAATGAAAGCTAATGTGACTATTATGCTTATGTATAATTTGTTTATGTGTGTTTGTTCTTATCAACATATGAAGTTGGTATGCTAATAGGTCATGCTACTAAAAAATCTAAATCAAAGAAATAGATTTTGCAATAAAACAAAATTACTAATTATTGATGCAGAAATACTAACCGAACGTTACGTGAAAAAAAAATTTCTTTATGCTACTAAGAAAATTGGTTATGCTATTTTAAAGCATGCTACTAAAGAATTTAAATCAACGAAAAGAACTATACGATATGATTATTGAAGCAAAAATCATAATCAAAGTTATGTGGAAAAATGAATTTTTATTCATAGACAACCATGTGCAAGATGATATTTCAAACTGAAAAGATCTATATTTGTCAACAAGAGTTAAGGTCGAAACTTAAAAAAGTTTGTCTATATTTGTCAAATCCAGTTTTACAATTATACGCCGTCTTATAATAAATTACTATAACTACATTGTTTTAGATTTTTAAAACATAACGACAATGGTTTTCTACAAAATATTATATATCAAGAAGTTTTTAATGATATATATATATATATATATATATATATATATAGAAAAAGAGGTTAAAATTACACTATAGATGCTAAATTAATCAACCTCAAATGTTTTATCTAGAAATATATTTTATATTTAAATGACTATCAAAAATACATATTGACTGGTGTTCTGTAACATTAAAATTTGGATTTTGCTATTTTTAATTTTTCCTAAGGAATAAAAAATATAGAGATTTCACGTTTTTATATGTTTTAATTAAGTACAACTAATATTATTTAAAAAATAAATAAAAGTGAGGTATTTATTATAAAAATTAATATACTATTTAAAACATTGTGATTACTGAAACAAAAATACTAATCAAAATTTATCGAAGAAAATTAATTATTATTATTAAAATAAGTCACTAATATATAATGAAAAAAAGAACTAATGTGAAATTCTTTTTATTATTTTTGTGTTCGTGAAACTAAAACATTATATAAAATCCGTGCAACGCATGGATCCATATCTAGTATTTAATAAAGAGGTCACTAAACTTAAAACAATTTATACGCAAGTCCCTTGGTTCCTTAAATTTGTCACTCCAGTGAGTCAAAGAAAAAGGCGGAAGGAGGGAGAGAGGGAGGAAAATCGAATCAAAAAGGTGTAGAGAGGAATGGAGGAAGCATTCTCAGGTGAATGGGGAGAGATAGTGTCAGAAAAGGTTGTATCGGCTTACAACTCTCTACCGAAGAAGGGAAAACCTCAAGGGCGCGAAGTCACCGTCCTATCCGCTTTCCTCCTCTCTTCTCCTTCCCAACAAGGTCTCTCTCTCTCTCTTAATCTCTGTGTTTGAGTTTCCTTTTGTAACTTTCTGATAAAATTAGGGTTTAACGGTGGTGCGCAGAAGTGGAAGTGATAGCAATAGGGACGGGAACAAAGTGCGTTAGTCGGTCGCTGTTGAGTCCTCGTGGTGACATTGTCAACGATTCTCATGCCGAAGTCGTCGCCAGAAGATCTCTCCTCAGGTTCCTTTTTACTTCTTCTTCTACTCTTTTCTTTTTTTGCTAATGCTTATAGTTTGAATTTATTGTAAAATCGATGGTGGTTTTGCCTCCAAAACGCCGCAGGTTCTTCTATTCAGAGATTCAACGGATGCAAAGTAAGAGAACAAGTTGCAACGAAGCCAAGCGTCAGAGACATGACGATACCCAAATACTAGAGCTAGAACCAAGCTCTCCTGGAGATGGAGCTAAATATAAGCTCAAATCTGGCTCTCACTTGCATCTCTACATTTCTCAGTTGCCTTGTAATCCAATTTGCCTTTTCAATCCTAGACTTCTTTTCAAAGACTATCCTCAACTGACTCATGTTTTTTTTTTGTCATATGTAGGTGGTTATGCTTCTACTTCTTCTCCTCTCTATGCACTCAAAAAGATCCCCTCCACACAAGTAACTGATGAGTCATTGTCAGATGTTCAAGATATAGGTATTCACATGACACTCTTTAGCTGCAACAATGTTCTCCCTGCTTACCTTCCATCCTCTTTTACTGGTGTTTGTATCAGTTGTTGACTTAGGGTGTGTTCTGCATTTCAGGCAATGCAACAAACATGGTACAAAGAAAGCCTGGTCGCGGTGAAACCACTCTCTCCGTTAGCTGTTCCGATAAGATTGCCCGATGGAATGTTCTTGGTCTTCAAGGTTACTTCTCTATTCTGCTCATGTTTTTGTAACCCCTTCTTTACTCCTGGATGCTCTCTTGTTTCATTCGAGGATTTTGCTTATGGGATTTTGAACTCTCTTTGTGTCTTCTTACATCAGGGGCTTTGCTTTGCCAGTTCCTTCACCCTATTTATATTTCTACCATCACCGTTGGACAATCTCTCCACTCTCCTGACAACTTTTCTCTCGCTGATCACTTGCGAAGATCTCTGTATGAGAGGATCCTTCCATTATCAGATGAGCTACTGACTTCCTTCCGAGTGAACAAGGTTCATTTACTGCTTTATTACCATCCTATCATGTAAATTGCAGACATTGTTCTAATTCCTTTACAGCCATTGTTTTTTGTAGCACCAGTACCACCATCAGAATTTCAACATTCAGAAACTGCTCAAGCTACCTTAACATGCGGGTTCGTTTTCAATCTCCGTAACTCGTCATCACATGTGTCTTTCCTTTGTTTCTTACAAGCTGACGATGTTATTTGTTGTCTCTTAGTTATTCCCTGTGTTGGAACCGTTCTGGCTTACACGAAGTTATTCTTGGAACAACCGGTAGAAAGCAAGGTACCTCAGCTAAAGGAGCTCTGTATCCGTCTACTCAATCATCTATATGCAAGTAAGGGGGGAGAACCTTTGTTATCTAGGCACAACCTTTGTTATTTCTAGTCATGATTAGCATGTGTGATGATACCCATGTTCATAAATTTTCATAGACAGCGGTTTCTGGAGATGTTCCTGAAAGAATTTTATGGACACGAAAGTGAATCTTCTAAGTCAAAAGGATCTTACCGAGAACTGAAGGTGCGTATTATGCTACTGACTCTTCTCTGCTTCTTCAACATACTTCCACTGGCACTATTAACATATATGAATCTCATAGCTAGTATTTGATATGCATGCCGCAAGTTCGTTATATTGTTCTTCGATTTATTCTGAGATAATTTACTCTCTTTTCTAAAAATTTGTGCAGGACAAAGCAACTGAATATTCTTTGATGTCAAAGATATTTAAAGGAAAGTATCCATTCAGCAATTGGCTTACAAAACCCTTGAATTACGAGGATTTTCTGATAAATTAGTCCTGAGGTATTTATGTTTCCTTTTTGCTCTCTCTCTCTCTCTCCCTATATCAACCTATTTGAATTTTGATAGCTTTGTTTAGAGAAGCAAAATAGTTAACTATTACCATGAATATTACATTCCAAAAAAAATGTGGTGAATCACATTAAATAAGACGAACGAAGAAGTAAAACGGAAAACGAAGGCAGAAAATACGCATTTGACTGAAATGAAATAAGATGCATTTACAGATTGACTCGCCCTTTGATGATGTCGAGGCTCATCTCGCTAGGGTCTGTTGCTTGCAATTCAACCTGAATCCCATCTAGCTCCCTCTTGAATCTGTCCTTTGAGCTTGCGTACAACATCTTACTCCGCACTCTTGATGTATCAGGTGACCTGAAGCAGGCCAGCGTCTCATATGATGTTAGAAGAAGTCCATTTTTAATAATTGATAAGAAAAGATAAAAAAGGGGGAAAGAAGAAGGTTGTACCATGCGATGAAAAAGATCTTGCTCTTCTGGCAATTCTCAGGAGTGGTGAAGTCGAAGTCATAGACAGCATAACGGCACTCGTTCTCAGGCATACATTTGGTGAAATTGTCGTAAGTTTCTTCTGGATTCCCAACCATATCTATCGTAACTTGCTGTGCCTTCTCATCAATTTTGAACACAATAAACCTATGGTTTCTCTTTGCTTTCAACTCCAAGAACTTGAGCTTGCACTCATCGCTTACATGCATCCCAGACGCTGAGTTAGCCTACACGGGCATAGTTAATACATTACATGATTGGCAATACCATATTGATAAAAATAATGAATTTGTAGGAACTTACCATGTTCTCTGCTAGAAAATCAGCTTTGATGATGAGAAAGTAGAGATAGCAGGGGGGGTTTTAGAGGAGGGGGAAGTAGGTCGGGTTGGGGGGCATTAGGCTGGTCACGTCTTTTAAAACCAAAGTAGACTTTGATGCTGTCACGTTATATTAGATAACATTAGAGGGAGGGCTATATTTTATACAACCATACACATGTAGAGCACATGTGGTGAAGCTTGATCTGGTCATCATTGGGAAGTTGATGATGTCCATGTTTTCGTTAATTTGGACTTTTTCTTTCCTCGGGATTGGTCGTAGACCTTGCTACTTAATTTTCTTTTGGGTGCGGGATCTAGTTAAAGTTTAGCGGGAAAAAGAAATTAAGTTGATCATTTTCTTAGTAACATGGGCTTTATTTTATTTATAACCGAGAGACAGAAATCGTTATAAATACAGTCTCCAAATTATGTACTACTAGATCCAAAAGATGATTGAATCGATGAAAGAAAACAGAGGATTGCTGTCTCCTCCAAAACGTTTGTTCATATACGTTTTTCTGGAAAGAAAAGCCTTTTAAGATGAGACCAACAAAAGCCCATGTGTACACACATAAAGATGCCTATAACCGAAACATTGATTACGGCGGGGAGACAACGGGAAAAATCAAACATGTCTCTATCTTTCTTTTGACTAACCCCTTTGCTTTTCATCACATCCATATCATTCTTAGATTTACAGGTTTTTTTTTTTCTGGTGTACAATGGAAAATGAATCAGTCAAATGAATTGATTTCTGTGGCCGCTGGAGTCTTGGTTGCCTTTTCCCAACCATAACATCCATCGACTTGTCCGTACATTGTTTGACTGGAAAAAAAAGAAGCAAATTGTTCTTACACATAGATGTACGTTCGTGCTCAGAAAATACATTCTCGCGAGCATTGGTGTTGAAAATTATCGTTGTTTTGGGTTCGGTTTGAGAACGTTCGAGGGAACACTTTTCTCCTTGTCTCTAGGTGTTGATGAAAAGACTATTCCTTAATGGGAGGTCAAGGCTCTAAGATTTGTACATGTTGCTGGGATTCATCACACAAGACTACTACTCTTCCTCCCGAAGCTCCCCATGTAGGTGATGTCTCTGTTTGTTTTTCCTTCTCTTGTTAGAAACCACTTGCTTCTCTTTTTCTCTTACTTATTTTTTGTGTATGCTAAAAATTACAGAAAACGAAGAGAACTGTGAGGAAACAGATTTGCTATCTTTTCGTGAATACACTTTAGAACAGCTTAAGATCGCCACCTCTGGTTTCGCTTTGGAAAATATCATATCTGGAGATGGAGAAACCCCTCCACATGTCGTCTACAAAGGGAAGTTGGAGAATCATCAGAAGATTGCTATCAAGCGTTTTTCTCGATTGGCCTGGCCTGATCCACGCCAATTCCTGGTATGTTATCCTCCTCCATCTTTCATGTTAATCACTCGTCTCTTCCAACTTTGAATATGTCTGCTTCCAGGAAGAAGCAAGATCGATTGGTCATCTACGCAGCAATAGAATGGCCACTTTACTCGGTTGCTGCTGTGAAGGCGGCCAGAGATTACTCGTGGCTGAGTTTATACCTAATGAGACACTAGCCAAACACCTTTTCCACTGTAAAAAACAAGCCTTTTATCAAAGAATCGATGCCCTTTTTAGACGACCACTTAGTAGTTACTTAGCACATTTTTTTTCTGAAACAGGGGAAACACAACCGATGAGATGGGAGATGCGACTACGGGTTGTTTTACACCTTGCAGAAGCTCTTGAATATTGTTGTAACAGAGGACTCACTCTGTATCATGACCTCAATGCTTACAGAGTTTTATTTGACGAGGTAATTCCATTGTACTAAGCTCTTTTCCCTGAGAAAACACTTTCTGTTTCTTTCACTGGCTCTTCTGTTGCCATTTAAGGAATACAATCCAAGACTTTCAACATTCGGCTTGATGAAGAATAGCATGGATGGGAACAGTCACAGCACGAATCTTGCTTTTGCCCCTCCCGAGTATCTACGAACTAGTGTGAAATTGAATTTCCTTCCTTCTCTTCCTTGGGTCATATGTTTTCTAGCTATTGAAGTGTTTGTTGTTGTTGTTGTTGTTACAGGGAGAATCACTGCAGAGAGTGTGATTTACAGCTTTGGTATCCTTTTGCTTGATATTTTCACTGGAAAGCATATTCCTCCTAGCCATGTAAGTGTACTATCAACATTGTTTTTGAAGTCTCCCTACTACTTCTTATTATATCTCAACCTCTGTCCTTGTTTGTGTGGGTAGGCCCTTGATCTGATTCGAGACAGAAATCTTCAGAAGCTAGCCGATTCTTGTTTGAAGGGACAATTTTCCTACCGCGATGGCGCTGAGTTAGTACGCCTGGCATCTCGCTGTCTTCAATATGAAGCTAGTGAGCGACCAAACATAAAATATTTGATAACTGCACTGACACCTCTCCAGAAAGATGCAGAGGTCCCGTCTCATGTCCTAATGGGTCGTGGTACTTTTATGTCACCTTTATCTCCTTTTGGTGAGGCTTGTTTGCGAAAGGACCTAAACGCTATGCTTGAGATGTTGGATAAAATTGGATACAAAGATGATGAATCGGTAAGTCTGACAGACTTTGTTGTATCAAAACTGTTATAGTTTCCATCCCATGAAGGTTTATTTTATTGTTTGATATGACATGTTGAAATGCAGGTGTCGTTTCTGTGGACGGACGAGATGCAAGAAGCTGTGGAGTCGAAGAAGAAAGGCGATATTGCATTTAGACAGAAAGACTTAAAAGAAGCCATTGAGTTTTACACTCAGGTCTGTCTTTCTTTGGTTAGCATTGCATTTGTATCCATAACAAGACCTTCATATCTTTAGTTGACGGTGTTCCCCTGTCTATAAATGTTTGGGCCCAGTTTCTTGACTTGGGAATGATCTCTGCAACAGTCTATGTGAGACGCAGTCTAAGTTACCTGATGAGTAAGATGGAGAAAGAAGCTTTAGAAGATGCAATGAAAGCACAAGGCATTTCTCCAGTGTGGTACGTTGCATTGTATCTCCAGTCTGCTGCGCTGGCTGCCCTGGGAATGGAGAAGGAATCCAAGATGGCACTTATAGAAGGATCGGAACTTGAAGCTAGTAAGATATCAGTTTCCACACACTGACCTGAATTACTATTCTTTTCATACTGTTGGTAATCTTGGAAGTGAAAGAAGCTAAAAGAGTAATCTTAGTTCAATTGGTACAGAAGAGAGCGTTGAGAATGTTAAAATATTTGTACTAATTAAACCCAAAACCCCTCCTCTCCCTCTTCTTGGTAGAGTAGAAGGCTAATCCATTGGTTTCAGTTGATACGATAAGAGGTTGGGAACAATATTAAAATAACAACAAACGTTGTAGTGATGATGATCTGCTGAAATAGTTGGGCCTAATTGGGGTCCATGTTAACCTATTACGGCCCAGTAAATAACCAAGAGAAGAAAAAGTCGTTCTTTTCTAGAGAAAACGTCCGAAGTTGTTTGTTTGCGTCTTCAAGACACATTCGTATCGCCTCGCTTCTTCTTGTTGTTCGAGATGAATCCCCAAGTGGACAAGGTGGTGAGAAGAACGACTATGGTGGCCACTGCTGTTGCGTCTTACTTTCTCCTCACCGCTGATTACGGCCCCGAGCCTAACGTTCTTGATCCTGTGAGTTTAGTTCCTCCCAATTTATTTTCTTCAAGTTTCTGTGAATTGGTTATATCCCTCGTTTCTCTTTGATTCTTTTCTCATCGAGGATTGTTGTTAGATGAACAAATCGCTGACTTTTCTCTCGAATTAGGGTTGCAATCAGTTGGTTGGTGAGATCTCTTGATAATTGGTGCGCTTAGTACGGTTGAAATTGGGTTTAGATCTCTCTTGAAAACTGTTTCTGATCAGAAAGTCAAAATTGAATTTTCCCCAAAAAAAACTGTCTTAACTAGAGCTGTGCAACTCTTAGTGACACTATTGCCATATCCCACTTGACAGTTATGCATCAATGTCTTACCCCCTGATATATGACAACATTTTGCAGATCAAACAGAGGATAGTATCAGCTCAAGATTCTGCCAAAGAGTTTTTCTTCCCTTCATCTAAGCACAAGTAACAAGCCACAACCGGAAACAAGCTGAACATGAAACACCCACTTGCGTCAGACTTATGTTGTTTTCTCCCGTTCTCAGTATTTACTCTCTCTACCGCCTTGATAAGTCTCCACTGTACTACTCTTTAGACTATAAGATATTATGTTCATAAATAACAGGTCGAGTCATATGTGGATTAATTTCCTTGCCTGGTTCGTGAGAATACATAACCAAATCACCTGAACTTCTGACTTGAAAGCTTGGGTTTATTATATCATGTTTACGGTTCCATTTTTCGATTTCTCACTTTTTATAGTTACCACCACCATATAAAACATCCTTCACCCAGTCAAAAACAACTAATCAGTAATCACAAACCCAACGACAGGATAGAAGAAATATCCAATTGATTTTTTATTATTATTAGGACGGAGAGATAATCTATCTATCTATCTATATATATAAAGTAGTGTTATCTCTCCTGTGAGAGTGACACGTCACTAATTCGTTTATATTCAGTACAACACGTGTCAACCCAGTGAAAACGCACGTTTCATTAACTTGATTTGGGCTTCCGGAGACACTAACTTTCGACGTTTTTATGGTATAGAGCCCGACCCAACAAAGTAAATCCTAATTGTGTTCGACGTGAAGACATCGTTCAGTGTTCGTCTCTCTTCTCTGTTCAGCGGTGACCTCTGATCTTTATCACTGAATCTGAACCGGTCGGAGTTATGTGTTCGTCGTGTGGTTTTAAATCCTTATTGATTCAATCCACCACGATGAGGCTTTGAATGCGCGTTAAGCTTTGTTGAGTCGGTGGATCTGCGAGTATAAGTGAGTATTTCTAAAGATTCATAGATAAGAATGGCGGCCAACTCCGTTCTTCACCTCCTTGATTTAAAGCCAGCCGTTGTCTCAATCTCCCTCGGCTATATTTATATCATCCCCCCGAAACGGATACTGTTGATAAAACGGACGTTGAACACCCTCTGTAACTTATGATGCTATCATTCAGTTGGCCTAATTATTTCGTTCACACTGCTAGAAGAAAGAATTGGATCACATGTTAGTCTAAACTTTCTAAAGAATATGAAAATACGTCTGGGATCTAATCTCTTTGTGGGACAGGTTACTCTGCTTTCTAAGCTTTTAGTATAAGAAGACCTTTGAAGCATTGACTTTTTTGTTTATTGTGATTTCAGCCATTGTTCTTTAGGGTGCAACGGTTTATGTTTGCTGTATCGTGAGCTGCTAATAGTTTGCTCATATCAAAAATAGAGCATTACTTCATCATCACTTATGAATTTACATACGTGAAACATGTTAAAATTGTGTCTTTGATTGCGCTTCTTTTGCTTCTATTCCCCACCTCTATTTTTATGACCGCCGTCAGTGAAACATACTAAACGGCGCTCCTCTTGGCTTACCCAGCATCTGGAACTCGCACCTGCTAGGCAAATAACCACATCCGTCTCTATGGAAACTCACGAAAAAGTATGATTTTGTAATGTTACTGTTATAGATTCCTCTCGTGAAACAGCGTGGAAGGTATGTATATAATTTCATAACTTCAGTTTATTTTTCTACCAGTCCTGGCAGTGATTAAATCATGTGCCAGAAGGAATAGTACAACTATAAAGAAGTCACTCACAGACACATTGAAGTCATGTTGACCACGATCTACCTAAGCAACTTAAATTTGGTGAAAAATGCAGGTCGTACATATCTCCCATGAATGGTGTGATATTAAAAATGGAAAGAATCCAGTGGAATGTAACATATTACACATCCATTCACTAGACGTATCAAAATATGATGGATTTAGGTTACAATTCTGTTGGTGCGTAAGCAGGACTTGAAGCATCCATGGCTGAGTAGAAAGTGAGACGTGAGCCACCATGGCTTTCGGTCAACTACATAATCAGAAAAATGCCACCAGAAATTAAGCAAACCAAACAAAAAGATATTGCAAAATCAGTGTTTAACTTTTTGCTACTAACCAAATAAAACAAATCACTTAAGTATATAGATATTTAAACCTGCGTGTGTGACCATACGTCCAAAACAAAATTTAATACTATGTAAGAACTTATATAGTATAAAAAGTGGAAATTTTACGGTTAACAAATAACAAATATCCCATAAGCTTAAAGGGTTTAGCAGATTGTTCAAGGATTTCAGATGAACCAAAATTTGCTAGCTTAAAGCTTTCTGTTTTTACCATGAAGCATGTGTTGCAATGATTTAAAACAGTCTGGACTTACACATTGTATGTTGCTATTTGTAACTGAAGTTTGTTAGTCCGGGTGGAAAAACTGCAGAGCCACTATGCAAAACGTTGTAATCTATTAGTAAAAAGAAAAGTGAAAGGTCATATCCATATATCAAATACTGGTTAAAGTGCTGAGAATAAAAAAATTACCAAAAATTATTTAAACTCATGATTAATCAAATTAAAAGTATATAACTAAAACATTAAACGTTTCAGGCTTTGGTTGACCACCTTAAAGAGCAGTTTCGCTAGATATTCTAATCTCATCTTGCCGGCTAAGTGACCATAGTTAGGATTGGTGTCATAGTTAGGACTCGCTCTTTTCTTCTTGCAAGCACCATCATGTTGATATTCTTATTGTTTCCTGCTTGCGAACAGCTAACAATACCAACCCTTGCAGCATATAAGATAATATTTCAAGAGTCTTACTAATGCAAGTATTACTCTATGTTAGGAACATATTTTCTAGAAGAACAGGTACACACAATGGTTATTGTACTGTTATTATCCCAATGTTAGCAAACTGAAAATAGCAAATGTCATGTAAAGCTCAACAATCAAAATAGACCATATCATGATAAACAGTTTTTTAGTAGAGATCGAACATTTTGTTTTTCTAAAAACCAACGAATTCAATAAATAAACATACAAAAATAAGAAATTATCAATAGTCAGTGTATATAATTCAGTCAGCTGTTGTTCTAAAAATAATAATATCACATATACTATCATAAGACAAAATTGTGATTTCTAACAAAAGTATCAAAATCAAATACACTTACATCTATAAATGCTCATTCCAATAATAGTAGTTTTATTTTATTTTCAAATATGCAGTGAAAAATTCTATTAAATTCAAAGAAAGTAAATAATATGAAAAGGTGAAATAATTATACTTATTATGATTTTTAATGTAGTAACAAATATATAATTTCTAAAAAAAGAAAAAAATAGTAAAATATATAGTAAAATAGTGAAAATTACAGTTAAAAATAAACTACAATTTATTAAGTTTAAAATATATTATTTTATTTTGTAGACAACCACACTTGATTAAATAATAAAGTCCAACTAAAAAACTCATAAATAATTCAAAGAACATGATTTTCATTTTCAGTCGTCCATCCATCGATTTAACTTTACACAAACCAACTACAACATCAAGTTCAAAACCAACCACTACCATTAGATTTACATATTAAAAATCATAAATTCATAATAAAAAAATATAAATGTAACATATCCCGTCCGTAGGGCGGGCCGACCCTAGTATATATATATAATAGTGTTTCAATCCCTCCTGTTGCGCCACGTCAGAAATTCGATTTCCAGCAGCTTGACACGTGTCAAATTTGGGTTAAACGCGTCGTTTCATTTAAGCTGTTTCAGGATGGGCTTATATCATCTAATGTTTTGGGCTGTTAATATTTTCTCTGTATACGGCCCGTGTAGATAGAACTCACCCTCTAACCCTAATCCTGCTGTATCAGAAAAAACGAGCCTGGCCTCTCTTCTTCCTGCAACGACGTGACTTCTGAGCTTCTTTTCGCCATCTGAAACGGTCAGAGTTATGGTTGCGGTTTAATACTTCGATTCAATCACGATGAATCTTTCAATGCGTCGTTTGGATCTGCAAGGCGGTGTGTGCTCAGTATAAATACATGTGAGAATTTCTCTTCTTGACCTCATTCTCTCTTTATATCTCTTACAGAATATTAGTTCACGATGTTATGTCAAAGCATTGAGAAAAGAAGATGCACTGAAGGACAGCGATTAGCAAGTTCCAGGATCGCGATTTGCTGCTTGGCCTATCTAATTCGAACACACATCTTCAAGGTACATCCTTTTCTTAGATTTTTATCTCAGTTTTATCATTGTAACCGTACAATTAAGCTTTCCCTATCCCGCAGAAGTTATTGATGAGCTAATAGCTGTGAAAAGTACAGTTAGTGACGTTCACCAGGGGAAAAAATGTGTCATGGCAATTTTCAAACTGGGTAAGTTACTCTCTTCTTAATATGATTCCAATCAATACTTTCATAAATGATAAGACTTTTTCTTTTGAGAAGATGTTGATGATGTCAAATTATGGTTTTTCCTAGGCAGTGGTGAATCCGTGATTTCTGAGGCTGTTTGACTCACAAGCTGTGTCATTTCCCAACAAGTGGAAAGCTTCAGGGATGATCCAAGGATTTTTACTAAAATTAGAATCACTATATGGGTGTCTTTCTCTTCCTCTTATTCTCTGTTTTATGAGTAGTAGGACGAACATAATATATCTTGGGACATCTTCCCATCTCACAGTTAGCAATTCTTCTTGCAGGACGGATGTTCTTGAATGCCACATCATGGACAATATATTTTTCTACAAAGAGACAAATGCAGGAGATAACATTGATTATTTGAACATCTTCGAGTGGTCTCACTTCCAATAGGTGGACGTAAGTGGTTAGATCATGGGAAATCACCAACTGTGAGAACGTCTTCAAGTGGTCTCACAAGGCTCCAGCAATAGCAACTACCAAGGTGACCAAGAAGGCAGTGGCTTATTACATTGATGCAGTACTTTTTGAATAATGCTGTATCGATATTGTTTTCCCTTTTTTTTTTAACTATCTATAAAATGCTTATTTTTAAAATTTATCACATCTCATCAGTGAGATTGGGTTCACATGCTATCACATATTTTCATACTACTTCTAAACAAGGATTAAAAGTCGTAATTCATGTATGATCTCTTCTATGTCCAATGAACGTTCAATGTAGTAAAATGTACTTATAATAATTCAGGAGCATTAACATATTTAACAATATATGTACATACACACGCTTTAAACATGATAACACCCTCTCTATGTACGCACATCTCAAAAGTGTTGAAAATTTATAGCAGAGTTGTTGTTATGCTTTCGTAAATGATCATGCAGTATTACTTTCAAATATTTGTTATGTTTAGTAATGGTGGTGACTGAGTGGCATTCGTACTCCAGGCACAACAAGCTTGATACATTTCCAATATATATTTGAAAATATGGGTGGTACAAATAAATCAAAATATATGTAGGACAGGTTGAAGAAAAAAATTCAAAAAATAAATATTGTAAGACCCTTAAAAATTACAAAATTATTGGCTGCAAAGCCAAAGTAAAATTTAATTTGTATATTTTTAACAACTATTTTACATTAAACATAAATAGAAGTATTTAAAAAATATTCAGACCATATCTAAAATTTAATTAGTTATTTATTCATTTTGCTCATTATGGTATACATTGCTTTTGAAAATAAAAACAGCAAGTTTTTTTTTTGGAAACACCTAAAAAGTAAGTTTTTATCATTAAAATTTTAGTTAGACAAAACAATGAAAATAATTTTAAAATTGTTTAAAGACATATATTTTTATATCACATATCTATATATACATATATAAGAATATAAATACCAAACATATAACAAAAAATTATAGGAAAATCCCGGGCGTAGCCCGGGCCGACCCTAGTAACAAATATTCTTAGCTTTTTTGACTTTTATGACCACTAAAGACCAAAAAGAACAAGACATGTGGATATTTCAACCCAACAACACTAGTACAAACGACACATCGATCGCCGTCCGATCAGAGATTTTCCCGTAATCTGACGGCTTAGGAAATAAAAAGTAACACTGAACATCGCAGTAATAAAATATATATATCTAATGGCGGCTCCGCCGAATCGGCACACTCATTGAACGGACCACAACCGATCTCGTGATACCCATAGACAGAAAGAAAATACAAAGCGTCTGCGTTTGCGTTCACCTAATAAGGCTTTGGCATGTTGTACATAAACATATCCTGTAGCGGAAACAGCTGATTGCTCCCTCCTCCTCCTCCTCCAAACGCGTTATCTACAGTGGCATCTATGTAATTAAACCCATAATCAAGGCCACTTTTGTCGTTCGACCAATCCTTCCACTTGGGCTCGCTCTGCACCTCGCTCGTGAACTCCGGCGACACCACCTGCTCCGAGCAACTCGACTCCGTCGTATGCAGCTTCGGCACCGAGTCCGACGTGTCGAAATACACGAAATCGTTCGGCATCACCGGCGGCGGAGGCATACCCATCTCCGACAGCCTCGGCTTCTCCTCCACGACCTCATCGCCGGCGATACTTCCATAACCAACCGGAGTTGGTGGTGGTGGCGGTCCTCGCTTCTCGATAGCTCCTTTCTTGTTGTAAATCCGACAAAGAACCCAATCATCCAGCTGCAATAAAAAAAATTAACATCCGGTCCGATTAATTAAAATTAAATAAATAAAAAAGGAAAGAAATAGAAGAAAATAAAATAAAATACCCTGAGACTGTTCTTCTTCTTGCGAGCAGCGGATCGGTCAACGTCGGCAAGACGGTACTCGTGCATGATCCAATTGGTTTTCTCACCCTTGGGAGCTTTTCCGGCGTAGAAAACCAGCGCCTTCTTAATCCCAACCGGTTTAGGAAGTCCTATCGGTTTATCAGCTCCAGTGGCTTTCCAGTAGCCTGAACCAGCTGACCGGTTTGGCCGTGAACCGTTTGGATACTTTCTGTCTCTTGGAGAGAAGAAATACCATTCCTTCTCACCATACAAGGCTAAACCTGAAAAAAGAAAATCTCAGATTTAGATTCCAAAAAAACCTACCAAAAATAAGATTATCTGAGAATTAAAAATAAAAATTAACAAACCTGGAAGCTCCCAAGGATCGTATTTGTAGAGATCGATCTCAGCGATGATGGGGACGGCGATGGACTGAGAGGCGCATTTGCGGCAGAGATAGTGCATCACTAGCTCTTCGTCGGTAGGGTGAAATCGGAATCCTGGAGGCAGCTGTAATTCTGACATTATTATTATTATTATTATTTCTATTTTGCTGGCTGGGATCTATGTGAAAATGAAAATCCTCTGTGAAACTTGCCGTTTTGAAACTTGGAACGAAGGAGAGAATAGTCAATTATATAAGGAGAGGGGGAAGGACACGTGTCGGAATCTGGTACTTTTGTGTAGGAGGAGTAGAAGAGCTTCTAGAACACACGTGGGTGGATGACGCTGCCTGGACACGTTTCGAGAGGAGAAGTCTGTTGCTGACGTGGCGATGAGTTGATGTTGTCACTGCTTACGTTTTTCGTTGTAGAGAGAGAAGGGGGGGAGGGGGTCCATGTTGGAGATGGGCTTAGCACATGCCTACTAAGAGCTAAGCCCAAAATCAGGTCCGGCCCGCTAAACAAGAATTGGTGATCTCGCTAGAAGACAAAATGTACTTTACTATAAATAGGAGACGTCAGACTCATTATCAAAGGACGGAAAAGGATAGAAAGTACAGAAAAGGGAGACCTCGCTCCCGCAGACGACCATCCACACTTGGAGTTCGTCTATAAATCATACACCAGAAGTCTTTGACGACCTGCCTCACACGGAGCAGCTCGTCCAAGACGACCACCACCAAATTAGAGAGATACTTGTTTAGACATTTTGTGTAGACGAGCATCTCTTGTTCTTGTAATTGACCGAGTTTGTTTGTTCTTGATTATTAATACGAAAATCTCCACCCCTTTTACACTGCTCATAAAAACCATACATCTGCCCGGATATGGATACAACAATTGGCGCCCACCGTGGGGCAGGAGATTCTTCACTTCAAGATAGCTCGGCAATCACAGAACCCCAGCGCAATCGGACGCCCTGACTTCTGCAACCACCATCACTCCGGAAACGACGAGCGTCACAACAGTTTTGACGCACACCACGAGCGTCCCAACATTAGTGACGACCGCGGACAATCCAACAACGGTGA
This sequence comes from Hirschfeldia incana, assembly GCA_026261945.1. Taxonomy (NCBI): domain Eukaryota; kingdom Viridiplantae; phylum Streptophyta; class Magnoliopsida; order Brassicales; family Brassicaceae; genus Hirschfeldia; species Hirschfeldia incana. The sequence goes on along the minus strand of JABCMI010000028.1, from coordinate 4,590,075 downwards.
CAACAACGAGCACCCCAACAGCTGTGACGACCGCATACAATCCAACAACGGTGACAACATCGAGCACCCCAACAACAATGACGACCGCATACCATCCAACAACGGTGACAACAACGAGCACCCCAACAGCTGTGACGACCGCAGACAATCCAACAACAGTGACAACGTCGAGCACCCCAACAGCAATAACGACCGCATACCATCCAACAACGGTGACAACATCGAACATCCCGACAACAGCGACGACAGCAGAAAATCCATAAACGGTGACAACGTCGAGCACTCCAACAGCAGAGACGACTTAAAGGTATCCAGCTGTAACGACGACCTCATTAAAACCGCCGTCCAGCGGTGGTGACGACCTCGAACCATCTAGCGTGGTGACGACCTCAATAACATCCAGCAATGGTGATAACCTTGTGATGACGACTCATACCTTTCAGCTGCGGTGATGACCTCGAATCAGCCAAATGAATGACGAGCTCAAACCATCCAGCAACGATGACAACCTCGAACTGTCAAGAGACAATGACGACCTCAAACCATCCAGCGGTGATGACTTCAGACCAACAAACAGCAGTGGCGCCCTCCAACTAACCAACACTGGATCAACCAACCACAATGACAACCTTGAGCTATCTAGCAAAATACGAGACATGTACAATGACGAACGTGCACAATGCAACACTTGGAGTGACGACCTCAGACCAACAAGCAGCGGTGACGCCCTCAAATCAACCATAAATGATGAGCTCAAGGAAACACGACATTTTGCGATGGGAAACAAGTCCAACCAGCAATGTTGACCGCCTCAAGCTCCACCACCGCCTTCACTGACGACGAGCTGCAAGTCATCACCAATCGAAGGCAACGACCCCACTTCACCACCACCAGCAGAAGCGTCAACGAGCTGCTCATCACCACCATCAGTCCGCGACGACCTGTACCCCTCATCGACGAGCTCGTCATCTCTTGGCTCATCATCCTGCCGCTCGTCACCACCAGTCAAGACCGATCTCGGTCCAAGACGAGCTCTGTCACTTTCTACACCATCGACAAGCTGCGCACTATTACCAATCAAACAAGTTTCGCCACCACCAACACCGACGAGCTTCTTTTCACCATTACCAACCGACGACGACATAGTTCAGCAATCCCTTCGACGACGAACTACAAGGCAGAACCGAGGATCAGACTTAAGACGAGCTCCCCCACTCGTCAACGAGCTTCGTAAAAAAAAAGGGACAGAGAACAAGGTTTAGCTCGTCTTTTTCTTTTAAGAAAGAAAGATATATGTAGGGAAAAAGAAGAAGAAGGAGCCACACAAATATAATACTAAAATAAAAAGGAAGGAGATAAGGAGGAGAGAGAGGGGTGATAGTTACAAAATTTATGCCACCCAGCCAGTAGTACAAAATTCATGGCGATAACCGGAGTTCAACTAGAAGCAACGATGACCTCGACCATCTAGCCAGCAACACGACATTTATGGCAATAATCTCAGTCCAATATAAAGTAGTGACGACCTCGACCATCCAACTGGCAACACGACGCTCATGGCAAAAAATATCGGTTTAACCAGCAGTAACCAGCCGGACATCCCCTGTATAATTTAAAATTTGCATGTTCGTCGCCAGTAGCAGCATCCACCTGTTTGTCGACTGCATCATCATCCACTTGCTCATCATACGCAGCAGCGACCGTTTGCTCGTCGAACGCAGCAGCAACCGCCTGCTCGTCAATAGCAGCAATGTTCACCTACTCGTCAACAGCAGCAATGTTCGCCTGCTCGTCAACAACAGCGTCTGCCTGTTCGTCGACACCAGCAGCATGCGTCTGCTCGTCGATAGGATTAGCGTGTATCTGCTCGTCGACAGTAGTAATGTTTGCCTGTATGTCGAAAGCATCAGCATTTGCTTGCTCTTGTCATCAGCAACGACCACATGTACATCACTAATTTTCTTCCTGCTCGTTCGAAGTGCTGCAGCTCTGTGCTCACACTTACTCTGCAAACAAAATATGGGATTCGCTCTCTGAGTGTTGAAGCTCATTGCTCACACTTGTAACATTTCGAAGAAAATATAATTTAAGTGTTGCAGCTGTACGCTCACACTAAACTCTGCAAACGAAATATGAGATCCGCTCTCAGAGTGCTGCAGCTCACTGCTCACACTTGTAACATTTCGCAGAAAAATATAATCTAAGTGCTGCAGCTCCGCGCTCTCACTAAACTCTGCAAGCGAAATATGAGATCCGCTCTCAGAGTGCTGCAGCTCACTGCTCACACTTGTAACATTTCGCAGAAAAATATAATTTAAGTGTTGCAGCTCCGCGCTCACACAAAACTCTGCAAATGAAATGCGGGATCCATCTTCAAATGTTGCAGCTACGCGCTCCCATTTAGAAACGACCTCGCAACACGTTATCTCAAACGAAGGATTCTCTCCATGTGTTGCAGATTCAAAAAAAAATGATGAATACTCTTACAGCTAACATTTTTCTTGACATGTTCATGCTCGCCAAAACAAAACCATGCGACGACAAGCTTAATCAATGAGTCTCAGGCGACAAAAGCTCTTCTGGTAACAAGATCATGCGACGACGAGCTCAAAGAGACTTACGCCATGGACGAGGTTCTCTTCTTCTCACTGGTCAAAGAGACAAGCGCCATGAATGAGCTCCACTTCTTCTCACTGGTCAAAGAGACGCGCGCCATGGACGAGCTCCACTTACTCTCCCTGATCAAAGAGCCACGCAGCATGGACGAGCTCCACTTCTTTTCCATGGTCAAAGAGACGCGCGCCATGGACGAGCTCCACTTTTTCTTCCTTGATCAAAATGACGCGCGCCATAGACGAGCTCCACTTATTCTCCCTGGTCAAAGAGACGCGCGCCATGGACGAGCTCCACTTTTTCTTCCTTGGTCAAAATGACGTGCGCCATGGACGAGCTCCACTTTTTCTTCCTTGGTCAAAATGACGCGCGCCATGGACGAGATTCACTTCTTCTCACTGGTCAAAATGACGCGCGCCATGGACGAGATTTACTTCTTCTCACTTGACAAAGAGACGCGCGCCATGGACGAGATTCACTTCTTCTCACTGGTCAAAGAGACGCGCGCCATGGACGAGCTCCACTTATTCTCCCTGGTCAAAGAGACACGCGGAATGGACGAGCTCCACTTCTAACCCCTGGTCAAAGAGACGCGCAACATGGACTAGCTCCACTTATTCTTCCTGGTCAAAGAGACACGCGGAATGGACGAGCTCCACTTCTAACCCCTGGTCAAAGAGACGCGCAACATGGACTAGCTCCACTTTTTCTTCCTTGGTCAAAATAACGCGCGCCATGGACGAGCTCCACTTATTCTCCCTAGTCAAAGAGACGCGCGCCATGGATGAGCTCCACTCTTTCTTCCTTGGTCAAAATGACGCACGCCATGGACGAGCTCCACTTTTTCTTCCTTGGTCAAAATGACGCGCGCTATGGACGAACTCCACTTATTTTCCCTGGTCAAAAAGACACGCGGCATGGACGAGCTCCACTTCTAATCCCTCATACTTAGCTCATCGGATGATAGCAATGACACTCTTATTGACGCTCTCCTTCTCAACAAAGTTTCGATGCGCAGCAGCAATTCGATCTCTCATACTCAATCCGTCAAACGACCGTATCGTCTCTTCACAAACCAATCCAGTGTTCACAAATAAAGATAGAGAATTCGCAGTCAAGAAATCTGCCAATGTCAAAACCAAACCCGGACGACGCTCGTCTCTTCCCTTCTCCTTCAAAAGCTGAAAATCAGACGACGTCTTCTCCAATACAAGCTCTATCTCCCTGGCAAGACTAGATCTCTTCGATCAGAGACAGTTTTTGATCTAGAGACGAGCTGCTTTTCAAGTGAAAAACAGAACCTCGGCTCGTCCAAATCAAGACCATCGCCGACAGCTTTAACAAACTGCTCTCATATACCATCCTTAGGCGACAAAACAAGAGAATGATCGACGAGATCCATCTCAGACGAGCTCTGAAGCCTCTGCTCGTCAACATTTTTGGCAAGCTCCAGGTGAGATGTCGATGAAAGAAAATTTTCCTGACGCTCGTCGTGGACGAGCTTCACCTCTCCTCTCTGCTCGAGAAGACGATCGTCGAGGAACTTCATCTCACTTCCCGCCAGAGAAAAGTTTAAACCTCAACTCTCTTCAGCTTGACTCCGCACAACTCCATCTCGATGATCGTTCACTACCACCGACGATGAACTCGGAGCAACAACAGTCAAGCTCAAGATCACCGAAGAGAAGCTATGCTCAGAAAATTACCTCTGCAGCTCGTCATCCTGCCGCTCGTCATCTTGCCGCTCGTCATCCTGCCGCTCATCATTTCATTGCTCGTCGCTCGTCACTCAGCCGCTCGTCATCCAGATGCTCGTCATCCAGATGCTCGTCATCCAGATGCTCGTCCTCCAAGCTTCTCAATCGCGACGGTCTCATCCCACTCTTGTCATCTCACAGCTAGTCACCATCGGTTAAGATCAATCCCCAACCGAGACGAGCTCCACCACCTCTCGCGCCGTTGACAAGCTGCTCTTCATCACCACACGGACGCGACAACCTTACTTCACCATCAACACCAGTAACATCGCTGCTGTCATCTCATTTCATCCATCATCAACGACAACCTCGCCTGAATGTCATCAGCACCGACAAGCTCGGTAGAAAAAGAGCGTCGAGTCATCTTGGAAGACGACCTTAGGCGAGTCTCGCAACCATTCCGCCGCTCGTCTTCAATCCGCGACAACATGCCCCCTCCATCGTCAACGACGAGCTGCTCACCACCAGTCAACGACGACCGTCCTCTCCAACTGAGATGTCGATGAAAGAAAATTTTCCCGTCGCTCGTCGTAGACGAGCTCCACCTCTCATCGATGCTCGAGAAGACGATCGTCGAGGAAGAACTTCATCCCACTTCTCGCCAGAGAAAAGTTTAAACCTCAACTCTCTTCAGCTTAACTCCGCACAACTCCATCTCGATGATCGTTCACTACCACCGACGATGAACTCGGAGCAACAACAGTCAAGCTCAAGATCACTGAAGAGAAGCTATGCTCAGAAAACTACCTCTGCAGTTCATCATCCCGCCGCTCGTCATTTTGTCGCTCGTCGCTCGTCGCTCGTCACTCAGCCGCTCGTCATCCCGCTGCTCGTCCTCCAAGCTTCTCAATCGCGATGGTCTCATCCCACTCTCGTCATCTCACAGCTCATCACCATCGATTGAGATCAATCCCAAACTGAAACGAGCTCCACCACCTCTCGCGCCATCGACGAGCTGCTCTTCATCACAACACTGATGCAACAACCTTACTTCACCATCACCACCAGCAACATCGATGTTGTTATCTCATTTCATCTATCATCAACGACAATCTCGCCTGAATGTCATCAGCACCGACAAGCTCGGTAGAAAGAGAGCGTCGAGTCATTTTGGAAGACGACCTCAGGCGAGTCTCGCAACCATTCTGCTGCTCGTCTTCAACACGCGACGACATGTCCCTTCCATCGTCAACGAAGAGCTGCTCACCACCATCGTCAACTCACAACGACCATTGTCACCAGAGGGAGAGCGTTGATCCATCCCCAGCAATCCCTTCGACGACGAGCTACGAGAAAGATTCGACGACCTGAAACTAGGACGAGCTCCATCACATGCCTCACCATCAACAAGCTCCATAGGAAGAAGACGACCAAGTTTTCACTTTCCTTTTCTTTTTTAAAAAAAAGTGTCGGCAGAGAGAAGAGAAGAAAAGGAGACCACACCTTTTTTTAAAAAAAATGGGGAAGCAAGGGATAAGAGAGAAAGAGAAAAGGAGACCACACATACCATCACCACTGTCATCTTATTTTATCTATCATCTCAACGACAAGCTCCGCCTCAACTCACGACGAGCTCCGCAACAGCTCGCGATGAATTCCGCCACACTCACCTAAAAGTGACGAGCTCTGCCTCAGCTCACGACGAGCTCCGCCTCAGATCGCGACGACCTCCGTCCACGCTCACCAAAAAATGATGAGCTCCACCTTAGTTCGCGACGAGCTCGGACCCATTATCGCGACAACAACCTCTAGTTCTTCTCCATCACCTCTACCTCGGATCTTTACATCACAAGTACCCACCTCTGTTCGTCCAAAGACTACCTCATCATCATAAGCTTCCACTTCTGCTAGTCCAACAACAAATTCATCAAAACCGCAAACCTCCGCCTCTGCTCGGCAAAAGACGAATTGCTTACCAACAATCTGCACCTCTGTTCGTCGACGACTCAAAAAAAAGACGAGCACACGATAATCCCAAACCAACGAGTTCCAAACAACTTTGGATATATGATGCAAGGGCGAACTCACTTCACCGGTACCCGAGCCCGCCACTTGTAAAACAAGCAACCAATGTTCTCTTACCAACCTGATTTTTACTCAAAAGAACCAGAAGAATTCACCAAGAGTCAACACTTGGCGAACTGAGGGGGGGCTATTGTTGGAGATGGGCTTAGCACATGCCTACTAAGAGCTAAGCCCAAAATCAGGTCCGGCCCGCTAAACAAGAATTGGTGATCTCGCTAGAAGACAAAATGTACTTTACTATAAATAGGAGACGTCAGACTCATTATCAAAGGACGGAAAAGGATAGAAAGTACAGAAAAGGGAGACCTCGCTCCCGCAGACGACCATCCACACTTGGAGTTCGTCTATAAATCATACACCAGAAGTCTTTGACGACCTGCCTCACACGGAGCAGCTCGTCCAAGACGACCACCACCAAATTAGAGAGATACTTGTTTAGACATTTTGTGTAGACGAGCATCTCTTGTTCTTGTAATTGACCGAGTTTGTTTGTTCTTGATTATTAATACGAAAATCTCCACCCCTTTTACACTGCTCATAAAAACCATACATCTGCCCGGATATGGATACAACAGTCCACTCACTTCTCTTGCCCGTAAAACTCCAAATCCAACCGGTCCGATACGACCGAACCCTGATGGGGTCTATCTCTCTCTATGGATTCTTCGTTTCCGGTCGGTGGATCTGTGGTCCCCTTTCTCCCGTAATTTCTTTTCATTATTTTGTCTTTTTGCAAAAGGTTCATAGCATATCAACTCAAAGCCGACGATTAAAGGGGTGTGGTAAACTAAAAGTGGACCGTACGAGACAGATCCAAATTCTAGTTCTTAATACTGAAAAAACAAAGATTTAGCCCCCACAGTCTATCTACTCCTAATCAATGCCTGGGCTGTTCGGCCCGCGTGCCTTTTTTTTTTTTTGATCAAAATGTCAATTTCTCGACCGAAATGTCAATTACCACAACGAATCGACCGAAATGTCAATTTCTCGTAACCATACAATAGTACATTTAATTGTATAATAATATGAATACATGTCATCGTCACAAGACATAAAAACCAAATCATACCCAAAGAAATGGGGTTTTGTCTAGTACAATACACGAGTAGTAACATCAATCTTATTATTACCAAATGGTTTCTGATGTCTTCACTCTTCAGTATCTTTTTTTTTTCTTGTTTTTGCTTATTTAATCGCCACATCTTAAACTCACAGTGAGCCAAATCAGAGCTTCGACGTCACGGAGGGATTAGGAGGTCTTGCCTCTCTTAACAAGGCCTCTTGCGTTAACGATACAACCAGCTGTTTCACATATCCAAAAAGAAAGAAAATAGGTTATAGGTATCACGTATTTTTCTTTTTTCATCCCCTAAACATTTATAAACATTTCAGTGTGGCCAAAAAAAAAAGAGTACCTCTCCTTTTCTGTTGAACATTTCACCAGTGACAAAACCCCTGGTCATGTGTGCAGTTGGACTAACAATCTGCAAATAGTCAGTCATCGTTGTAAGAGGGTCAATGTTAGACGCCTAACATGTCTATTAGAGATTTCAATCTTTTCTTGGATAGAAAAAAAAAATACCACAAAAAGCAACCAGTCATCAGCTCTTAGTGGTCGGTGAAACCACATCCTGCAAACCAAAAAAAAAAGAGAGGAAAAGCGAGTAAGTAATAATTACTGAAACAATGATAATTCCCTAATCTCTCAATGCAATCAAATAATTACATAAGCACAGACAGACCAAACTCATATTTCACCAAGACAAAATAAATAACTTACGCATGGTCCAGGCTAAGTGCAGCAGATCTCAGGCCCCTTCTACGGTGAGGGTTCAAACTGATACTTGCAAATATCAAATCCGAAGCGAATGCCACAACACATCTGTATAACACAAAGGCGGCTTGTCAGATGATCAGTTTGCTATATGAACAATAAATCGAACTTTCCGAAAGAACGGCTCAATGTTATTTAAAAAAGTCTGTTATTTTAAGAGTCTCAACCATGATATAAATTTATCAATCAATGATCCTAAAAACACCATCAATTCACTCGTCTCCAGTGAGTGTTGCTTTTTGGAAGCTGAAAGTGGTGTTACCAAACGAATAATAGGGCTGGTGATTTACACAAACGTAAGTGGATGATGGAGGTACTTACCGATGCAAAGCTTGGTCATCAGAAAGCTTTCCCTTTGCTCTAAACCAATACCTCAATCTGCAAGAAGACGTTTTAGAATAAAACACTACAAAGAAATAAAGACTCTCTGATGTAAGTGATGAGTTTCACGTGTAAGTCAAGCACATGAACCAGGTTGACCAGGTAGATAGAATGTATAAAACTATAACATATCATTTATTCACTATTTAAGCTGAGTTGTACACCTTGGTGGAGACTTTGTCTGGTTTGTAGAATTACTGGGCTCACAAAACCGAATCTCTATAGGCCATGGAACAAAATTTGCAGTTGCAACTTTGTTCCGGTAACTCCTGAAAGGAAGAAACAATTGGAGATTCAACTTTGAGCTTCCTGAGATAATTTTCTTAAGACAAAATGCAGACACTACCACTTACCTAGGTAGATGAGGGTCAGTTATACGACGTTCACGCAGCTCCTCTAGTGATAAAAGCTGCAGCAGACAATGGTGAATAGGATAATCCCTTTTACAATTTATTGAAATATTTATATAAATTTTGGAGGAACAATTGACCGTATCAGGATCGGGTGCAGAGGGCATGGTTGACTCCTGGTGATCAAATCCCGGTTGCTCTTTCTGATGAAATCAAAGAAAGAGATAATTTAAAAATCTAGTTTCACAGTTTTTATTAAAAAGGCTATACCCTATCGGTGGCAGATGGCAAGAGAAGCGTATTCATAAAGCAGATTGAAGTGATTTTAAAATGGAAAACCTGAAAGGAAGCCATCAAAATGAAAACGATATTCCCTTTCTGTATAGCATCTACTCTTCGGGTGGCAAAGTTGTTCCCATCACGTATACGGTGGACTTGATATATAATGGGGACTGCAAGAGTAAGAAGCAATGAGATAATTAGATGAATTTTAAACGAGAAGAAACGCATGATTTTTCTGGAATAAGAGTTCAATACTATCGATATCTCCAACGAGAAGGAAATAAGAATGTAAACTGTGGACAATCTTCCGAAAATCAACAGTTTTTGAAGCCGCAGCAAGTGCCTGTAAGTAAGAAGTGACTTAGAAAATTGCCTGAATTGGCAAAGGAAAGAAGGATATTTATATGCAAATGGAAAAAGATTAGCAAGGGTTGATATAAAACATAAAAATGTAACTAAGCTCAAATCAATAATACCTGACCCATAAATTGACCACCGAAAACTTTGCCAAATTTGGGAGCATCAGGTAGAGTGATACCCCTGAAGATATTTTGCTACAAGAAAGAAGAAGCGCATATTTCAAGGATAGTATAAATAGAAAGCATAGGAAGTGAGGAGGAAAAAAGAGAGAGAGAGAGAGAAGGTAATTTACTTCTAAAGGGTCAAGATGTAAAATGCGTTCAACTAGACAGCATTTGTCAACTTCTTGATCGGAACGCCAGATAGAGTTGGTCTGAAGCAAATGGCAATGATCACGCGGCAACACCAAACATGTGAGCTGAAATGAACGAGAAGAGTCTTCTGGTTAGCATATATTGAGCTGAAAAAAAAAAAATAAGAAAATAACAGAAAGAACCTGGGAGGTAGCAATAATGTCAGCAGAATGAACAAGGGCAGAAATACCTGTGGAAACACAAACAAAGGAAGGTAAGGAAGAAGAAGGTAAGGAAGGATAAATCAGAGTCAAACCAAATGTTTCAGTAGTCAAAAATGAATTAAATCATCTGACCGAGGCCGAAGTAATCATATTGTTTCAAGAGAAACTCGGAACGATTTTCTTCATCATCGTCGGGTCCGGAAACCTGAGCCTCTCCAGAGAAAATGAAGTAGCAACCATCCCAAGCTTGCTCTTCACGAATCACATACTCTCCTTCACCGTAGCGTTTGAGGACAATAAGTTGGGCGATTTTCTTAAGAGAAGAGCTGGGCAGCTTCTGAAGTAAGGGAACGTTCCCAAGGAACTCCACTACTGCAATTACTCATACCAAACAAACAAACATAGGATGGGATCCTACTTAATCCTTCCAGAGATTGATTGATAAAACAAATCATTTTTAATTTCTTAGATCCAGTAACTGTTACGCTACCTGATTCCGTGTTCATGGCGAAAGCCTTGGTGGAACCGATCGCCACGAAAACAAAAATCTGGATTTCTCCTCCCGACCTTGGTGGATTGGATTGATTAATTGTTTCTTTTTTATTACTCAGCAATAAGGTTTCTATCCACTGCCCTCCGGTTTATGGTATAATACGTGGACTTGTATAGGTTTGTGAGATCCTATTGGAGCTACGGAAATTTTAGATTTTCCAACTATTTGAAATTAAAAATTAAAATTTTAAAAATTTCTAGTTATTGTTCAAAATTATAACAATGTAAATATAATATATATATTTCTTCATATGATATAATTACCCCCAAAATTTAGGGTAAACATCTAGATAATAACTTTTTTGATGAAATTTTAAATTTATTGATCATCATAGAAAGTTTATGTACAAAAATAATTATGTAGAAAAAAATAAAGAAAAGTTAAAATAGTTATATTATTTAAATTAATATATTAATGAATCAAGCTAAAAAGCTAATAAGATATGACAAATAAGGAAATAAATTAATAAATTAATGATTCAAGTTAAAAATTATGACAAATAAACAAAATTAACTAAAATCATTGAGAGTTTGACAAATAAGTAAAATCAATTCATAAATAATATATATATATATATATATATATATCTTCATATAATATAATTACCCGCAAAATTTCATTGGTTTTGGTTTACAGCTCTGATTTATGTGTCATCAGTCCAAACCAAACCATTATGCTATACAGTCCAAACCAAACCATTAGGCTATACAGCAAATCGGTTAAGCCACTGTATGTAGCTGGTCATGCATTATACATGTCAGCAAACACAACACGCGATCTTGTCGATTATTTTGATCATCATCCTCTCCAAGCAACTCTATAAAAGTGCGCGCACACACACACACACAACAAACAGAAGACACAGTGAAAGGAAACAAAAAACAAGATAATAAGCAACTCTATAAACAGTGAAGGCTGGAAGGAAGATTGTTCATTTTTTTAAAGCGAATGCTGCGATGCAAATCGATAAAAAATGAAAGTTTTCCAGATAAGAAGATACCTATCCTAGCGACTTTGTTTCTAGAAATTTTCCATATGATTTCAAATCGAGAAATTTTTTATAAATGGATCATGGCCAAAGTACGCAATTATGTATAAAACATCTTTCGCTGAAAGCACTTTTATACCATTTTTGTATTCTTAGAAATATTGTACAGTATGTGTTCAAAAAAAAAAATACTGTACAGTATATACTAGTATTCAATACATGTTTTCCAATAATAACGCAATATCTGGAGTTCATATTCTTAATTATGGTCTGATTTAGTAGACTGGATCTCGAAAGTGTTTGGAAAATATGGAAATTATTCCAACATCCTCAAAGCTTTTGATCTAAACTAATATTAAACCCTTACATAGTAGGAAGGGAATATCACACACATATACATGAAGACATGTTGTCAATTCCATATGATCTTAAAATGCTTAGTTGACAAGCCCTGGAAAAAATCTTGTGTTATTATTGTGGGGATTTCTTTTATCTATCCAAAAGGGGGGACAATCTTTATAAGGTACTAAGAAATCATTATAACATGTCTTTTTCATATATACCATCGAAATCCAATCACTCGTCTCCATGTCACAGCTTAGACAAGTAGATTTTTTAATAGCTATGAAATTCACTAACTTTTACAAAGTAATATATAGAAGTGATTATGGTGATAATATTCTCTCAAGTTAAGATAACTTACATCTCTGATAGATAATCTATCCAATTAAAATCATCTTAAGCATGCTTTAACGCAGAAATGCAGTAAAACAGAGGAGCATAGTTTTTACATCTTTATTACTTTTACCTTGATTTTCAGTTAATTATTATGGGGTTACCGAACTTCCTCCTCGTCCTCCTCGCTGCCTTCAGCAGCCTTTCGGTTTCCTTCTCTACGTCCCAATCGAATTTAGCTCCTGACATGACCACAGTTACATAAGTTTCACAACACAACTCTCTAGTTAAGCAATAAATTATGAACATCGAGTTTCATATCCATAGATCCGTCTTGAGCTCTCCATTGTTTCGACAGTAAGCCATTTGCATACCTTTGGTGTTCCCTTTCAGCAAGCATGAAAAGCCTGCATCTATATCTTCATCTGAGTCTATGTCAACGCTGCATTGCTCAAACTGCACGAATCATTGGGTTAAGTTCAATCAAGTTCTCGTATTCATTCTAGCTGTCCAAACATAAAACCAAACTCAGTCACCTGCGTACGAGTGCCTACAGGTTTCACTTGTTTTCTTCCTGCATTATTCTTGAACGTTCTCTGCGCTGGTTTCACCGTCTTCCAACATCCCACTTGTGTCTTTGGGAATAAAGATGTTTCTACAGTCCTCGCTGATGTCTTATCTGGACTGTGAAATGCAAGATAGTCATACTTGAAATCTATCCATGGTAATTTGTTCTGTTATAGAAAGTGTAAAGTCAGCAAGGCAGCGTTATGACCTACTTTTTAGGAAGCTGCGGTTGTTTCGTTTTCAGTATAGCATTACAAAATGCACTGCTCTGCAGCTGATTTTTCACATTTGTTGTTAACTGCAGAGCTTGTAAACAAAATGGAATTCTGAAGAGAGGAGATGTGTTGACAGCAATAGAGTTGTTACCTTGGCCGCTGGACCGCTCTGCTCAGGCAAGTTTTCCTTAGCCTATTATTTAACAAAACCCACATTAATTCCTGAAATGTTTGGCTTACAGAGCCGAGAGATGGAAAGCAGGTGAAGAAAAGACCTTCACTTGTGGTGGTGCTGTTGGAACCTGAGCTATTGCTGGCTCAAGCAACTTCAAGCTAGCCAAAACCTAAACAGAGATTTGGTAGTGTGGGAATTAAAGCATTACATGTGCTCACGAAGCTGAAGACTGGCCAAACTTGAATATCACATCAATCTTAGATTAGAGTCAGCTGAGATAGACAAAAAATACTTTATATCACCTGACTCTCATTGTGGCAGATCTCCCTTTGTATTTTCTGAAGAGCGGTTTCTACTTGCTGTGGGATAGCTGTTAACATCAAAGCTATTTTCTGTAGCTTCTCTTGATTGGGATCTTTGCTTAGTTCCTCAAGAATAGATTTAACAGCTCCAACAAGACTGGCTTTAACATCTGTTTGTTCCTTAATCTACTTCCCAATAAATCATTTCAATAAGCTTTAATCTATTTGCTTTAAGGTCGATAAAGCAACAAAAAAAAAAAAAAAAAAAAAAGCACTGCAAATAATTTGCTTTTACCAGCAGCTGAAGTGAAGTGTCTTGGAGAATCAACTTTTGTTGTAGGCGCTCAGCTGCAGAAACGCACATGAAACTATAAGAGTCAGCCATCAATTGAAACGTCATTCATGTGAAGTGATCTTTTCAAGAGGTTGTAACTAAAAAAGAGAGGAGACAAACATTAGAATCTCACATTCAAGAAAGACTTGCTTAGTTCCTCGGTTGGCTTGGATGATGTCACTGTGAACGGAATCAAGCATCATTCCAAACTTGCTCAACGAAGTTTCAATCATTCCGAGGCGTTGCTCAAGAAGTTCTTCGCCAATCTGAGCTACTCAAGTAACAAATGTGGAAGTTATAAGGGAGGATAATTCTCCAGAGAGTAGAGAAAGAGCAAAAAGTTACATTTAGATGAACTCAATCTTCTTCCGCTGGAAGGTCTAGACGAAAGCATCTGATTGAGTGGGGCCAACAAGCTATTCTTCTTCAAAGAGAGATCTCGTGACCTCTGTGCAAGATTAATACATAAATAAATAAAAGCATGAAATCAAGAGTGTGAACAGTTACCTGATCATAGAGCTGATGGACAGAGCTCTGAGTAATCTGAGAAGAAGGTCCCTGCGAGTAGGACGACGTCTGCTGCGATGCTTGCGGTTCACAGGGTTCAACACTCGATCTCCTTCCACACATAAACATACATACATACATACATACATACATACATACATACATGATCAAACGCAACTTAACGTTCTCGGATACACAATTTTCTCCCAAAATATTATTCGACACCTATTGGGAGAATCGATCGATCAATCAATTTTTAATTAGAGCGAACAACAAAGACCACAATAAGAGATGACTGGAAATAGAGGATGAATCCCAATTAAAACCCCTAAACGGCGATAAATCTCTCTCGAAATGATCCATGTCGTGTCAGTACCTTAAATTAGGAGGAAACACCGAAATGGAATTCAGATCGAAGGCTTTGTTCATTTTATTCATCTTCATCGTTCGGATCGCAGGCTCTTCTTCGACGATATTCAAAATTCAGAGAAGAGGGAGACAACAACCTCAAACGGAATTTCGAAAAAAAGAAAAAAATATCTTTAGAGAGTCGAGAGTGACGACTGAAGCGAGTAGCGGAAATTGGAACGCATTACTATTATTATGGGCTGATAAAGCCTATTAACAAGGCCCATAAGTCTTATAAATCAAGACGAAATACTGCTCATCGACAACGAGCTAGCTAGTACAGTACTACTTGTGGTCCTGGTCAGATAGAAAATCCTTCACGCGCTAAACTTGACAATTTTGAGAGAGATGTGCAAACGTATAGCATACTCTTACCAAATAATTTCTGAACATGCAACACGGCCCCACTAAATTCATCACAGAAAACGTTAAACTACCCAAATAAGCAAATATGCAACTTCTTCTATATTTTCATGTCCTTTTTCATATTATATATTCTAATTACGAAAACCAAATATAACTGTACAATGTTAACTTTATACCCCCAACATCTTCCGGTTCAAAATTATTAAATCAGCTTCTCTTTTGCTAGTAATAATTTACATTTTAGTGTTTATTTTAGTCAGTAGATTTTCCATTCCAACAACATTATTGGATTTAAGTTATATAAATAAAGGAAATCATAATGGAGTTAAAATCGGAAGTCAAGTCAACAAACGAAATTTGTTGATCACCAAGATAACCCCCAACTCCTTTTATTTTGGTTCAACACTGTTCTTACTACTTAAGGTCCAAGGGATTTCCACTACTATTCCAGGAAACTTAATAAACAAATTAAGCAGAAAGAAAAAAAAAAAGCCTTAACCAAACGAGTGTAGAAAGTTCAACTGCTCGGATTGTTTCAATAAAATAAGCTGACCCCCCAGCACTTGACCTGAGAAATTCACACGTAAATGGTCTGAAAGCTCCTTGCAATTTAAGTTACAGCGCGTTGGGTGAAATGTATCCCCCCCCCCCCCCCCCCCCTCTCTCTCTCTATATATATATATATTACGCATTCACAATGCTTTCATCATTGTTACCTTTCATGCATAACAGAAATATTACCAAGAAAACAAGTATCCATGGGAGCAACTTTGCATAACGACGTCGTTTATGTGGCGGTGAATCAAGATGTTCGAGAAAGTAAAAAAACTTTGTTATGGACATTGAAGACTCTTCCCGTGAAGAAGCTCTGCCTTCTCCATGTTCATATTCCATTCTCGTTGAGCCCTTCTTGTAAGTCTTTCCTGTTGATTCTCTACGTTTGATTGTGTAATCTGTTTTCCATTGTATTATCAGTGTTGTTCAAATGCCAATAAATTTCATGGACTACTACACGATCAAACAGATTGTATCTTTTTTTTGGCGTAAAAAACTGTATTTTACTATTTAGTACCACTCCGTTTTACGATAGTTAATGTTTTGTTTGATGGTACAAAAACTAAGAAATATATTTTTTCTCGAAAAATAATATTGAGATGTAAATTAAACTAATTCAATCAGTCATTAAAAAAATATAAAACATCATTGGTCATATGGTTTTCAATAATTAGATAAAATATCAAAACATATCTATCTTGAAACTTTCAAAACCCTTCAAAACATTATATATTTTGGAACGGATAGAGAATTAGATGAACCTATGGGTAATGTTGTTTTTTTCTATCTCTCTGGGTATATGATATATATGCATCAAAAATATTTTTTTATATAAACCTCCTCTCTATGCACTATATATATATATATATATATATATATATATATATATATATATATATATATATATATATATATATATATATATAGCCAACACAATCTTAGTTACGTTAATGTCATGAAACCTAACTCAAAAATCATATTCAAATTTTAGTTTGAACCCTGGACCTAGTACCGAAACAAATCAAAGTTTTGGGCATATACGGCTAGTATGCCCAATTTGTTGTAAAGTCACACATCATGTTTGTTATTACATCACCTAATTATTTATTTCTCATCTTACCAAATTTGAAATTTTTATTGAGTAGTGACAGTTTAAAATTATAACAAAAGATATTTCAGAGCGATTGCTATGACACTTTTATCTGTGTACTTTGTTTTTTTTGTGCGGGTGTTGGTATCTGAAATTGACTCTGTTTCCTTTTACAAAAAAAAAGAAAAGAAATTGACTCTGTTTTGAAATGGTGTATAATTCAGCATGTGGGCTTGATGAAAGTGAGATCGATGCAATACAAGAATCAGAGCTGAAATCTTCATATGATAGTCTCCACAAGTACCGTGATCTCTGTACAAACAAAGGGGTAAGTTAGTCTATCTTTGCAAAGGAAACATGATGAGTTTTGAAAAGATTGATGGATTTTTTATAATAAATATTGGTGCAGGTTGATGAAGACGATGTAGATATATCACTGATATCAGGATATGGTGTTGGTGAAGGGATAGTGGAACTCATCTATCAAAACAATATCAAGAAGCTCGTTATGGGAGCAGCAGCTGATGCTCACTATTCCAGGTATATATTTTCAGAACATCAGGTTTGTAAATTTGTTCAATTGAATAATACTCTAATCTCTCTTTCAAATAAATGCAGGGGAATGTCAATCACATCAAGGAAAGCAGAGTATGTGAGTCAGCATGCACCTCATTGCTGTAAAATGTGGTTCATCTGCAAAGGAAAACTCATCAAGACAAGGTAAAGTTTGAGGGTTTGCACTTGTGTTTGTGTGTGTATATATACTCTTATTCTTACAGTTTCTTGGTTTTGGGGTTTAACAGAGAAGGAAGATTCGACCGTGGGAATGCATCAGATTCGCTGTCAGAATTCGATGGTTTTGCTCAGAAACCAAGCGAAGGAAGAGGAAGCGATGATGACGAAACCGATTCACATAAAGAGCATCCAGTAAGTACAAAGATTGATGGATATAGCTAATAAAAGAAACACTAAATAGAAGGAAAAATTGTAAAGAATCCTCCACCACTTCACTTGTTACTTTCCATGGTTTCATTAGCAACCTAAACTTGTTTCACTAGTCAAGATTACTTATTCGAGACTCTTATCATGTGCTGCATTGGAAAAAAAAAAACAGGAACGGAACCAAATACCAGAGAAAGTAAGGAAAGAAGACGATAAGCCAAAAAGTGATGACAGCGAAACAGAAAGTCCTCCCGAAGATTTTATTTGTCCCATTTCAATGGTTAGGATTCAAACCATCTCTGCATCTTGAAATACTACTACTATATTCATTTATGTTTCCCCAAAAAGCTAGTGCATTTTGCTTAAAGATGCAATGATTTTGGTATATTATGTAGGAGCTAATGAGAGATCCTGTTGTGGCTGCTGACGGTTTCACATACGAGGAAAAGGAAATAAGAACCTGGCTAAATGGAGGTAATAATAAGTCACCAATCACAGGAGTTAGGCTCGCTCACCTCCATCTTACCCCAAACTACACTCTTCGCTCACTCATCAAGGACTGGGTCCATCGTCACCCAAACTACAAACATTGATTTAACATCATCATCTAGTATACTGGAGATAATTAAAGATGTCAGACTTTGTTGTGAGTTTTGGAATTTTCTCTATAAGAAAAGAAAAATATGTATGATAAAAAAACTTTACCGTTTGATACTTCACTATTTATGCGAGCATCAGTTTTGTTTGTGTATAAAAAAAAAGGTTTATGCTACCCTCGTTGACTTGTCTCTGCATCACCAAATTGGCGGGAAAAGCGCCAATGAAGTAAAAACCCGTATGCTTTAACGTAAGCCCATGGGCTGTTATAAAGCCCATTTATAAAGAACTTATCCCAAGCGGACGAGACCGTTCACAGCGAAAGCTACGTGACGTGTCGTGAAGTGAATCGTGCTATTAATTCTACAAACAATCATTAAACGATTTACCCCCAGCGAGAGATGTTGACTCTTGACTTTGGCTCCACCTCCCAAACTGTCAACCTAATCGACCGCCGGCTAACGTACCGGGGCACGAGACTCGTCGCAATGTAGCTGAGATTGATCGGAGGTAAAACATGTCCGAACCCGATATTTCTCACTAGCTACCTAATAAATAAATACCAATAGATCCTGTCTTCGATTTTTGATTCCTGAATCTTTTTTTTTTACAAAGCCTATGCGAGTTGTTGACATTTCAATTTTTTAAAAAGTAGCAAATTCCGTTTAATTCGATGTTTAATTTGTCCTTGTATGAAACGTGTCGTTTACGATATGAGAAATGTTCTAAGAAATCTACGGATTGATAAATAGATAGAGATATTTGCATTTAAAAATTATTGTGAGCAGTGGGCTCGCTCTCTGATGTTATCTACTACTACTAAGATCAAATATCTTTCGTTGTCTGTCACCTTCTTTTTCTCAGAAAAATACATTTATTAAAGTAATGCAATAACACAGAATTGATTAAGAAAAGGGTTGGAAACACCTTCGCAATTAGTTAGTTAAAAATATAATATGTGTCAACACACACACATATATATACATGCATATAAAGATTTATAATTGGTTGTGCGTTTGTGTCTTATCGTCTTTGTCTTGGTAAAGAGAGAAATTGTCTGTATATAGAGAAGAGTAGAAAAAAAATATATAAACATGGCAGAGGAGGGTATGATTGAGGATCCTGTGTATGTTGCAGTAAACAAAGATGTTGGTGAAAGCAGATCGACTCTCACATGGGCACTGAGGCATCTTCAGTTCAAAAAGCTTTACCTTCTTCATGTCCATCAACCCGTTTCCATGAACCCTACCTGTAATATGTTTTTCTTTTTCTTTTCTTTTTGATCGATGGGATGGATA
This sequence comes from Hirschfeldia incana, assembly GCA_026261945.1. NCBI lineage: Eukaryota > Viridiplantae > Streptophyta > Magnoliopsida > Brassicales > Brassicaceae > Hirschfeldia > Hirschfeldia incana. Next base: position 4,570,384 of record JABCMI010000028.1, on the reverse strand, counting down.
TTAGTTATTAGATGTTGGCGTGATCTGATGCTTGCCAAGTGCAAACAAGTACGAAAACAGAGAAAAATCTGTTGATGTTTTTTTCTGCCTTGTCCGCTCTCTAATTATATTAGGGATGAAGTTATTATGTCTTTCATCTTAGAGACTTTTGATCTTAGGATGTAAACGGTTTGTGTCTGTGTTAGTAGTGTTTACTTGTGGGTGATGCCGTTATCTTTTATCAAATCTGTTGTTAGCCGAAAACCATGCTTTACTTTCTTGAACAAAGCTTATTCCCACTGCTCTAAGTTTCCTCCTCCTTTTTTTTTTTGCAGCAAGTGGGCTAGAACAAAGCGAGATCGATGCAATCCAGGTGTCGGAATTGACAAGTACATGTGAGAGCCTTCTCAAGTACCGTGATATCTGCCTAGATCAAGGAGTTAGTGCTCTTCCCTACTCAATTAGCAGTCTCACAAAAAAAAAACATATACATTTTTTTTTGTCTTAAAACAAACAATTATGATATCAGTGAATTGCTCTTATGTTGCAGGTTATCGAGCAAGACGTGGAAATATTCTGTGATGTGGCAAATAACGTTGAGGAGGGGATCGTGAACCTTATCTATGAAAACAATATCAAGAAGCTTATTATTGGTGCAGCTGCTGATTCCCGCTACTCCGAGTAAGCATATATATGTTGGGACTCGTTCGTTTATGTGTCTCCAGATTGTTAATTTCTTTATTGTAATGAGTAAACAAGAAAATGCTCACTCTGGTCACATATTTTTTTGATGCATGCAGGGGCATGGTTAATATCACATCTAGAAAAGCCAAGTATGTGAGTAGCCACGCGCCTCATTGCTGTAAGATATGGCTTGTCTGTAATGGGAACCTCATCCAAACGAGGTAAGCTGGAGGATGATTTTACTATACTTCTGGCTGTTTTTGAGTAATTGTAAAGTTTAACTGGATATATTTTTGGTGTACGTTCAATAGAGAGGGACGGTTCGATCTTGCGGGCTCATCACACTCTTCCTCTGAATCCTTAGCCAGCCTTCATGACCTTGATTCTGCTCTGATACCATACGAGGAAGCAATAAGAGCTGAACCTGACAGCGAGTCACGTGCCCTGTCTTCACCTGAAGACCAACCAGTATGTAAAATCCAGTTTAGTTAGCACCTAGAACTTTTCATTCAAGTGGAGGAGTGTATTGTTAATTGGAACATTTACTTAAGATTCTTAAAACCTATGGAGAAGGAATGATAAAATGTGACAGATGGAAAAATTCAAGGATCCAACACCTCTTTCTTCTTAGTCAAATTTGTCTCAATTCCTGCAAATTGTACTGTAGAACATAACACATATGCATGTCTTTAAACCCGATTTTAATGTCATGTTTTCCATATGAGACTCATGTTGTGGTTTTTTTTTATATCTTATATGTAGAAGAATCTCATTGTTACAGTTGAAATGGTTCTTAAACAGGCTAGATTGTCTTCGCCGATGTACTACGAGGAGCAGAGACGGAGACTAGAAATCGAGGAACTAAAGAGAGAACTGGAGCAACATGATAAGATGAATCGTGAAAGAGAAGAAGCACTCTCAAGTTCTTTTGGTGTCACTCAGATGCTTTACAGTGAAGAAGTACGTCGCAGGAGAGAAGCGGAGGAGGCACTAAACAGAGCGAGAGCAGAAATCAACGACATGAAGAGGGTCCAAAAGGAACTCGAAGAACAGCTTTATATTGATTGCCCCCGTCGGTTAGAGTTGGTCGAGAAAGAGCGAGACGAAGCTGTCAAAAAAACTGAAGAGGTTTTGAGAAATCTATACCTGGAGAAGGGAGAGTCATCATCACACTCGACTTCGTCCTCATTGCAGTGGTCACTTTCCAACGAGCCTCCCCCATATTTCATCTGTCCCATTTCAAAGGTTAGAACTCGACCCTCCATCTAGAACAGATGTTTTTGTAGGGAGCTTCTGCTCTCAATATCTCAATTATAGTGTACTAAGCTGACACATTGGCTAGACTATACATGTCCAAAAGTAATATTTGTTTTGCGCTTTTATAATTCATTGCCAATTGCTCGTGAATGTAGGAGATTATGCAGAATCCCCATGTTGCAGCTGATGGTTACACTTATGAGGCAGATGAGTTCAAAAGCTGGCTCAGCCATGGAGGTGAAAAATCGCCCATGACAAACCTGAAGCTTGAGAACCACAAACTCACACCAAATCTTGCTCTTCGTTCAGCTATTTACGAGTGGTTGCAACAGTACCCGTATATCATTGATTTGCCTTAAAGATATACTCCCTCCGTTCCTTAAAGATGATTGTTCTAGGAACAAAATTTGTTTCAAAAAGATAGTAGTTTTACTTTTTCAATGTATGCTTTTATGAAAAATTGTAAGTTTCAAAAATATTAATGGTGTTTATTGAATTTCTATTGGCTAAAAGTTATTGAAAATTGTTATTTGCAAAAAACAATGCATTTATAATCAAAATTAATGAATTTTCTTAATATATGTGAAAATTCTAAAACTACTATCTTTTAAAAACAGAGGGAGTATATATTATGTTGATTGTGTTGTGGTTCAGTAAAGATATATGGTGAATGAAACTTGAAAAATCTAATGGAAAAGTTCTCTCTCTTTCATTGGGAAAAATCTTGGAGAGCCGTCTTTTGTTTCAGTAATTGTTATGCATTTACTTGTGTTTTAACTACCACACGTTGACTTTATTGTGTCCTCGGTGGATGGTACAAGACAATAAACGCTGCTGGAAGACAAGGTCCACGGTCCACCTTAGGAAAACTGAAACGGTCAACAAAAAGAATGTAGAGGGTCACCACTAACCATTGTTTCTGTCAGATGCTTCTTTGTTTTTCTGTTTTTTTTTCACTTCACAGGGGAAAAGAAGACAGAATACAAAGGTAAAGGACACAATGGCGGAACTCATGGCCATGGGAAATGATGTTGTTCATGTTGCTGTGAAGAATGATGTCAAAGAGAGCAGATCGACTCTGGTTTGGGCTTTGAGGAACCTTGGTGCCAAGAAAGTTTGCATCCTCCATGTTTATCAGCCAAGAACTGCTTCTCCTGCTGGTAATCTTCATCCCCGATTGATTTATATGGTTCCCATGGAGCAGTTTTCGATACTTCATATGTAATGTCGTATATCTTGTTGATGTATTTCAGCACGCAAGCTTGAAGAACTGGAGGCTATCATGTACGAGACATTACATGATTACTTTGACATCTGTCAACAAGAAGGGGTATTGTTCTGTTCAGTTGCCTTCTTCATATATATTATTATCAAAGTCTTTCTCTTCTTGCTTTGAAATTGTTGTGATCCTCCTGATTCTTGTTCGCAGGTGAATGAGGACGACATTTACATATCGTGTATAGAGATGAACGATGTGAAGCAGGGGATATTAGAACTCATCCATGAAAGCAAAATTAAGAAGCTCGTTATGGGAGCTGCATCAGATCATCATTATTCAGAGTACGTATTCGAAATCTATTATATTTTTGAAATCTCTAAGTTCACTCGTGTTTGACTTGACAGATTATAAATTTACAGGAAGATGTTCGATCTCAAGTCCAGAAAGGCCAAGTACGTGTACCAACATGCCCCAAGTTCCTGCGAAGTTACGTTTATGTGCAATGGACATCTCATATACACAAAGTGAGTCTTGAGAAACTCTCTTTACTTATGTTCTGTCCTTGAAGAAATCACCCTTATTGTTTATGTATATCAAATACAGGGAAGCCAATCTTGATGACCGTGTAGATAAAACAGAAGCCGATGCTGGACAATGGAAACCGAAGCTCTATTCCTCTGCTTCACCTAAATGCTCGGCAGAACTGGTCTCTGCAATTGTAGCTTACATTGATACAAGGAGAGACAGGGACATGTTAGAGCCGACTTCACAAGAAGATCTATCTGTACGGTCTAAACATTGTTTGTTGTATTGTGAACTAAGCCAGTTTATATCTCGTGCTTTCTCTTTGTCTCCAAGTGACTGAAAGCTTTCACGTCCTTTTTGCAGGAAAGCAACGGGAATGATAAACTGTATAGACAACTTAAGCAAGCACTAATGGAAGTTGAGGAATCGAAAAGAGAAGCGTACGAAGAATGTGTCAGGCGGTTTAAAGCTGAAAATACAGCCGTTGAGGCCATCCGCAAAGTAAACATACCTACACAAATCCATCATTTAAAGATACTGAGAATGTTTATTCTTGTTTTTTGTTGCTTAGAATAGTTTTTTTATTTTACTTTAAAGGCAAGAGAGTATGAAGCTATGTTCAATGAAGAAGCGAGGCTAAGGAAAGAAGGAAAAGAAGCATTGGCAAAACAAAGGAAAATGGTGGAGAAGACTAAACAAGAGAGGGACGACGCGCTTATCATCATTCTTAACGGAAGAAAGCTATACAGTGAGGAAGTGAGATGCAGAGTTGAAGCTGAAGAGATGTTGGGTAAGGAGAAAGAAGAACACGAGAGAACGAAGAAAGAGCTGGAAGAAGTGCGGGTCATTGTTCAGGACGGTACTGTCAGGAAACAAAAAAAAAAACAAATTACTAAAGGAATGTTCTTTTTAAGACTAGTGCTTTTGAATTTTGTATTGATATTGCAAAAACAGGGATGCAGCTGTACAACGAGCAACTGAGACAGAGGAAAGAGATGGAGGAATCAGTGAAGAGACAAGAAGAAGAACTTGAGAAGACAAAGAAGGAGAAGGAAGAAGCCTGCTTAATAAGCAAGAACTTGATGCAACTATATGAAGACGAGGTAATGAATCTCTAAGATCAGTCCACAATTATAAAGTTTATAATCATCATATGTCAAAACAAAACAGGTGAGGCAGAGGAAAGAAACAGAGGAGTTACTGAAGAGAAGAAGAGAGGAGGTTGAGAAAGTGAGGAAGGAGAAAGAGGAAGCTTGCTCTGTGGGACAAAACTTGATGAGGTTATACGAAGAAGAAGCAAGACATAGAAAAGAAACGGAGGAAGAACTCAGCAAGGTCGCTGCTGAGAAAGACGCAGCTAGCTCTGTCTGTTCAGATATTCTTTTGCTTCTTCAGAGCTACACTCGCCGCCATGGGATACCTTCTGGATTCTCTGATGATGATTCCGTTACCCGTCAGCCTCCGTCGTATTTCATCTGCCCAATATCACAGGTATGTTGAACAGAACCGAAGCCAACCGGACCTGAGATGTTTACTTATAGATACAAATGCACATTTGTTAAGGGTCTCGTTGAGGTTTAGAACGGAACCAGTGTAGAAATTTATGTTTGGTTTGGCTTGGTCTAAAATGATTGCTTCTGACTGATTTTTAGACAATTTTGGACCCGTTTGGCGGCAGCTAGTATAAATGCTTAGAAGTCATTGTTGGTGTTGTTGCAGGAAGTAATGAGAGAGCCTCGTGTTGCAGCCGATGGATTCACATACGAAGCTGAAGCCTTAAAAGAATGGCTAGACAATGGTCACGAGACCTCACCAATGACGAACCTTAAGCTCACCCACAATAACCTTGTTCCTAACCACGCCCTTCGTTCCGCCATTCAAGAGTGGCTTCAACGCAACTCTTAAAATAAATCTTTGGTTAGTGTTGTGACTTTACTAAATCTGAAGCTCTGACTATTTGTTTGTTGTTTGCTCTGTGATGATGATGAGTGGAATTCACAAAAAAAGAACAATGCTTGCTGTTTTATTCTTCCTCTGGAAATCTGTCTGCCGTCAACACATGAAAAAACAACCTGTAGTGGCGTTTCCAACATCACACACGTCCCTTTTACTAATTAAACATGGCCCAACAAGTGTCCCCCCGCGATATGCCAAAGTGTCCTTTAATTTGCACACGTGAAATTTGGATCAGTAACGGTACACGTGTACTAAGCAGACAAACACTTGTTTTCAAAACGTGGGTCGGTATAATTGGTCGCTACACTGACCTTAGTGTGAGATCGGCGCATAGGATTATTGAGTTTACAATTATCTAATGATTTACTGTAACATGCCGTCTTGTCGGTACGGTTTCATACGGATTTTTAATTTTAAAAGTAATTTATAACTGTGACAAAAAAAAAAAGTAATTTATAACTACTAATATATTTTGCTTAGCCGGTGATCGGTAGATTTGATGTATTCCACGCGCAGCTTGTTCTCCACGCACATGCAGTTAGGCTCAGATGCATTATTTTGAAAACCGGCATTTTATTTTATAAAATGTTAATCAATATATATATATATATATATATATAATATGGTTGTGTATTTGGTTTTCGGTTGGTTAAGACGAGCACTTTGACATAAAGAATCAGTTTAACTTGAAATTGACAATATATTAATATCATAGCAGTTAATCAACTTGACATCCTCGATAGTGTGGGTGTATGATGTCATCAGATGTATATGCTAAAGTTATGGATCACGTTAAATACTTCAGTGACGATACATAACACACTATTGTTAAGGTTTGTGAAAGCGATGTTTATACATATGTAAATCTGTTCTCAGTTAAATCAGTCGATATCAGTTAAATGATACACTATTTTATAAGATAATATTTGATAGGGGTGATTAAAAAATGTTATGTAAATCGAGGTATATGTGAAGTTTCTTTGTTTTGATTCCACACAATTACACATGTACTTTTTTTTTAATCGCCATAAGCATTTCACATAAATATTGTACGGACAAAATAATTAAATAAAAAGTTAAAAGGACTAAAATATCACGCGCGAACAGTGAGAGAGTGCAATAAAAAGAAAAAAAAGTCAAAACCAAGGAAGAAACGTCTTCGTTTTACACTTGCTTATCTCTGAAACGACACTTTATCATCTCTCCCACGAGACTTTTTTTCTTGTTTCCCTCTCTCTCCACTTCCTTGTACCTTCCTCCTCCATTTTTCTCCAACTTTACTCTTTCTCCAATCTCCATCTTCTTCTTGGTCTGGTCCGTAATCAGAAGAGTGATTAGAGTATGAAGAGGGGGAGATCTTACTTGTTAGTTTTGGGGTGGTTGTACGTGTACAGTGTTAGTTTGGTTTCTGGTGGAGACATAGTTCACCACGATGACTCGCTTCCTAACAGACCTGGCTGCAACAACAATTTCGTCTTGGTCTGTAAAAATCTCTACCTTTGATTTTATCTTCTTTTCTGTTTCAGATTTTGTGAAAAAAAAATGGGTTTGGCCTGAATTAATCTGCTTAATCTTTGTTTGGTCTTTGTCCTTATATATTTGTTCTTACATCAGATAGAGAAACTGGGTTTACTACAGAGACCTCTATAGGAAGTTTGGTTTTGAGATTTGATATTCAAATTTTCTTAATTCTCAAGTTTAGCTAACGTAGTGATAGCCTCAAGCCATCGTTTGTTTCTAGAGTCTCATTGGGTTTGTTAACGAACCAATGTCCAAGTAATTGTTGTGGAGTGGAGCTCTTAACTCTCTCCTCTATATGTTGCTTTGCTTTTTCTTTAATTTTGATTATAGATCTGAAACAGCCACTTTAGTTTCTCTGTCACTTACGGGACTTTCACGTTTCAAGTTTAGCATATCATCTTCTAACCAACTATATAATTCCCAATGGACCAGGTCAAAGTCCCAACACGAGTCAATGGGAAAGAAAAAGAGGAGTATGTTGGTGTTGGTGCTAGGTTTGGTCCTACCTTGGAGTCAAAGGAGAAACATGCTACTCTCATTAAACTCGCCGTTTCTGACCCTCCTGACTGTTGCACCACTCCCAAATACAAGGTTCTACATCTTTCCAATCTCTAAATTGTTTATTTTTACTTGTGTTAGTTGTGTTGTGTATTTCCGGTTTTTAATTTTTCCTTTGGATTTTTGGTAGCTTACTGGAGAGGTCATTCTTGTTCACCGTGGTAACTGCAGTTTTACCACCAAAACAAAGGTAGCTGAAGCAGCTGGTGCCTCTGCCATCATTATCATCAACAACAGCACAGGTAACCTTGTCTGGAGAAGATATATTCCTTAATAATAATAATTCTCTTGGGTTATCCACTTTGAGTTTTTGCAAAGGCTGAATGTTGTTTTGCAGATCTTTTCAAGATGGTATGTGAGAAGGGTGAAGACGTTTTAGATATCAATATTCCTGTTGTTATGCTCCCTCTTGATGCTGGTTCAAGTCTCAGAAAATTCGTTGACGGCAACGACACTGGTAAATCATCCATTGTCTTGTACCATATCTTATCCTTTGTTTGTCATCAGTGTTGTTGACTCTTATCTGTTCAGTTACTTTACAGCTCTACTCGCCGAAACGTCCAGCAGTTGATGTGGCTGAGGTCTTTCTCTGGCTTATGGCCGTTGGTACCATTCTCTGTGCTTCTTATTGGTCGGCGTGGACCGCTAGGGAAGAAGCCATTGAGCAAGACAAGCTTCTAAAGGTACATTTATAATATCTTGAAAATTGTACAACAAGGAAAATGGAAGTCCTTTTCTCTCTCTCTCAGCCATTGTATTATAAAATGCAGGACGGATCAGATGAACATTTGCAGGTATCAACCACCAGCTCTAGAGGAGTTGTTGAGATCACCGTGATATCAGCTATTTTGTTTGTGGTGGTTGCTTCTTGTTTCCTCATCATGCTCTACAAGCTGATGTCATTCTGGTTTATAGAAGTCTTGGTCGTACTCTTTTGCATCGGTGGCGTAGAGGTAAGCGTGTCATTTCTTTCCTGTCACCATTTTGAATTACCTCATCCTGGTACTGAGATTCAAAGTTTTGTTTGGTGCTATCAGGGGCTGCAAACCTGTTTGGTCGCTTTGCTCTCATGGTATGTATGTATGTTTCTTCATATTAACAATCGTTAGGAAGTGAAAAAAGGATAAAAATGGGAACTGAATTTGGATGTATTGTAGTTTCAGATGGTTCCGCAGCGTTGGAGAGTTTTATGTAAAAGTTCCATTCCTGGGTGCTGTCTCATATTTGACTCTGGCAACTTGTCCCTTTTGCATAGTATCTGCTGTTATCTGGGCAGTGTACCGCCAATACCCTTTTGCTTGGATAGGGCAAGATATCCTTGTAAGCACCCCTTTCTCTCTTAACTGACTTCACTGTCTGAGTCCCATGTGGGTATATGCTAATGCCTCTTTGTCAAACGTGCGTACATTCATCATGCTTATGAGATAATGTTGCATGTTTTTCTTGCTAACAGGGAATCTCGCTGATAATCACAGTTCTTCAAATCGTCAGGGTACCAAATCTTAAGGTTGGAGTTGTTCTTCTCAGCTGTGCCTTCATGTATGATATCTTCTGGGTTTTTGTTTCAAAATGGTGGTTCCGTGAAAGTGTGATGATTGTGGTAAGTTTTTTCCTTTCACATTCATGCAAGGTGCCTAACAACACATACTTCTCTCTCTGATGTTTTTTGATAAGAAGTCATCGACCTTTATTGTTTTTTTTCCCCACATACAGGTAGCACGTGGAGACAAAAGCGGAGAGGACGGCATCCCTATGCTACTAAAGATCCCACGTATGTTTGATCCTTGGGGTGGCTACAGTATCATCGGCTTTGGCGATATCATCTTACCAGGTCTTCTTGTCACTTTTGCACTCAGGTTTGCACTACTTCTCTCCATTTTTTGCACATCTCCAACTAAACTCAGGATATCTGTCTGCATTGCGGTTTTTTGAGTTTTTTTCTTAAAGAACAAAAATATTAACTTCCATTGAAACGTGCATCATAAAAGCGATATATAACCAACAAAATATAGTAAATAGATTTGATATACAAGTGTCCCAAGAGGAAATAAGTTAAGTGTATGAGCCAGATGAGCTTTTTCTGATCTTAGTGTTGAAATTGCAGATACGACTGGCTGGCAAACAAGAAGCTAAAGTCAGGATACTTCCTTGGGGCAATGTCTGCTTATGGTCTAGGTATGATTCCCTCTCTCAAGTAGGGAAGAAAAAAGCAAAAAAAGTATCCAGAATCTAACTTATTAAGATCTCATGTGTGTTCTATATGAATATATAATATAACAGGTCTTCTCATAACATACATTGCCCTAAACTTGATGGATGGACACGGGCAGCCAGCTTTGCTTTACATCGTTCCATTCATACTTGGTAAGAGTCCTCGATTTAGAAAAGAAAACCAAAAGGTAAGGCATGGTAAAAGAAAGTGTGTATGAATCTAAGAAAATGGGTTTTGTGTCAGGTACTTTGATAGTGCTAGGTCATAAGAGAGGTGACCTGGAGACCCTATGGACAACAGGGGAACCAGAGAGGCCATGTCCTCACGTCCGGCTTCAACCTCAATCTTAAAAAAGAAAGAAAGAAAGAAAAACCCAGTGAGATGAGTCTGTAGTTTCATTGTTAATAGAGACGCACACACTTGTTAGGTCTATATATGTATCACCTCCCTTCCCCCACCTCTTACAGAAGCAAACCAAGACCCCTACAGTTCTGATAGAACGTCTTGCCTCAAAGAGAAGACTGGTTGAGGTTTTCTATCTTTATTTTATTAAATAGTTAGTTATCTAAAAAAAAAACTGAAACAATTTTACTTGGTCTTGAAATTCAGAATAGAAAAAGAAATGATCTTCTTGCCTCCAGAAAACAAAGAAAATAGAATACTTCCCAAGTTAACAAATGTAATAATTCAGAGATGTCAATGCCTACATTAGGCTCACCATGCAATGCGTCAGAAGAGTTTTGATCTGCCACTGATCGGCCCGCTAGAATTTTGATCTGCAACTGATCTTTTGATAATCAGTCATTTCATTCAATAGATTTTTTTCAAATTTCATTTCAGTTTTGATACTTGAATCTCCTTTATCCAGATGAACGAATGATTTATCCTTTTTTAGTAAAGCATACATATCTTAATCGCACTACTGAAATTTTACTTTCAGAAGGTTAATTCATAGGTAGATGCTTTAGACTTTAGAGGGGTATTTATTAACACAAATGGAATAATAGTTTGGTACTATATATGTTGCTTTATCTTCCGAGTTGTGACAAAATAATAAATAAATAAATAATAGATATTAGCAATACGGTTGGTTACGAGTCAAGAGAAAAAGTCTCTCTAGCTATTTTATAAAAAGCAAGAGTCTCTCGCCTCTCTGGGATCATCGTACTGAAGAAGTCTCACCTGTGAAGGCAAAACAACATACTGTATCTTTTGTCTGTGTTTTGAGTGAAGAAGGGAAAGTGTAAAGAGAGAAGCAGATCTCGCGATACTCTTGTCTGTCTGGTAAGATCCCTATCCAAAATTTCGAATTGCGATGGGGACTACTTCCATCCCACAAGGCCCTCCTCGTATATAACTTTCCCTTCTCTTACACTTACATGATCATCCAATCTACTTTTTTAACATTCATCATTATTCTGCAGTCGGCAAGATCTAAGGTCTTCAGGAACATGCTAGACTCCGATGAATGCAAGTCCTCTGCCGAGGAATCAATTACACTCCCCGATTTGAACCACGACGAGCTCAAATCTCTTCTCGAGTTCCTCTACAGCGGAAATTTGCTTGCCCCGTACAATCAGTACCGAGCACTCTATCTGGCTGCTGACAAATACGACATTGCGTATCTCCAAGACGTATGCCGCGACCATTTCATCGCATCTCTCACCTCGAGGAACGTCCTTGACATCCTGGAGCTCGCCAGCATTCCTTCCGACACCATCTTGAAATCCGCTGCCATCAACCATGTGGTTAAACATATGGAAGAAGTGGTTGTTCCCATGAAATACGAGACTTTTGTGCAGAGGAACCCCAATCTTGGCGTTGAGATCACCAGAGCTTATCTTAGAGAGGTCAAGGCTCTTACCAAAGACAACAGATCAACTTCTTCTCATCGCCCTCACTCTCGCATGTACTGATGATGAACCAAACAGCTTTTGCCTCATGTCTCACTTGCCATTGCCAATGGTGATGATGATGCCTTCTTCTTTTTTTTTCTTTTTTGAAAAGACTTGTTTTATGGATTTATTTCAAGGTGTTGGTTGATACATCTACAATATCTACTATATGAATTCTGTTGTTTATATATATTTTTCTCTTGCACTGATTAAGATTGGGATATAATTGTTATATTAGTCTATCAGAGTGGCAGGGAAGGTCCAAATCCACAAATAGATATGATCATGAAATAACAAGAAATCAAAAATCCCCTATATATTATTTGAGAAGTGATTTGTACATGTGTCCTCAGTACATTCATTCTCAACAAAAAAAATGATGACATGTTTTAAAAGAAATATGACATGGCATTAACTTACTATATCAAGATTTATGTTTTTGGTAAGATTTCTTAAACATGGTGATGACTATTTCTATATACATATTTATATTTTAGGCAAATTTTCACAATATAGTAATAAAACTAATAAATTTTATTCCAAAAATATTTATTTTGGTAAGATTTTAGAAATATGGTAATACCTAATAATTTTTATATATCTATTAAAATAATATATTGTATATATAAATAAAAATTACGAATATAAAAAATTTACGTCAAATTATGAATCATATTTTATATTATTAAAAATTATAATTATAATTATATATTTTATCATTATGTTATATATATTTAATGTATATTTATTAGAACTAACTTATATATTTGCAATACACATATTTAAAATAAAAGTAACTGAATAAAGTATAATATGAGTAAAATAACATTATAAAACATAATTATTTTTATTAAAACTTAAATGAAATAAAATTTAAAGTTAAAGTAAACTTGGATAAATCAAACTAGAAAAATACATTATGGCTTTATTTTTTAACTAATGAAATTAAAATATAAAAATTCAAAACTCTATTTCTATAAGATAATTATATTTTTAAATTAAAAAAATATATTTTTAGATTTTAAGATCTGCGCATGGCGCAGGAGAACACCTAGTATTAATATATTAAGTGAATTTATCGTACTCATGCACAGATACAATATTTACAAAGTATATATCTTATCTTTATCTATTAATATTTTTTATTTTTTAAATTATGGATTGTAGTTTATATAGTATGCATGATTTATTTTTAATATTTTGATGTTGTTTTAATTAGATGTATGATTTGGATATATAATATCTCGTTTGTTTGGTTATTATGTTGATATATTGTATAACAACTACCTTCCAATTCAACAATAATATTTTTGTTGTATAGATCAAAATTTTGATTAATTTTTTTATTTGATTCCTGTCCTAGTTTTTTAAATATATTTTAGAAAGATAATGTATATTTTAATATATATTTTTTCGAGAGACAGATAATAAAATTAAACTAGAGTATGATCGATTCAAGCTAAAGTATTACATAAAGTGAATATACCAACAGTACTTCTTTGAAACTTCATGCATATATAAAAATTATACATAAGAACCTAATTGTAATAGTTGATTAATATCTTTATGATATTATTTGAAATTTATATTTATTTATTAATATGTGAGTCACTCTATAATTTAGATGTCTAAAAAATATTACTATAAATATTTAGATATAAGAATTTTAATTTTTTTAGTTACTCATATTTTGTTACATCTATTCCTTCTAATGGAAGTACAACTATTTAAAATTTAATTAGCCAAAAAAATTTTGTTGTATTAGTTTATTTTATTTTCATCTTAGATTTGTAAGTATATTTTCAATTTTAATAATTTGGTATATGTTTATTTTCAAAAAGAAAACTAAAAAATTAAAGTGATGATTAGTACAAAATTGCATAAAAACATAACCGATAAATTATGAAAGGGAAGATTATTTATTTACATTAGTATCAAGATTAATTTTTTAAAATTTCCCTTTTTATGAAATCACATTATATACAAAAATATTTCAGTATAAGTTTTATATTTTTTTTCTTTAATATGTATGTATTTGAAAATAAAAATTGAAATAAAAATAAAAATAAAAATAAAATAATTTCTTATTCACTAAAGATATATTACTTCATGTTTTTTGATTATTTTTTAAATAATTAATATCTTAAAGTTAAGATTAATCTAATTCAAAAAACAATTAAATTTTATTCATTGTATTAGTTCTGTTTTTCACGTTAAATATTTAAGTATATTGTCAATTTTTAAAACAATTTGGTATATGTTGATTTTATAAAATAAAATGATATTTGATACCAAATTTTATTAAAAACATAACTGATAAATTATTAAAGTAAATATTATTTCTTTACAGTAGTATCCAAATTAATTTTGCACTCCTTATTATGAAATCCCTATATATATTAAAAATTCATTTTAAATTATATAAATGTTTTCTTTATTACATATGTTATTTTTGAAATATAAAAGAAAAACTAAAAATATTATATTTTTTATTCATTAAAGATATATTACTTTATGTTATTTAAATTATTTTTTGTAATAACTAAAGAAATAGATTGATTTACATAAACACTTATTACTTCTAAATACACATAACGTTTTTAAAATGATCTTTTGTAATGTAATTATTTCTCTACTTTGAAATTAAGTTTATTTTGTGAACTTTCCTATTCGAGAATCACATTATCCATAAAATATATTTTCATTTTATTTATTTGTAAATGTTCTTTATTATACATGTTTTTGGAAAATATAAAAAGAAAACTTAAATATAAATAATTTTTAATAATGGCAATTAGATATATTTGATTTTTAAAGGTATCATTGTAATTAGCCGTTATAAGAATTAACTTGACCGCGACACTATAAAATTGGTAGTGTTTCAAAAAAAGAGCTATAAAATTAGCAATACAGATAAGTTTTTTTATAAGTTTTATTAGAAATACAAAGAATTGGAGGGTAATAGTTTAGAGATAAGAGTAGTTGGGGCTCGAGTAGTAAGTAACACCATCCATCATTAGGAATCCTGGATAAGAGTGAGAGGCATCTTGCCACCATAGATATCTGGAAGTTGGGTTTCGTCCATGTCTTCAAGCAGAGTTTCTGTGAGTTTCTTGTTCTCCACAAAAACAATCTGCCCCAAACCATCCCAAAAGAAAAAAATTATCAATCCATGTTTCAAAACAACACACTGTGTTGTGGGTGTGGGTGCATGAGCTAAAGTATATATACCTTTTTCTTGGTGTTGGTGTCGATAAAGGGGTAAACGATCTTCCATGCGGTCATGAAAATGTAGGGGGCATGCACTATATAGAGTTTCCCTAGTCTCTCTGGGTAGCAATCCTGTTAAAGAAAACAAAACCAACAACAAGGTTTTCAATCTAAAGAGTGTTTCTCTTAGGAATCCCCAAGAACTGAGATGACTGAAGAGAAAAAGATTGTGGGGGGTTTACGTGCAAAGTGGAAAGAGCAGCAAGGTTGCCGCGGATGTCAGAGTTAGAAAATCCCCACCCTTGCAGATCTCCTATGACTATGAACTTTTCTACACCTCTTGGCATTCTTAATTTGATTGAAACCAAAGAATTATATATTAAGAGGGTAAAGTGGTTTTAGGGATTAATAACTAAGCACTTGAAAAGATTGTATTAGTAATATGATAACTTGCAAACCTTGCGCATATCTTCTCCAGCGTATAGACTACAAAACCTGACCGCAGATAACCAAAAAAAAGTGAGGTAAGGATGATTAATATATAAAGAAAGAATTGGTAATATGAAGACGAAAAGTAGTTCGAGTAGTAGTAACTCACGCTTGTACTCGTCAGGGTTGCCTTTGGAAGGCTTATGTCTGCTCCCAAAGCCAACAACGATAGGTCGACCCATCTTGTCATGTCCCTGCATACACACTTTCTTGTGCGACAGATCATTAGCGATCTCTGATTCAGGTATGTGTCCCTTTGGGAGGAAACTTTTCTTCCAAGCAAGGTAGTTGAGGAAGAGCGTTGATGCCTTTTCAATCTCCATGTCACGCGCCCGCAGAAACCGCCTGATCATCAGGTCATCCACTTCCTGTCCCCCATTCCATTCATTAAACATAACTACTTTCTGTTGTAAATTTTAGTACATTTTGCTCTATGCACATTCATTCTTCTTAACACAGGGAGTCTGCTACTTCGAGTTATCCTAATTACTTTTTTTTTCTTGGACAAAGTCAACTCAAGTTTTAGTCAGCAAAAGTGACGTTTAACTTTCTTTCTAACAAAAAGATGAGATTTGTAAAAAAAATGGAAAGTTATAAGGGACCTTAGTGGAGGGATCTTGTCGGTCGCAAAGAGCTCTCATTATGCTGACTTTGCTCCTCTCGGTCTCATCTTCTATCAACGGCCCATTCTCTTGCTCGGCTTCTGCTACCACATGTTGCTTTGTCTCTTTCTTTTCCATTCCGTATCTCTGGGAGACAGACAGATCTCGAGATTGGAGGGAGAGTGTTAGAAAGAAAGAGGTTATTGGATCGATCGTAAATGAATAACAGCTCAACGGGGGGAAAGTAACATTCAATAAATCGGGCTTCGGGGTGTAAGAGAAAATAAATTAGGGCCCACTTTTTTTCTGACATCAAAAACTCTATATTTTATTAAGAAATTATCGAGAAGTTGACCTCATATCCAACTTAAAATCAGATTGTTTACATGAAAAAAGAGGAACCACAAACCCGAGTTTTTTTTTGTAAGGAGATCAGCTCGAAAGTTTAGAGAACAAGAGGTGAAAGATATGGAGCAAAAAATAAACATAGAACGAATAAGATGAAACTCATCAAATTCAGCCAAACAGTGAGGACCATTTATCTTCGTTGTCTTCTTCAAGAAAGTTGACTAGCTCTAAGCGGTCTATCTTGAAAGTCATCGAGCTTTCATGGTCCACAGCAGGGTTTGGAATTCCGCATATAGGGGGATTAGGACTCGGTTACTATCAAATGAATTGAAAGTCGCTCCATCCGCAGTCGTTAGGACCATGCCACTGGGGCCCGCTTTCTTTGTAGTTAAAACCATCAAAGAATAAAAGACAGCTCACAGGAGCAATCATCTGCATTATTATTATTTTTAACATGTGCAATAACAGTTGAGTTGTGCCACACAATTAGGATTCACGAAACTAAGCTGCTTCGGTTCATTGCAAAGTTGACTAATAAATTGCCGTCATTATAATGTAGAAAAATGATCAGCTCAAACATGCTCTATTGCTATACTAGTGTTTTGGAGTTTTCAGAATATAATAATTAATACTCCCTCCGTCCCAAAATAAGCGGATTTTTAGGTTTTTACTCGTTGATTAAAAAAATACAAACTTTTATTTCATCTTTCTCGTTTGCCTAAAAACAACATTGATTAAAGTAATTTCAACCAATAAACAATCATACTACAGAATATAAATAATTAAAAATATTAAAATACATTTATTTTTTACTTAGAAACTTGAAAACATCATTTAAAATGAGACAAAAAAATTTCCCTAAAACTCCACTTAAAGTGAGACGGAGGGAGTAAGCATTAGCGTGGGTTTTGTTTCATGATTGAAAGTCATAATGTCCCTATCACAACAACTAATTAGCATAAATTTAAAAATTGTTTGAAGATCATCCAGGAATGACTCCATGTATATTTCTTTCATTAGAAGAAGAAATAAATAAAGAAGAATAAGAAATTAGTGTTTTCTGAGATGTTAGAGCATCTTCAATGACACTCTATTTTATCATATATAATTTACACAAAAATAGAGTAACTCTATTATAAGTAAGTTTTGCTCTAAGACCATCTCCAATGGTTTGTTCTATTTTTCACTCTAAAATAGAGTGACTCTATAATAGAGTTGGAGTTTGCTCTAATGATACTCTATAATAGAGTTGAAAATAGAGTCATGAACAAAAAAAACAATCTATCTTATTAAAGTATAAGTACCTTTAAGATTTGTTTGGAAATATGAATAGTAATAAAAAATATAATGATGTTTGGAAACATGGATAGTAGTATATTAGAAAAAAATAATGGGTTTATGTTATTTGAATTGATATACATATTTTAAATTAAAATAATAAATTAAAATTAATTTATATCAACACTCATTCAATAATATACATTCTAAATAATTTTTACAAAAATATTTTCCAATAACTATTGTAAAAATATTTTCAATATAAAAAAGAAAAATACAATGTAAAACCCAATTTTAAACACCAACATAAAGTAGGGTTTCTATATTTCACATTAAAATTTAAAATATAATATGTGCGTATTTATATGATTGTACGTATAAAATATTATTAATTATATGATTACTAATTTGATAGTATGTATAAAATACTATCAATTATATGATGATACATATTTTTTTAACCTATGATAACACATTTGAATATATAATAGTGACTAGAGGTGGGCGTTCGGGTTTGTTTTCGGGTCTCTTTGAGATTTCAATAACCAATTTTAATTTTTGTAAAATTTTTTAAATCCATTATATGTTTTAATTTTTAAAAAATCTATAATCACTATAATATGTTATATATTAACTGGAATAATATATACTAGAGTACCTAACTTAACAAATAGCAATATATTAAATTATTAATTTATAATTAACTTCCTAAATCTAAATATACTGCACAAATGGAGCTATATAAAAAACATACCCAAATGGGCATGTAATTTTGTAATATTTTAAACATGTTTTTCTGTTGATCGAATGCTAATCAAACCAAAAATATGACATACATACAAAATGTAAATGTAAGATTAGAGATCAAACCAACTCATATACATTCAAAGTCATAAATGTTCATAAGAGTATCGTTTCATACAAACATAAAACCATATAAATTCACTAGAGTTATGTATAGACCAGATATACAACACTACAAATAGAATTACCCAACATACAAATCTTAATTTTTATGAACTATTAAACTGATTATTATTATTATATTGATTATTCAACTAATTAAATAATTTGAAATGACATCGATACCGCTCAACGTAAAATTCTTACTATAGTGTTTATGATTCACAACATTTTACGGACGTTCCTATTACACAACATAGTGATCATATTTAAACAATTAATTAAATTAGTTAAGACATAACCGTTGAATTTTTTGTTTACTGAAGTTTATATACTATAAAATATACATATGTGCGACTGCACGGATTAAGATCTAGTTTACTCTATATTTGGAGTAAACCTATTTTTCACTCTATTATAGAGTGAGAAATAAAGTACTATTGGAGTATTTTTACTCTAAATTCTATTTTAGAGTGAAAAATAGAGTGAGATTGGAAATGTCCTAATGGTTTACTCTATAATAGAATTACTTTATTTTTGTGGAAAAAAATAGAGTAAAACCATTATTTCACTCCAAATATAGAGTGAAAATGTGATTTTACTCTATTTTTGTGAAAATTATAGAGGAAAAAATAAAGTTGGGTTGGAGATGGTCTTATGCCAAATCTCTCTCGTCTCTTCTTTATAAAACCACTCCTTTCTCCTTCTCAGCCATTCACTCACTTTCCATCGTAGAACTTTTTCTAGAGAGAAAAAATAAAAAATGAAATTGGAAGGGAAAGAAGAGGATGTGAGAGTGGGAGTGAACAAGTTCCCAAAGAGGCAGCCAATAGGGACATCGGCTCAGAGCGACAAGGACTTCAAGGAGCCACCAAACAATGACACTAGGGACTTCAGGAACATGCTAGACTCCGATGAATGAAAAGCCTCTGCCGAGGAATCAATCACACTCCCCGACTTGAACCACGACGAGCTCAAATTTCTTCTCGAGTTCCTCTACAGCGGAAACTTACTTGCCCCGTACAATCAGTACCGAGCACTCTATCTGGCTGCCGACAAATACGACATCGCTTATCTCCAAGACGTCTGCCGCGACCATTTCATCGCTTCTCTCACCTCGAGGAACGTCCTTGACATCCTGGAGCTCGCCAGCATTCCTTCTGACACCATCTTGAAATCCGCCGCGATCAACCATGTGGTTAAACATATGGAGGAAGTGGTTGTTCCCATGAAATACGAGACTTTTGTGCAGAGGAACCCCAATCTTGGCGTTGAGATCACCAGAGCTTATCTTAGAGAGATCAAAGCTCTTACCAAAGACAACAGATCAGCTTCTTCTAATGAACTGATGAACAAAGACACCTTGCCTTGCCAATGGTGATAATTAATGATGATGCCTTCTTGTTTTGTGGATTTTATTTCAAGGTGTTGGTTTATACCATATACAATATGAATTAAATAAATCTGTTCTCTTCCATCGATCAAACATATTAGTCTATCAGAGTGGCAGAGAAGAAGCCCGTAATGGCCAAATCCACAAATAGATATTTTGATGAAATAACAAGAAACTAGACGTGCGGGATGATTTTTTTAAAATATGTTGTATTTAAATTTTACAATTAAAACGTATTTTGTTATCAAAAACTTTTTCACATTTGATTTGGGGTGACATTCAGATACATTTGGTTCCGTTTGGTTTAGTTTGGTTCAGTTCTGTTTCGTGTTTTTGTGAGTTCGATCATGTTCGGGTATGCGGGTTCGGTTTAGGTTTGGACTCAAATAACTTATTTATTTAAAAAAAAAATAAAACAAAATTCATATATACTTTAAATTTCTTAAAATGTAAAAATAAAAAATTATTTATAACATATAAATGTGTATAATGTAACTTAAAATATTTAAACTTCAATCTTCGGATAGGAAATCAATAGATATTTGAATTATTGGTATTTTGAGTATCATTTAACTATTTTAAACATGTATTTATAACTATTTGTATATATTTTCAAGTTGGACAACTTAATAACATCTTATATATTTTATATATTCTTTTAGATATTAAATTCTAAAAATAATTACTCCCTCCGTTCGTATTTATATGACGTTTTACTGAGTTTTTTTTGTTCCGTTATATTTGACGTTCACTGAATTTGATGTAAAAATTGACAAAAAATGACTTCTTCTATCCTTGAAATTAATGATCTGTTATGATAACAAAATAAAATTTATCTAACATTAAACGTTAGCAGAGGTTAAAATAGACAATATATCAAACTACCTTAATATATGTGCCCAGTCTTATAACGTCAAATATATTCGAACGGAGGGAATAATATATTTAAGTATATAAATCTTGTTTAGATATATTCAATATCCGAAATTTTTTGTTTTGGATCGGGCTCTGTTCTAAAAAATAACATCTTACCATTTTTCTTAAGCTATAGACGTTTTAAAAAATTCAAAATATAACATATATGATTTCTTTTTAAATATGGTTAATGTGATTTTTAATTTTTTAATAATATAAATAAATAGAAAATATAGAGGATACAATTTTTTTTATCAAATATGTAATGATTTATAATCATTAATTGTCATATATACGTTATCTTCTTAATTTTGTAGCTTTTATTTAAGAAAAAAAACTTATGTAGCTTTTATTTAAAAAAAGAATTTAAGACTATTAATTAATGTGATAATTAGTTTAATAAAAAATATAATATATATTTGTATGAACCAACTTATTTTCTTAAGAATTTCTGACAATCATCCTGGTAATGACACCTACAAAACATGTTGTAATGTTTCAGGATTAATATATAGGGGATTAAAAGAAAAATCTCAAGCATATATGGCTTCATTATAACTACATAGCTATAAAAATTGGCAATACTCGATAAGCTTTTTTAAGTTTTGTTCAAAATACAAAGAATATAGTAGGGGGTAATAGTTTGGAGATAAGAGTAGTAAGTAACACGTCCACCATTAGGAGTCCTGAATAGGAGTAAGTGGCATCTTGCCACCGTAGATGTCTGGAAGTTGGGTTTCGTCTATGTCTTCAAGCAGTGTTGGTGTGAGTTTCTTGTTCTCCACGAAAATAATCTGCCCCCAACACACACACCAAGATTAACAATTCAAGTTTCAAAACAACACACATACTGTAAATAATTAAATAAGTGTTGCGGTGTCTGAGCTAAATATACTGACCTTTTTCTTGGTGTTGTTGTCGATAAATGGGTAAACAACCTTCCATGCGGTCATGAAAATGTAGGGGGCATGCACTATGTAGAGTTTCCCTAGTCTCTCTGGGTAACAATCCTGTTAAAAAACAAAACCAACAACTAGTTAATCAATTTTAAGAGTGTTTCTCTTAGGAATCCTTGAGATGAGCAGGAGAAAAAGATTGGGGGGGGGGGGGGGAGGTTGGTTACCTGCAAAGTGGAAAGAGCAGCAAGGTAGCCGCGGATGTCACAGTTAGAATATCCCCACCCTTGCAGATCTCCTATGGCTATGAACTTTTCTACACCCCTTGGCATTCTTATAGTTAGATGAAAACAAAAGAATTATATTAGGAGGGTAAATAATTTTGTTTGGTTTGATAACTAACCAACCACTTGAAAAGATTGTATAACAAACCTTGCACATATCTTCTCCAGCGTGTAGACTACAAAACCTGCCCGAAGATAACAAAGAAAAAAAAAAGTGAGGTAAGGAATATGTGAAGAAAGATTTTGTGATAAAAAGAGGGAAAGTTGTGTAAGTAGTAACTCACGCTTGAACTCTTCAGGGTTGCCTTTGGAAGGGTTGTGTCTGTTCCCAAAGGAAACAACGATAGGACGACCCGTTTTGTCATGTCCCTGCATACACACTTTCTTGTGCGACAGATCATTGGCGATCTCTGACTCAGGTATGTGCCCCTTTGGGAGAAAACTTTTCTTCCAATCAAGGTACTTGAGGAAGAGCGTTGAGGCCTTTTCAATGTCCATGTCACGCGCCCGCAGAAACCGCCTGATCATCAGGTCATCCACTTCCTATCCGCATTCATTAAGTAGAGTCAGACAACACAAAACTACTTTCTGTAAGTTAGTACATAGTTGCTATATGCACATTCTTCTTAACACATGAAAGGAGTCTACTACTACTTCGAGTTCTCCCTAGTTACCTATTTTTTTCTTTTTGAACAAGTCAACTCAAGTTTAAGTCAGCTAAAGTGACTTTTTTATCTTTCTTTCTATTTTAAGAAGGACAGACAAACAGAAAAAGGATGAGATATGAAAAGAAGAAAACAGAAAGGGACCTTAGTGGAGGGATCTTGTCGGTCGCAAAGAGCTCTCATGATGCCGACTTTGCTCCTCTCGATCTCATCTTCTATCAACGGCCCATTCTCTTGCTCAGTTTCTGCTGCACTCTCTGCCACATGTTGCTTGGTCTCTTTCTTTTCCATTCCGTATCTCTGGGGGAGACAGATCTCGAGATTAGGGGGGAAGAGAGAGAGTTTGAAAGAAAGACGATAGAGATTGGATCGATCGTAAAAGAAAGAACAGCTCAACGGGGGAAAAGTAACATTCAATACAGTTGGGTTCCTCTCCCTGTCAACTGTGACACCTCCTACCTACTCTACTCATTTATTATTGACTTGTTCAAGTATACTTTTCATTGCTCAAAGGTATCAGACCAAGACGACCATCTCTCTCCCCACTCAAAACTCACACCCTTTGGGCCGTAACTGGGCTCGCGTTCATTTGCGTATATGCTTGTTACGCCCCAGAAGAGGCATGTTCATAGCCCATGACATAAGCTTGTGTGTGTTTGCGTTATACATTTTAAACGGATCTGCTCTGTATATTCATGTCTTGTACTCTCTCGCATGTACCAACTGAGTACAGCGACCCAAATGATTCACTAACTCAATAAACGGATACGCTTCGTTTGCAAAAAAATATTTGTGTCTTCTGATTGATTGCATATGTACCAACTGAGTACAGCTAGACAAATTAAAATTCATCAACCAATGATTTGTCTGATGGTTAATGATGCTAAAGGCTGTATAGCTATTATTAGTACTAATATATATCAGTAACAGTTGACAAACAAACAAACAGAAAAGGACTGAGAAGAGAGAAAAAAAAAGTAAGAAAGAAAGTGGGAGTAGAGAAGCGAAGATGCATGTGATCACAGATGAGCAAAATACATTTCTGAGCTGTTCAATCTATACATACTTGTACTTCCATATGTCTTATCTACATCGGTAAATAGGAAACTAATTAACTCTATGTTTTCTTTCTATTAACTTTGGAGCTCGACTTTATGGACTTTGAACTTCTTACAAATTATACTACATTTTGTCGTTAGTACAGGTAATACTTAGCTAGAATGATTCGAGGCCTGGCACAACAGTCCAGACGATTGTGCTTTTTTCATAAAGCAGTCACCATCCTTCCACACAAATCTTTCCCTTTCTATCTCCAACGGTCGGAAGTAAATTTTACTATATCGTTGGGCAAGTCAAATGTTACTATTCCACCTTTACAGCTTATCTCGGCCAATACATTTTACATTTTAGCAGATGGGCTTAGGCCTAAATAAATTGGGACCCGCTATCTTTGTTGGTAAAACCATCAAGAAGAACAAAAGACAGCTCACACATAGGACCAATCGTCTGCATGATTAGTATAATGTAAAACCTATACGATAATAGTTGAGTTGTGCTTCACAATGAAGATTCACGAAACTAAAAGCTGCCTCGGTTCATTACAAAATTGAATAACAATTGCCAGTCATTATAAGTTAGAAAAATGATAAATCGGCTCGAACATGCTACTAGTGTTTTGGAGTTTCAGAATTTAATAAGCAGTAGTGTGGGTTTTGTTACATGATTAAAAGTCATAATGTCCCTATCAGAACAACTAATTAGCCTAAATTAAAAACAGCTTTAAAGATCATCGTTATCCAGAAATGATTCTCTGTATATTTCTTTCATTAAAAAAGAAAAAGAAAAAGAAAAAGAAGAAAGTAGTGTTTTCGAGACGTTAGGCCATATTCTCTCTCTTCTTTATAAAACCACTCCTTTCTCCTTCTCACCCATTCACTCAGTATTCACTGCACAACTTTAACGCTCTTCTAGAAAGAGAGAGACAAGGAAAAGATGGAAGGGAAAGAAGAGGATGTGAGAGTGGGAGCGAACAAGTTCCCAGAGAGGCAGCCAATCGGGACATCGGCTCAGACGGACAAGGACTACAAGGAGCCACCACCAGCGCCTCTGTTCGAGCCAGGTGAACTGAGCTCGTGGTCGTTCTGGAGAGCAGGAATCGCAGAGTTCATAGCTACATTCCTCTTCCTCTACATCACAGTGTTGACAGTAATGGGAGTGAAGAGAGCACCAAACATGTGTGCCTCTGTTGGAATCCAAGGCATTGCTTGGGCTTTTGGTGGCATGATCTTTGCCCTCGTCTACTGTACTGCCGGAATCTCTGGTAATTAAATAGTAATAAATAATCTCCTCCGTTTTTTTACCGGAAAAGGATTAAAAAAGTTTTACTGTTTTGACTCCTGTTTTGTGTTTTCAGGTGGACACATAAACCCAGCGGTGACGTTCGGTCTGTTCTTAGCTAGGAAACTATCACTGACGAGAGCTGTGTTCTACATGGTGATGCAATGCCTCGGAGCCATCTGCGGCGCCGGTGTTGTCAAAGGCTTCCAGCCTACCCCTTACCAAACCCTCGGAGGCGGAGCCAACACCGTCGCTCCTGGCTACACCAAAGGATCCGGACTCGGAGCTGAGATCATCGGAACCTTCGTTCTAGTCTACACCGTCTTCTCCGCCACCGACGCCAAGAGAAGCGCCCGTGACTCCCACGTTCCGGTAATATTTTTGGAGAAATGACCTTTTTTAATTTTGTGTTATTAATGTTTGGTGTATATTTATTAACTTGGTGGAATTTTGCAGATTTTGGCTCCACTCCCAATCGGGTTCGCTGTGTTTTTGGTTCACTTGGCGACGATTCCGATCACCGGGACCGGTATTAACCCAGCTAGGAGTCTAGGAGCTGCAATCATCTACAACAAGGACCACTCCTGGGACGACCACGTGAGTCCCCTCCCTTCCTCGACACTATACAACCTTACTACTTTTGATTCCTTACTTGGTTAGTGATTGTTGTTTTGTGTTTTGCTTTGCAGTGGATTTTTTGGGTGGGTCCATTCATTGGAGCAGCTCTTGCGGCTCTCTACCACCAGCTTGTCATCAGAGCCATTCCTTTCAAGTCCAGATCCTGATTTTATATTTCATTGTTTCTTTTTTAAAGACTACTCTTGTTGCTCTATCTTTCTTTCTTTCTTTTTGGTTTGTTTCCGAGCCTGAAAATATTTGTCATGTGGTGGGTGATGTTTGTTTCATGGAATTGTTTTGCTTCTACTGTTTGAATTAGCTGTGGATTATCTGCTTTAAATTTAATTGTTATGTTCTGTATGGCTGGTTTCCTAGTTAAGATTTGTGTCCCCATGTTTTCATACATAAACAGACTTGGTCTGTCTGCTTTGGTTTTGGTTCCAATCTAATAAGATCAAAAGAGTAATACACATACATAAACGTGGTTTGTCTGCTTTGGTTTTGTTTCCAATCTAATAAGATCAAAAGAGTAATACACATAAACGTGGTTTGTCTGCTTTGGTTTTGGTTCCAACCTAAGATCAAAAGAGTAACACACATATATGGTTTAGCTTCGGTTTGGGTTTACCACATTATGGGAAGGCTTTTACATTGGACCTCTTTTGTGCTTAATAGTTTAAGTAGTCTGGAGGTAGCTACCATGCCCGTTTTGATATGTTTCATGACATCTGGACAATAACGCTGAATACATTCAGAAATCACAACCATGAAGATTTCAGAGCATCATAATGTGGAGTTATATATATAGACAAGTCTCTCTCAAACGTGTGAAAGACCTTAACAATTTTAATTTGTGAAATTCATCTAATGAAATATCAATATATTAGTTGAAAGCCCATGTTGAAAATCTCCCATTGCATTGGCTTTACAATAACAAATACTAGATTTTGACACGTCCTTTAAGCCAATAACAAATACTAGATTTTGACCCACCTTTTTTCCATGTTGAAAATTTCCCATTGCATTGGCTTTACAATAACAAATACTAGATTTTGACCCGCCCTTTAAGCCAATAACGAATACTAGATTTTGACCCGCCCTTTATATTTTTGTTAGAAAACTTTTTTTACGTAATAAAATTATGATTTTTGATAAATTGTATATTTCAAATTTTTATTAAAATTATTTAAAATTTAATTATATGGTTTATTTTTGTTATTTTAAATAAGACTAAATTTTGAAGACTATAAACTATTCTAACCCGTAATATGATTTTATTTATTTAGTCTGATGTTCAACTTATTTACACTTATTTTTAATTTAAATAAAATAGTTTATATCGTCAACATTCTTTGTATAGAAAAAAATTAATTTGTGCGTTTCAAAAAAAAAATATAATTATATTAAATTTAGTTTATGTGATTTAGTTTTTATTTTAAATGGGACTATTTTTAAAGAGTTGAGATCATTCATATCTGTATTATGATTTTGTTGATTTAATCATTTTTATTTCAACTTGATTTTATTTTGAGTTTTCATTTAATAAATGTTTTCAAATAATTAATAACGTGAAAGATTCTTTGGAAA
Organism: Hirschfeldia incana; assembly: GCA_026261945.1. Classification (NCBI taxonomy): domain Eukaryota; kingdom Viridiplantae; phylum Streptophyta; class Magnoliopsida; order Brassicales; family Brassicaceae; genus Hirschfeldia; species Hirschfeldia incana. The sequence continues at coordinate 4,543,053 of JABCMI010000028.1, read as the reverse complement.
GATATGGTGCAAATATTTAGGAAAATAAATTTTATATTTTAAATTTTTATTAAATTTTTCTTAAATTTAGTTATTTGGCTTACATTTTTAATTTTAAATATGACTAAATTTTGAAGACTTTAAATAATTTTAATCCGTAGTATGATTTTATTTATTTAACTCGAGGTTAAACTTATTTACACTGACTTTAATAATGGTATTGGAAAAAGAATTGTAAATATAGTGACAGAATTATAAATAAAAAGAAATATAAAAAAAATTGTTTAATTTATTATAAAATAATGGCTAAATGTGTAAATAAAAAAGTATTAAATATGTTATTCATGTTTCTAAACAATTCTCATTTGTTATTAATTTATTGAAAATACAATGGCTAAATGTATAAATAAAAGAAAGAACACATTTCTATTCATTTATTCTACTATCCTTGTTTCCAAACAATCCAATTGTGTACTTCAACTTTAGTAATATATATTAGATTTTGATCTGCACTTTGTAAGCACGGGTTTTTCTTTTAATTTTATATAAAGTATATAAATTAATATTTTGAAATTATTTTACATTATTATTATCATGTTACAAAATCTTATGATATCGAAAAAGCATTTGTTTAAATTGTATAATTTATGAATTAATTTATTTTAAAAAAATTGTACACTTTTTAAATTCTCTTTTTGGCATGAACATTGAAAAACTAAATTGAAATTTGATCTAAAATATATGTATAGTTTGTGTCCAGGTCTAAGAAAATCAACATATTCAGTTTTTTTGGACCCGTCTGCATATCTCTTTTCAGTTAAGATCAGACTTGAGACCTGATCGGATACCCAAGTACCTCAAATGTTTTGTGTAAATTAAGTATATTTGATTATTTAGTTATGTTTTAGTCTTTTTTAAGTTTTTGGTTCAGATGTTCGATTTTAGGTTTGGAAAAAAAGTTAATTTAAAAAATAATCAGATATTCAGAAAAGTTTTTTTTTTAAATTCCTCGGATCAGATTTCAGATAAAATTATGGGTCTTTTTGGGTATTTGATTGTTTTGGTTTTTAGGTTTTCAGAATATTTCGTGTTTTCGTATTTTTTTGGATTTTCAAATATTTCATAGCTTTTCAGGTCCTAAAACTAAAACCAATTCGGACCTGTTACATATCCAAAATTTACAGGTGAAATTATGGATTTCAAACGACCCTGAACTAACAAACACGAACTTGAACCAAAAAAAAAAATCAAATACCTAGTTATATCAAAAATTTAAGAACCCAAAATTAACTAATACACACCTGACCTGAAAACCCGATGCTCATGCCTATTCTATCTAATTATATTTTTCTGTATTTAATAAAAGTAATATATGTTAAGCTGATGAGACTTAAGATCTACTTAACATATTTTGGTTAATTTAATAGTATAAAGTTGTGAGGTTTTTATTAATTTTAGATTTATTTTAAATATTTTTTTACTATAAATAATTTTTATAAAAATTAATTTAAAGTAAAAATAAAATATATAATTTTGTTTTTCACATATGGTCTTATATACTGAATTTAATATTGTAAATATTGGAACTATATAATGTAAGATGCTATTGTATAATATGATGTATAATGCATGCTAACTTTTGAATGAGTTTTGAAATCTATTAAAGTTAATAAAATAATTCGATTTAAACAACATATCAACATTATATTCTTTTTTATTTGAAATATTTTTAATAACAATGCTATATCTTGATTTTTAAAAATAAGGTAAAAGTATAAGAATATTCGATTTTTTACTTGCATATTTTCTTGAACATTAGGAATTAAAGTATTTGTTGTTAAAATAAGTTTAACTATCTCGAAAAAATACTTCCAGATTATTTCAAACTAATTCAATAGATCTCAAATCTTTCACATTGTTAAGATTGTCCTAAAATTTATATAAATATTATTTGAATGTATTAGATCTTCTATATGTTAAGATTTACCTAAAATCATGTAGATATGTTTCTTTATTAAATTTTAAGTTATAATAAATACATTCAAATTTGGTTTTCCAGATTAATTTCGAAAATAATGGGATAATATATATTATATATCGTGTTCGTTGATTATATTGTTACAAAAACGAGTTTTAGAAGTTAAAAAAAAAATATGTGCTGTTAGGTAGGGTTTATAAAAAGAAAGGTTATATGGTCGAGTCTGATTATACATTATGAATATCGATAGAAATTTCATATATAATATGACTACATACACTTATAAGGTTTGTGTTGGACTATAGTTGTAATATATAAATGTATATATTATTCTGGTGTCAACTAATGTGATAAGTTATAGATAAGAGTAGTTGGTTAAAACACATGTTGAATCATTAAATGGATTGTTAAGTTTTATTTTTTAAAGGCAAAAAAATATTCAGAGCATAGTTTAAAATAAATGCAATGGCATAAGATGGTAAATACTTTTTAAGGGTTCCTCAAAAAATACCTTTCAGTTTTAATAGTATTGATTAGACGAAATGTATTTCTTTTTTTCAAGAAGGCAAGTTAGACCATGCGCATCGGGAGGTCACCACCCGAGTTCGCGCAATTTCCAAGACAAAAAAATGTTAAAATAATCAGGAATTGATGAACTCGTATCGGAAAGCCTCTTCGTGACGAACCGATCCGTCAACTTTTGGGACACGTGGACCAATGCGATTGGTCCCTTTTTTTTTTAATTGAGATAGAAAAAGTTAAAAAAATAATAATAATAAAAAACCTTACCTGGCGAACCGGAGACAGCATCACCGATGCTAGTGCTCTTAAGAGTTGTTTAGGCAAAAAAAAAGAAAAGAAGATCTAGAAGTAAGTTAAAAGAGTTATGAAAAGTGTCATTGTTTGTTTCGATGGATAAACAACCCGAAGTTGAGAAAAAAAAAAGAAACATTCTTAAGTTTCTAACTCCATATTATTCCACAAGGTAAACATCAATGTGGATCACCCACCGCATCATTCCAAAGCTTTTTAATATTCACTCTTATGTGAGTTTTCAAACGCATATATACGTTTGAGTCTATTTTTCCTTGTACGGTTTGTTCACGTGGTGGGTTGCTGCCTCAACGGCGATATTAATACATCATGTGTAATATTCATTTATATACATATCCATAAATTGTTTACAAACAGCATATATCAGTAAGTATGAATGCATTAAAAGGCTGACCAACTTCCAACTATATATCATTTTATTAATATATCATTGACCCTGATACAAGAAAACAAATCGTATGTAGTTATGAAGAAAATAGAAGAAGACTCAAGCTCACTTAAAAGTCAAATTGTGGTTAGTCGACATGCTCAAGAAAACATTTTGACTTGTTTAAAACTAACTTTCTATCAATATACAGATATATATGCATCCCAAAATCTATCTATATAAAGTTATTTTCATCTAGAAAGTTGGATACACAACTGTTAGCTATGCCATCATTAAAAAAGTCTAGAGTATATAGTCGTAAAGACATTAATTGGTAAGCTAGACACAGCCAAGTATATTAATGAGTCACTCAACTAATTAGACGGCCTTCTATTTAGGTGAGCTGCTAAAGCTACTTCTTTCATGTCAATCAACATAAATAAATAAGGAGAGAACCGCGAGACCTAGATAATAGTATTAATTACCATATCGATCCACGATTGATAGATATATTCACCAATTTTCACTATATTCACATAGTAAAATTAATCACATATGGAATTGTTCATAGTCGTACTAAATGTAATAGTATAACAAAAGAATATATATTTGATGATATAAATCGAAAACTTTGTTAGGACTCTTGTGATGTGGAATTATATATTTTGATGAGGATGATGACAAAGTGAGAAAAAATCAGGGTTATAATTGTTAGAAACGATAGTTTAAGGATAAACTAGTAAAAAAGTCAAATTGGATAGGAGTGACAGTATAAATCAGTTAGGAATGCGCGCATTTAAAACAAGAAAGACCTTTCCCTCACTTTCTTTCCAAAGATTAACAAAACTCCCTCTCTCTCTCTCACTCTGTATCCTCTCTGTTTACCATCAACGAGAGATCCAAAAAAAATGTCTCCGGCTAAGAAGAATAGCCGAAGCTTTCCTCCGATAAGCGAGTGTAAAAGTGGAGGGTACGATTCGATCGCTGCTGATCTCGACGGGACTATGCTTCTCTCTCGAAGCTCCTTCCCTTATTTCATGCTCGTCGCAATCGAAGCAGGCAGTCTCTTCCGAGGATTGATCCTCCTTCTATCTCTCCCGATCGTCATCATCGCTTACCTCTTCGTCTCCGAAGCTCTCGGTATCCAAATCCTCATCTACATCTCCTTCGCCGGCATCAAGATCCGCGACATCGAACTCGTCTCTCGCGCCGTTCTTCCACGGTATATATACTACAATCTTCAACGCATTCATTTTCTTTTTTAATATTTTTGGAATATTAATGAGATTTTTTTTTTTGAATAACAAAAGGTTTTACGCGGCGGATGTGAGGAAGGACAGTTTCGAGGTGTTTGATAAATGCAAGAGGAAAGTGGTGGTCACTGCTAATCCCATAGTGATGGTTGAGCCTTTCGTTAAGGATTACTTGGGTGGAGATAAAGTTCTTGGAACAGAGATCGAAGTTAACCCTAAAACGATGAAAGCCACTGGGTTTGTGAAGAAGCCTGGTGTTCTTGTTGGAGACTTGAAGAGATTAGCCATCTTGAAGGAGTTCGGGGAAGAATCACCCGATCTTGGCATCGGTGACCGCACCTCCGATCATGATTTCATGTCCATTTGCAAGGTACCTACTATAACATATATCTTCTTTCTCAAGCTTACTTAAAGTTTTTTGAAGTTGATGAGTGCATAAACTTATGATACTTTGAAACATCTCGTAATCAAAGAACTAAGTACTTGAAAACTACACATAAATGCAGTAGGACCTATTTAATGCCGTGTTGCCGGTTCACATGATCTAGTTGGGAATATAAATACTCTAATTTTCCCATACAGCCTTCACATGATCTATTCACTCTTTTATTTTTACGTCCAAATTGTTTGTATCTCTATGTATAAATAAAGACACGCATGAGATATCTAGATTAAGAAGTTTTATTATTTGAATTCAAGAAAGGAGCGTAATAAGTTTCCAGTGACAAAAAAAGTAGATAGCAGAATGGAATAGTAGTTGTGATTTTCATAAATGTTTCCAACCTATCACCAACTACCACCCCCACATATGTTGGATGGTCCCATTTAATGACCTAACTCATATGTCAACATTTCTCTCTTTCTTTCTTTTTTTCTCCTAGACACTGGAACTTTCAGTACTTTACCAATTTTGTTACTATTGTACTATAACAGCGAAACTTTGGAATCTTCTATAGGATGTGTAACGAGTTGCTTTCTCTTTTATTCTTGTGTAACAGGAAGGTTACATGGTGCATGAGACCAAATCAGCCACAACAGTTCCCATTGAACGTCTCAAGAACCGTATAATCTTCCATGACGGCCGTCTAGTCCAACGTCCTACGCCTTTAAACGCCATAATCATTTACCTTTGGCTTCCTTTCGGCTTCATGCTCTCAATCTTCCGCGTCTACTTCAACCTCCCTTTACCCGAACGCTTCGTCCGTTACACTTACGAGATCCTCGGTATACACCTCACTATCCGTGGCCACCGTCCTCCTCCTCCTTCCCCAGGCACACCTGGAAACCTCTACGTCCTTAACCACCGTACAGCTCTTGACCCCATTATCATCGCCATTGCTCTCGGCCGTAAGATCTCTTGCGTCACTTATAGTGTTTCTCGCCTCTCCCGGATGCTCTCACCCATCCCTGCTGTTGCGTTGACCCGAGACCGTGCCGCTGATGCTGCCCGCATGAGGAAACTCCTTGAGAAAGGTAACATCAAGCCTTATTACTAGCACTTTGTTTATTTTTCTTTTATCATAGGTTTCATCACCTCATGAGTTCCAATATCAAAATATGATTGGTTGTCATCTATTGTCACGTCTATATAGAAGTGGAAAACAGAGTATCTCTATGTCTTTACACAAATGATTAATATTAGCTCTATCACCATAAGTTCTCTTTTATCATTTTTTTTGTAACAGGTGATTTGGTTATCTGCCCTGAAGGCACGACTTGTAGAGAACCGTATCTACTACGATTTAGCGCTCTATTTGCAGAGCTAAGCGACCGGATCGTGCCTGTGGCCATGAACTGTAAGCAAGGGATGTTCAACGGAACGACAGTACGAGGTGTAAAATTCTGGGATCCTTACTTCTTCTTCATGAACCCAAGACCTAGCTACGAAGCCACTTTCTTGGACCGTTTGCCTGAAGAAATGACAGTAAATGGAGGCGGCAAAACACCAATAGAGGTTGCCAATTACGTGCAGAAGGTGATTGGTGGAGTATTGGGATTCGAGTGCACTGAGCTTACAAGGAAGGATAAGTATCTTTTGCTTGGAGGCAACGACGGGAAGGTTGAGTCTATCAATAAGAGCAAGTCCACGGAGTAAAAAATCCAGCTAGCTACTCTGCTTTCTGCTGTTTTACTTGGGAGTCAAGTCAGGCCTTTCTGGTTTTCGTTATTACTTTTTTTCCTGGATTTGTTGGAGGAAAAGATTTACTATTACATTTGAATCAACGTACCGCACGTTTACTATTTTTTTCCTCGCTTTTTTGAATGATTAGTAAATGGTTCTAAACAATATTCTTAATACAAAAGAAAAGAGATAAAATCCAATGAATCATGTGGCACGTATTGTCGTCTTTCATAACTGCATTGATGTTATCTAATAGAGTTTGTGCCTAATTTATTTGCCATCATGTTTTGCTTATGATGAGAGTTTTCTTGACCATGCCTTTAGAAAAATGGATCATATCAATATACCACTAGCTGGACATTGTATATTTTGTACAAACCATGTTAAGAAACTGATTTATAAAAATGGTGGAACGTGGCTTATAATTCTCTTTAATGATTCGACGATTCGTGATTGATTCCTTGGTTTGGAAAATGACTGTGGCGCATATAGTCATTGTAACTAGTGTGACATTTCAGTCAAATAAAAGCATTTGAGTTTTGGATTTAAAGAAGAAAAAAAGAAAGTAACGGAGCATCAGTGGTTCATTGTAATTTTGATTCAACTTCTTCACATGATCTTATCAAAAACCCTATTGTCAGACAACCTGTTTCTCTTTGATCTATGTTTTCTCTCTCTTTTTATTTGCGAAATAAAAGACTAGTGACCCAGAACGAAGTAAAATGTATTTATTTTCGACTAGGAATATGTGATCTCATTACAGAGAGAAACTTTTAACAAGTTTACAAAAGGTAAACTAATCCAGTAAATTACTTATAGGAATGTATACGTATATATATGCTTACAGTTTCATATCGAACAGAAACCATTGTCGTGTGTATTTCTGTCCGAAATGTTTTGCTTTGGAATAAAAAATGTGTATTTTAAGTAAATGAATGAGCAACGTTACTGGCTTCAAGCCACCGGAACTCCCGTATTTACGTAAACGGCGACGCCTCCACCAGTGACGCCGGTACAATTGCCGTTAACGACGGCACCGTCACTTCTGGCAACCAATAGACTCTTGATGATTCCTTGGAGGTCCCTCTTATGCAGATTAACCAGAAGTCCATTCTTCATAAAAAGCGTCAACGACATCTTCTGCTCCACCTTGTGTCCCGGAACCACCGTAATCCTGTGACGGAGAAGCACAGCCGCCGCGATGGTCTTCATCTGAAGATACGCCAGATCTTTTCCCAGGCAGATCCTCGGTCCGGCGTTGAACGCCACGAATCGGTACTGGTCGTGGTTGATGAATTTGCCGTCGACCGGCGATATCCATCTCTCCGGGATAAACTCAAGACAGTCTTCTCCCCAAGTCGACTTCATCCTCCCCGCCGCGTATATCGAATAACTCACCGACGATCCCGCCGGGACGAAGGTCCCGTCCGGCAAAACGTCGTCGTTCTCGACGTGCTTCGAATCTTCCGGGACCGAAGGGTAAAGCCTGAGAGTCTCGGAGAGCGCCGCCTTCAGGTAAACCAGCCGGTCGATCTCGTCGAAGTTCAACGGCTCCTCCGTCCAGGACGCGGGGTTCTCGGTGCCACGTGTCTCGATCAGAACGGAGCAGATCTCCCGGACGATTTTATCCTCGACGGTCGGATGCATCGTGATGAGCCAGAAGAACCAGCTCAGTGCAACCGATGACGTGTCGCGTCCAGCTAGGATAAAGTTAAGCGCCACGTGTTGGAGGAAAGTGTCGCTGTACGCTTCTTTCTTCTTCATCATGAAGCGCGAGAGGAGATCGTCGTGTCTCTGGGCCCCGCTTTCTTGCTGAGTCATCAGCTCCTGCTTACGTGTACTTATAACTTTCGCTAAATATCCATCGATCTCTCCCAAGCTTCGGCTCAAGCTGACTTCTAGGCCGAGTCCTAGCCATTTCTTCAGCTTCCATAGAAACTCAGGGATGATAAACCGTTGAAGCGAGGCTTCGGTGGCTCGATCGAAAGCCGTGGCAAAACCGTTCTCTGGAAGCCCCGGTGCGCAGGTCCTTGTGTCCTTACCGAACGCCAATCCGCAGATGTTATCAAATGTGAGCCGGAGTATCAAGTCTTGAAGATCGATTGGCTCGGATTTGGATTGAGCCGATTCAAGGATTGGACAGAACCGGAGCTTAATTCCTTGGTTTACCCATCTACCCATTGCTTGCCTCAGCGTTCTGCATCATAAATTTTTTATCAAAATAAAAATAGAATTAGGAGTACGAAACGGGAAACTAATAGTATATTAGTAAGTTGATACTCCCTCCGTTTCTTAATAAGTGTCATTGTAGAGGAAATTTTTTGTTGCAAAATAAGTGTCGTTTTAAGTTTTCGATGCAGAATTTATTGATTTTATTCTGCAGATTATTTTTCTATTGGTTGAAATAGGAGTAAGTTTATGGGTAATAGTGTTTTTTTATGAAAAACATGCAAAATTAAATGATTTTTTAATATGCGGGAATAATGTCAGAATGACACTTATTCAAAAACAAAGGGAGTAGTATTAACAGATTTAGATTTTCGAATTAATATATCAGTAACAAAGTTACATTCATTGTAAAAACGTTTTTTTGTTTGAAATTATATTAACATTCTCTACAAAACACTGTAAACTGAAATTGTGAAATTATGAAAATGCTAACGAATAAGATTGGATTGGTTCAATTACGATATTAGTACAGGACCGAGATTAAACATACGGATCGTCATTGTATAGTATGTACAGTGTCAGGTGGTTAACCAAAGAGAAGGAGATTCTAAGAACTAACTATGCATTTCTGGATTTGACTTCAATTATATAATGTAAAACATTGCGAAAATCAGTACTAAACCGAGCGGTTTGGTATATTAGTAAGATACCTTGTCGTGAATTCGAGAGCGGCGGTTTTGCGTTGGAAGAGCCAAGTATCGCCGTCGGAGTTGAAAATACCTTGACCGAGAAGGTCGTGGAAGACGGATTGCCACGTGGGACCTTTAGGGTAATTATCGAACCGGGTCTTGAGCATGTGTTCAAGGTTCCTCGGGTCACATGTGACAGTCACTAAACCTTGCTTCCTTGCCAAGAAAGGTACTGCACAGATACAAGTCTGGTAAGTGCCACCGCAAGCACGGAGGTTCTCGGTGATCCATTCATGCATCCTGTCACGCTGCTCTATCAGACCAGGGAGACTGCCCAATACAGGCCACACACGTGGTCCCTTTAGCCATCTTGATATCCTCTTGAACCATAGCCAATAAGCTGCAGCGACAGCTACAAGAAGCATCACATTGGACATTTCCATATAGCTCTTTGGTTGGATGCAGAAAAAAATGAGTGTGGTGATTGAGAAGAGAAGTGAAAAGATGAAGTTGGATGCGATATGAATGAGCTTTCCGGTAAAATTTATAGAGAGGAATATGAGGAAGATCTTTTCTCTCTGATTAACAATCTGTCACTCGTAACTATCATAATCAAACACTCATTTATGATTCCGCGGTTCTCGTTGAGATATAATGAGAAGACTTTTTCAGTTCTGGAAGTCAGGAAGTGGTAAAGTGGTGTGTGTTTATGCTTTGCTGGTACCTAATTTTGCAGCGGAAGGAATAGTTTCATTTAATGAGTTTCATTGATTGATCATATATAGATGTATGTCTTATGTAGCTGTGTGGTGAATTAAATGGAGTTAGTTGAGAATATAAGGCACAAAAAAAGATGGTGGGGGGAAAAGAAGAAAAAGTCGTCTATTTTTAAATTTAGAAGTTTAGGGCTAAACGTTAACACATGCTTTGGTTTTGCTGGTGAGATTGGTTTAAGATGTAAACTTATATAGGTACAGCTACAAATGATATTTCAGTTTTTGGTTTCGTTTATTTAGTTGCTTCAGTTTGAGAATATCTGGTTTGTTTTGGAAAATCAAATGAATTGTAAACTGAAGAAAAGCTAATATCTATATTTTTTTTTTGATATTTCTTTAACCTAACATCCTCCTTTTCGGTTATCGGTTTCAGAATTTGGTAAGCAGCTTCCAGACCTATACTAGAATTTACTTTAGGAAAACCCATCTCTGAGTTTCTTCTCATAAAGCTAAGCCTACTCGAAACATTTGTTGTGTCACTATTTTGACTTTTTGGTTTCTCCTTCAATGCTATTTTATCTTTGATTTTTACTGATGAAAATACTCTAATGTTAACCAAAAGTGGAAAATAAAGTGGGGCTTCTCAGAAGAATATTATGTAAGAAACATACATGTCACTGAGTGGGACGTGAAAGTCAAAAGGTTTCTGTTGTCCTTTTTACCATGCATCGCGTATTGGTCCTTTTTCTGTTGATTTTTAATATCATTTTACATCTTCATATGCTGGTATTTCATATGTGTCTATATATATTATTTGTTTTATCTTGTTTGACGTTTTCGAGAAGGTTAAAAGGTAACAAAATATTAGATACTCGGAACATGCAAATTGGGTATCAAGCACTTAAGTTTTGATTCTTAATTTTGCCTAAGCATATGTAGATTCACAATGCTAAACTTTCTAATGTGCATAACCGAGTTCGGGTTATGTTTTGTAGTCACTGATAATTATTGTAGAAGAATCGTTACTGATGACGTGTGGAACATAAAAGTAGGTGTATAGTAGTGAAGATAGATGGCTTGCCAACCTAACAATTCTTGAAAGTCATTTATCACTCATGGTTGACTGTCCTTTTTTTTATTAAATCGAAATTACTAAACGAGACAGGATATCTTTGTTATTTTATGGAAAGGAACTGCAGCATCATTTACTAGAAAACGAATATATCTCTGATCAGCGGTTGCACTATACATACTGAACTGAAATGTATTTTAATCGATTTACAGAACTTACATGTCCGTAAAATCTAGGTAATATCTAATAGCAAAGCAGCGGTTGAAGCTCGTAAAATCTAGGTAATATCTAATAGCAAAGCAGCGGTTGAAGCTTTATCTATGCCTCTTTTTGGCAACCTTACTGTTCGATCACTGATCACAGTCGAGTAGTTGGCACTTCTTCTCCTCTTAAATTTGGCCTGCATGGAATATCTTGTCTCTTTCCTTCCAAATAGAGTAGTGGATAGTTTATAACTTTTGGTTCATGACTGAGGAGGCTTCTTGTTTTGTCTCATTCTCTATATATGGCCTTTGGTGTCTCTTGTTAATATATGTACTTTACAATAACTCCTTCAGATTAATTATTTTTGATCAATTTATAGCTCAAAAACAACAGAAGAGTCCTATATTAGGAGAACACCAAAGAACCGAAACTTGAGATGACATGGCAGGAAAAGAGAAGGAAAAAGACGTTATTATCCTTGACGCTTTAGCCCTCCTCTTCCGGTATTTAGACGTCTAGGGTTTTATCTCTGACACAAAATATCTATATATATATATATATATATATTATTTGCGAAATAATTTTTCGCAATCGAGATCTCACGTTAAAAGTTAGACTGGTTAATATCGATATTACCTTTAATGAATAATATCTATAAAATATTTAAAAATAAAAAAAGAAATTCAACTATTTGATTTATATAAATGATAAAAATTAATAATAGTAATAATAAGAATTATCTGAAACATTATATATATTATAATAAGAAGATAATTCATACATATATTGTGTTGTTATCTGAAACTATCTTTAAATAAGAATAAAAAACAGAAAACATAACTAAATTAATTAAGTAAAATTATTAATTTTATATAACTGAAAAGAAAACTTAATTTATACTATTATTTGCGAAACAATTTTTTTCTCTCGCATTAAAAGTTAGACCGTTTAAGGTAGTGATTAACCTTAATAAATAAATAGCTGATGATAATAAAATTGAAGAAATTCTTTTTTTTTTAAATTTGTGAGTAATTATATATAAAAAAATATATCTATCTAGAATTTTATATATTATGTGATCCAAAAATATTATATATCAAAGTAATTTAAAAATAAATATTAATACTTGTATATAGTTTTATATATATGTGAATATTTTCAAGTTTATTTTACGTAGCTTTTTATTAAAATAACTTTTTGTTGATTATAAAGAATAATATTTTATATAATTGTATGTATATGTGAATATTTTCAAGTTTATTTTACGTAGCTTTTTATTAAAATAATTTGTTTCTTGTTTATAAAAAATAATATTTAGTTATTATTAAATATATCAAAAGCCTGAAATAATTTATTTATTAACTTAAAAAATTATTAAGTCCGCAAGTGCGGGCAAAACACCTAGTTAGCTAGATACGATAAGATATCAAAAAGATTTCGTTTACTCTATAAATGAGATTTCTTTTAGATTTTTCTCTCTCATTGTCATTTTTGTATTTCTTCATCTTCGTTACAGAATTTGTTTTCTCCACAAATCTAAAAAAATATAGAGAAAATAGTTTTTAGGCCAAAAAATGATGTTCATGTTCTATTAGGCTAATCTTATATACTTTATGTCCTATTAGACTAAATATTTTCAAAATGACAATATTACCCTTGATTTCAATTAAAATTTGAATTACAATTAATAAACCAATTGGTAGATATGAAAATAGAAATTCCAACTAAAATAATTTTAAAAATATATGAAAATCCCCAAAAACCTAGAGATATCTAAAAACATATAATGTATTTAGATATATTTAAGTATTTTATAAAATATATTATTATAACTAAATTTCATAATTACAATTAATAAATCATTATACTGTATTTAGATATACTTCCTATTATGATAAAATATATTATTCATATATGGAAAAAATATTTCCAAATACGTTTTTTTAAGTGAATCAAAATTTTAATTTTAAATTCTTATTTATAATTAATAAATCATTATAATGTATTTAGATATATTTAATATTATAAAAAATAATTATTATAATTATAATACATAATAACATCAAAAATCATTATAATGTACTTATCTTATAAAATATATTGTTATAATTGAAATTTTGAATTACAATAAATAAATTATTATAATGTATTTAGTTATATTTAATATTATAATAAAATATATTATTCATATATGGAAACAAATAATTACCATTTTCCATTAAATCACGATTTTCTTTTTATTTTTATTTTGTAAATCGATTTAACAAATAAGAAAACTAAATATTTCCAAATATTTTCTTCCCTTATTTTTTGTAACTGATTATCCTTATCTTTATCCATAGAGTATGTATTATACTATATCTTATTATATAAAGCTTGGTTTTCAAAGTTACTAATTAACACGATCGCGACACATGACAGTTATATATTTTAAATTGCGACATGTGTTAAATAATAATTTTATGAAAACAGTTAATTAATAGTATTTTTCATTTTTAAATTTTTTTTTCTTCTTATTGTAAGCAAAATCAAACTTTGTATAATAAGAAAATATTATTTTGTATTCTCAGGCTTTTATAATTCTTTTTTTAAAAATAAATAGTATTTTTAAACAAACAAATTTTAAACAAAGAAAATTTTTAAACAAAACAATTTTCTTTGTTAATTTTTTTTTAACAAAGATAATGTTTAAATAGTATTTTCCTTTTTTTTATCCAAAACAAAGAAAATTGTAAAAGATATGTAAACGATATATGAAAATAAATTTCGTTTTTTAAATAGAATTATAATAGTTATTAATAGTATTTTTATTTTTTAAGTTTTATATAAAATATTGTAAACAAAAAATTCCATAAAAATAATCATTTAATAAGCAATTATATATTTAAGATTGTGACATGTTTTAAATAATAATTTTCTAATCTAAATAATTATTTATTAGTATTTTTCCTTTTTAAGTTTCAAACAAATATTGTAAATAATTTTATTTTCATACAAATAATTATTAATAGTATTTTCTATTTTTTATATCCAAAACAAAGAAAATTGTAAAAGATATATGAAAATAAATTTTGTTTTTAAAAAAATTCATGAACAAATAGAATTATAATAGTTATTTAATAGTATTTTTCTTTTTTCAGTTTTAAACAAAATATTATAAACCAAAAAATAAATACAAATAATCATTTAATAAGCAATTATATATTTAGGATTGTGACATGTTTTAAATAATAATGTTTAGATAAATAGTTATTTAATAGTATTTTTTTTGTTTTAAGTTTCAAACAAAATATTGTAAACAAAATCTTTTTCATACAAATAATTGTTAATAGTATTTTCTTTTTTATATCCAAAAGAAAGAAAACTGTAAAGATATATATGAAAACAATTTTCCCTCTTTAAGAAAAATCATGAACAAATAGAATTATAATAGTTATTTATTAGTATTTTTTCTTTTAAGTTTTAAACAAAACATTGTGAAGGAAAACAAAATCCGTATAAATAATTACTAAATCATGAACAAATAGAATTATAATATTTATTTAATAGTATTTTTCTTTTTTAAGTTTTAAACAAAATATTGTAAACCAAAAAATAAATAAAATAATAATATAATAAGAAATTATATATTTAGGATTGTAACATGTGTTAAATAATAATTTTTATATAAATATTTATTTAATTATATATTTATTTTTTAAGTTTCAAACAAAATATTGTAAACAAAATCTTTTTTCATACAAATAATTATTTAATAGTATATTCCGTTTTATATCCAAAAGAAAGAAAACTGTAAAGATGTATATGAAAATAATTTCCCTTTTTAAAAAATCATGAAAAAATAGAATTGTAATAGTTATTTATTAGTATTTTCCTTTTAAGTTTTAAACAAAACATTTTAAAGGAAAATAAATCCATACAAATCTATACTATTAAAGTACAAGTACATTTGGTTATTTTACTAAATATACATTTTTTAAAACTAACATTGCATGTTTAATTAAAGGTAATCAAGTAATATTAATAACACCTTTAAATTGGGTCATTATTTTTTCGGATCCAGCCCATTGTTCACATAAGATATCTTTTGGGCTATTTCGGCCGATCATATTCATTTCTCACATTTTTTTTCTTTTGGACCATTTAATCCACGTCCAAATATTTTTCTTCAATCATTCTTAATATTTTGTGTAGTGAACAAAAATTAAACACACAATTTTTTTATTTTCTTAATATAATTTAAGAATTCATAAAAAATGATTTTTTCATTGAAAGTATAAATCTTTATTAAAAGTATATTATTTTTTTATTAAAAATTAACCACATAATAAAATTATTTCACCAGAGTTATACAAGCTTAATTCATTAGAAATAAAGTTTAAAATTTTAAACATAAATAGTCATTTAAAATGAAACACGATAATAGTAATTTTTAACAATTACTATTATAACAAATGGTTTAACTGGTAACTGGGTTCCGGTTTCAGTGGTTTTGTTGGGTTTTAAAATATTCTTTTCACAAAACTCAAATTAAATTTATCTTTGATCACTGGATTTACCGGTATAGCCGCGGGTCCAGATCTGATTTCAAAACATTGATCAACATTATAAAACTATTTATATTTATTTTATATTTAAATATCTAATTTGAAATTAAAAACCTAAAATACATATAAAATATGGTTTTAATCGAACATAAAATACATATACTAGATGGTTTATATAAATGCATATACAAAATGGGTTATATAAATTTGATTATATAAAATTTTCACCAATCATAAACCCGCACTTTGAAAACACGGATCAAAATATGACATTTAATAAATATTTATCAATTAAAAAAAAGAAAAATAAACCCGCGGGTCATTTAAAAAGGAACATGATAATAGTAATTTTTAACAATTATTATTACAACAAATAGTTTAACCGGTAACCAGGTTCCGGTTTCAGTGGTTTTTGTTAGGTTTATAAAATTTTTTTCATAAAACTCAAATTGGATTTATTTTTTATCACTGGATTTACCGGTTCAACCGAGGGTCCAAGTCTGATTTCAAAACACTGATCAAAACTATAAAACTATTTATATTGATTTTATATTTAAAATATCTAATTTAAAATTGAAAACATAAAATACATATACAATATGGTTTCAATCAAACATAAAATATATATACGAGACGGATTATATAAATTCATATACAAAACGGGTTATATAAAGTTTTCACCAATCATAAACCTACACTTTGAAAGCGCAGATCAAAATATGACATTCAATAAATATTTGTCAATTAAAAAAAGAAAAGGAAAATAAACATGCGCTTTGTAAACGCGGATCAAAATCTAGTAATTATTAAATCATGAACAAATAGAATTGTAATACACGGACCCGTGCGTTTAAAAATTTTCTTATTATATAAAGCTTGATTTTCAAAGTTACTAATTAACAAAATCGCGACACATGTCAATTATATATTTACGATTATGACATGTGTTAAATAATAATTTTCTATTAAAAAAATTATACTAAAAGAATTTTAAAAGTTATTTTTTCTTTTTTTTTTCAAAAAGTATAAAAGAAAAAATTGTAAAGCAACAAATATTTCCATATAAATAACTATTTAATAATTTTTAAAATTTGAAATAATTATAATATACAAAAAAATGTTTCAATATAATTTTTTTACGAATTAAAATATTTTAAAAACATTTTTGCTTATAAACTTATTATATCGAGCTTGATTTTTCAAAGTTTTCAAAATCGTGACACATGACAATTATATATTTAGGATTATAACATGTGTTAAATAACAATTTTCCTTTTAAAAAAATAATTAAAACTTAGTTTCCTTTTTGTTTAATCTTTTTTTTATTATTTATATAACACATGTCACAATCTTAAATATATACTTTTCATGTGTCACAATCATGTTAATTAGTAACTTTGAAGATAAAGTTTGGTTTTCAAAATTACTAATTAACAAGATCACGACACATGTCAATTATATATTTAGGATTATGATATGTGTTAAATAACAATTTTCTATTTAAAATATTATACCATAAGAATTTTTAAATTTAGTTTTATTTTTTTTTCAAAAAGTCTTAAATAAAAAACTGTAAAGAAACAAATATTTCCATATAATAACTATTTAATAATTTGAAAAACGTGAACTAATTATAAGATACAAAAAATGTTTTAAGATAATTTTGTTACGAATTAAAATATTTTAAAAATATATTTTCTTATAAAATTATTTTATCTAGCTTGATTTTTTAAAGTTTTCAAAATCGTGATACATGACAATTATATATTTAGGATTATAACATGTGTAAAATAACAGTTTTTCCTTTAAAAAAAATAATTAAAACTTAGTTTCCTTTTTGTTTTATTTTTTTTCTAATATTAATTTAACACATGTCACAATCTTAAATATATACTTGCCATATGTCACAATCATGTTAATGAGTAACTTTGAAGATAAATTGTTTTTGTAACATGTGCTAAATAACAATTTTGTTTCAAAAATTAGTTTAAACTTAGTTTTTTTTTGTAAAAAGTCTTAAACAAACAACTGTAAGAAAAAAATATTTAAAATATTCACATATAAATAATAATTTATTTATAGTATTTCCTTTTTCAAACGTGGGTTTAAGATAAATTATTTTTGTCAGCGGTTTATGATAATTATAAGATACAAAACAATAATGTAAGATATTTTTGTTACAAATTAATATAATTTTATTATAAATATTTAATAGTATTTTCATGTTAAGAATGCTAAACCAAAGAAAACTGTAAAAAAAATTGTATAATTTAAATAAAAACGTACTGGGCTAAAAATTATAATGCCTATAAACTTTATTTTAATTGTCATGTGTCACAATCATGTTAATGAGTAACTTTGAAGATAAATTGTTTTTGTAACATGTGCTAAATAACAATTTGTTTTCAAAAATTAGTTTAAACTTAGTTTTTTTTTGTAAAAAGTCTTAAACAAACAACTGTAAGAAAAAAGTATTTAAAATATTCACATATAAATAATAATTTATTTATAGTATTTCCTTTTTCAAACGTGGGTTTAAGATAAATTATTTTTGTCAGCGGTTTATGATAATTATAAGATACAAAACAATAATGTAAGATATTTTTGTTACAAATTAATATAATTTTATTATAAATATTTAATAATATTTTCATGTTAAGAATGCTAAACCAAAGAAAACTGTAAAAAAAAATTGTATAATTTAAATAAAAACGTACTGGGCTAAAATTATAATGCCTATAAATTTATTTTAATTGTAGTATTCCTTTTTCAAAGAACTTTATTTTCAAGGTCGAATAAAATATATGAATTTAAGATAATTACAAAATCAGTAAATATTAGTTTAAGATGAAGAATTTCTTATTAACAAATATAATAATAAGATGAGGTTTTTGTTATATAAATTTTGGTGCCCAAAGTCACTAATAAGCATAATCATGACACATAATAATTATATATTTAAAATTATCATATGAGTTAACATGATTGTTTTTTGTATATGATATGTGAGATTTATGAGATTTATTTTATTATTAAAAATTATTTTCGCACATAAGTCCAAGTTAATATTTGTAGTTTATAATCATGGTGCATAGATGAATGGTTATAAGATTTGTATTTAAGATTAGAAAAAACACTATAACCAAAAATTTAAACCGAGCACAACCCAAAATAAAAAATTGAATTAAAAGTACAAAAAATGAAAGTCAAATAACATCAATCTAGTCAATGACAACATTACATATTGTTCTATTGTACTAATTTAATATCTTATTAGATAAATTTTACTTTTTTTTTTAATTTTTAGGATTCTTTAAAAAAAGAAAAGTTTTATTTTATAAATTTTCTTTTTATTTAAAATAAAAAATACTATTAAATATTCTTTAAAATTTTGGTTTAAAATTTAGAAAAAGAAAATTACTGTCATGTAACCAATTACAATTATCTTCTCTTTAGAATTTTAGAAAAAAATAATTTTCTATTAAATAATTATTTATAGTTTTTAATAAATAATTTTAAAATTACTATTTTTACAATTCATATCAATACCAGTTTTACAGTTCTTCTGTTAATTATTATCACCAGTTAATATTCTTTTTTTTAAAATTTCCATTTGTAAAATTTATTTATTTCAATATCACTAATATTTTTCACAATTTTCTTATATATTGAAAAAAAGACAGAACTCGGAAACATGACAACAATCAAATAATATTCTTGACAATGATCAACCATTACTTTATAAGAATCGATAAAAAAAACAAAACTCAGAAGCATGACAACGATCAAATAATAATCATGATAACGATCAACCATAACTTTATAAGAAGAAAAGAATATTGAACTTTGCCTTATATTTTTACGATTTAAAAATTTCTTACAAAAAAATTTTAAACAAAGAAAATTGACCTGTGCATAACCAAGAAAATTATTTTGTTTCATATCTAGAAGAAAAATTATTTAAAAAAAATTTTAAAAAAAGAAAAAAATTTCAAAGTTGCTAATTAACACGATCGCAACACATGGCAGTTATATATTTTAGATTGCGACATGTGTTAAATAATAATTTTATAAAAAAAGTTAATTAATAGTATTTTTACTTTTTAAGTTTTAAACAAAATATTGTAAAAAAAATTCTTACAAAAAAATATCTAATATTCCTTTTTAAAAATAATAAAAAAATAAAATTGTATAAGCTATATGAAAATAATTTTTCTTTTTAAAAAAGTGTAATTTTGCTTTTTTTTTTAATCATGAAAAACAGAATTACGAAATAAAATAGTAGTTTATTTTTTTAACGAATTATAAAACATTAGAATACAAAATATTATTAATTTTTTAAAAAAAATGAATTATAAAAGCCTGAGAATACAAAATTATATTTTATAATAAATCTAAATATTTTCCCTTACTAAAATTATAAACAAAAGAGAGTTGTAAAAAAATCTTATTATTTTCCTATAATTAACTAATTTTCTGTGGAAACTCTAATAGTCCATGTTTGATTAAGGTTTAATGTATTCACACAATGTCGCCTAAGTTTTGATTTTCAGAGAAAACAAATTATTAGCTCATTGGCGAAAATGTTTATAGGATATGTTCAACATTATATTAAATCATGAAAAAATATAATGATAATAGTTATTTATTAGTATTTCCTTTTAAGTTTTAAACAAAATACTGTAAACGAAAAATAATTTTATACTAATAATTAAATAAGAAATAAATAAAATTTTATAAGCTGTATGAGTATAATTGCCCTTTTATAGATATTCTAATTTTCCTTTTTAAAATCAGGACAAAACATAATTATGAAAGGAATCATTAATTTAATTTTTTTTTTTAAATGGATTATAAAAACTTGAGAATACAAATGATTATTTTATAATAAATATAAGTATTTTTCTTTAGTAAAATTCTAAGCAAAAGAGAGTTTTAAAAATAATCTTATTGTTTTCTTATAATTAGCTAATTTTCTATGGTATCCAAGTAGTCCATGTTTGACTATAAATTAATATTATTACACTATGTGGTCTAGGTTTAGAGTTTCGGATAAATTGCATTATTAGTGTGTTGGAAAAAAAGTTTATAGGATATGTTGAGTATTATGTACGGAATATCATCTGTTGGACTTTATGAAATAACTCATGATAATGTAGTCAGACGCATATTCTCATAAAATATGTAGGATTATTAACTGTAGATATGTCGATGTAATGTTTTTCATTGTGTAAAAACATTAACCATTAGTCAAATAGGGACTATTGGAGCTTCCAAAGAAAATTAGTTAATTCTAGGAAAATAATAATATTTTTTAGATATGAAAAAGTTTCTAGGATATGTTTCTCATAATTTATATTAAAATAATAACATCAATATGTAATGTTTCTCATAATTTATATTAACATAATTAATCAGCGTCAACAAAAAAAAAAAAAAAAAAAAAATATATATATATATATATATATATATATATATATATATATATATATATATATATATATTTTTTTTTATATTATCGATATATATATTGATCAATAAGTTAAAAACTAATAGTTACAAAACATATATTTATTTTTGTTTTCTTTATTAAAAATATTATATATATATATATATATATATATATATATATATATATAATTATGTAATTAATATGTTCAATACAGAAAATTATAATTTAGGGCTATATGCATATTTATTTTCTGGAAATTTTTGTTACTATAACTGCAGATCCAAAGTGAGAAAAACTGAATAATCATTTAAAAAAAACTAGACTCCAAAATATATATCTTATATTTAATATCACATATCTGAAATGAAATTACAAAAACTTCTCAATAATTATATCTTCTTCATGTATATTACAACATGTACTACATATTATTTTCATAAACAGTTATTCGCACAATTTTGATTCAGAAACATGGTCTTTAAGCATACACTTTTCACAAGAATCAAAGGAGTATCAAACTGCATACAATATTAATAGTTTCACTACTTCTAATTGCATGATAAAATTATTGATCCATAATAGTATCTACTGATAAAACGTCAAAGATTATTTCCGATTCACTTATATTCAATTTATATTCTCTTCCATAATAGATAAATTATATTATAGCTAGAGATGAATTTGCTCTAATGTGTAATTATGAAATAGAATATCTTTATTTTTGGAGAAAATTATAGAGATATGATATTTTTGTTATAAATAAAGAGATGAAAATATCATTACATTTCATTGTTTCCTTAAAATATAGAAACTCTATAGCAAAATCATACAATAGACAGATTCACATTTATAATAAAATTCTATTTTATGAAAAAACATAGAAAAATATATAGAGCTGAGAACTAGAGATATTTTAAAGATGAATAAATCATACAAACCAAAATATATAAATACTAACAAATTGCAAAAAAAAAAAAAAAAATTGAGATCTTACATGACAACACGAAACATTACTAAATTGTCATGAAAATATTAAAATATGTTTGAAAAAGAAGAATAACACAGAAAACTAAAACAAACATACATTAAATCAAGTGCTTAACAAAGTGTATGACGTTGTCATCAATTCAATTGGCTTGATTCAATTTTTAAATTCATTTTATTTTGGTTTATTTCGTATTTTTATGTTAAGTTCGATTTGAATTTCTGGAAATAACTATTTTCTCTTACCTTATGTATAAAGTTGCTAATAGCTCACTTTACTTATGTGCCATGATTGTTAAAATATGAGTACTAACCAAAACTTATGTAAGAAAAATAATTCTTTTACCTTGAATAATTTTCACACAGTATATAAAAATCATAAAATAAAATTAAAAATTTAGTCACAACCCGTGCAATGCACGGGTCCATTTCTAGTTTAGAATAAAGTTAACATGTTTAAAATCGAGTTCTACTAGTTTTAGATTTATAGTATTCTGCAGATGCCGATTTCTACATGTTTTAGATTTATAGTATTGTGTAGATTTCGGTTTCTACAGATTTTAGAAAGATATGTAAAACACAGAATGTGTTTTCCACATATTTTTAGATTACTATCATTTATGTAGATCACGTATTCTAAGCATAATAGATTCAATAAAAAAAGTGGCACATATTCTCTACTGTGCAGAATCTCAATTCTACTTTTTGTAGAACAAAATATGAAATTATGATTTAAACATTTTTAGAACTGAAAAAAATTACCAATACGTTGATGTAGGTATTTTATCACTAGTTACTATTTTTATATTTTTTTTGTTTGTAAAACTATTTATTTCATTTATTTTCTGAATTACTAAAGGGTATTATAGGTAAAAATAGTACAAAAAAAATTAGTCTAATGGGACATAGACACCATTTTTTTTGTCTAAAAAAACAATTTTCCCAAAAATATATGTTATATCCTAATTCTATATTTACATAATCACATCCAATTATCCATCGCTACATAATTCTAAATCCTACATCCAATTGGAAACCCGGAATCCAAACACTAATTATAAAACCATGTAGACAAAATTTTATACCCAAAAGATAACAGGATCCCCGGAATCCTAACAGTAATGAATAAACCAGAACGACAATGTAAATTAGATAGTCCCATAAGTAATTCGTTATATAGTTATATATCTTCAGAACCAGCTAACAACACTATTAACCTTTACAAAATTGTCAATAATTTTGTTCTAGTCGTTTACTAATTTAGATGACAAGCCACTATTGTAATTAGAAGGCTAACTGGGTTCTCTCCTTCACCCGATATCGATGGCTATTAAT
This sequence comes from Hirschfeldia incana, assembly GCA_026261945.1. Lineage (NCBI taxonomy): Eukaryota > Viridiplantae > Streptophyta > Magnoliopsida > Brassicales > Brassicaceae > Hirschfeldia > Hirschfeldia incana. The sequence continues at coordinate 4,519,352 of JABCMI010000028.1, read as the reverse complement.
TTTTGAAATTTTGATTTAGCCGGTTATTGATATAGGTGACCAGCCACTATTGTAATTAGACGGTCAGTCGGGTTCTCTCCTTCATCCGATATCGATGGTTAATGTTTAAAATTTTATTTTAGTCGGTTATTGATTTAGGTGACCTGCCACTATTGTAATTAGATGGCCAATTAGGTTCTCTCTTTCACCCGATATCGATGGTTAATGTTTAAAATTTTGTTTTAGCCGGTTATTGATATAGGTGACCAGCCACTATTGTAATTAGACGGTTTTGATCAAGAATAACTTCCGAACGGGGTTTAGTTGCAACTGCAAATATGATGAGGGCATTGAGAATTTATGGTTAACAATCTGGAAGCTACCAAACGTATTGTCCGCTTATGCATCATCAATTGAAGACACATGAGAAACAAAGCACCTGAAGAAAATCCGCACTCCCAATTAAATCCAAAGATAGAGAGTTGGCAAGAGTACCTCAAAGATCAATCCAGTTGAAAGACAAAGACCGTAGATTAGTAAAACACAACTTTCTTAGACAAATTTACTTAAACAAAACAACTAAAACAGAAAGTTTCACCTCGAGATTTATGTAATTTGATAACAATAATGAAGAAACTTACTCTGATTCATAAAATAAATCAAGAAACTTTAATTTTTGAATTTCTTTAATTTTGTTTTTCTTTCAAAAGAAAGAAGAGATCTAGCAAAATATCACAATAAAAATCCTCTTTGAGATGAAGCAAAGTGGTGGCTGCGAATTGTTGTTCTCCATGTTTTGTCTGACAAAGAGATACATGAGATTTTGAGAATCTTATTGGTAGATTTTGGTCTTGCGGTTAATAATGGTTTATGATGTAGGGATAGCACGGTAAAACTAACATATGAACAGTGATGGTTATTTTCTCTTTGGACGTTATGCAAATAAAGTGTAAGTTCTTTGGTAGAGCATCTAATTTCTCATAATTTTTCCACATGACCAGACAAGATCAAATGAAATGAAATTATGCCATTATATATCAGTCGAGCTCTAAGACCATCTCCATCCATGGTTCCTTACCATGAGTTACTAAGGAAAAGTGATTAAAAATAAATAAAAAAGGTTAATTAAAGAGAGGAGCGCGCCTTAATAGAGGAATTAAAGGAACGTCTAAGGAGCGCATACGTGGCGTATGGTCGTTGGACCGCGAAATATTGTGTGTCTCTCTCTTGTTTCTTTGAGGTATCGACGAAACCGATGGCCTTCTTCCTCAAGCGGACTCACCTTCAAGCTTCACCCCTTAGTGATGCTTAACATCTCTGATCACTTCACCAGGGTCAAGGCTCAGCTCAACCTCCATCCTCTTCCTGCGCCCCTAGGAATTTCCCCACCACCACTGCCGGCGCGACTTCTCCCCCGCAGAACGTTAGGGTTTACGGCTGCGTGATCGGTGCGCAAAGATGAATGTGATCCCTATTTTAAGCTTCTTGCAATCATTGTGGGTGCTATGGAACCTGTGCAAAAACAGAATCTTTAAGTTATTTTTTTTATTTTTTTTCTTTGGAGTTTGGTTTTGAAGAAGCTAAGAAAGTAGGGATGCCTAACCATCGCATTTACATATCATTGTTTCATGCTCTGTTTTGAGTTTTTTATTTTTATTTTTTTGACAAAAATCTGTTTTGAGTTCCTTGACGTGTTTGGAATGTTATTAGTCACTGGCTTGGCTTGAATTGTTATGCATAAGTTCCATGGTTTCTTCATTCCTAAAATTGAGTACTTGTTTCTCTTACAGGTGAAGAGGGACTTCATTGGTCTGTACTGCAATGAACTGTGCCACCTTTCACTAGTTTGGAAGCTGTTCGAAAGCACATGGAAGCCAAAAGCCACTGCAAAGTGCATTACGGTGATGAAGAAGATGCAGAGCTAGAAGAGTTCTATGACTACAGAGCGGGTCTCTCTCTATTCAGCCCTCTGTTTTGGTGGGTCTGAGCTTGCGATCACCAAGATAGGGGAGAACAAAGTAACTCCAGGACTCTTGGGTCTCGGGAATTTATGCGCTACTACAAACAGAAGCCACCACCATCTTCTCAGAAACACATTGTCAACTCTCTAGCCACGAGGTTTGTTTACAGGTCACTGGTCACTGGTATGTTTCCTTATCTAATTATATGCAGGAGCTGCTTTTGAGTTAAGGATTGTTTGTCTGGTTTACAGGTCACTGGGATGTCCCTTGAATCATGAGATCAACCGTTTGTTGGATGAGATGCTGAGCTTGGAGAAACAAGATCCTGAATCGTCATCATCGGAGGAGGCGCAAGCTGTAAGCGCAAGCTGTAACTCCGTGGGTCGTCTCCGGTAATGTCGATCACGAGAAGGTATTCACACTCCAAAATTTGACTGGTACCAAACAATTGTTCTAACTTTATAATGGTTTCTAATATATTTTTATGTCATATTTGTTTAAATTTTATGAAATCCAACAATTTATAAGTTTTGTAAAATTTAATTTAATAATTCAACTTTAAAAAAAAATTTAAGAACCCCTATGAGATCCTCCCATTGGAGGAGGAAAAAATTATTTGGTCCTTAACTATTCAAATCACCTTATTTACATTAAATTTAATGATAAGTGCTCCTTTGAGATCCTAATGGATGGAGATGCTCTAAATCATCTATGTCACATGATAGTACTAGGAAAGGGACGAGAAATTTTTTGTTATCAGGTGAGAGGTGATGTGCAGCTCCTCAAATTGTATATAGTACTATCTAGGCCACCTAGTTAATTTGCAACCTAACCAACTGTGACAGAATATTTATCTAATTAGAGTCATTCTAAGTAATTCCTCATAAATTAAAAAAAAAAGAGTCACCAGCTGAAACTGATAGTTTCAAACTGAAGATTCTCGGCGACCCTAAAAAGTAACAAATCTTTGCAACTTCTTGTCTTAAAGTCCGAGGACCACACACGAGAACTCACACGCTCGAACTCTATAAGCCAACGAGAAGCTCTGCTTCCGCACAGAGTGAATAGTCAAAACTTAAAAATAAAAAAAAAGTAAAAAAAAAAAATCTACACCCTATGTATGAAATATATATATAAATCTTAAAACAGACTTAGTGTTTGATTAGGCCTTTCTTGAGCTTTGAGGGATTGAATAAATGAGGTACAGTATCTCGTGATGATTCGGATGATGCTAACAAAATCATGAATGAAGTATCAAATGCAGTATCCGAATGATTCGCTGAATGGTTTGAACTAAGAAATAGAGATAGAACCATATCTTATATGGACTCAAAAGAAAGGAATTTTATTATATTTCAACGTTTACAATTCACGAACATATTACACACGAATGGGTTGAGTAACTTTGGGAGGTATGGCTTTTTCCCACAAAAATACATCAAACGTTGAAAAACATAGACCAGAAATGGTCGATGTAACAAGCACACAAATATAATAGCTCAAATCAAAGACCCAAATTATTAACTTGCGACCCAAGAAACCTCCACAGCAGGTGAAAACAAAACAATGTTATACATATTAAGTACTCGATCACCAGCTGAAACTGATAGATTCGAAATGGAGATTCTTAGCCAGACCAGAGGAACATATTTTGGCAACCTCTTGTCTCATCTTCTTTGGACCACACACAAGAACCCCCACGCTCGAACCTTCCACGTCAAGTAGTAGTTCTGTTCATATACAAGTACCTAATTAGGATAACAATACTCATAACATATATAGAGATATAGATGTAGAAAGAGATAAGGTATATTACTCGTGAGGTTGGGCCTTTCTCCGTAATGCAGGGTGGTGCATTGCACTAGCGATTCTTGTGGGGAACTTTCGATTTCTCTCATGGAATTATAACCGCATGGGGTTGGAGAAGACGTTGTAGATAGAAGTTCGACGTTCTGGACCTTTTTGGTTTCGACGTTGTTGCCGTACTTTTTCTTGTTCAAAAACAAAGCAGCGCTTGAAGTGGCCATGATGCTCACACAGATGACCAAGATGTATATAATGGTTTCTGAAGTCCATGAATAGATCTTGTAGGTGTTGTGGTCGATGGGGTAAATGTAATACCTAGTGATGAGACCGATGATTATCATAAAGATGAGGAACGATGATGCGAGAATTCCGCCGAGCCAGAGCCATGAATTTGGTCCTAAGATTGATGAGATGGGTTGGTCTGAAAGACTTGGTTTAAACAAGAGTGTTTTGATTTGGTCCGTTGTAGCTTCGCTTCTTGGCTCTTTCTCTCGGGTAATGAAGGCTTCGATTTTGATGTTAATGTCGGAGGAGAGTTCGGTTTGGAGACCGGATAATGGCAAGACAAGATGGAGCATGGATATTTCTGAAGAGTTCTTAAAAGCGCAAATGAGAGTGATTGTGGGGATTTTGCATTTTTGGGTTTGGCTTGTTGCGATCACATCACGGATGACCGAGATAAATGGTGTTATACCGCTTCCTCCGCTCACCATAACCAGGGCTTCATGCCTATAAATAACACCATTTAAAAAAAACATATGATATCAATGTTTCTTCAAACGCAAGCAATCAATTAATAAAGTTTCTTGGGCTCGACTGTTAATTTGAGAAAGTAATTCACCTAAAGAAATCGGTGGAAGCAGGGCCGTAAGGACCCTCGACAGAAACAGCGAGGCGGTCTATCTTATCAGAAGAAGAAGAAAGCATCTGGTAAAGCTTAGTTGACCATTTGCCTTCGCTTTTGATCACAACACTTAGCTTCTCTGCCTCAAGGTTGCTACTCGAAGTTATCGTAAATGGATGCCATTGCAGCTTTGAAATGCTCGGAATGTTCACAAACAATATGCTCGTCGGGCTATAAACCAACCCTGTTTAACATATTATATTGGCTTAGAAACTAGCTAGAATCACAATAACATAGTTATAAAAATAAGAGATAAAATAATTAATATTTGAGAACTCACTAGGGTTTTTGGAGAAAGTGAGCTCGATGGTGTCGGAAGGAAGGACCCGAGCGGAGAGCAAGCGAATATTGTCACGTGACTGGAGAAACCTAAGGAAACGATCGACCATGAAGATGTAGAAACCGGGAAAAGAGATGAACGAGTAAGACATGCCGACGTGGAAGAAGAAGAAGAGCATGAAGACGATGTAGAGGTAGTGCGTGTAGAAGAAGACTTCGAAGAATCTCCTCCTTACCGCTGGATATGTGGTGGCCCACATCGCAAGCCCGGCCACCAGAGATATCTCTCCGGCCAAGTTCGATATATCTTTTGTATCCCACATGAGCATCTGCAGTTGATTAAATAAAATATTCATTTGATTATCTTAAACCTCAATCCGAAATTCTTTCAGTTATAGAACCGCATGAAGTGAAACTAAATTTTACATATTAAGTGCTTTATCTTTTGATCATTTATTGAAGACCCAAAATTTTGACCGCGGTTTAATATATTAAAATATTAAAATGTACTGCACGTATGGAAGCTGATCCATTCAGAGATGACGTTGACGGGAGTTGTTGCATTGATTTAGAGTCGTTGACTTTATTCTATCTAAGAGGTGAGACCCAACCATTGGACTATTAGGCAAAGCCAAAAAATCTAATCCATAATATTTGATAACTAATATTAGAGCAAGTATGTTATTATATACCTGGGAGATTTCATTCACAGAGACCCAATAGATGATGTAACATAGACCATGAGCGGCGAAAATGGCAATGACCATATGGCCCAGCCAAATATGGTATTTGATGCTTGACTCCGAAGTTAGTCCTACCGCCGGTAGCAACGACGAACCACGTGCCACCGGTAAGAACAAAAACGCTAAACATATGTTTCCGAGCAACCCTATCCTAAACGCTGCTGATTCCAGCTTGGCTTGCCACCTTAAAATATTAATCAAAACTATTGAGACAAATACTAAACTCTCGATATAGGTCTCTTAGTTTGAGATATTGACATGTGATAAACTGTGATATAATTAAGTATTTCAGTAATCAATCAAATACATTCATTTGTTTTTGTATAGTATTTTAACAAAAATAATTTGTTTTGGTGAACATAAATAATCTAGTACTAGTGGACTAAATAATCTTCAAATATATATATGTTCAGAAGTTAAGTAGAAATTAATCCAACCAATTAAATACATATGTATGGTTGATAAGAGAAAGAATGCTTACAAATATTGGCCATCTTCAGCGGCTGAATGAGGAGTGATAGTGGCAAATTTATTACGCAAGTAAGTGATAAAGCTCCAAAGAAGAAGAGCCACAAACATAGCCAAGAACATTATCTCAGTAAGTGAGACTATCCCCAATGGTCCCTTCACTAACATTGGCTTTCTCAGTGCACTCAACACTGCTCCCTTCGCCTCCCTTTATCATATATCCATTATAGAGAAACTAATTGTAAGAAATGATGAAAGTTATACAACTTGTCTGTTGACATAATTCACCCATTGAATTTCGTACCTATCGACATGGTGTGGGCTCTTTCGTTTCTTGAAGTGGAGATACACACATCCCATACAAGCTACGAGGATCAGTGGGAAAGTATACATGAAAAGTGTCGTCCCTGTCGTGCAAACAAAGAAGATATTAACAAATTTTAATAAATTCTTTTAAAAGTTGTAAAAGACAAACGGAGTTCCTACAAAAGTATGAGAGCTGATGAAAGGCACAACTAGATGATTGATTCTTGCTTTACTAAATATATAAATTGATCATGCAAACCTGTGGAACCAAAATAAGTTGATGCTCCAAACTTTAGACGCATATAAGGCTGCCACTTGTTTTTATAAGTTAGTGTTGGCATCATGATCCAAAGCATGATAGTTCCAAGGAAAGCCACCATCATGAAGAACTTAGTTATCTCCATCCTCTCTTTCTCTCTCTTATGATCTTATAAGATATGATGGCTTTAGTGAGAAGGAATAGCTAGCTTATGTTGAGGTAAGGAGTGGTAGAGAAAGAGTATATATATAGAGAAAATCTTGAGTGGAATTAGATGAAGTAAGCTAGTCGATAAAAGCTAGTTGCATGCTCCATGCATGTGACTCTCCCCGTGGATCTTGTTTTTGTTTTTGTTTTTGTTTTTGTTTTTGTTTTTGTTTTTGTTTTTGTTTCTTTCATTATTTTATCCATTTATTTTGTGTTTTTGTTTTAGGGTGAGGGGGGGAGGGGGTTCGAGATGCAAAAGGTATACTATGTGTTGAACAACAGAAAATTACGATTGGGGATAGTCTCAGTTACTTGAGATCATGTTCTTGAGATCATTGGGGACATAGACATGAAAAGTGTCGTCCCTGTATCGAACCAACGAAAGCTAAACCGCATAAAAGAATACAGTTTTAGTACCTAACTTAGTTTTTGCGTTTAAAAAACATCAGGAAGATACTATCCTATTGTTTAATATTTTTCAAAATTTTATGTGTTATAAAAATCATATATGCATGATCAATGTGGATCTTTGTCAAAGAATTTATGAGTTTGACTTGAGGAAGAAGCCAAGGATCATGCTACTTTTTATTGATCATCACTGAATAGCCTATTTGATAAAATTTATTAATCATCAATTAATTTTAAATTGGAAGTCCATGTATTTGATTATATATGTTGTAGATTTTGAAGTATAGCCGTACCAAGTGACATACTAGCTATTTAAATGCAATATGATGAAACCACTGCTCACTAGAATGAATACCCACGTCATATTAACCCAAGGAACCGGAGCTATCGTCGCTTTTCACCAGACGGGTCACGGGTGTTGTACGTTATATGCGAAGAGCGAAAAAACATTTATTGTCTTCGCAATCATATCAACAGAAATAACTTGAAATAATATCAGTACCATACATGCATCAGTTGGAAATCAATTCTGAAAAATAGTTCTTCTCTATAGCTTTGTGTGGAAGTTAAACTAAGATGAGGTAGTGAGACATAGAAAAAATACACTATTTGACAGAGAATTCAACAATTTCATCATCTTCACAAGCTCCAACATCAATCACCATCGTCCCATTCCTTTTCGTAGGCAATATTCTACAACAATCTCTTCTCGGAGCCTAAATTGCACCAAAAACAAAAATCAATAACATCATCATTTACAGCAGTAAGAGAAATAAGGTAATATAAATTACTAACCTTATTTTTGTTCCATCTATCGGGATCGGGTTTTTTATAAACTATAACCCGTTCGATATAAGAAGGATCCGACATATCCCAATCACATTCAGGATCCCACATGTCATACCACCTCACGTAGTCGCTTGCAGTTCTTTGTAAGGCCGAATCAGGAAGCGCGCTGGAGAGGAAGTACACGCGTGGACGTTGACACATGTTTTTGCTGAAAAGACGTGTGTTAAAAGCGTAGCTTTTGCCGTCTCCGTGTTTGTACCAATCTATAAATGTGCGTGCCGGGATCTCCATCTCTCTAGCTGACAATACACCACGTATGATCTGAACTGTGTATCCCCATGAGACAGACACGGTCCAACGGTGTGTAGTGTCATAACAAACTGATTGCTGAGTGAGGCTCGCTGAATCAAGTTTGGCTGGAACCATGAGACGTTTCATGGCGTTGACTCGGCCCATGTTTGGGAACACTGGATCTACTATGTCTAGATGATGCATAGATACAATTGGAGCTAAAGGGTGGGCTGATAACAGGCCCAGAAGTTTCCCATATAAATCAAACTGTTGCAATCATTAATTAACAAAAGAAAAATAAAGTCCTGAGTAAAAACTATACAACAATATGCAGCAGATCGATAAATTAGGGAACAAAGATTCAGAATATCGATATATTTTGATATATTTTATGCTTTGATTTGATTTAGAATAAGATTTGGTTTTAAAATATTACTAGATCTATCACGAAAAAAAGTAACAAAAGCTGTATAAATAATTGTAAATGTATCGGAGGAATGCAAGATTAACACGTAGCTAACAACTAACTATATATTTGACTAGAAGTACAGAGGCTTTTAGTGTTGGCAATGACTTATGTGAGACTAGAGCCTATATCTGTGCCGAAATTGTCGTGAAAATAAAGCATTTAAATTTTAGGGTAATGTGAACTTTTTAAAAGAAAAAAATATAGATCAGAATCAAAGTTTCCAACATTGAAACTAACCAGATGTAACATAAGAAAATGACTATGACCGTAACCGTTTTCACACTAGCAAACTTCACTTGTATATACACGGATATTAATGAAAATACGACGGATTATAAAATATATAGTTATAACAATTAAATGAAATTTACGTTAAATCACGTGTTTAATAAACAAACCGAAAGCATGAAAAATTAAAATATATTATTGGTAGAAAAAAACTTCAAAATATGGTTGCAGATATTGGGATTTTAAATTTAAAAAAGTGTAGCAGAAGAAAGATCTTCAAAAGGAGAAGATTATCATAGTAGTTTGAATATATAATATAAATTTTTTTTTTTTTTTGAAAAAAGGCTTAATATAAATTATATTTAAAAAGATACACATACCAAAACAAAGAATGGAGAGGACGAACCTGATGAAAACCAACTTCTCTAGTCAAAGGAACACCAAGCTCCGCCATACAAGCATGAATCCGATCGTCGGAGCCGTACAGTTCGGGGTATCTCTGAATACAACGATCTTGCATTTTCTCCAACGCTTTAGCCAAAGGATAACTAATAGCGAATCCTCCTCCACCGTAAGCCATTCCGTAAGAGAATTTCAGATTCTGAATGTGACTCTCCGACGAGCTACCAATGTAATAAAATTGCTCGTGGTCGTATTTTCTCAGAACCCTAACAAGATTCTCCGTGAAAAACACGGTGTCGTCGTCTCCCATCACGATCCACCTCACGTTTTTCTCTGACTCCGTTCCGTTTAAAAGCCTCACTGTCTCGGACACGATCCGCGTGAGTCTTAGCGCAGCTCGGTTACCCTTTGGGTAACTGTACTTGAACTTTGACGTGTCGGAAGAGATTTTGATGGGAGGCAGACCGGCTGAAACGGTGTCGTTGTCGTCGTCAACGTGTTTGTCTAACCAAACGACGCCGTTCATTTCTCCGTTGGGTTTCCACCAGAGCTTCACGTAGTCTCTTCTGCGTTTCCACAGCTTCGCTGACGCAGCGATCCCGAAAACCACGTGTTTTATCTCCGTTTCTTCAGGTTTTGGATCATTCGTGAAAGATCCGGATCCGGATCCGACTGGTGAAACCGCGAGTTTGATGAGAGATCGAGGTGGAGTGTTACGAGTGTAGGAGGTGAAATCAAAAGAGTAGAAAACGAATTGGAAGCAGAATATAACGGCAAAAGTTAAGACTAGCTTCGTAATTAGCCTAGACAAAGAAGAAGAATGTGAGGAGTTACATGAAAACGTTTTAGCTTTCTCGTAAGAAAATGGCTTTTGATCTCTCTTATCGTCTCCCATTGCTTATAAAAAAGGGTTTTCTACCCACCGGAGAAGGAGGAAGACTACGTTGGTTACTGCTGCTGGTGATGTTTTTATAGAGAACTTTTAGCTCTTCTTATAAAGGAGGCGATGGAGAAAATAAAACGGTTTTTATTTATACAATCGTTACTTTTTAGTCTTTATCCTATGAAAAGGGATATTATGGATTCCTTTGTTCCTCTCTTCTGACCCATAAATCTTTGTTAATTCAAACAATAAGTATAACTAGATCTCGACCCGCGCAACCGCGCGGGTGTTTATTTTCAAATTATATATATACATATATATTAAATAATTAGTGGTATACATTTTTAATGTTAGTCATATATTTAAATGTTTATATAACTATTTTAAATACAATAATTTTATAGTTTATATGTTGTAATTAATCAATTGTTTAAAACTATCATATATATTTTTCTTCTTATTATATATTTCCTCCGTTTTTAAAAGATGCTTATTCTTGAAAAATAGTATTTCTAAAAAATGGTTGTTTTATGTTTTGTATGAGAAAATTGCAAACTTTAAGAAAATTTATGAGTTTTATTGGATTACTATTGGCCAAAAGTTGTTGAAAGCTGAAAAATACATAAAACAATAAGTTTACTATAGTGATTTTAATGTGTTTTCTTAATATGTATGAAAACACGAAAAATTATATCTTTTAAAAATAGAGGGAGTACCTGTCATATTGTATTTACATTTATTTACTGAACAAATTAATATATGCATTAAACAACATATTATATTATTCTGATTTAATTTATATTCAGTTTTGACCTGCCGATTTTCAAAATCAAATTTTATGTTACCAATATTTTTACATGTATTCATCTCAAATCAATATATTATAATATATACAAAATTCTAAGATATGTCAATTTTTATACATGTATTATATAATTTTCTAATGTTAAGTCGTTAACTCGTTATGTCATCGTATTATATGTTAGCATAAATATTTTATTTTTTTTTGAAATTGTTATCACAAGTTTATTAATTTAATATAATGTTATTATATTTACTTGAATATAATAATTTCATTTAATATGAACTACTATTATTATCAAATAGATAAAAAGATAAGTGTTTGAAATTAGTATAATATTTTTTCATAACTAATTTCAAATTTAGTGAACAATATTTACATATATTAGACTACTAATCACTAAAATGATCAATGCTCCATTTTATAAAAATATTTAAAAATTTTAATAAGATTTTGTTAGATTTTTTTGTCAATAGAATTCATAATTGAAAAAATAAGGCAATCTTTTAGGTGAGTTGTTACATATGTGAATTATTAAGATGTGATATCATAATGTTAAATTAGAAATAAATAAAAAATAGTTTTCTAGTGAAGGTCCATTTAAAAAAAAAATCATACATGAAAAGAAGTTGTGACTTCTCTTTTAATATAATAGATTATGAAGTTAATTTTATATATTTATACTTGGACAGGTGTATGTTGTAGATATGTAATTTGTAAACTTGGTAAGTTATCACGTGAGTATTTTGACTATTGTGTATCGATTACATCCCAGTCAAAACTTCTGTATCCGGATAGTCAGTCAGTGACTACTTTTCCTGGTCACTTGTTTCGTTTTGATCATAATAAGTTAGGTTTGATCAAAGATTCGATTGGGTGAATTACCAGTTACATTTTGTTTCTGTTTATTCTCTCCAAAATTAGAGTTTGATTCAAGTGCTAAGAATGAATAATAAAATTAAACATCTTTGTATGTTCTATATAATTCATAAACTAAACAATAGTAAACCATTAAAAATAGAAATAATCTTTTCTAAATATCCTGAACTCTCTTCCAATCATCTTACAGTTATGATAACCAACTCACAAAATCTACTAATATTTTTGGATTTGGTATTCATTCAAATTCTTTTAAATTTTTAATCCAGTGAGTGTTTAAATGTTAGTATTTACTAATATTTTTCTTTACTGTTATTTCTGGAGAAATGAATTTGTTTTTGGTGAAATGAAAATAAAAACATATTTTAGAATTTTATAAATGTTGAGGGATAAAATACCAAATTTTAGGGCACTCCCTAAAGATAAAAAATAATACAATAAGAAACCCACTAATCCATAAAAATCCATTCAAAACCAAATAACATACTATCATCTTACGAAAAAAAAAGATCTTACGAAAACCCTAAACTTATTCTGAGTCTAATCCATAATAGTCTAATAGTTTACTTGCTTTTGTTTCTAAAGTCTAATCCAATATCATTTTTCGTAGTTAACCAATAAGTTAGCTAGATAGGTTTATTTCAACGGTTCACGCACAACCATTCCTCAGTTTTGTGACATGTTTTGTCTAGGCAGGTACCATACTCTTATTTACCCATACCATAGGTCCATAACTTCTCTCAAATTCGTGATATGTTTCTCTTTAATAGTCTTGATATGTTTCCAATAATATGATTTAACAGTCTTTCAAATGTCTTTCTATTATGACAAAACAAAATTAGTTAACAAACTCATAAGTTTATAACTGCAATATCGAATTAAGAATATTATATGTTCTTATTTCATCTACAAGCATCAACAAAATGGCGATTATGGAGGTAACTGTTGGACGTACGATCTCGTTGATAATGGTCTCAAAATCTCAACAACTTTTAGAAGATTATTAAAGAGCTTTAGATAGATAAGTTGATAAAACCTTTTTTTCTTATACAAATAGTAATAGTTTGATTGCGTCTCTTACAAACGACCACAATATCACAAGCACCTAATATTAATAATACATTCACGACCAAGATGGAACAACACTTATAACACCATCTATTCACACGACAATAGCAGTTTATCAGAATCCCCCTCTCTGCTTTTTTCCGGCAGCCTTTTTTGGTGACGTTGCAAGTAGTACCGTCGATGCCCCCATCGACCTGAGGTTCTCCAGCAAAGTGTCTCTCCCCGACAACAGAATCTTGAAGAAGCAATCCACCTCCTTGGAAACAAGGTCTATCCCACTCGTCAACTCCGTGACCGAGTCCTTCAACGGCTGCAGAGCGATGGGATCTACTGACCCTTGTTGTATCGCAGGTGCAAGGTTCTTAACACCTGAATCAACAGCCTCAAGCTCTTTCATAACGGTTAAACCGTCTGATAAGAATATGCTCTTCATCTCTGCGTTCATCGTGTTCTGCATTTCCATAAAGGATTTAGCCCACGGAAGCTCGTTTGAGACCGTAACGTAGAGCATGTTCCGCGACGAACCAGAGAAGGCAGCAGCGAAAACACCAGAGATGTACAGAGTCTTGACCTTAACACCGTAGAGAGCACGCATCAGGACTTTTCCTTTGGCAGAGTTTTTCACCTTGGGGAGGTTCAAGGTCTGAACAAGACTGGTCAAGATCGAATGACAGCTCTCCAACCTCGGGTTCTTGGAAACGATGTGTCGCTTCCAGGCGTCGAGGGACGACTGAGCTTTCGGCAGATTCGTCTCCAGGTTATGCAGAGCGAACTGGAGAAAGAGGTGGCCTTGGTTGAGGCGGCTAAGCTCGGAGCTAAAGGCGTTGCAGAGGTCAAGGAGCTTGACGCTGATGTCTAGGTAGACGTCGACCCATTTGTCCTCCCAGTCTGAGACGGGAAGCTCTAGATCGGTTATGAGAGTCTTGATGGCGTCGTGCGTCTGGCAAAGAGATACCATAGCTTGACTCATCCATGAGAGAGTGAGGATCTGGGACTTTTCCTTGGGGACGAGTTTTGTGATGGAAGAGGCTAAGTTGGTCTCGAAAGTGTTCAAGAGGGAGAGAAGCTTTGGGGATAGTGTAAGGTTCTTGGAAGAGAGGTTCTTGAAAGGGTTTCCAAAAGGGAAGAAACCGCGTGGTGGGGTTTGTGGACGTGCCATCTTATAAAGTTTTTAACTGCAGAAAAAAAGGCAAAGAAAGGAGAGCATAGGTCATATATCATGAAATAAAATAAAAATTGAATCAATAAAAAAAAAAAATTAAACACAAAGAGCAAATTGTGAATAGTAAAGTTTCAACTGAAAAAGGGCAAAGAAAGGAGAGCAAAGATCATGTATCATAAAATAAAATAAAAATTGAATCCATAGAAAAATCCAGGAAATTGTTAATAGCAATTCCTCTGTGAAAGTTTTCATCTTTTGGATCTTTCATCATATATCAAAAACAAAGGTAAAAAAGAAGCAACAGATGCAAAACCAAACTCCGTTGTTAGATTATAAAGCCTTTGACAAAAGATCTTCTAGTTTCTTTTTGTGAAAAAAAAGAGGGTTTTCAAAATCAAATAGATCTAAGAGTAAGTCAACCCCTAAACGAAAGGGATTAGCTTTCTCTGTAGCGTCTATACCCGAATAAAAATTCATCATCATCATCATGCCTGTATCTTACAGATCTGAAATCCATATCTAAATTCATACAAAATAATAGATCAAAATCTAAAAAAATACACGATTATCATAAGAAAGCACACGCGAGTCGTATATAGAGGGAAGACTAATCGAAGCTTACCTAAAGTGATAGTAGATCCCTTCCTTGGAAGATGAAGAAGAATGAAACTGGGATTCGGCTGATACAAGTAACTTTCTGTGCAATAGAGAGAGAGAGATAAGAAATGAGAGATGGAAAAATAAAACCAGAAACAAGAAAATAATTAAAAGCAAACGGAGGCAAGATAAGATCTAACGGTCGGTGTGTTCTTACCGAAAAATCAAAGGACGATAACTGATGGAGGGCGGCGAGAGAAATTTCGAGGAAATAAAGATAAGAAAGGAGTTGGTCTTTATATGACTACTACAACCACAAGCAGCTTTGCCGTGTTTCTTCAGATTAATCTAAAGGAAAATATGTTTATTTGGTTTGACGTTGATTTGGTAAAAAGACGATAGAGAGAGGAAGGTGGATTGTGTTTCCGTTACGGGGCTGTGACGGACCATTTAAATGACAGACGAAGAAGGAGTTTACGTGTTTCTTTATTTTTATTTGAAGTAGGAACGCACATTTTCTAGTTGCCTACTTGTTGCGTTTCTGTATCAAATACGAAAAAGTCAATTCTGGCCAGCTGATGTATTTAACATTTTCTAATCATGGGGAAATTTTCTTTTTTTTTGCAAAATTAACCATGGGGAGATAATAGTTTTTGTAAATAACATTCCCAAAGGCCTGCTATGACAATTTGGATTTCTGATATTTTAAATTGCATTACTAATAAGACCCTTGTAAAAACAGAACAAAAACTTACAATATGAATAGAATATGTTGGTTAATGAAAATTACTATTTTTATATGTTGTTTTGTCAGCAAACAAACATTTTAAAGGTGCATGTATACATACATTTTGAGTTTTTGACGTTTGTGTACGCAATACATGCATTTTTTATACTCAATACAAAAAGCTTTGTTAAGATGACTAGTTTTCTTTAAGAAATATCCATGTATCAGAATCTGGAATGACTTATGGAAATTATACAGATTCGCATTTGACATTTTTCTTTTACCCTTTATGAGAAAAATATTACTTGTATGCCGTCTACCTCTTAGTTTTAATCCTCCTACACGTGAAGAGACTCCAGTCGTCTCTCGGGTGACGACTGTGCACTTATCTTGTGTTCACAAGCTAGTAGTTATCCAATTTCATTATAAAATTTTAAGCTGTTTTAAAATTCTTGCAACTTGGGACTTTTCAAGATAATAATCGCGCACATACATTATACATAAGTCCATAATTTAGTGGGTTCATACTGTCATACACACGACATCACGCGATCTTAAAGCATCCTTGTGGGTCCATTTTGCAGCCATACCGGTTCTTAAAGCGATAAGTTTTTATCCATCCACCAATCGTATTATGCAACGGGCACGGACATAGCGTCTAGGTTGGTCCAAAACAATTACATTTTTATAATTTATATATATTACATATCACATGTGATAGTTCAAAAGATTACAAAAGAGAAAAAAAAAAGAGAGAGGTTAATTAGACGTAACTCAAGAGCCAAAAGAATGAAAAATATCATGGGAGTGAAAGTAACACAACAACAATAATAATAAGAATCAATTGAAATGGAATGGGTCGTGTGTGAGAGAAGCAAAGTCACTTAAAATGATGATGATCCTCTTTTTCATCTTAGCTTTTGCTGATGATGCCGTGAACCGCTCTCCCCGCTTTCACTACCCGCTGTCTCTTGCTTATCGCGGCTTCCATGGTCCCTCGTTGTTCGGCGCTCCTGCCAAAAAAAAAACATCGCCCCACCATTTAGACATTATTTTAACTCGTAAAGAATAAATGTAAAGACAAAAAAAAAGCTTACATCGCGATAGAGTGAGTCTTCAGCTTCAAGCATATGAATGATATGTCCCATTTTAGGTCTCTTGTTTGCGTCAGGATCCACACAACGCAAAGCAACTAGCAACACTCGTTTAAGAGCCTTTGAGGACGGTGGTTCCGCTATTTTGGGATCAACCACTTCTTCTGATCTTCTGTTTCCTACCATTGTTTTCAGCCAGTCCACTAGATTCGTCTATAAACCCACACACACAACAAAGAGAAACATGTATAAAAATCTAAGAGAGAGGAATAGAAACAAGGAGGGTCCACAAAAGCACATACCTCGCCTTGAGGGCGACTATAATCAACAGGGTTTCTTCCAGTGATAATCTCCATGATTAATATTCCAAAACTGTATATGTCACTCTTCTCGTTTAACATTCCGGTGCAAGCATATTCCGGCGCTACATATCTGAACAAGTACAAAGTTATTTCCTAAAGATCCAGATATTCACAAATATTATCTTAGCATGATCACGGGAGAGAGTTTTACCCGAAGGTTCCCATGACACGGGTTGTCACATAACTGCTGTCGGAACCCAAGAGCTTAGCAAGTCCAAAATCTGAAACCTTGGCATTCCACTGGCGATCAAGCAATATATTTCCCGATTTTATATCCCGGTGAACCACTTTTGGTTCAAGACCCTCGTGTAGATACGCCAATCTACACCGAAGAATTATAATGTTACAAAGATCGACTATAAACATAGAGATGAATCTATTTGTACTTAAATATTATCAAGAATTACCCTTTAGCCATCCCTAGTATAATGTTCATACGGATATCCCAAGTAAGAGGGCTGACATCACCAACATCACCGTGAATCCATTGCTCCAAATTGCCATTATCCACAAAGTCATACACCAGCATCCTGTAAGTAGCAGAACATTAGATCAACACATTTCTTTCTTTTGTTTTTATACCTCCCCAAGAAAAAAAAAAGGAATAATGAGTAGCAGCAGCAGCAGCATAATTTACCTGTAAGCACCTTCAACGCAATAACCTAAAAGCCTAACGAGATTCTTGTGCCGCACACGCCCAATCACTTCCACTTCTACTTTGAATTCCTTTTCTGCCTGCCCCCTGTAAATTTTTAAGATTCACATAAAAATCTTACACACTCGATAGAGTGATCAAAATCCAAAAGCATAGACACTACTTATTAGTATAGACATTACCCATCAAAACCACATATGACCCATGACATATAATCTAATACATATGAATCCAATAACAAAAACAAACATTCAAGGACCACTCTGATCTCTATCAAATCTTAACCCTCATCGTTCTTCTCCTATACACACATAACCCCCTGAAACACCCACTTCAATGCATCTAAGAAACAGAGTTAAGGACCAAACTTTAGAGCAAAACAACAAGTCCAACCAAACCCTAATAAGGAAACCAGCTAAAAAGAATCAATATTTAGAAAAGTAATCAGACCTGTTATTAAGCAAGTTCTTGACAGCGACTTTAGTACCGTCGGTCAAAACGCCACGATAGACAATCCCGTAACCACCTTCTCCAATCACATTCTCCTCACACAACCCATTCGTCGCCGCCTCAAGCTCCCTCAGAGTATACCACCTTCCCCACCCCAGATGCGATACCTCCGGTCCCACGTTCCCGCTCCCCGAATACGACGCCGTCTCGCTCGCACTCGCCGTTCCTCTGCTCTCTCCGCTCGACACTCGATCCGAGAACACCACTCTATGCTCCATCTTCCCTATATCCACCTGGATCTCCCCCGCCGGCGTCGGAACGATCTCTTTGATCTCCTTGGATATCGGCGGCGTGGCGACGGCGGCGGAGGCGAAATCTGCTCGAGGTTTGCGGTTTTTGCGGCGGGAGGTTAGGCAGAGGGAGAGGAGGAAGAGGGCGATGACGATTAGAGATCCGAGTAGGATTCCGATGACGACCCATAGCCGGAGACCGAAGATCGACGTCGGTTTAGAGAGCTCTGTATTGACGATAGCAGCATCGAACACCGACATCTTCGTAGAACAAAACTTGCCGGCGAATAAAAGTCGAAAACTCCGGCCAAAATCTAGGCTTTTTTATCACCGCATCGAAGTGTGTTGAATCGAAATCACGGAATCTAGGAAAAACAGCTGATTATTTATTTAAATAAATTAAAAAATAAAAAGGGAATTTAAAGAAGAGGGGGGCTTTCAGTGAACTGTGTTGTGGAGGATGAGCTGTCTTTTTGAGTTTCTGTCTCCATGTAATTATTATATCTTTGGTCTGACGGTGAGAGTGGTTCGTTGGAAATGACTTTGTTACCCTTATCGACTATGCAGACGTTGTTGTTTTGCTGAAGAACGCTTTAGTTTTGTTGGGTAAATGCATCAATCAATGACGACGCGATAGATAGCCGTTAGTGTGTTATGGTGAGTGAGGTACGGTTCAGTTCAGTATTCAATCTGTGGAGTTTTACTTACATCTCTAAACTACTCTTTTCATTTCTTCTTTTTGACTCAATCTAGACCTTAACATTATTTTGCTTCTTCTCATTCTTTTTTTTTTCCAGTTTTAACATAGTTTGTTGTTCGTGACAAAAAAAACATAGTTTGCTGTGTGTTAGATATGGATATCCTCTTGTACGCTGTAACGAATATCAAGGGAATAAAAACTTCTGTTAGAGAAAAAGTATCAAAAGTTCGGTTTTGCTCTTAAAATATAGCAATGAATGAATTGAGAGAGAATAACTTTTTGGTGCGGCCTCGAATATTTTTAGGTTGCCTCCTAAAATGGGTGGGGCTAAAAAGACAAAACCAATTATCGCTCTATCATATTCAACAATTATTCATTTCATACCAACTAAGTAATGTTAAGATTACAATAAATTAAATATATCAACACGTCACATTACCTTAACTTTTTTATATAACAAAATTATCATATATATTGACTAAAATCAGAATTATGTTGGTAAGTAGGCAAAAACTATCATATGAGAGTGACTGATAGTGATTTCCGCAAATAGAGTTAAATGAAAGGTGTCACAAGTGATAAGAGGAAGAAAACATTTAAGAAAAATACATTGAAGACCGGCTCCTATCTCCCAAACAACTCATAATCATTGTTCTCATGGAAAATGGGCTATGGGGCCGCAGGAATTGGTTCGAATAGTTGCTTTATGGATTCCATAATTAGGATTTAATTCAATTTGAATGTTGTTTGTACTGGGCTCGACCCTGCATTCAATGTGAACCATGTTCCGACAAAAGAAAAATCTCCTCCATGCATTTCTTTCACCAGGATTAAGAGGCGGAGTATCATAACACATGGAGTATTACAATCATAGGCTAATCACATGCCCAAAGATCTGGAACAGAACCCTTAGTCTATTAAAGCCTTTTCTACACAGCCCATTTTAATTCAGTTACCGAAGTTATTCTTAGTGATGATTCAGTAGGTTAATCTCCATTTACGACAATAAAGTGAAACAGATTAACACATGACCAAACAGTGTTCAGCCTTCAGAGCTTTGCAAAACCAGGAACGTCATAGTCCATTCCATATTATATTAAAGAAAGAAAAACTTAACGAGTAGCGATTGGATATTATAAAACAAACGCTATATAATATTATATCTTTCTACGCTGCAGGCTTTATCTAACACCTAAGATCAAAACATTCAAAACTCTTTTGACTCGTATGTACAAGTACAACCGCCTCACTCATTTGGTCCAGTCGCGGTCAACACGCGAAAGCCTAGGCACAAAGAGAAAGAGAGTAGCAGTGTTCAATTCCTCTCTCACTTGTCATTGTACCTAACCTAGTCTCTCTTCACCGTTGTATGATGATATTAACATCCGCTGAATAAAACAGAGTAATCATGCCGTAAGCCAAAAATGAAAATTTAGCAAACTTTATGAAGCTGTGAGCTAACACTTACTTGTTCTTCAAACTCGGGGCTTGTCAGGTTTACAGACAAGTTTCTCATCAATAAGAGAACCTGATGAACAAAAAAAAAAGTTAGACTACATTTAAGAAATGTCCTCGAGCCAGTTGACGATTGTCACATACCGTTTCCAGATTGATTGGATCCATTTGCTTTAACCTCTGAACATGACCAGTTGTTTTTGGATCAAACACACTTCCTATAAAGCTGTAAACTTCAGCGAAATTCGGTATCACTGTGTTGCAAACACACACAAACTCGGTAGTCAGCACATATGGCAGACAAACTAAGTAATCAGAGTATACATTGAAGACGAACAGAGGATCTTTGTACCTCTCTGGTCATCTGTCTCCGTAACTGTTCTCGTGCTCAGCTTATTATCTCTAACACTACTAGTACTAGTGCTGCAACAGTTCTCTGGGACACCCAATTCCTCTACAATCACAAAATTCATTAACCTGAGATTATTAACAGCTCAAAGAAACAAAAAAAAAGTGATGCACATATAATAACATTTATTACCTTTGATCACTGGATTTGGCGTAATAACAACACCCCGACGTATTAATCCATGATTAGGAGTACTAATCAATGGTTGTGGATGAGTGGCGTACAAGTACTCATGTTCAAGCAATGCGTTTGAAGTTGAAAGAGCCACTGCACCAAACAAAACAAAATAAAATCAGATAGGAATTTGAAGAGACAGAACATAACAGAAGTAGCTGAGTAGGAAGATAACCAAAAAATAAAATAAACAAGTACCACTTTTGGAAGCCTTTTGCGGATAAGGATGATTAGCTTTCCTCTTGGGTCGAGGAGGAGGAAGATGTTCGTTAGTTCCATTCTTCTGAACCTTTAGAAAGTATTTCTGCGCGTGGCTCCTTATCTACGAAAAAAAACAAAAGCAGAGTTCAGAAAATACGATCTGGAAGAAAAGTTTCAGGAAATTAAAAAAAGAAAAAAGGCAAGTAACTTCAACAAGAATTTCAGAAATCCAAAAGCACTGATAAATGTTCTTCTCGGACAATTCTGATGATGAAATCAAATGGAATGTAAAGAGTAATAACCTGGATAACTGTTTTTGATCCAACAAAGGCCTCTATCTTCTTCCAATCACGGTCAAACCTGTAATCAGTCAGTAGAGAGAGAGAGAGTTGCTGAGTTTACCACAAAAAGAAGAAGAACAAGAACAATACGAAGAAGCATAGAGAGAAGTCGCTTGGCGTACAAATGGAGAGCTTCAATGAACTTATCGTGTTCCTGCTCCGTCCAGTTCTCTCTAGACTTTGTGATTGTGTATGGCTTTCTTATCTTCTTTGTTGGATCCTCACTGAACGACATCGTCTGGCTCCTTGCTGAAACATTCATCGTTGTCGCCTGCGCCGTCGTGTGAGGAATAGTAGTATTGAGACCCGGCAGGTTCATATTCATTGGGTGGAAACAAACGAAAATGGCTAAATGTTTATGGAGACCATAAAACTCGGAATTTCACTTTCAAAGTCTGAAAGAGAGTCTCTTGACTTGTTGTTGCGAGTGGTATAGTATATGAGGGAGAAGAAGAGGAGAGGTAGATTAGATATAAAGGGAAATATATTTTAGCCGAACACGTGTAAGGAGCCGGTTCCTCTGGTTCCCAGCGTGGGACTATCAGCTTCAAGACATGTGGACAACCATCTGCTTACACTGACGTCAAGCAAAGCCTTACGTCACGTATCGACGGCTCGTAAAGCGTCACGTGGCCGACGATAGCAATTAGTTAATCGGTTGTTACCGAGGTTCGGCGCCGAAGCAGATTGTTGCTGTTCCAATCAGTATAAAACACACAGTTTTTTCATTTGTGGTTTTAGGTCAGTCATCAGATGGTTTCTTCTCTGTGGAACACAAACGCAGCATAAACATCTGATTCCAAATTCTAACACACTAAACAGCAACACATATTACTCTCTAATTTCAAACACAAATATCAATCTAAGAATCTTAGCTTATCGGATATTTCCGCATACCGAATAAAAAAAAGAGGTTAGAAACAAACACACACACATTACAGATGAAAATAATATGTAATAAGGGGGTCGTTACGAATCAGACAACACGACACGAATCGTAAACAACAAAAATGTGAATCCTACAAAGGAAAGAAGAAAAAACCATAGGAGAGAAACTCACAAAAGAAGAAAACATCTAGTTTCTTCTCTCTTCTGTTTTTCTCAATCGATCCAACGTGTGACGCCATCGTCTCCTACCATCGCTAGAATCTCCACACGCACCTCCAAACTCGCCTGCAAACATTGTGTTAAACATTTACACATACAGACAAACAAACATGTTTTTTTTCCATCATGTATATGCGGGTGTGACAGAGAGACTTACAGAGGAATTCCTGCAATTGACAAGCCTGCATTCGTCCAAAGAACCTTCTAGACTCCAACTCTCCCACACGTCGAAACTGTGGCTCGCAAACACAAACTCCATTCTTCTATTGATCTGCATACAACGAATTCTAGTTTATTTCCTTCAAAAACGTTCGACTTGCCCACTCTCGTAACTGTGTAATGTAAAAGAGGTACCTGCAATAGCTTCCCACCCGCAGCAAATGATCTCAGACCCACAGTGTCCTGGAGAACAAACAATTCATCCACCAGTACCAATTAGCCATTCATATAGAATATATAATAACTTTTCTAATCAATGAGATACCGCTCAATCCATTTTCTAGGTTAACATTTCCAACAACTTTCAACCTCACTATGCATTGCAAGCAAGGTAAATTACAAGGAAGAGGGGAAAAAAGGGTTTACCTTGTTTCTGTATGCGATAATGAATTGTGCAGCCGGATCCCGTTTGGACACATTAGACAAAGTATCGAGGAACCAACCACCGTTTTTCGTTCTTTGCCTTGAAACATGCAGACCCGAGAGGTCTTTTGCATACATGGCTATCACATATCCATCTTTCAGCAGTTCACTTGACTTTCCGATGAACTTCTTGCTTGACCTTACAAGCTGGTTTTGGGAAGAAGACAGTTGTTGCATTACTTCAAGTGGTGTTTTCCTGCTTCTTGAAGAATCCTCAGGGGAAACACATCTAGAACTAGAACTTAGTACTTCTTCACTGTCACTCATTGCAATATCATCTCTTCGTGAAGTACTACCATCTTCATGTAGTCCTGAAGAACCCTCTGCTCTTTGCATGTACTTTTGCTGTGAATGCCTCTTTTTGGCTTTCTTACCGGATCTGCTGCGTCTTACTTCAGGTAGCTGACCGGGGCTCAGAGATTCCTTAAACTCACTAGTCTCTACAGGAACGATCTCAGTGCTGGTGAGAGTACTTTCTCCCTGTTGCCTACCGATGGTTTCCACTAGTGCTAATTTGTCACGTCTGATAGGTGATACTTCTTCATCTTCAGTTTCCTCAACTTCCTCATCAGAAACAGTGTTGGTTGGTATCACACCATCTAAGAAAAACGATTGCAAGATAGAGATGGCCTTTTCTCTTATCTCCATCCATACTTCCTCACTGTAATCTGCACTACGAGGTAGGATTAGCACATTCGGCATTTCCTTCACCTGCGCATTGAAGCAAGATTGATAATGAATTCCGGATCAAATAAGAGCATAAGCAGACACAAAGGGAAAAGAAGAAATCCATACCCATGCTTCCATCCATTGAGGACCTTCAGCACCATCAATGGCGCAACCAGCTATGGTGCCATCAATAAGAAGCTGTTTCACAGCACAATCATCAAGCAGCTGGCAGCTTCCGGTATTCACAAGAAAAGCCCCTAACGAACATTAAAAGAAAAAAAAAATCAACTTAATAATCTTCATTGATGGAGAAATCAAACATCCATTTGAGACAATAAAAGATGGATACCAGGTTTGATATGCTGCAAACACTCAGCGTTGAGTATCTGAACAGTGTTGTCAGTTAACGCACAGTGAAGAGAAATGACATCGCTAGCTGCTAGTAGATCATTCAATGTATCCATTCTTCGAGCAGCACGTGGGAACCTCGAGGGCCTGATTCGTTCTTCCTCTCCCTGAACAGATGCAAACGCAAACCATTAACAATTTAAGCTACGAGTTGAATATATATACTAATTAGCCAAGCTTCACAACCTCAGGGACATCAAAGTAGAGCACACTCATCTTGAAAGCCAAGCTCCTGCTCGCTAAATACCTAGCGGATACAGATCTGCCGATTATACCTAAAACCATACCACGGCACCTTCTCATTCCCCTGCAAAGCGGCTGAAGCGATCCGAGCCATCCGGAAGCCGATAGCGCGTGGCGAGAGAGCAAGTGCGTCCGCCTGAGGAGTCCAAGGATGAGCGCCATCACTGTATCCGCGATCTCCTCAGCTCGGGAAGTATCGACATGGACGAGACGGAGACCTAGGTCGGCGGCGAGAGTCGAATCGACGGCGCGATCGGCGGAGCCGAGGCATAGGATGAGCTGGTGAGGACGGAGGCGGCGCTGAGCTGCGCGCGGAAGGTAAGCGAGGGAGTGGAGGAGGACGGCGGTTGCGGACTCGATCTTGCCGTCGGCGATGCGGCTGAGAGGGACGTATTCGACGCCAGCGACGCCGGAGAGTGAGTCCTGCTCGAGCGCACAATCCTCGACGCAGTTGAGTGTGACGACGAGGGGAGACGCTGGTGAGGGCTGTTCACGATGGGACATTGTAGCAGAAGGACGGATCTTGCTCATCTGCTTCTTCTCGCTTACTCCCGAGGGAGGAGGAGGAGTAAAAGATATCTTAGAAATTTTGGGAGCTAGGGGTTGGATGCTGTAAATTCTCAACAATACAGGGGCTCAAAATTGAAATTAAATATTAAGAGCAGATATAATACTATTTGGTCCGAATCTAAATGCTGATCCTCGCCGTAATACGACGCCGTTCAAGGTTAACAATGCTAAAACCAAGTGAAAACATGTACACACTTCCTATGCCATATTATTTCTTCTTGACCAGGAACAAACACACAAGCTTCTAACACAGAAGCATCAACATATACAAAAAGACTTGGATAAAAACAAAAAAAAAAACACTTTAGACTCGAGACAAGACGGGAACATTCACTTGTGATGTAACTTATATATGAACAAAGCCGACTATAAGAGATGAAAACGAAAAAGAAGTCTCTCTATACAGCTCTATCTACCAAAATTCTATCTCCACTTTCTTTTTTTTTTTTTGCTTTCTATAACCCCTTCGTCCACTGCGGAATTCATTCATAGAGTTCCCCACCATTCATACATGTCAGACATAGGTCTCTCAAGTAGATGGATGATCAGAAGAACCTCCTACGAAGGTTACTAGTAGTAGCTTGATAGGAACGCATGAGCAACCCAACTCCAATGCCAACGCCAAGGCACATCCCAAGACCTATCCCAACTCCAACTCTGACACCTGCATTGAACCAAGTGAGTTCACCATCCTCATCCACGTACATCCCTTCAGGGTAGTAGTACCTCTGCCCCATTTTCATTTCAGACTCATCATCGTACTCATCAACATCTTCTGACTCCATCATCTGCATTACAAGTCCAAAGTAAAATCGTCATCAAGGCTTGAACAATTATGAAGATGTAAAATCCCAAGAATTCAGAAGCTGCATACCTGTACTTTCTGTTGTTGCCTTGCGAATTCATCACCAGTGGTAACAATGTCTAGGTCGTCCTTTTCAACTTCTTCCTCATCCTCAGGGATAGCGTCGAGCGTGACGTGCCTAGCCACCTTCCTCCTCGGACTCGCCTGAATGGTCTTAGTCAAAATCACGGGAACACCGCCGCAACAGCCAGCAATATAAACCTCAAGGGAGGGAGAAGCAACGCCGAGCTTGGGCCTGAAAAACGGAGAGGAAGAGGAAGAGGAGGAAGAAGAAGGCAAGGCCATGTAACAATCCATGCCCCAACCAGTCTTGGGATCGCTAACAGTTCCGTTATCCCAAGCACCTTCGATCCTATCAAGATTCCCGCACAGCACCATTTCCTCCTTATCGTACACCTCGAAATCCACGCACCCCGTCACCCGCACTGCCTCCGTGCTCACGTACGTCACCTCCGACGACTCACGGTCGACTCTGTCGCGCCGGAGCTTCAGAGACGCCGTCTCCGAGGGGGGAACGCGAGCGCCGTTGACCTCGAGGGAAGCGCCGGTCTCTCGGCGAGGGTGGCGGAGGGTGAGGGAGTCGGGGACGTTCTCGACGACGCAGGGGGCGATTCGGACGTAGAACAGACGAACCTCAAGCCACGACGACGATTGCGTCAGCGGGATTGAGGCCGACGAAGGCGCGACGGCGGAGGCTTTCATGTGGTGGTGTGATTTGGCTGGATCCCTAGAAATCATCGATTCAAATTCGCAATCTCGATTGCTGACAAATTTGGCCAGAGAGAATGAATGAATGAATGTGTGATATTTTTGTCGTTTTCGTTTGAGGTTAGGTTTTTGGGGGTTTGAGATATTTTTCAAGGTAAAAAAAAGGGGGTCAAAATTATTAGTTTTTGTTTGAAGACGCGGTAAAAACGGAGCGATGGTCAATGGTGGAGAAACCGACAAGATAAAATTCTCTACGACGATTTTATAGACACGCACGTGTGACTGTTTTTTTTTTGTCGTTGTTTCTTTTTTAATGTGTGATAACTGGGCCACAGTTTCGTATTTCTATAAGTTTGGATTTGGGCCTCAGCAAATGCTATCAGTCGCTACGATCCATCATCCTTTAATAATTCGTGATCTTCACGTTGACAAACTCAAAGATTAAGCATGGAGGGTGGTACGTAGTACTCTCTTTTGTAGTGTAATCCTTGTAGTTATTTTTCTTTGAACTATACCGAGGTATCCTTGCCTTCACAGAAGTGAGTCTAAATTAGCTATATGTTTGCAGTTTACGTTATTGGCTTGTGTGTCGGTCCTTTGGCGATGTCACAATGTTAATTTTCAAGTGACCAGCAAGATTCATAACCGGATCCGTATTGGAGCCGAAGTTTCCTCAAGACCATTAAACCATCCTCGATTGGTTAATCCATGTATTTAGTATTTTCGTATATATGTAAATTCTATAACAAAATGAGTTTCATCAATGTCTATAAAACTTATTTATCCTAATGTGTATTAAAACGGTATGGCCGTATAGACTATGCATATTAAATTTTTTTTAACAAAAAGTGTATATTTTCAGTTGTTGATACACTGAATGTGTATCAAAACCGGATTCTGAGTCAAGTCTAATGAAACATTTGGTTTAAGTCTTCAAAATTTTTGAAAAAAAAAATTACATGAATATAAACCTCTAAATTCATTAAAAAAAATTGGCTCCCAAATTATTAAATTTCTTCTTGAGTCGCCTACAGTTTTCAAAATCTCATGATCGGCTCTGGCGTGTATATATATGTTGCTAGTTCCACTAATATTATACAAATTAGGTGATTTTCGAGTGCAGATCTATGATAAGATTTAATGAGTGATGGTGTTTCAGCGTCTACCAAACTTACTAATGCGTGCCTGAAAGTTAATGATATAGTTCTGTGTGTTTTTTTGTTGATAAAGAAAAAAAAGTTCTGTGTTTTTTTTCAAGATAAGGTCACGTTTTATATCTGCAAACCTAATATAATATAATGATTCGTAAAAAAAAAAAAACAATCTCATTCTACTCATTTGGGTCATTGACCGTACCCCAAATCATTTTTTTAATCACAGCAATTATATTCTTCCCTAGACGTACTTTCCTATAATTTTAGAAAGAAAAATAATGAGCCGTTGGAACTATACCATAGGACATTACACACCGTTCAATCTCAGATCTTGTCGGATGAATCTGACCAGCTTTGGATATATATTTCTAGGCCGGTTGTAATGTTTTCTCCTTCCTCCTCTTTTGCTAACACGGAAATGACCGAAGCTTGTCACTTCACCATCAGGTTTAGACGTTTAGTAGGCGAACTTAGTGACAAAATTCAAATTAAATGAGATTCCTTAAGGCATCAAAAATTAATTACGTTTTACTTTATTATAGATCTGCAGTTCATGTGTATGTCCGTAACTTAAGATCCGTGTCGGAGGTATACGTAGTTGGTTTTACTTGACTTGTTTGCATCATGCGGTATGATTCTGACCGTATTTTAGATTCGGATTTGTTAGTTTCGGTTGAACTAAACTAATGCATTTCGTAACTTTTAGTCAACATTTAATTTGCGATCAGGACTTACGCTGACGCTGGACTTTAATAGTGTTTTAAAAGTTAACTAGAAATTTTCGATCCGTACAACCGTGCGGATATTATTTTCTATTATATATATATATATATATATATATATATATTTATTTTAAATTAATAATGGTATACATTTTTAATTTTAATGTTTTATAATTATTACAAATATAATAACTTATAGTTTACATGTTGTAAATAATCAATTGTTTAAAATTGTTTCATGTATTTTTTGTCTCTTATTATATATTTATTTTATTGTATTTATTTTTATTTATTAAACAAATTAATATGTGACGGATTGTAAACAATAAAAATATACTTATTAATGCATAATAATATATATTTCAATTATAATTACGAAATTTGTAAAAATTATGATATTGTATTTAAATCAAATAATAAATTTAAAATGATTGATTGTGATTATATAATAGATAAAAATATAATAGAATATTTTTATTTCATTTTATAAATGATAACTGAATATATTAATGCTAAATTATATTTCAAACCTAACTAAAAAAATTAGTGAAAATATTAACATATAAGTTTTGAAATTTAAGATCTTTTTAAAATCTTTTCAAACAGATTTTTTGATTTTTTTGAAATTAAAAGATATCAAAAGATATTGTGGTTATGTTTTCGGTTTATTAGGAAAAATATTATTCATGCTACATTTAAATTATATTGTTATTAATAATAAATGATGTTAACTGATTTCTATGGATGGTTCATTGGATCCATTTTAAGAAAAAAATCACACATAATAATATTAGAGTATATTTTTTTCATCAAATAAATTGTTTCAAACTTTCACATGAATTCTTTTATTTTTTATTTGTTATACTAGTATTTTATTACTGAATAAATAAATAATAAATAGAAATATAATTTGGTAGAATATTAAAACACTGCAAAGATAATGTAATTTTTTACTAAATAAGATAGTTAAAAAATTAAATTTAAAAACTCATATATTAATATTATAAATAATTTAATTAAATTTTTAGTTATATATATATATATATATATATATATTAGATTTAATTTTAGTCATATATTTGAATTTTTCTTTAAATATTTCAAATAAAATAATTTATAGTTTACATGTTGTAAAATGTCTAAAACCATCACATGTATTTGATTCTTATTATTATATATTTATATTTTTGTATTTGTCTTTAGTTTTAAAAAAAATTAATATGTGCATGGAAAAACATATTTGATAATTATTTTGTATTTAATTTATGTTGAATTTTTATCTGCCTTCAAATATTGCATAATAATATTTCATTGCTAATTAAAAAATTAGTGAAATATTTACATATATATTTTTTTAGAAAATTAATATATTTTTAAAATATTTATAGACATAATGATTTTATTTTAATATATTTTATTTGGATTGTATAATTGATAAAAAAAATTTTTTTTTTCATTTTGTATATAGCAATTGGATATATTAGTGTATAATAATATGTCAAAAATAATAACGAAATTGGTTAAAACATTTACATATAATTTTTGAAAATTAAGTTGTGTTAAAATATTTATAAACAGTTTTTTCAAAATTCTGATATATATATATATATATATGATTTGAGTTTCATATATTGTTATTCTTATTTATGAAATCCCTAAAATATTAGAAAGTTATTGTGTTTTTATATAATATTAAGATTATTAATGATGGAATAATGTAGTATATTCTATTTAATATAAAGAATAATGATGATTGAAAATGTCATGTGGTTAATTCTAGTTATAGTCCATTTTATTAAAAATCATACATCAATTAGAAGTTATGACTTCTGTTTTAATATAATAGATTACCTGACGATATGTTTTGTTTTGCCTTAATTTATGGTCCACCAGTTATGTAATATTGCATTAAGATCGTTGTTTTTAGTACATACCGATAAATTTATGAAAGTGAAGAACACAAAAGTATTTATGAAAAAAATATATTAGACTCTCATGAAAATAATGTTACAAGATGCATAGTTTATATAGAGAATAAATCAAACTAATTTCATAAACTAATACGGAATAGTATATAATAGATAATGATAAGTTTCATATTCTAATATATTGATGTATATTTTAATATTGCTATCTTTCAGATCTCATGATACCCTCCCTCAAGCTCATACACGGTAACAATATGAGATTGGACAATCTTACAAATATAGTAGTATAAATAACTCAAATTCTTTTGAAACAACGATGGTTTATGATGTTGCAGAAACTTGATGAATGTCTCATAAGTTTTCTGTCATTCCGGGAGTTGAGATAGATGTTTGTTTTATCCATCCTACAGTGAGAAAATTGTTTGCTATCTAATCTTCACGGTAGGTTGAATCGGCTGCTGGTAGACTGCCGTCAAAAAATATCTTCTTCCGTGAGCTGATTGCCATATGGAAGTTGATGATGAAAGATTAGTTGATGTTTTGAATAGATGTTTTGTGTATCAAATATGCCGAGACACAAAAAAAATTATTTTTTTTTGAAAAAGATGTGTTGTTTTTTGCGATTTTTGCAAGAACAACGAGATGATGAAGATGTTTTTAGTTTTGTTTAGGCTCTGATACCATGAAAAATTTATGAAAGTAAATAAACAAAAGTGTTTATAGAAGAATTATATTAGACTCTCATGAAAATAATGTTACAAGATGCAAAATTTATATAGAGAATAAATCAAACTAATTTCCTAAACTAATATGGAATAGTATATAATAGATAATGATAATTTTTTTATTAAAATATATTGATTTATATTTTAATATTGACCATTGGATTAAGTTTATCTTCCATATCTCCTGATACATACAATTAAGAAATCTGTATACTCTTCCTATTTTTATCTAATGTCATTTACGTATTATATATATATATATATATCTAAAAAAATCTTATCATTTCACTAAGACCATCTCCAATGTATTTTGTTATTTTCACATTTAAAATAAGAGAACTCTATTATAAACGTAAGATATGCTCCAATGTATTTTTCTAAAATAGTAATCTTTTAAAATATCAAGTAGAAATAGAGGAATGTTATTTCTTTTTCTATAAATAGAAAAAAAATATTATAAAAGAAAAAATAGAAGTGGGTTGGAACAATTTCATGTCTAAATGCTATTATAAAGATGAAAATAGTAATGAATTGAAGATGCTCTAAGCAGCACGACGTCATTTTTGAGATAAGTAAAGGGAGTAAACTAAAATGTAACGAGTTACTTTTAACGTCGTATACGTAATTTTAAATAATGTCAAAATCTGGCAAGACCATTACTAGGGGCCGTAAGTACACTATTCAAACATCAAAAGAAAATATTTTAATTTGGTCAAACCATAAAGAAAAGTGTTTTTGTATGTAGAATTATCTTTTCATCCAAAGTTTGCTATAAATGATTTACATACACGTCAAAATTGGATTACTCTTGGTTAATAGTCAAAGTGTTATACACAAGTCCTCCTAGGACCAGACTGTCCAGATCAGAAGCTGGAGATGGAAGCATCTACGGGATGCTAAAAATTGAATTTAGAGTCTCTTTAATTCATTAGAAGCCGCCTTTTTAATATAATCCATATCCCAACTCTACTAATCACGTCTCGTTTCCTAAAGCCGCAGTTACTGCGTGCGCTAACGCGCGACCAAGCCACAGTCCAATACTACTATTTTTGTTAAAATTTGTCGAAAAA
Organism: Hirschfeldia incana; assembly: GCA_026261945.1. Lineage (NCBI taxonomy): Eukaryota > Viridiplantae > Streptophyta > Magnoliopsida > Brassicales > Brassicaceae > Hirschfeldia > Hirschfeldia incana. Next base: position 4,486,793 of record JABCMI010000028.1, on the reverse strand, counting down.
TATAAGAACCTACTATATCTGTATATTTCGTGGATGATAAAATATTCAAAGAGAAATTAAATCAATTTACGTGGGCGAACACGTGGATTTGCAGCTGTTTCCCACTACGCATGTATTTTCCGTATTATTTATTTTATTTTATCCTTTTTGGCTGTGGGAATACTATTTGTCTTTATTTGGGGAATCGAATTCGTGTAGAACTGGGAAACTGATGGAGGGATAGTGAGGATTCAATTATTAGATAAACTTTGAAATATATAAGCTATATTTGATTTTTTTTCAAAATCATAGAATTGTAGATGTAGACATGAATCAAAGAGGGATATTGACAAGTTTAGTGACAAAATACATTTTTAAGTAAGTTTCGCCCAATCCATCATCTTCTGCACATTCTATTAACAAAGGAGCATATTAGTAACAAAAATCAAGTTAGGTGAGATTATTTCACGCACTGTTCTACTTCTCTCCATGTGAGATTAACATCCTTTGCATATTTACCATGCAAGAAAAAAACTGAAAAACAGCCATAGAATTGTAGATTTAGACATAAATCCAAAGAGGGATATTGTGATAAATAAAAGCCTAAATAAAATACATTATTAAAAGATTTTGTTTTTGTTTCTTCCTTATAATTATTTTTTATTATCGAAAAAGATTATTTCCTTGACATAAGTAGTATAATACCAAGGAAAAAAAATACAACCAACAACCTTATTGGATGTAGCAACATGTCTCTCGGCACCATTTCATAGAAAGGACGAGCAGTATAAATTTATTCTCGTCCAAAAAAATACATGAAATAAAATATACTCCTACTATATTAACAAAAAAAAGCAAATGGATCAAAATATACTCCTATTAACAAAGGAGTATATTAATAACAAGTTAGGAATTGGTTTATAATACAAAAAGGAAATGACGTGGATAAGGTGAGAGATAAATTTCAAAGGGTCAGAAAATGGAAACAACAAAAACCAAAGGACGGAAAGTAAAAGACGTTGAGCAGCACTAGGAGACGTAGTTGCGACACGCGCCTTATCTCACGCGCATGAGATGGCTCAAAAAGAAGATCTCTTCGTCCCTCTCGTACCATTCATTCAATTCATTATTATTGCGTCACTCTTTCTCTCTGCATGCATCTCTCTCTCTCTCTCTCTCTCTCTCTCTCTCTCTCTCTCTCTCTCTCTCTCTCTCTCTTAATCTCCCGTGGTTGTCAGGATTTGGGATTTTTTTTGTAATAAAAAAGATCAGTGTCCAATCTCTCTTATCATCTTCAAAAGTTTCCTATTATTTCATTCCTCTTCTCATCCTCAGTTTTCTCTAACTCAGAGACAATCTTCTTTTGCATTTCTCTTTCTCTCTCTACAAACAAAAGTAAAATCCAAAAACAGAGCAATGAAGGTTCGTCTCTCATTCTCTCTCTCTCTCTCTACACGCATGCAAGATTTGATTCCTAGTACTTGAATTTCTATAAGAAAACGGGTTTAGATTCTTGTTCATTTTTACTGTGTTTATACACACATACGCATGCATGCCACTTTGACACTTTGTGTATGTATACCACACACCAGTAGTGTTTTTAGTATATTCTTTTAAACCTTCAAATCTGTGTGTTTTGTTCCTTTTCAACTCTCTGAGTTTTTTTAACTCTCTGGGTTATTCTTGCCGATTTAATGTTTTTTAGTTATCTACATGATCTGTAAGCAGCTTACAGTAAGCTTCCTGAGAGCATACCTAAAGAGAGAAGAGAAGATTAGTTAGCTCATCTCTGTGCTCACGTGACTTTAGCTATATATTTCACTGAAATCTTATAGAATCTGTCTGTCTTTTGTAATTAATTGTGCAGAAAATCGTGTTAAAGCTGGATCTGCATGATGATAAAGCCAAACAAAAGGCCCTTAAAACAGTTTCTACTCTCCCAGGTAATCATCCACATCATTATTTTATTTTGTTCCTAGAAAATAAATTGTTTGGGTACACATTACAGATCTCTTTATGTATAGTTAATTAGTTACCACTTATAATTCTAAGCAAACTATTAAACCATTAGTTTCCGGTCAATTTGGTCCGGTTCAGTTTCTGATTTGTCTGGTGGGGTACACGTATAAACAAGAAAATTGTTTCTATATATAAAATTTCTTTCAACAATCACGAGCTGCTCTGACAGAGGTGTCTCCTTTTTTTCAACAGTGACGGCACGGTAAAAAGTTGCGCCATATTTTCAATAATTGTATTTGTGAAACCCATTACGAAACAAAATCACATCTAGGGCCACTATTGCTTCATTGAAAGATGTGCCCATCAACTATAATAAAATGTCAAGTATTTTTTGTTTGTTTAATCCACAGTATTTGACTTTACTTATCGGTGTTGTCTCTAAAATGCGGTGACTAGGGAAAAAAACTTAAATGGTTTTGAGAAAATAGTAATAACTTTCATCTTATTTTTAATAGGTATCGATTCGATTGCAATGGACATGAAGGAGAAGAAGTTAACGGTGATTGGAACCGTGGATCCGGTAAATGTTGTCAGTAAGCTAAGGAAGTATTGGCCTACGACGGATATCATATTGGTGGGACCTGCAAAGGAGCCGGAAAAGGAGAAGAAGGAGGAGCCAAAAAAGGAAGGTGGCGAGCCGCCGAAGAAAGAAGGGGAAGCTCCAAAGGAAGAAGGTAAAAAGGAAGGAGAGGCTCCGAAGAAGGAAGAGGAGAAGAAGGAAGGTGGTGATAAGAAGGAAGGAGAGAAGAAAGATCAACCACAACCGCAGCCACATCATCAACCACCACCACCAGATCATGTGTTGGAGCTTGTAAAGGCATATAAAGCATATAATCCTCACCTAACGACATATTACTACGCCCAAAGCATTGAAGAAAACCCTAACGCTTGCGTTATATGTTGAAAAACATGTATAATAATATAATGCAATTTGGGTGAAAATGTGAAAAGATGGACCGATCTATACTGAGGAAGAAGAAGAATAAGAACTAGAGGATATATCTCAGACTAAGATATGTCGATTAGGATTAGATCAGATATGTTCTTTGCCTACAAAATGGTGGGGAGGGGGGATTTAAGTTCATGTTTCGGAAAAAAAAGTTATAATTTCGGTGATGTGGTTTCTGTATATATCGTTGGAAATTACAATATAATTTCTATTGTTTATTTGTTTGTTTGAACTTTGAAGGGAACTTTTGTATACATATATACAGTAGGATGGTGTTATATATATCGCATTTTAGTTGTGAAATACTAATTAGAGTGCTTTTATGCATATATCTAATTTTATTAATATCCCATGGAATGACGAAATTGTACATAGTTTTTGGTTTATATATATATATATATATGTTTTATCTGTTACATATATATACGCAAGATCATTACCCTTTCGTTTCCGATCTATATAGTTCGTGTTGCATTTCCTTTAAAATCCAATTTTTGTTTATGTTTCTAGTTTGATTCCTTGTAAACTTTTTCAATCTTGGTAATCCACGGAAATTAACAAAAAAACAATGTTTATAATTATTGGATTTGCAAAACAGAAAATATGTATTGAAGCCGTTATATTTAAAACGCATGTGGGTGTAAGTTTAGGTTCATAAATGATGTGGGGGGGGGGGGGGGGGCTTATAAGATTTAGCGGTAAATATGATCGATCATTTTGTTAATTTATTATACTTCTGTTTTGCACAAAGCGAAAGGGTATGGCCTTCATGACAATCCGATGAGTCACTTTTAGAAATGTAAAAAAGAAGATATGATTGGTTGACGACATTTTCAATAGATTGAAATATGTCTTCATTTAAATGTCATAGATGAAATTGTCTCAACTTGAAGCCAAATGCGAATGTGAAAGCTTTTGGGTTGGTAGCCACCTAAAATGTGCATGTGAAAATCAAATAAAACTTTTTTGAACATAAAATCAAATAAAACTTCCGCTGTTTTTTTTTTGTATCGTTGCTATTATTATGGGTTAAAGCAAAATATATGACGAAGTACTCCCGTGAATCCAAAAAGAATGATTCACCACAAAGGAAAAATAAATTTATGCCCATGTCAGTATTTCTACGAAACAAAAAGAAAACATATTACGTCGTTATCTACCGTTAAATAGTGTTGATGATTGTAAATTGACAGAGATACTACACTTATCTAGATACATATTATTCTGTATGAGAAGGATTGAATCATTTTCCAAAACTATCGACTTCGAATTTTGTCATATATAAAACTATTAAGAAGTTTATGCACTATAGCGAGAACTTGGGTGATGACACAACAGCGACGCCAATGAGCATACGGTAGATCAAATCTTGGTTTGTCTTATAGTTTTATTTTTATTATTACCTGAAAAAACTTTGTGTGATCAATAATAAAGTAATTTATTATATTTTTCTTACTCTGAAGTTGATGTATCAGACCACCGGGTTGTCATTTTGAAATTTCATTCTGTCGATTGATACGTGTATCACGGTATCAATATCAACCAAGAGGCGGTCCAAAGCACGCCCTATCTTCACGACTTCACCGCTTACCTACCAAGTGTTAAGAGCATATAAATAAAGTAATAAACACAAACACATATGTGTGATATAAATATGGTTTCATCAGCTTAATAACTTTGTAAATCTGAGACAAATAAATTCGACAACTAATAGATAACAGTTTACCAAAAAAAGGCTGAATCATATCTTTTGTTTCATTCAAGCTGACGATTCACTATTAGAAAAAGAGAGAGAGAGAGAGAGAGAGAGAGAGAGAGAGAGAGAGCTGACGATTCATCACTAGAGATGTCATCATATTTGATAGCTGAACATTCTTAGCAAATTTGTCACTTTGTAACGCTTTAATAATTTGGGTTTTATCATGTATGGTGCAGCTAAATTGCTGATGAAACTTTCAGCACCCACCATATTATTGGCCAAGGCACAATTACATAGAATGTTCAACATTATTAAGTACATTTAATAACTATTTTTAGAAAGAATATGCATGGTGGCATGCATGTGTGACGTGTTGGGCGAACAACAAAACATTTCTAGAAAAATCGAATAATTAGCTTAACAAATCCTCCATTACGGACATATCAAATTATCAACCTCTACAACTAATAAACTGTCGTATCCCAATTATAGATTAAGAAAATAGTATAATATTTTATTACACACAACAATTAAAGAAAACCTTCCAAATGGACAACTACTACACACCAGCACCACTAGGATATAATCCATGGATCAAATCCCGAGTGAGAAAAAAAGCAAGGAACTAAGCACACAAATCTTAAAAGTTACCATTTGACCCCAGAAAAAAAGCTTGTAGTCAAAACCAACCCCAGTGTTGAAGTTGAATGATGCAAATCTTACAATAAGAATAAACATAAGCTTGACGACTTACTAAGTAAAGATCAATTAACACTTGGGTTTATTCAAGCGTCCAGCCTTAATTATTGTTTCATGTTCGGAGGAGAGGTGAACGTGGTGACATTATACCCGGCGAGGAGAGTCCATCCTCGTAAAGTCGTCGGAAACTTAGACGGAGATTGCTCTGCTTCCATTTCTGCTTCTTAGCATTGTTGTTCTGAATTATCTGATCATTATCCGATGCTTTCTCAGCGGCCTTGTTGCTATTCTTGGACATGAAATCTTGGATCCGTTGAAGCGCCACATGGAGAGTATCATCGTCCATGTTGGCAAAACAAACCCTAAACCACCCAGGTTCCGTGCATTGAAAGGAAGAGCCTGGCGACACATTGAGCTTCACTTTGTCGATGATTATATGCCAAAGCTCGATCTCGGATTCAAACGAGCTACGATCTCTTAGTAGATGTCTCAGATCCATCCACACGAATAAACCTGCAGTGCTTATCAAACAAGTAATACCTGCTTTCTTGAGCCCCAAGGTAAAAATATCATGCCTTATCCCTAACCTTCTCGAACTTTCCATAAGGAAATTGTCCACGAAACGATCATCAGACAGCATTGAAGCAAGCATGAGCTGTGTCTGAGACGAAACTAGCCCGAAACTCGACATCTTTCTTGCGCATGACACAACCAAGTCGTTGTAAGAATATACTATACCAACTCTAAAACCGGGAAGTCCCATGTCTTTGGAGAGACTATAAACAATGTGAATCAAGTCAGCATTGACTTCAGAGCCATCTAAGTCTTTGACTACCTCAGCGACGCTCACAAAATTTTCTCCAGCGAAGACGGTGGCAGCATAGATTTCGTCAATGACTAGGTGAATGTTCTTTCTCGTAACGAATCGGACTAAGTCTTTAAGTGTGTATTTGTCTAAGACTGTGCCGAGCGGATTTGATGGGTTGGTAAAGAGTAGGCCTTTTACTTTTTTGTTGGACTCTACAGCTTTTTCGTAGGCCCATTCCACGGCCTCGACGGTTAATTTAAAGTTGTTGGAGCTGGAGCAGTGAACCGGGACTATCTCGACACCTGTACGCCACCTCAAGTCTCTATCAAATCTGTAAAAAGAAAAAGATTTTAATGATTGTATGTGAGCTTACTCGTTGAATCAAGATTCAAGACCACCAAGTTGAATTCAATACCTTACACGTGTGTCAGAAGTAGAAAAGAGAGTCAAAACTTGATACTTATAGCTATTAACACATTTTGATTTGAAATTTGTTAACCCATAACTAAAAGTATGTGTGAGGTACACTAATGAAATTGCCCCTAACTTTTTTCCTTCTTTTCTATAACCCGTTCACACTATCCATCATCGTAACACTTTTTCCTTATTTCACAACAAGAATCATTTTAACAATCTCCAGTCGAATTAAAACATGATTTATAATTTCAGCTAAGATATAGTGAAATTTTGTAGCTAAGTTAATAGTGAAATTTAAAACATATAAACCGTACTTTAAAATGTTCAATAATATTTATTGTCAGAATATGAAAACACTTACGCGGCATAATAAGGAGAGGGAACAAGAAAAACATCGCCGGGATCGGCGAGGCAGAACATAATTGTTTCATTTGCTCCGGTAGCACCGCCACTCATCACTATCCTCTCCGGATCAAACGTTACTCTTCCGCCTCTAGCTTTTCCCATAAAATGTGCAATTGCCTTCAGTTTGAAAAATCGGTTAAGTAAAATAGCGAAAGCAGCAAAGTTAGTTTTCTTTATCCTATGCATTCCATATCTATATTGATGTTTAGATGCTAGCATATATAAAATGTTTGTCCAAACTGGTTATTTTGTCGATATCTGAATATATCATGGACAAAACCGAATTAAATTAACAGCATGGGAATAAACTTAAAAAAAAAAAACTTTTTTTAACGTTTTCAAAAACTGGACGTGAACTCAAACCAGAGAAAACCTAACGACATGGTTGTCCGAAAATCGGATATATCCAAGGTGCGTACGTACGTATATTAACTTACAAGACTTCAAGACATATATATGATGAAATCTGATTATTAGTTAAGTCTATATACCTGTCTGAACTCTTTTAGGCCATGATAGTCTTGGAAGTTAGCGATGTCGCTAAATTGATGAACACCCTCAGGGGTGCAAACAGAAGCTCTTGGGTTCTCTTTGATCCAATCTTTGATCAAATCTAAACAAAGCTGTATAATTTACAGAAATAAAATTGTGTTAAATGATAATGACGCCGTCATATTAGTAATACATGAGGGTTTAAGTGCGTTAATTTGTAATGCTTTAATGGTTTATTATACAGTAAAACCTCTATAAATTAATAATGTTGGGACTTTGAAATTTTATTAATTTATAGAGATATTAATTTACAAAAGTTTCCTTATTTAGATTTTTTTCTATTTTCGAATATTTTTATTTTTATAAAAAAGAAAGTATTTTATTTTACTGTATGTACATTATTTAAATTTTAGAAATTTGAATTTTATATTGTTTTATTATCTTATTTTATGTGTAATTTTATGTTTCATAGAATTGTTAAGTGATTTTCGGTATAATTTTACTAAATATAATCAAAATATATTGAAATGTTAAGAAAAATAAAGAATTTTCATTGTGAATATAAAACCAACAATATAATATTTAAATTTTATTTATATAAAAATTATATATAGATAAGATTATTAATTTATGATTTTAAAGGGACTATATATTTACATAGAAATTTTAAAAATATTATTATCTTATTATTTTATCGATTTTTGCTATATTTAACACCGGCCCAACTTGGGACCGACAAAATTTATTAATTTATAGAGATTATTAATTTATAGATTATTAATTTATAGAGGTTCTACTGTATGTACTAATATATATGGATATACCTGATTCTCTGCAAGACCCATTTGGATAATCCCGTGGGGATTACGAGACAAATGAAAAGGATCTTTGTCGTAAGCTTTCCATCCATCAAAATACTCTGAGTTTTCTCCGTGTTGGTCGTTGGTCGCTATCCGCGACAAAATCGCACCGCTTACACCGCTACTCTTAATCAGAGAACCCATTTGATTTTTTATTCTCCCTTCGTTCTTGCAGTTTTCTTCTTGTTTTACTAATATTGATATATTGATCGAATTACAGCCTTTGTGGTGCTTTTACTAATTGATGCATGGGTATGTGGTTTATATATAGGAGCTAGGTTATATGAAAACTCTGGGGAGACCAAATAAAGTTGATATGGGGTCCCCCCCCCCCTCCACCCACCAAAAAAAAAGAAAAAGAGTCCGGATTTGATGAAACAATCGAAAAGAACAAGCAAAATCAAGGAAGATTCTCCACCCAAAACAAAATACATACGCTATTTATATTTCCAAAATATAATTTTTTTTAACGAAGAACCAAAGTGGTTGTGTTTCAGTAATTTTGCTATATGATCAACCTGTATTGCATGAAACAGTAAAACATCTGCCGGAAAAAAACATCTAGTATTCTCTCCGCTTTATATTAAGTGTCGTTGTAGAGAAATTTTTTCGTTGTAAAATTTTCATATTTCAATGTAGAAATTATTACTTTTATTCTCTATTTTATTTTTCTATTGGTTGAGATTTATAGGTAATGATGTTTTTATATACTCCCTCTGGCCCAATATAAGTGGAGTTTAAGGTTTTTACACATAGATTAAGAAAACACACATTTTTATATAATTTATTTTGGTAACATAAAAATTTCATTAAATGAAACTAGTTCATACAATAGAAAAAATATACAACATTTTATAATTGGTCACAAAATTCAATTGATATTAAATTCTATCTAGATTACTGAGAAAACCAACTATTTTGGGACAAAAAAAATTCTTTAAACTCCACTTAAAATGAGACGGAAAGAGTAGGAAATATACAAAATTAAATGATTTCTTAATTTGTGTGCATGATACACTTATAATGAAACAGGGAGAATATAATATTTAAAAAAACATAATATTCGAATATTGTGATGTGATATACGATACATAAGTAGTCGTGTTCCAATAGTTTCGCAATGGTTTCCGTTGTATTATTAAATTCCATTGGGAAATAGTGGTGGAAGTTATACGTGTAGAGTGTACTGAGTTAAACCGAAGGCTGTTTCTATGCAGCTTCTTAAGACTACGAAGTCATGCGAGTGAGTTAGAGAAGAATAGCGTGGAGAAGAATATTTGATGGGCATAAAAGAAAGAGAAGAAAATTATGAAAACATGTATAAGATTGATTATTCAAACCCAAAAGTAGAGAAAAATAGTCACATTCTAAATTATATATTGAACATTTGGCCTGTAACATCCACATGTTACGTCGACTACACAATTCTAAAGTTTTGACCGAGACGCAAAGAGGTGTATAACTAAAATATAATTTTCTGCTGAATACAGCGTTGTAGAATTTAAATTCAAACGTGTTTTAATAGCAGATGATTTAAGCTAGTAACCGCCAAGTCCATAAAAAATGTTAACATATTATGAAATTTGGGTCCTTAACTTGAATTTAGTATGAAAAGATATATGAGGGAGAGCAAACATTTATTTTTTTAAAGACTATAATTTAATGGTCTTTGTAGAAATGGTTGTTGTACCCGTCGAATTTGGCTGTTCGTTTTTTTTTATAAATAATTCTTAATAAGCATATATACTCTTGTTTCAAAAATATGACTCTGTTTATCTAGATTTAAATTTAATATTTCCATATCTTTCAATTAGTTAATTATTTTTTGAACTGTGATAATTGTTTATTTATTTTTTCCGTTTTATATATCTAACTTACTTATGTCCATCTTAAAAATTATGTATATAAGTGAAAAATGTAAATACATGTTTAAAATACAAATATTGTAAATATTTCCGCCTTCACTAATAATTACTTGTTAATATAATACATTTTAAATAAAAGTTATAAATTTATTATAATAATTGATTTTTTAATTAATTTTGTACTCCTAATAGTAATACAAAATATATTTAGATCCATCACTTCATTTAACTATACGTATTTGATATTTAGAGTACTATACAGTACGAGGGATAATGATCAGCATAATATGATATAAAATTGGTGTGTTGGACCCTTAAGTCATATCTATGTGATTTTACTTGCACTTCACGCCGCAAATTCTCCCGAGATGGCCACGTGAACAGAGTAACAGACATCTTGTAATTTAGAAGTCAAAAATTTTCATTTTATAATCGTTTTCTTTGTACACAAAGGTTTTTCTTTACCTCGGTTTATATATATTGATGTCTTTGGACTAAAGATACTTAGTATTAAAATCTGATTTTTCCTCTGCTTATATTAATGTTCACTAAATAAGTTAGAGTCTTAAATTTTTTTCAAGCACGCACTGCTGGGAAAATCAATTACAAGGGGACATGAAATCTCGGTAATATAAACTAAAGATATATATCAACTTTTACGAGTTTTCCGATTTGGAATTATTCCCTTTTTAGGTCAACATTTGGAGTTGTTATTATATCTACACTTTTTAAACTAAAACCAGGAAGCCGTTGTTGTATAATCTGGGATCAGAGACGTATGTCTTGTGGAAATAACCAAGACCTATATTTAAAATTATGCATAACATATTAGTTTGTTACATTATGCATCTAAAAATATATACTACATAATTAATAGATCGCCTCGAAAAATCATATGCAAGTGTGGAAAGCGAAATATAGTATTGATAAAATAAGGATATAACAAGTAAACCGGGCTTCGTAGCCTATTGGTAAAGGAACCTCGGCTGAGGCACCCGCCACCCAGCTTCGAACTCCGGCCACTGCGCAAATTTAACATGCGGGGCGCAGCGTCCAGGACCGCCTTCGGGTGAATAGTCGGTCGTCCAATTAGCGAACCGGAGACCTGGGTCATCGAAAAAAAAAAAAAAATATAACAAGTAGTATATATAAGAGAAACAATGGGTACTAAAAAAAAAGAGAAACAATGGGTACTAAAAACACGGAATCCAATCGTATTTGTATACTAATATGCCCGACAGCTACCAACACGAGCATATTGCTTTCGGCAGTTTGATTTGGTAATATGTGATTCCAAATCTTATATCATTTCAATTTCTTGATTCACTTATTACATTACTAATAATTTAAAATTTAGTTCGTGGAATGTATTAGGTGTATGATTTTGTTATGAAAATCTTAATATTTTAAATATGTTAAGAGGTCATGCTTATGCACACGTAGATGTGTTAGATTGTTTGCTATCTCTTTTAGTCTTTTACATGCAGATAATAATTTTAATTGATTTAATACTTTGAAAATTAGAAATATTGTGTCATAAAAAGTATATTTAGTCACATAATGTGGAGAGTGACAAAAAAAAGTCACATAATGTGGCTTGCGCAATTGAAATTGTGAAACCAATAGTAAAGACTAAAGAGCAGTGTAAATGTGTTAAGATGATTTGCGGAATTAATAATTTGTAGTATTAATAAAAAGCGAAGCATGCATTTTCGAATGGTGAATAAGTCAAATAACCCACAAACATGCGAGGCGGAGGTTTGACTTCACATAGATGCCGACTCAGCTTTTCATTCCTCAGCTGTCGGCTATTTGGACACGCTTCTTCCTTCTCCTTACAATAATCACTCTTCGACACGTGGTCAAGCGAACAAAACTTGGGTTCATCCCCTATGGTAAACTCTCAAATTCACTTCAACTCTTATCACCAATTAAAGTAACATGTAGGATTAATAAAAAAATGAAAGAAAATTAAAAAAAAGAAAAAAGAAAAAAAAAGGTAAAAACAAAAGACGTTGACTGCAACTTTTGTTTTGTGTTTTGTTAACTATGTCTATGACTTCTTCTTCTTTATCATCCTCTGTTTTTTTAAGATCTGAAATTTCATGTTTATGATTAATGTTAATACTATTTCTCTAAGATTTCAGATTTGGGTTCAAGATCTAGAGTTTGGGTTTAGAATTTGAGATTTAGAATTTAAAAAATCCAGGGTTTGGGTTTAGGATGTAGGATTTGGGTTTAGGGTTTAGATTTAGATTTAGGGTATAGAGTTTAGATTTAGAATATATGGATAGATGATTGCAGATTCTAATTTAACAAGCAAAGTTGTAAACATGTTTTATGGGTGATGAAAAAGAACTATTTCTCTAAGATTTCAGATTTGGGTTCAAGATCTAGAGTTTGGGTTTAGAATTTGAGATTTAGAATTTAAAAAATCCAGGATTTGGGTTTAGGATGTAGGATTTGGGTTTAGGGTTTAGATTTAGATTTATGGTATAGAGTTTAGATTTAGGATATATGGATAGATGATTGCAGATTCTAATTTAACAAGCAAAGTTGTAAACATGTTTTATGGGTGATGAAAAAGAACTATTTCTCTAAAATTTCAGATTTGGGTTCAAGATCTAAAGTTTGGGTTTAAAATTTGAGATTTAGAATTTAAAAAATCCAGGGTTTGGGTTTAGGGGGAAGGATTTGGGTTTAGGGTTTAGATTTAGATTTAGGGTATAGAGTTTAGATTTAAGATATATGGATAGATGATTGCAGATTTTAATTTAACAAGCAAAATTGTAAACATGTTTTATGGGTGATGAAAAAGAAGAAGGCATGAAAAATAAATCTAAGAAAAAGAAGAAGTCATGAAAGCGTCGTTCTTATTTTCACTTCCTTTTTTTAATTTATTTCCTTTTTTAAATAATCATACATGGCAATTTGATTGGTAATAAGAGTTGTGGTGAATGTAAGAGTTCACCATAGGGGGTGAACCCAAGTATCGTTCTGGTCAAGCTTGCACCACTCATAGCTATTGCTTTCCGACATGGGCTATTTTTATTCTAATAGGCAAAAAAATGGGCCAAATTTTAGGCCGCTTCTTTGTAATTTAATTTGAGATGGAGAGTAGCGGCTTTTATTTTATGGAGATTCCTTTAAATTGACAATACTTCTGATATATAAATAACTAAATTTGACATTACTTCTGATATATAAATAATTAATTCAACAAATGATTTTTTTTTCTTAAGTGAAAATATTGAACTTTCGATTAATGTCAAAATAAAAGAAAAAAGTTGTTGATTTTGTTTTTGCTTTGTAAACAAACTTTGGCTAGGCTGTATGTATAAGTGAATGAATATAAGTAGAAATATTAAGACATGGTAGTTAAAATCAATTAGAAGTATCTTCGTCCGGTAAGAAGATCTGAGAGACAAAGTCTTGGAAACGAGAAGAGTAAATCTTGGGATGGACAGCTGAGATAGTCTTAGAGCTGTGTTGAATAGACTTGTAACAATGTTCAATCCGTTTTCTCACACCATAGTCTTGGAAAATGTCTATAATCCCAAGATACAATATCACGTCGTACCATTCCTCTCCTCCCCCTCCTTTAACGGTCTTCCCTGATTCTCCTCTCCCCACCCTTCGTGCTCGTCCGGGTATCCTCATACCGAAGTTTGTGCTTGCGCTGCAAGAAAACTCCATTTTTCACACAGAGTTGGTAGTGATCAGCTACAAGAGCAAGAAATTCTCAGACTCGGTTACCTATTTTGGAAGATGTTGGTGGGTGTTATTTTGGAGATAATGCTTCCTTGTGGAGAATCAGAAGCGTTCGTTGGTGCTGGACTAGGACACATGCTTGCCACGGATTGTATATTCGCTGAGGAGTCCTCACTATCAATTGAGTCTGCGTATCAAATGAAAAAAAAAATATGACGAGAAGGCTTCTCTCTATATATTTTTGAAAAAAGATCATGTAGGGACGGATTTTAAAATGACCTCTGCTCGGAGTGCATGAATACATCGTTGAAGAACTATCTGGAGAATTTGTAGCTGTCTTCATAAACTTAGAGCTATTGCTGTCAACAGAGCCTGGGAAGAGTAAACAAAACGTATGTACAATTTCATATTATTCTTTTCTTAGTGAATTAAGGTAATTAGCATGGGAGGGGTTTTAACCTAGTGATGTGAAGCTATCGTATACAGGGATTAATTCATCAGTTGACCCTGCAGTATGGAAGATGATCAGATAAAAAAATATTTATTATAAGCTATGAAATGTCTTATAATTTGGCAAGAAGAGAGACATGAGATGCTTTGGTTTTCATTCTACCTTGACATGAACCTTTAACTTGTAAACCAAGCATTAAGCTATAATCCATTATCCCTTCATCTTCCAAAAGTTCACAATCTAGCTTTGTTTGCCTGTGCGATGATAAATAAAAATCTTGTGAGAATCTAAAATCATTCCCCTGAGACAAGAATCAGAGGGAAAAGACTCACTTGAGAAGGCGATGCCTGGCAAGAGAATCCACGTAGAAATGAAAATCAAGGTCTATATCTTTAAGTATGGTTTTATCTCTGACTTTGATCTTCTTGTTAGTTCGGCCTTGTGATGAACCCTTTAGATCATAGACCTTGTTCATAAAAACATCTGACTGCAGTATGTTTGACATGACCACAAAATATGTCTGCTCATGGACAAAAGACTGGAATTACTTTAAGAAATATAGTGTTCTAATCCCAAACAAACAAATATCAGATGATAGAAAATATTTCTAGTGAATATGGCACCTCATTTTTTATTTAAAGAATTAGTTACCTTAACACCTCCAACAGGTTTGAGAGAATGAGCTCCATAGTTCTTGGACAACAAGGTAGACCTGTTTTTATGAATATGTTGGTAGTAGCCTGGCAACA
This sequence comes from Hirschfeldia incana, assembly GCA_026261945.1. Classification (NCBI taxonomy): domain Eukaryota; kingdom Viridiplantae; phylum Streptophyta; class Magnoliopsida; order Brassicales; family Brassicaceae; genus Hirschfeldia; species Hirschfeldia incana. Next base: position 4,471,690 of record JABCMI010000028.1, on the reverse strand, counting down.
TCTCAAGTATTACCTACACGGAAAGATTTATCCAAAGCATAGAACAAAAATGAGATGCCTCAAAAATGAGATAAATTCCTTTAAGAAAGTAAAAAGAAATTTGCAAAGTAGTACCTTGATTTCGGATTTGCGAAGAATCTTGATGATAAAGCGGTCATCTTTGGAGAGAAGAAACATATTACCAACTTTCCCAGTAGAAAGCTTCCTTAACGTCTCATCATTGCAGATGGATTTCAAGTATTCAGCATGGTTAATATCCTCAAGCTCTTGCACAAGTCTACAAAATTGAAATAAAGTGTATATTATATATATATATATATTCCTTAGCTGAGAAGACTAAGAAACATGGAATGAATAGATTACCTGAATCCCAAGGGACAGTAATCCTTCCATTCAAACTCAGTAATGGTTCCAGGTGGAAGATGCTTAATGTGCCTTGAAGAGTATCGAATCCTGTTCTTCTCTGTGGCTTTCACGTCCTTACCCGTTATCTCCTTTGTACTCATTTCCCTAAAACCCTCTCTTTCTCTCAACTTCCACAAGGATATCTCAATTCCACATCTTTGTATGCTTACCCCCCTAGAACCCTATTTCGACCCAGGAAAACAAACCCTAGAAATCCAAATTCTTAGAGATATCTAATAACATCAACACAAAATTATCAAAATCTTATTCAAATAACGTACGAGAAAATAACGTAGAAAAGAAGGAGAAAAAACAGAGGAGGAAGAAATTAATAATAATACCTGTCTCAGGAGCTGTAAACAAAAGACGAGAAAGAAGAAGAAGAAGACTTCCTTAGGTTTCGAAAGAAACGAGAGACTTTTTGTTTTCTTGTTGAGATGGAAAAAATAAAGAAGAATGAGATATGCCAAATTTGGCCGTTGAAGTTCGCCGCTCAGATCCAACTCATTTTCCTCTGTTTTGCAACCAAGTTCCCGCGTTCTGTTTCATTTTTCTGTTTGTTAACCATTTCGATTACTTATTTCTTACGTATTTTTAGATATAGGCCCATAATCATATCACGGCCCAATAAGTGGTTACGCGCTATAGCCTTATCGTGTCCATGGCCCTTGAACATATGAACATCGTCGACGTGCTTCCCTCGCGTTTACAAACGTGACGACGATGACATTCATTCATTTACCGACGAGAAGATCCACCATTTCTATATACTTATATTTCATGACATATATTGTTGAAATTATTATGCGATGACACCACGCAAACAGATAATGTATTTTACGTGATTCCTTGAGTATATATTATTCTTAAATGATAACAAAGCCAAAGTTTATAAACGTCAAAGATACGGAGCTGTATACTTTCGTACAGGCGTAACTAGCGACATACACATTTTAGCCCGCCAGAACTGCAGATAAAATAATTTGACAAGGTCAAAGATGCGAGCTAGCTGTATACTTTCCATATATACATGGTGGTCACTATCTTAACTAGCGACGGCCGGTCCATATAATGTCTCATTGCATTTCCAGAGACGCTTACGTATAACACAACCAAAGCAAGCTGTGATAGTAAAACGCCGATCAGTTTGCATTCCGTAAAGCAGAACGGCACACACGTTTGAAGTTACAACGTGGGTGCAGTTCCTTATTAATCATCATAGGTACAGTATGTGATATATTCTTTCTTGAATCAAGTTTATATTTTAGTGAAAGTATCTAAAAGCACTGATGCATTATAAATGTTTCAGCTTTTGAATACTTGTTATAAATTTCAGTTTTTGAAAACCTAATTAATATATTAGTTAGGGTTATAACATGGACCAAAAGCCGGCAAACATCGCCACCGACGAGGAAATGGCGGCGGAGAAACCGTTAAGACCGGCACTCCAGAAACCTCCGGGATTCCGTGATGATCAGCAGAATCCACCAGCATCGGAGCCGCCGTCTGGAACAGCGACGCTTCCACGACGTCGGCCGAGGCCTATGCATCCGGCGTCACTCTACCCCGAGAAGAAACATCGCTGGAGCCGCTGCCGCGTTTTCTGCTGCTGCTTCTGTATAGTGTTCGCGGTGATTCTCCTCCTCCTCCTCGTCGCCGGAGCTGTTTTTTTCCTTTGGTACGGCCCGAAGCTCCCCGTGGTCCGCCTCGCCTCTTTCAGAACAAGCAGCTTCAACTTCTCCAGCGGAAAAACCGACGACGGTTGGTCGTTTCTGACGGCGGACGCGGCGACAATGCTCGACTTCAGAAACCCTAACGGAAAGCTTGGGTTTTACTACGGGGATGCTGACGTGGCTGTGATACTCGGAGAGAAAGACTTTGAGACCAATTTGGGGTCAACGAAAGTCAAAGGCTTTTTTGAGAAACCAGGGAATCGGACGGCAGTGATCGTCCGGACGAGAGTGAGGACACTACAGGTGGATGATCCGACGGCTAAGAGGTTACGGACAGAGCTGAAGAGTAAAAAGTTACTGGTGAAGGTGTCAGCTAAGACGAAGGTTGGTTTGGCTGTGGGCAGTCGCAGGATTGTTACTTTAGGAGTTAGTCTCAAATGCGGCGGTGTTAGATTGCAAACGCTTGATTCGCAGATGGCCAAATGCACCATCACAGTTCTGAAATGGTAAGTGTCAATGTCGAATCAAATCATATTAAACGTTACGAATTATTATTATGCATGCATGATATTACATATGTGCAGAATATGATCTTATAGCTATTTGGTTGGATCATTGCAGGATCAAATTGCGGTCATGATAAACGGTGTGCTTGACTTGGCTAAGCCTCAAAGTTCAAAAAGGACATGTCAAAAACCATATACAAGAGCTATCAAATACTACTTATTCAGCTCTGTTTCTATTTCTAATTCAGTTTCTATCGTTACAAATATATATATTAATGTTATACAGACATACCTATTGATCATTCATTGTTAGTCGCTTTGTGTTATGTTTTTGGCATTTAGAGTACCAAACTGTTTGTTTTTTTTCATTGGTGAAAGTACTGAAGTTCCAAATTGTTGTTCATTGTGATTTGTTCCGGTGAAGAGAACGCTGTTATATCTATGATCTATCAAACATAACCTATTCGCACTAATCATAGACGGGTTAAATCCTTGAACATAAAAAGTAATGTATTTTCCGATTTTCATCCAATTATAACAAAAAAATAACGAAACAAAAGTGAAGAGTTACATTTCACCACCAGCCATGACGCCGGCGACTAGGGACTTGATTCCCTTCTAGTCAAGTTCGCTTCCGCCGCCAGATTAACTATCGTCTGAACAGCCGATGATTCATTTTTACATCAAAGAAACCACCAACAACGACAGTAGCGATGGCAGAGGAAAACAAACTCTACTAGTAAGAATTTAGCTTTTATGTTTGTTGATGATTGTGAATAATCTTGTTTTTAGTCTTTTAAATGTATATATCCATCTTAATACAATACAATACAATCATTCGAACATTTGAAAACAATGTTTTTGAAGGATACGTCATAGACCAAATTCTTTAAAATGAAAATTACTCATCCGTTTCAAGAAAATCAAAGTTTTAGATTTTTTTTTTAAAGATCTACTTTTACATTTAAATGTATTTTTATTTATAGTGATTGCAAATTGTAAATTTCAAAAAAAATAGTTGTGATTATTGAATTTCTGTTACCTAAAAATCGTTAAAATAGTTAATCACATAACAATATATTTATAATCGAAATTTAATATGCTTGTTTAGTTCTAAAATATAAATCATTTTGAAAATGATAGAGTATTTATTTTAGTATTAACAGATTTGTCAAACCTCGCCCAGGCTTGTAAGCAAGTGGAGTATAATATTTACGTGACTTGTATAAAAACACTCCAAGTTTTTTTTTCTTATGCAAATGTCATTGTCACCCATACGTATATGCAGAAATTTCAACAACTTTTTTTTTGAAACACAGAAATTTCTACAACTAAAACACATTTGTAAGCTTTTAAGATAATGATTATGATGTTTTCCCGAAAAAGAAGATGATGATGATATTAACTACTCCACATTGTTGACAAAAAAAACTACTCCACATTAGAAATATTTGAAATTTGTTGTAAACTAGTACACATATAAAACATTAAATATTTAAACTCGATAGACAAAGCTGTGAGCTTTTATTTAGAATTAGAATACCCCTAAAATACTAGAAGAAGATATAAACATGTCCTAGAACATGGCACCATTAACTTAAACAACATGTTAATTTCTATAGTTAGTTACATGTATAAATAGTTAAAAACTCATCATTATAAGCTAAATCATCCAAGCCATGAATATGAATATGCAAAAGGAATAATATGAGTTGAACCGATACAAGAGAAGAAGAAGAGAACTAGTCTGGTATCTAGAAATTATCATTGCACAAAAGTCCATAGAATATGAGTAAGGAATTCAAAAAAATATAATATTGGTCGTCACGTAATCTCTGTTAGTCAACTTGACTCAGTAACACCCCATCATTTCATAGTGTTTCTTCGATGTGTCTGCCTTGAATCCAAGTTTTGTTAGTAGAGTTCCATTGTTTTATTTCCAAATAGATTCCCGGGGGGGAAAGCGAAGCAAAGGGGAAAGAAAAAGGCAAGAAGTTTTCTCTTCCTCCTTTAAGCTTCCCAGCTAGCAGCTCAAAGCGTTTAAAATATATATATATATATATATATATATATATATATATATATATATATATATATATATATATATATATATTATTTAAACTCCTCTGAAAGTTTCAAAATTCTATTCTCTTTTTGTTTTCAGATTTAAAAATGGCTTCGTCAAAGAGGCAGAACGCTTCTTAATTGATTGATGCTCACAGGAGCAAGAAATTGCCCTCTGCACTTCATCTCCTCCTGCCGGCTCTTCTTCTAGGTGCGTTTGATTTTTACTATCTCTCTGTCTTTCTTGTATGCGTGTTTGATTTCTCGTTTGGATGGTGATAAAAATCATGGAAACTCTTAAGTAATACAATGCTAATTAATTTTTGATGTTTCGGTTGGAACATGATATTAAATTCAATGATTAGTATTATTATTTCAATTTCAGTTAAACATTAAAAAAAAATCCGATGAGGACAAGCGGTGTTTCTTCTTCTTCTTCCAGAAGCCAAGAAGAAACAATTAGGTTCAAGGAAGAGGAGGGAAATGATGCTTCTCCCATGAGAAATCGCCAAGACGCTTCTTCTCAAAACACCAACACGATTCAATACACAGACCAACAACAACAACAACAAGCAGAGCTTTTCAGAAAACTGGATTCGTTAAAAGGCCACGTGCTCCGTGGTCAAGATTCACCAAGAGCCTCCCATCATCAGCCTATGGGTTTCCATGGACCACCACCACAACCTTATTACAATCCAACATATCCTCCTCCTCCTTATAGAAGAATGTATCATCCTTTCCATGGATTCCCAATGCATCATCAGAGTTTGTATCCAGGTGCTGGTCAAATGCTGCCTCAAGGACAATATGTAGATATTGGTCCTGACATACTTGACCACCCCCAGCAGCAGTTACACGACCCTAGATTCTTTCCGAGTAGGTACCCTAATGTCCCTCCCGAGAAAACTAGACCATTTAGTCCACATGGTGGTGGTGGTCATACAAGGTGGCCTAGTGACATTTATTCAGAAACGAGTTGCGATACTCAAGGCCATCGTCACACAAGGTGGCCTAGTGAAACGGGTGGCGGTGCTTTTGAACGTGGGTATGTTCAAACTGCTTCTGATTCCCGTCGTTGCCATCCTCTAGCAGGAGGTGCGCCCTTTGTAGCTTGTCACAATTGCTTTGAGCTGCTCTACTTGCCTAGGAAGAACCAGCAACAAAAGCTTCAATGTGGTGGTTGCTCTGAGCTCTTCTGTTTCACAATTGTTGATAATAAACTTGTTTTCTCTTCTGCTCTTGAGGTTGAAGATAGAACCGTTACAAGCGCAGTGGTAGATGATGAAGCTGTATCTCCTAGTGATGAAGGAGGAAGATCAAGCGTTTCTAGTAAAGATGTCGTCAAGTCTGTTCGCCGCAGAGGCAAAGACGCCAAAGCTCCTCCTGAAAACTCTAATCTTCTTGAGCTCTTCGAGTATTCTAACGTAAACAGAGCTGCTGCACTCACTTACGGAATGGCACAGTTAGGTTACAACAAGCAAGTAGTATCTTACACGAAACAAGACTCAGTAGCAGATATTTCTTACAACGGGTACTACAACAACACTACTGAGCTGTCTGACAATCCAAGGATCTCAAACGCTAGTAGTAAAGATGAGAGCAGACGTAGAAACCGAAAGCAGAGTAGCGATTACAATTCAAGGATCTCGAATGCTAGTGATGACCAATACGACAGGCAACTAGAGGTTTGGGTGAATGGGCATCTTATACCTGAAGATCATGTTATCAGCGCTGAGAAACAAGCTGGACCTGTTCAAGCTGGCAACTACTGGTAACTAACTCTCTTTCCTCGGTTACAATTATTTAATTTGGTAAATTCAGACTCGTTAGACAAGTGTGTTTTTTTTTTTTTGTAATTAGGTATGACTACCGTGCTGGATTCTGGGGAGTCATGGGACATCCCTGTCTCGGTATCATACCAGTAAGACACTTCTTTCACAAATTCTCTCTATTTTACTTTCAGTTCTGTTGTTTATTTTTTTTTTACGATTCTTGGTTTGATGCAGCCATTTATAGAAGAGTTTAGTCGTCCGATGCCGGATAACTGCGGTGCGGGAAACACGGGAGTGTTTGTGAACGGAAGAGAGCTTCACGAGAGAGATCTTGAGTTACTTTCAAGTAGAGGTCTTCCTCGAGGCAAAAACCGTTCTTACATCGTTGATATATCGGGAAGAGTTCTTGATGGCGACTCTGGTGAGGAACTTAAGAGTCTCGGCAAATTAGCTCCTACGTAAGCACCAACAAAGTCTTTGTAATGAACTTTTAAATATTTGATGTCTAGTTGATTCTGAGATTTTCTTTTTTAACTCATTGTCATTGAAAAATGTTTGAAATGTGAATCAGGATTGAGAAGGTTAAGCATGGATTTGGCATGAGAGTTCCAAGATACCTTGCTTCATCAACTTGATTCAGCCCTCTTCTTCTGGTTTCAATCTTTCATTTATTTGATTGAAATGCATATTGTGCTTGTACGAGACACATCGTTATTGGTTGGTTGGTTGATTATATTCTGATTTCTGACCCACAGCTTGCCTTTATTCACTTTCTCTTTTCTGGGGTTTTGTATGTTAGCCTTTCAGTCTATTCTTCTTTCTTTTTTTTTTTTTTTCTTGTTTTGGAAGCAAACAAAACCGGTTTGTGATTTTCGGTCTGGGTCAAAGATAACAATCTGATTTTCTTGTGACATCTGGTGATATATAAAATTTGATATGTTTTATTTGTTGTGGATCATTTTTTATTGCGTATCAAATCAATAACTATCAACAAATAAAGTAAATTATCAACTCTGTTTTTATAATCATCACTTCATTTTATTATTTATAGATCTGTCTTGGTAGGTTGTACCTGTCTGCTGAATCGTATTCAAGAAAGAAGACACTGTAAAAGCTACTATTGCGGTAAATGGCTGATGCATGTCTAAATTTATGAGGCTGGTCCACGATGTAAAGTTTTGAAACCCATTGGGGTCCAACATCTACGTCTAATTTATTCAGTATGGGTCTCGTATTGTACCCCCACACCATGCATAAAGTAGATGTATTTATATTTTCATTTAAAATAATTAATACTAGGTGATCGGTCCGCACCCTGTGCGGGCATGAGAAAGTTCAAAATATGGATTATATAGTGTATAGCTTTAGAAGTAACGGATTGACTTTGGATCATCAGGTCACCGTCATTTGGAGAAATCTTTAGCCAAGAAGAAAAACATTTACGCAATATCTGATATTGGACGAGAGGATAACAACATTTGGAAATATGTTAACTCGAGATTGAAGATGTTGTTATTGTGTGTATGTATAATTGCAAAGTCCCAAAATAATTAGTGTGTTTAAGAATATATATTTTCATTAAAACTCCGACTTCTAAATAGTTTATAGTTTTAGAAGTAACTGATTTTATATTATCCTTTGTAATTAGAATTGTATTGTATATGTGTTGTAATATCGGGTTCTAATATAATATAATAGTATTATATTACTCAGTAATTTAATTATTAATGTGCACATAATAACAGAAAGTATAATAAATTTCAAAATATTATCCATAAATATTAAACATAAATTTAATTTAATTACATAATCAATAAACGACAAAAATTTAAGAAATACAAATTCTCGATAAAGATAACCAAATCCATTAGACACTTAAAAAAGAATATTAGGTTTGGTAAGCTATTGGACCAGATAACATTATTTGATAGATATAAGATAATATATGACAATTTTATTGAACGTAAAATTCGATTAATGACATATCATCGAAGAAATATGCGGAAAGCTGGATGATAATCAAATAAATTAGGTCTGATGACTCAGAATCCCCCATCTTGCACATCCTTGTAAAAAATAAGTATTCTAACAGTTAAACATTAAAACTATAATATTTGAAAAATATATTAAAATTACATACCCTGATTACGGAATATTTTGAAAAATTTGTTTGTAAACAACATTCAATGTTTTCGTCTGCGGCTTCGAATCTTTACCAGTTATTAGGAATTTTAATCCCGATCTCAACTTAACTCTCGAAAGTGCAACATAGAGCTGAACATGAGAGAATACCGGCCTAGGTAAGAACAAACCAACACTTTCCAGTGTTTGACCTTGACTTTTGTTGATGGTCATCGCAAAAGCCAATGTAACTGGAAACTATCTTCGACGCATTCTGAAGGGAAACTTTGCGTCAGGTGGCGTAACAAACATTCTAGAGATCCAAACCTTGTCTCCAGAAATATTGTTTCCGGTTATTTTTCTAGCTTCAATCACATGGGGCAGTAACTGAGTAACAATTAGCCTAGTACCATTACATAAGCCATCTGCAACATCCATATTACGGAGACACATAATAGGAGCACCCACCTTGAGCTTCAAACAATGTCTAGGCAGTCCAGCCACTTTAACACTGTTCAAAAACTCTGCAGGATATACTACATTTTCTTCTATGTCAACATCGGATGGGATAATACTGTCTGAGCTAAGATAAATCTTCTCTTCACCTGAAATTATATGTGGACGGTTTTTATTAGTGACTTCTTATTGGTAGTGGAACATAAGAGTAAATGATTCAACATGTTACCTGGCAACTGCAAAAGCATGTAATCATTAATTTTATCCACTTCATCATTTGTGGGAGTAAGAATCGCTCGATGTCTATACAAATCCTTATCTGTTGAGGTTTGAAAAGCTTGTCCATAAACCTCTTTTGCCATAGTATCAATAGGATCTTCTCCATCATTTTCTATCAGCAAATCAGAAGGGATGTCAATCTCAACTTGGCTGTCGTTAGGCAAATTTATTTTTCCATCTCCAATATCCAAAATCCAGTTTGAAAATGATTGAAGCTCGTTTGCTGCATCATCAGTAAGACCAGTGAGCAATCTCATGTTTTTTGTTAGCTTCAAAACTTTACAGTGGTCCCAAAGATACGACGAATTCAAAGCCGCCAAAACCGTCTCTGCTCTACCACCTCTGACGATAACCGGTAAAATCTGTCTGAAATCTCCACCAAAAACAACAACTTTACCTCCAAACGGTTTGTCTTCAGAAGATCTTATAATATCACGCATACTACGATCCAACGTCTCGAAACAGTGTCTGCTCATCATAGGCGTCTCATCCCATACAATTAACTTTGCCGCTTTAACTAATTCTGCACGATCTGATCCTGGTTCCATTTTCTTGCAGGTACTGAAATCGTCTGCATCTATCGGAATACCAAATCTCGAATGTGCGGTTCTACCTCCTTCCAACAACAGTGCAGCAATTCCACTGGATGCAGTATTTAAAACAATCATACCTCTAGATCGGATAGCTGATGAGAGTGCTCTGTATACGAAAGTTTTTCCTGTGCCTCCATAACCATAAAGAAAGAACACTTCACCCGTATCATTTAAAACTGCATCCAGAATCTGGTTGTATACCATTCTTTGCTCATCTGTTATCATCGCCATAAGTCTTTCATTTTCTTTTAGCTGATCTTCCACAACATAATTAAGCTCATCATCTATAAGGCGATTTCCATTGTAACAGGCAAAATCTTCTGGCTTTGGCATGAGGGGCCATTTGCTGAGGCTAAGACCATTGCTGAGCAAATGATTTTCGATCTCAGTAAGAGCAATATATTTGATCTGCTCAATGCTCAAGTTCATATCTGTAAGTTATTTATTTTATTAAATAACAGAGAGAGGTATCAAATATGAAAGTTTAAATCGACAAAACTGACCAGGTCGTCCAGTTTCTCGGCGCTTCTTGTAAATGATATCTTCGGTGAGATATTCCCAAGTAGCTTCCCACACAACATGAGGCTGAGATAACGTTTTGGATACCAACATTCTCGCAAAAAGCTTCCTGGCATACATGGCAGAACAATTGTCAGTGGCCTCTTTGATAGCTTCAATGAATTCCTTGTCATCATCCATCAATTCCAACGCAAAGCAAGCATCTTCGTATGTAGGATATAAAACCCCATCAACTGTTCTTATATCTTCGTACGATGTCGGACCTCTTACCCAATTTAGCAATACTCTTAGAAAATATAGCTCATTACCTAAGAAAATATGACAAGTGATGTTAAAGGACATAAAATAAATAAATAAATTATTTTATTGCGGAATCCCATTATAATAATTTTTATAAAAATCAAAGACACCTAAGAAAAAACTTTTATATTAAACGATATCTCATTTAATATAAAAGATATAGTTCTTATATATTTTAAAAATAAATATATAAGCGTAATTAAATTACTTAAATTTTCTTATAATAATTGAAAACATATGATAGGGAAATATAAATAGTTTAAAATAATTTAATGAGTTTTAAAATATTTTATAACATATTTTAATTTTGAAATAATTGTTTATGCTCTAAACAAAGATAAATAATATTTAAATAATATTAATAAACATGTCTTAATATTGTAATATTTACAATAATTATTATATAATTATATTCAAATACAATTCATCTTATAAAGTATAAAACTATGCTTGCTTATCTTATCTGATTATTTCATTAATTATATGTTATAGTTTGTTTTCTATTATAAGTAATAAATCTAACATTATTAATCTTTCCATAATTTCAATAGTTAGTTTCCATAAATAGGTATTTGCAATATTAATTTCTTATATAATTATTAATCTTTCTCTTTATGTTCTATTTAACTTAGTGTGGAAGTAACCTTCACTAACTTAGCCGAGAGTCTTGAGACTAATCTTGTCTCTCCATTCCACCATCATTGGTGTTGTCTTAGTTAGAGTTTTGGTGCGTCTCAAGGTCTTCAGACTAAGCTGAGAGTCTTGAGACTTAACCCTCTATGAGTTACTACAAGATTGTTACTATTTACAGGTTAGCTAAATCATCTTATCCTAATATTTATTATGCTTTATAATGACATATATTAGGCAAGGAGTACATCAAAATACTAAGTTTATATGTCTTAATTTCGATATGTAAACTTTCTATAATTAAACATAAAGGATCCATATCAAAATAAAACATAATCCGATCATAATTATTATTTAATTAAACATAAAGAGCTAAGTTAAAAACCAAAAACATAAACCGAGACATAGATCCAAACTTAAACAAACCACTCCAAAAAGTTTCAAAAGATCGGACTTTGGGATTTGATCCAAGAGATCAATCGTCCAACCAAGCTTCACCCAATTTGCACCAATCATGATTTGGCACTTTTACCTCTCGCATCCTCTCATATGCAAGTCCGAGCTCACATATAAGCCTCTGCTTTTCCTTCACCAGACCAAACACCTTTTCCACTTTGTCAAGCATCTGAATCTTGGATTGGAGTCTTTCAAACTCGACCTCCATCTCATGTCTAGCCTTAACACCTTCAACATGCTCCTTGAAAAGTCGAAGGAGGGAACGGTAATGAAGCCTCATTTCCCTTTGCCCTTGTTTGTAACCATCTTGCCATGTTGTTCTCGATTCATCAACAACCGGATCCTTCAACTTCAGATCTTTGGAACATGCCATGGAGTCTTGATTCTGCATGTTTTTAAATTTGGAAATTTTCATTATTAAATTTATATAGTAGATGAAAATAACCAACAATAGTTTTTACTCTCCAAAATTGAAGTAAATTTACATACGGTTTGATTTAGCAAACGTTAATAACCAGCAATAGGTTTTACTCTCCAAAACGTTACTTCACAAATAAAAGCTTGGTTCAAAATATCCATTACTCTGAATTGATAAAACTTATTTTAATTATGAAAACACTTCATCCTTTACTAATAAACAAAAAAAATCATGTAAGGTATACACTTCATAGTATCGTTTGCTATCTAAAGAACTACCGATTTCTTTCGTTTGCATGTTGATATATTTTCAGTAAAACTTTACTTATAACAAAATTCCAATCTTTCTTAAAATAGATCAACGATCAGCCCCCCAATAGCACAATATATATTTATCAACTACGAATTTGAACTATTATAAATATGGAACAATGAGAGAGAGTAGAGAAATATCAAAAAATGAGAGAGATCAGAGAAAGATGAAATAACTTACATTGAATCTTATGTAGAGACGATGTTTGGAGGTTGGGAAGTAATTCGGGATGTCGACTAAGTGGAACTCAATCATTTATATAGTTCAAAGATTGCCTTATTTAATAGATGCAAAGATATTTTATAAAATGAGTAATTATCCTTTTTTTGCCATCATATAAATTTATTTTTTTAGATGGTGTTTCAAATGTCAAATCAAATTAAAAGCTTCATTATGGAAACTAAATTAAATTTGCTAAATAACAAAGTAATTTATTTGGATACAATTTCGAATTGTCAAATCATAATCATCATTATATCAAATTAATACAATTAGCTAAATATTTTGATTACAATCACATCATATATAAGAATTCAAACAAATGTTTCGAATTATTATAAAAATTTAGGCTTTGTATAATAATTACTAATCTTGTATCCAAATCTTTTTATATGTTAACTATATAAGAATGCCTTTTATAAAATCCATAATTTTTTGTTTTTGGCTTCAAATAATTTATTTATTTAGATGGTGGTTCAAATGTCAAATCGAATTAAAAGCCTTATTTCTGAAACTAAATTAAATTTGCTAAATTACGAATTAATATTTTATAGAAATTAAATTTGCATTGATTCGTTATTTGAAGGCAATCAAATCTATAATATGATTGCCTTTCCCATAAAGTTAGTTTTGCGAGAACATATTTACGTGAGGTACAAATTTACTGATATTTTCTAAAATTACTTCTATCATCTAAGGTAAGAAGAATTAAGTTGTGATGAATCGGTTGCTATAAACTATTTACTTGTATCATCTAAGGTAAGAAGAATTAAGAAGAATTAATTTACTTATGCTTTTGATCACCAAGCATAATAAATCGAAACCTATAAACTATATAGTTATATATAGTCTTTATTATGGAAACTATATATGCAATTTATGGTCAGAATATTCATAAATTTACTTCTTACCTTAGATGATAGAATAATTAAGTTGTGACGGCTCGGTAAATTAAACTATTTACTTCTACCATCTAAGGTAAGAAGAATTAATATTCTATCATGTAAGGTAAGAAGAATTAAGTTGTGATGAATCGGTTGCTATAAACTATTTACTTGTATCATCTAAAGTAAGAATAATTAAGAAGAATTAATTTACTTATGCTTTTGATCACCAAACATAATAAATCGAAACCTATAAACTATATACATATATATAGTCTTTATTATGGAAACTATATATGCAATTTATGGTCAGAATATTCATAAATTTATTTCTTACCTTAGATGATAGAATAATTAAGTTGTGACGGCTCGGTAAATTACACTATTTACTTCTACCATCTAAGGTAAGAAGAATTAATATTCTATCATGTAAGGTAAGAAGAATTAAGTTGTGATGAATCGGTTGCTATAAACTATTTACTTGTGTCATCTAAGGTAAGAATAATTAATTTACTTATGCTTTTGATGCTTTTGATCACCAAGCTTAATAAATCGAAACCTATAAACTATATACATATATATATATAGTCCTTATTATGGAAACTATATATGCAATTTATGGTCAGAATAGAAGGTAAATTTAATTCTTACCTTAGATGATAAAATAATTAAGTTGTGACGGCTCGGTAAATTAAACTATTTACTTCTACCATCTAAGGTAAGAAGAATTAATATAAATTTAAGAAGAATTAATTTACTTCTATCATCTAAGGTAAGAAGAATTAAGACAAATTAATTTACCTATGTTTTTGTTCACCAAGGATAATATATCGGTACTTCTAAAACTATATTTATATTATTATATATAGTCCATATTAGATATCGTTACGATATTAATCTTTTTTTCTTAAGTAGTGAATATTCTCTAAATTTACTAACAATACGTAAATATATATAGGTATATATATGGAACAAATCATATGTGACAACTCATTCATTAACTAATGTAAATAAGTAAATATATATATATATATATATATATATATATATATATATATATATATATATATTTACATGTCTCTATTATAACTAACAAAACTAAATCAAACAAATGTGTAACCAATACATGAAAGGCAATTGTGAAACAAGATAATAAGAAACCGAGAATCCTTTGTTGAATAACAACTTGGTTTTTATATAATATAATAAGTTTGTAGTTTAACAACCAACATAAACCATAAAAACCCAGTAAATGTCTTCATAAAAACATAACCAAAATATAAAAAACATGAAACATTTTATTCTTGAAGAGATTAAGAAACCCGCGAGATCAACCAAACATCTGTGGCTCGTTCAACATGAACCAATCAATCTTCGGTACATAAACATCCATTTCCTTCGCCTCAGCAAGCAAGAGTTCCGACTCCAACTTCTCTTTCTCTTCGCTCAATGCATCATCCTTGAAGAGATCGTTAATGAGTTCCAGTTTGCCTTGTATGCGCGAGACCTCACGCTCCTCTTTGTGTTTCTTGTACTCGGCATCATTTTGTTGCTTGAGCATAAACAGCTTAGCTCGGTAATGCTCTGTCATCACCTCCTTCCCTTTGTTGAATGTCTCTTCTACAGAAGTCCCATAGTCTACCTTCATAGGAGACTTGAGTTTGAGGTCTCCATTACTTGCCATGGTCAGATATTCGGCTGCATGCAATGGAACAACTATTTTGTTAGTAAAATAAAAATATAATCTTCAGTAATAATCATATAATTAATCGGATCAAATAAAAGATCCTAAAATATGTACCTATATAATTGTAAACTTAGTAAATCAAAACTATTATAACCCACCAAATATAAAGAACATATATATATATATATATATATATATATGAACTACATGGCGGATAGAAAACTTAAAACTGAATAATAAGACACTGGTTACAGTAGAAATGAATTATCCGGAGAGATCTAAAAAACATGTGTAGAATGCATAAAAACAAAAGAGAAAATAAAAATTTACTAACCGAAAGTTGAAGAGATAAAAATGTTGAAGAAGAGAAACGATAAGTTGTAATGGGAAAGGTGGAATTGAATGCAATGATCCGTTTACTTATTTATAATGGAAAGGAAGACTCTCCAAGGGTTGTGTTTTTTCACCTTCATTCTAGATTGCGAATGATCCGTTGCCATATCCGTTTACATCTTTTCACCAAAACTATAAAATAACTTCCTTGCCCATAAAGTTATTTTGCTAGAAGATTTCGAATAATCTACTCAAATTAATTATAGAAGCCGACCTCAAAATCATCATTTTATGGAAACTAAATAAAATGTGCTAGATACCAATTGATTTATTTTGATAAAATTAAGAAATGTCAAATACAATTCATCAGACAAGAAATGTTTTATAAAATTCATCAGACAAGGAAACCAATATGTTAATTATACGAATAATAATTTTTAAATTTAGTATTTTTATAAAAAAATGGGAGATTTTTTAAAAACTATAAATTCTAACACATACCATATAATTTTATAAAGTTTATAAAATTATTATTTCGATATCTCTGTCACACTAATATTAATTCGTTATTGACAGAGAAATTATGATTGTCTTGCTACTTAACTATGTCATTATTAAGTTACCATAATTGTACCTTTAAAGTATATATCGATTATTAAGACCGTATTAATTATATGGTATGTGTTTTTGGTAAGGTTTGGCCGATGGAAAAAATTAAATCAAAAAGAAATTAAAAAAAATCCGACCAATAAGATTAAGAGAATTAATCCGAGAGTGCCCTGTATGAGTGCCACGTAAGCAGAAATCACTAAAGTGACTTCTCTTTTAATGTATAGGGGGATATTTAAATAATGAATTCATATTTGGGTATATGTATTTATATTTTCATTTAAAATAATTAATATATTTAAATAAAGAATTGATATTTGGGTATAGTTGGGTATCCGGAATATTTTAGTTCGGGTAGGTTAGATCTGATTCTTTATATTTATATACTAGGTGATTTGTCCGCACATGCGGACACAATTATTTTACAGCTACTTATTAATAAATGTATTATTAATTTAAAGATAAAAAATATTAAATTTATAATATCTTATGAATCTTTCAATTTCTTACTTTTTAGTTTTTATTGAATCACATTTTTCTTACGTAATAGTCTTTTAAAGAAATTTTAATTTAAACAAAGTAATAATTTTGTGAAACTCCTAAAAAAATTAAAAGTAAATAGAATGATTTTTTTATAAATATGAAGTACTTGTTGATAGTTCCATTCCCAATAAAAATATTTAGAAAAATAAAAAACAAACAAATATTAAAATTTTAAACGTATATAAACATAAATGTTACTCTTGCAATTGAATAATAAGAGCAAAAATAAATATACAACGAAAAGTCACCTTAACAAATACATAGAAATAAAATTTAGTGTTACTGCTTATATACATCGGTTTAGTATTTTAACACTAAAAATTAATTACTTGAAAACATGTGCCATCACATATTATGTTTACAAAAAAATATAAATCAATTTTGTTATTTTTTTTATAAAATTAATTTTCATATTTTTAGTATAATGATAAATCTAATTATTATGAATATATAAAAGTAATTGTAAAAACTAATAAATAAGAGAAAGATGTAGATAAACACATAATAAATACATGGAATTATATTTTTTTTTTTCAAAATTTTTTTTTCCATTTAATTTTGAGATAATTTTTATAATATTAGTTTTTAATCAGTAAATAACAAATTTTATGATTTTTTATTAAATATATCAAAAATTTAATCAATATAACTAAAATTGTTTTATTAAAATTAATGACTCAATATAAAATCATAGAGAACATAACAAGTAAGCAAATTCACTTTTCAAATAATTGTATAGAAACAGAAATTTTGGATACCTCTAAATATTTTATTAGTTTCAGTTTCGGGTTGGTTTAGATCAGATTCTTTATATTTATAAATATACAAAATTTTGGATACTCAGATATTTTATTAGTTTTGGTTTGGATTTGGTATAACGTTTTGGATCCGGTTCGGTTTAGTTATTAGATATATTTCCCAATCCTAAAATCTTTGATAAGATTTTTTCCTCTGATTTGTCTCATTTTATTTATCAGATTTATTAAAAAAAACATAATCCGCGTTTTAACGCGAGTAAAAATTCTAGTTTACTAACCCTTTTTTCAAAAAAAAAAACAAATCTAGTTTACATTTTTATTAGGATTAAAATTTATATTTGATATATTTTGTACCTGCCTGTGTTTGCTTCCACCCCGACATCTTCTCCTTTCAGTCTAATCTTTTCACGATATCAAGCTCTTTTCTCAACTCTGAGTTTTTTTTTTTTAAATCTCTAGGAACTAAGCGAATCAAGGGCCGAGTTGCTTAACAGGATCCAGAATCTCAAAACAGGTTGGGTTTCTTTTTTTTGAACACTATCTTCCCTCTTCTTGCTGTCTTCTTTCTAAGCAAATCAATATTACAAATCAATTTTTATATATTTAAACTCCTTGCTTCCACGGTGCTTTAATAGGAGCTCTCTGGGCTGAAGAAGACTCTCAATCTTGAAGTTGAGCAGCTCCCTGAGGTATTTTATTTATGTATATACTGAACCCCAGTGCCACATCGAGATAATCTTACCTACTGGTTTCTGTTTCAGTTTCATGATGCGCATGTTTGATTACTTTTTGTCCACAAAACAACCTCAGGAATTTAAAGATCTGAAAATCACCTTAAATCAGCAGCAAGATGATGTCTCTGCTAGCCTCAAAAGCTTAGGCGTCAGCACTTTCTTCTTTCTTACACTTTATTTTTTGTAGATAAAATTGTATAACACAGATGTGTCCTCCATGATTCTCACCATTTATTTATTTTCTCTTCTCGCAGCTACAAGATAACTCTAAAGAAGGTTCAGAAGGGCAAATGGATAAGAAAAGCAAGGCCAAAGAAGAGAATGTGTAAGCTCGGTTGAGTGATGAGGATGCAAAAGAAGCAGAGCCTATTAGACCATGAAAATGTTTCTTTCTTTTATCATCTTATGGCTGCTACTACTACTACGTTTGAAATTGTACTGTTACTCTTTTAAATATGCTACTAGATTTTAATCTCCGATTCAAAAGCGCGGGTTTTGTCCCGGTTAATAACATTATTTATATGAATTAGTATTTAGGGTTAGAGGTACATTATTAAGTTAAAAATCGTATCATATCGAAGAAGGATATAGTTGAAATATTAAACAATTTTTTCGTACTTGACTCTGACCCGCAGTCTAACCAGTAAATTCGGTGGTCCGTATATAATTCAGTTCATATTTAGGTAAAATTATGTGTTTAAAAAGTTGATAAAACTTGATAAAAACTCAAAATCTCACTGACATGCAATCCAATATTGTTTGACCCGACAAAACCCATTAAAATCCGATGATACTTTAAAAAAAATGATTCAAACTTTTGAATCAAGTTTTATAGTGCGGAATTAATATTATTTTTTAAAAAAACTTGAATCTTGAGTGAAAAAGATACCACAGCTTCGATATTTTTGTTTAACTTGGATATTCAAAACCTATTGAAGTATCCCGATTATCCACAATGTGGGGTTCAATCAACAAAAGAACTTTATCTCCGGATATCAGGTATCGTTTTTATGTAATATACACAATGTATATGTTTTAACATTTTTTAAGATTTTATGCCAAAAAAATATTTTCTAAGATTTACGTTTAAATCTGTGTATAAAATATATTTTTGAAAGTGAAATATAATTTAGAGATTTCAGATAATTTTGACCCACATCATGAATTTTTTTATTTAACCTGTTTGTTTATCATGTTTTAGTTAATTGTTAAAAATTAATTTGTCAAATAAAATACATTAGTATATAATTTTGGTATAACCTAACTATGTAAGATATGAATGTACATGTACTAATAAGTTGATACATTTTTTTTAAGTTGATACAATTCAAAATATTTTCTTAGATAACTCTCTTCAAAATTTATTGTAATAAATTATATTTCTGATCGATATAAATATAAATATTTATTTCTTAATGTTGGCAGGATAAATTTAAATGTATACTATACATTAAAATGTTTTGCTTGAACCATATCAACATGATATCATATTTAATTTGGCAGATTAATTGTAAAGTGATATATAATGTAGGTAGTTACCAATTTGTTCATTTGCAAATCTCAACAAATAAAGTGACAAAAAATAATTGTTTTAAATTTAATTGTTTGTTCACTTTAAATTGAAACCGTTCAAATAATATGGTTGATAGATATTCGAGTGAGATTATTAAATGGTTAACATATCTTTTCTAAAAGATGTGATTGGATATTTTAAGTTGTTAGAGAGAGATAAGCACTGTTTTTAATATAAAACATTTTTTTTTATGAAAACCTCAACATGAAACAAAATCAATTCGGTAAATTAATTATAGAAAGCTAATAGTAAAAATATATGTTTTGAATTTATTTATATATTATATTTTTATTTAAATAAGAACTTATTTGGAAGTATGTAATAATTTGTGAGAGCTAGTAATTATATTCTCTAATATTTCATAAACCTGACAATATATAGATTTATTAAGTTCCGAAAATTATAATTTTGAGACTACATAGAATCTATATAGGCTATAGGTGTTTATGGTATTGGATTTGGTTTTTATTTAAAAACTTAATGAAAATGGTGAGATTAATTTGATTAAGTTTGACTGTAACGTTTTAGGAAAGTTCACATAATTTGTTTTCCCCTAATTTCGGTAACAGTTAATGCTATTAATTGATTTATCACACATAATATTAGGAAGGAATATAAGTTGGGTAAATATGTAGTATTAACTAATATACTGTTACAAATATATAAGGGAAGACCAACAATTAATTAGCTAATAAATATGTCCAAACAATATTTTTTAGTAGATTTATTTAGACTTCTTCTCTTATAATAAAGTAGATAGTACTGCAGTTTAGTTATATGGGAGATGAATTTAGGCAGAGTTGATTGATTTTAAGAATCAAGAGAATTGTTAAATTTATAAAAAGTTCTAGTGTGTTTTCCATATTTAAAAAGTCTAGGAAAATATTCTACTACAATTATTTTGAGAATCTTTAGTACATATATGCAATATTTTGAAGGAGTTATTTTATGAGTTAAAATGTCAAGAATTTAATTTACAATAACACAAGATTTTGATGGAATTAAAAATCTTAAAAACCAAGAATTTTTGAATAACAATCCCCTAGACTATATTTGAGAAGTGATTTTTCAAAAAAAGGTGACATGAAAGTCCACATGTCGATCATACACACTACTTACCATATAATTAACTTTTTTCATAACTTCTTACCATATAATCTTACCAATGTTACCAAAATTTAACTAATACAATCCTACGTGTCTAACCATCCCCTAATAACCAATTCGGTAAACCATTCCCTAATAACCATTTCCTAATAACCAATTCGGTAAACCTTCCCTAATAATCAATTCGGTAAACCATATAATTAGGGTAAACCCTAAACCCTAATTATTCTGACCAAATAGGTCTTATAAAATCGTTTATAAGGTTGCATCTATTTCTAATCATTATCATTATTTCTTATCATTCTAAACTTCTTCCCTAAGTTCTTCTTCCACCCTATTCCATGAGGTCTTCCAAATATACATGGCCAAGAAATGGAGAGGTATAATGATTCCTTTAGAGATGACATGTCTAGGGGATTATAATTCGGTCATGCATTTAGTGTGATTGATCGTTTTAAAATCTATTATGTTGTGCATGATTTAGGCAAATGGAATAATAGGTGGTCAAAATTGTTCTCTGTTGATGTAAGTCGTATGAATATCATATTATTCACATGATATTCACAATCTTATTATTTCACCATCTTATTATGGGCTCAAATTTTTTCAGGGATCGAAGTGCTATGAATATCATAGTATTGACACCAGGAACAAAAATTATGTCAATATCCTAGATCGTCAAGAAAAATCGAAGATGTTGGAATGGATAGAGAATAACAAGTCAAAGGGGACACTATGTGCAAGCAGCTTTGTTTGTGATCCACAATCTGAGAAGTGGAAAGCTAAACTTTAAATCAATCAACTTATATTCTTCTTAGTTATGAAATGTTTTATTTGTTTTGTTATCAATTCTTCATTGTAATGGATAGATTTTATGTTAAGTTTTAAATTTTTTTGGTTTTGATTGTTTTTATATTAAGTTTAAAATATAGATCCAGATTTTATGGAATCACGAATTAATTACATGTCAAATATTATATGAGAACCAAAATGGAAAGAATAAAATTATAAAACCGAAATGGTTAGACAATTCATGATCATTGACTTGAGTGAACATTTTGTAACAAATCTAAGTCATGATCATTGTCTTGAGTGAAGAAAAATCTATATATGGTATTCATACTAATTAGTAATCAAGTAAAGAAAATTAAATTAGGAAAGTAAAATATATTTTGCTTGGTCAACAATTTGATAAATTTTGGGTACAAAAAAAAACAATTTGTTAAATTTATGGAATCACGAATTAATTACATGTCAAATGCTTCAATCAAGTAATAAGTATAAGGAAAGAAAAAATATTATATGAGAACCAAAATGGAAAGAATAAATATTATATAACCGAAATAGTTAGACAATTCATGATCATTGACAGAGTGAACATTTTGTAACAAATCTAAGTCATGATCATTGACTTGAGTGAATAAAATCTATATATGGTATTCATAGTAATTAGTAATCAAGTATAGAAAGTTTTAATTAGGAAAGTAAAATATATTTTGCTTGGTCAACAATTTGTTAAATTTATGGAATCACGAATTAATTACATGTCAAATTCTTCATTCAAGTAATAAGTATAAGGAAAGAATAAATATTATATGAGAACCAATACGCATGTGATGATATTACATGTCAAAAGAATAGATATTATTCACATTTAATATGATGAATATATACACATTAGGAGATGTAATAATAATAAGGAAAGAATAATTTATATATGAGAACCAATCCTTAACTATGCATAAGATATTTGATTCTCATATATATACATATCCTTCTTGGTGCACTCCGATAAACTATTATAATGTATTAATAAATCATATATCACTAACTAAATAATATATATATCTCAAAAAAAAAAAAATTATATTTAAAATTATTAGGAAAACACCTAGTAGATTTAATATGTCATTGAAGAATCATCAATCCAATAACACTTGATTTTAAAAGAATGTTAGAATCCATTTGCCGATAACTACAGACTTTTAAATTTCTAACAATCATTATTAATGTTGACCCCACTAACACCCTCACACCCCCTAACTCTTTAAACATCATCTTTGTAAGTATAAATATTTTCAACGTATCCAAATTATAACTTGTACTTCATGTAGGTTGGGAAAATCCGAAATTGACGGAAAGAGTATAAATCAAGAAGAGATGACACTATAGATCATTTATTTATAAAAAAATCCAATTTTATTAATAAGTATTGCAATTATTTAAATTCATATTATTACTTATTATAAATAAACCAAAGATCCGATACAAATATCATAATACTTTATTTTAATGACACTAAAAATATTTAGTCATCTCTATTATTAAAATAGAAGTACAGTTATAAAATACCCATGAGTTTTCACTATTATTTACATGGATATGCCACTGAAAGTATTAAAAATATTTCCTTAAAATATACTTGTCTTTACAGTAGAGTTAATGCATATTTTTTTACTGTTTTTAGCATCAAATAAAAGAAACAATAACTTAATTAAACTGGCCGATGATATATCGATTAATTAATTAAGTCAACTACAATTAAATGTAACCATTGAATTTTATATCATTAATTAATTAAGTCAACTACAATTAAATGTAACCATTAAATTTTTTTTATAAACATACACTACGATAAATCGAACTCCCGGAACGTGAAACAATTCATCTGTAGTCATCTAGAAATTGTGATAGCTTTAGAAAACTCGGAGCTTAAGAGCAATTAGCTACATCCTGTTCGTCATAACTTGACGGATTAACTTTAGATTCCTCTGCATACTAAGGTCAGCCATGTCCTAACAACTGCATATAGAATCGGATCAAACTAATCATTTTTATTTCACTTGATGTCAAAATATATATTAATGTAAACTAAGAGTTTCCATGTACGAAATAACTTGCCTTTGAAATATACTTTCAAACTTGCTCTTCATACAAACACGGGAGCTTTCTTTTTGAAATATATTGTTCCTGCAATAAATTATGAAGTTTTTTTTTTAAATATTAACAAAGCTAATTAAGAGTTTAAAAACAATGGGCTGTGTCACTAACTTAGTATTTAGTACTGAATTTACAGCTGACAAAAGATACAAACATGAAGTCTATCTTTCGACTACCATATGAAAGCTGAAGTCGAATTCAAAACTTATCAAACTCCTGCCATTCTCGAAGATTTAGAGATTAAATCGATGAAATCATAATTTTTTTTAAAGCTTTATCGATGCAACAGATGTTTGTACAAATGAAAATTTTGTCAGTTTTGATCTTAAAAAAATAAAGACAACATTACCTCGAGAAATCATATGAGATGAAGTCCTCGGTGTATCTTTTAATTTTCCAGATTTGATTAGTTTATACTCTCAAAATATCGGTTATCAGTAAGATCTGCATGTTCAATATATATTTATATAAAACTTAAGAACATAAAATTATTTGGACTGCAAAACATCAGAACCAAAATAGATAGATGAAGATCGAGTTAGAGTTACAGTTTATACCATTGCGTTAACTCTTCAGATGGATTTTTCAGCTTCGGTAATCTTGCTTTGTAAGAACTGCTTCGATGTTACGATCAGAATCGTTCCTGTTTGTGATTGTCCGTCGCGACTGTTTCAGAGATCGAAGAAGGAGAGAGATGAGATGGAGAGAGATGAGATAGCCGACAGTTTTGTGAGAGATAGAGTTCCAAAAAAAACATACTTCATCCGTTTCATATTAGTTGTCCTTTTAGACTTCGACACACAGATTAATAAAACATTTAATTTTGTTTATTCTGCTAGATAAAAATATCATTACCAATGTATCTAACCACATTTCAATCAATATAGAAATATATCGGAATAAAAACTCAATAAATTATGCATTGAAATTGAAATCATAGAATGACACTTATTTTGAAACATAAATTTTCCTCTAGAATGACAATTAAATCGAGACAGAGGGAGTATATATTTTGTTAATGTTTCTTATTCCCTAACAATTTTTGAACGTTTCTCGGAAAAAAAAATTGTTACAGATGGGCTTAAAAATATGGGCCAATTTTATATCATAATAAATAGAGATGTATACATTTAACTAAACTAAAGTCCTTTTAAATTTGTATCTCTTTTATACATATGACTTTATTAATTCATTATAAATCTTAAATGGAGATTTTAATATGTTATATTTCTATACAAGATGAATAAATAAATTGATGTTACAAAATTTATATTATTTATCTATTTCATATATCTTACTAATTCAAAGTAATTTATTTCGAAACACATTTTAAATTAACTACATTAATCTAAAATTATATGTATATAATACATCATTGTTATTTCAACCTTTCATTGTATAATACCAAACATTTTTCACACATTTAATTTTTATTACAAACACATTTATTTCATATATCTTACTAATTCAAAGTAATTTATTTCGAATCACATTTTAAATTAACTAAATTAATCTATAATTATATGTATATAATCAATCATTGTTATTTCAAATCATTTTATAATACCAAACATTTTCAAACATTTAATTGTTATTACAAATACAAAATAAAACTCTATGTACCACATGAAACTAACTATTACAATATACAACATTTAGTATAAATCAAGAAATAAAAAAAAAATATACACCCGCCCGGTCGGGCGGGTCATGGTCTAGTTTATAGTTAAAACGGTAATATAGAATTTAGGTTGTGTATTATATTCACAATATTTAGCGAGAACCACAAGGAGCAAGGCAGTCACAAATTCCTTTCTTTTCTTTACAAAGACTACTAGAATGTGGGTATTTCTTCTCACACTCTCTTATACATGCTGATGGAATACATTTGGGCATTGGGATTGGATATTCACATAGTTTTGCTTCCTTTTTCTGCGCATCTGTCGTCATTCCTGTTAGATACAAAATTTCAAATTTTATAAGGGAGAAAAAATAATAATAAGGTTTATTTATTAATAAATTATAAAACTTATTTATCTTCAAAAAGTTCTTAGTATGAACGAAGTATTATTTTTTTCATTTTTTTTGAAGAATTTTTGTGAAGAATTGTGTGGATATTAATAAAAAATGGCATTTTTAAACACAACTATTGTATATATAGGACAATCATAACATATTAACTATAATATATATATATTATGTGATGATTCAAAATATATCATAAATTTACATAAGAAATATAATTCATCCTATTATGAAAAATGCTGCTTAACATATTTTTATGTGCATGAAAAAATGTAAAGAAATAGATGATAACAACGAGAATATCTAGATTTGTTTTTATCACAGTATTTCTCCATCATGTATGCATAAATACTATAATTTAATAAAATAAAAATAGGAAAAAAAATCTTAAAATATTTTCGGGTTGATCCTTTTAAGTTTAACACAAAAAATTTTAGCTCGGGTTTTTATATATTTTTAGACTGCTAGGTATTTATGAAATTACATTGAAAGATAATTTAATACTATATTTTATATAGTAAACAAAATTAATACATGGGTCTACAATATATTGAATATAAAATTTAAAAGATCTAATTATTATATAATTTATTATAAAATTACTGTATGCAATATAGTAAGACAAACCTAGTGAAAGAATGATGAATGCAATCAATAAGGTGAATAGGAGTAGAAGAGATTTCCTCATCGTAGATAACAGAAATGGATTGATAGTGGGTTAAAAATTTAGGGAATAAATGAAGTGTTTCTATTTTTACAATAGAAAAGAAGTATTTTTACATATATATATATATATAATAATAATAAAAATATCTAATTTAAGCTACTCACATTATTATGTTCCGATTTAAGCGAATCAAATTTAGAAAAATTCCAAATTCTATGCTCATGTAATATGTGAAACTTAAGACTCGTTTGTTTTCCTATAAACAAATAGAAGGATGCATGTTTTACGCCTGCAATTATTTTTGATGTTCGCAAAAAAATGTATTGCTATTTTGAGAATTATATATTTATTTTAAAGGGACTTTCAATAAACACTACAAGAAAACAGCGACATTCCGAGAGAATTCCGAGGGCAAATGATTGTCCTCCGAATTTTCTGAGGAAAAACCGAGGACATTTCGAGGAAACCCGATTTCTGGGTTTCCTCGGAATGTCCTCGGAAACTTCTGAGGAAATTCCGAGGAAACATCATTTCCTCGGAAATTTCCGAGGACATTCCGAGGAAGTGGTGTCCGTGGGAAAAAACCGACGGATATTTCTTCAATTCCGAGGACATTTTGTAGCCGTTAGAGAGCCGTTGGGAGAGCCGTTGTGTGATTTCAAAAATTCCGAGGAAATACCGAGGATATGTGAACTTTCCTCGGAATTTCCTCGGAATTCCGTCAGTATGTCGGTAGAAATTCTTCTATAAATACAGCCATCCCTCCTCCTCTTCATTCACCCCATTTCTTCTTCTTCTCTCCTAGTATCACGAATTTTAGATAAAAAAAACATGTCTTCTTCAAATTATTTTCGTTCTTGGATCGATCGACCTCATTTGGATCCGGAGACGAGATTGCTTACGGAAGAATACCAACAAGGTTTAACCGAATTCATGGCGTTATATTGCCGACAACCGGAAGCAGAAACATGTAAGTTAAGATGTCCTTGCTCTAATTGTAAAAATAGAAAAGTTATTAAAGAGTGGGATGTTTGGACTCATTTATTTTTGAATGGATTTACACGAAGTTACAAAATTTGGTATCATCATGGGGAAACTGGTTATGAACTTGGTAGTACTAGCGAACCTCAGCCGGCGGTTAGATTAGAAGAACCAATTAGAACGGATTTAGATTATGGTGTAGGTACTGAGCAGATGGTAAATGATCATTTTAGAGGGGATGATTTACCCAATGCAGAAGCTAGGAGATTTTATGATATGTAGGATGCTGGAAAGCAACCTTTGTATGAAGGTTGCAGAGATGGTCATTCAGCTTTATCATCTGCTACAAGACTGATGGGCATTAAGACCGATTATAACTTGGCTGAAGTCTGTGTGGATGCGATAGCTGATTTTGTAAAAGGTATTCTACCTGAGGATAATGTAGCTCCAGGTTCATACTACGAGGTGCAGAAACTCGTATCCGGTGTTAGTTTACCGTATGAAGTAATAGATGTATGTAGCGATAACTGCATGATTTATTGGAGGGCGGATGAGCAGCGGATTACATGCAAATTTTGTGGGAAGCCTCGTTACAAAGATACGAGTGGAAGAGTTCCAGTGCCATATAAGAGGATGTGGTATTTGCCTTTGAAGGAAAGGTTGCAGAGGTTGTATCTTTCGGAACGCACAGCGCAACGAATGAGATGGCATGCGGAGCACTCAACAGATGGTGAGATTAGACATCCTTCAGATGCAAAAGCGTGGAAGCATTTCCAATCATTGTATCCCGACTTTGCATATGAGAGAAGAAATGTCTTCCTTGGATTATGTACTGATGGTTTCAGCCCGTATGGGAAGAGTGGAAGACAATATTCTCTATGGCCAGTCATTGTTACACCATATAACTTACCCCCAAACTTGTGCTTGCGACGAGAGTTTTTGTTTCTCTCCATTCTCGTTCCCGGGCCAGAGCATCCTAAGAGATCACTTGATGTGTTTCTTCAGCCACTAATATATGAGTTGCAACAACTATGGGCTCACGGTGTTGAAACATACGATATTTCGTGTAAAGAAAACTTTCAAATGCGGGCAGTACTAATGTGGACAATAAGTGATTTTCCAGCATATGGTATGTTATCTGGATGGACAACGAATGGGAGGCTATCATGTCCATATTGTCAAGATGACACAGATGCTTTCCAACTAAAGAACGGAAGAAAAACGTGTTGGTTTGACTGTCACAGACGATTCCTACCACATGATCATCCATACCGTCGGAGTAAGAATTTGTTTAGGAAGAACAAACATGTGTTTGATGGTCCACCTGAGGAAGTTAGTGGAGAAGGTTTGAAGACACAACTAAGAGATTATGGTGCAGAAAGGACCCCAGACGTTGGTGGACATGAGCATTTTCCGGTAGATGCTGTTGGAGATCTACATAACTGGCACAAAAAAAGTATTTTTTTTGATTTGCCATACTGGAAGCATCATCTGCTAAGGCATAATTTAGATGTCATGCATATTGAGAAGAACTTTTTTGACAATCTCATGAACACGATCCTTAACGTTAAAGGTAAAACAAAGGATAATTTGAAGTCAAGACTGGATTTAGTCGATATATGTGCTCGTCCAGAACTTCATGTTGATGAGAATGGTATGGCTCCTTTTCCCATATACCGACTGGATGGAGAGGGAAAATATGCTTTCTTTGATTGGATTTCAAACGATGTGAAGTTTCCGGATGGTTACGCATCTAATTTGCGTAATTGTATCGACAGAAAGGAAGGAAAGTTTATTGGCTTGAAAAGTCACGATTGCCATGTGATGATGCAGCGCCTCCTTCCGTTTGCCTTCAAAGAACTATTACCACGAAAAGTTCATGAAGCAGTTGCAGGGATAAGTGCTTTCTTCCGCGATTTATGCAGCAGATCAGTGACTCTTGAAGGTATTACAAATTTGAAGACTAACATAGCCGTGATTCAGTGCAACCTTGAGAAGATATTTCCTCCCTCATTTTTTGATGTTATGGAGCATCTTGTTATTCACCTGGCAAGAGAATTGGAACTTGGTGGTCCTGTGCAGTATAGATGGATGTATCTGTATGAACGGTATATGTTCCACTTGAAGAAGATGGTGAAAAATTTTAGTAGGGTGGAAGGTTCTATAGTCGCACAGATGATCAATGAAGAGATTTCAAACTTTACCGAGTACTACTTTCCAGCAGAAGTTCATACCAAAAACAGAAGACCTGCTCGGCATGATGATAGAGGCGAACGGGCAACATATCATGTTAAGGTTCCAGACATTTTCACAGATGTTGGACGACTTAGCGGAAAACCAAAGGACCGTCGACTTACTGACCAGGAGCGTAGTCATTTGCAAATATATTTGCTCACCAACTGCGAAGATGTTCTTCCATATGAGAGGTAAGTTTATTATGTAAAAAATAAATTTTTTGAACAAATAGACATTTAAATTTTAATTAATTATATTATTGTTATCATATGTACAGGATTTTCATGGCAGAAAAGCGGTTCGAACATAGATACGCCACAGAGACGGAACTTGAAGAAATGAAGCAGAGAGAATTTGCTGGATGGATGTTTACTTATGTGAGTGCTTTAAACTTCATAAAATTTAATTTTTCACATTTTTATACTAATTCATATGTTCTATTACACAGGTGTCTGCTGGTTTGGCCAGAGGTATATTTGACGATTGGATACGCGATATGGTGGTTGGCCCAATATGTGTTGTGAAGTTATATCCGAGATTTTGTACTCGAGGATATTCATTCACAACTGAAAAGAGGAGACGTTCGCGTACGACCTATGATGCTGGTGTTTGTTCTGCATCAGGAGATGATGTATACTACGGACACATACAAGAGATTATGGAAATCAAGTATTTGGGCATGCTTGGATTGCGATGTACTGTTTTCTATTGTGATTGGCACGACAACACTCCAGATCGAGGTGTGACAACAGATGCATTTGGTGTTACATCAGTACATTCGAGGCGGAAGCTGCAATATTATGATTCTTTCATTCTTGCTTCTCAGGCCGATCAGGTAAGTGAATGTAAATTATTCAGAATGATTGATCATAATATATACTTTTACTAATAATTTTTTTAATGTTACAGGTTTGTTATATCAAGTACCCCCGGGTAAGAAACAGAGATGATCCATGGGTTACAGTAACAAGAGTTAACCCGAGAGGCCGAGTTCAGGGAAGTTCTGAGCTGGAAGACCCACTACAACCAATCACAGCCGGTAACTTAAGTGCAGGAGAAGATGTAGCAGAAGGTGTTCTTGTAGTCGATTTGACCGACTTCACAGAAGAAGCCGTCGTTCATGCATAAGATGAACCGGTTATTGGAGAGTTTCACCAAGATCCAGATTCCGATTCATCTGGTGATGATGGCTCGGAATCAGAGTAGTTTTTTTTTTTTTTTTTTTTTAATTTTGAAAAACCGAGGAAATTCCGAGGGCCACTAGGGTTTCCTCGATATTTACCTCTAGATTTAGGGATTTGATTATTTTGTGTTGTTCCTCGGTATCTCCTCGGTATTTTCCGAGGAAATACCGAGGAAATTCTGTATTTTCTCGCAAAATACCGAGGAAATACCGAGGAAGGCAATGATTTTCAATAGTTTCCTCGGTATTTCCTCGGTATTTTCCGAGGAAATACCGAGGAACTGAGTTTAGGGAACCGTAAACAACGTTTTACGGATTGAATAACACGTATATAGCCTTCATTAAGTGTCTTAACCATATTATGAAGTCATACTTAGGTGTTTTACACAATAACAAACACTTTTTACGATTGCTTGAACGAAAACCACACAACATAAGATAAACACTTATACACTTTAACAAACGTTAAACGAGATACTTACAATCATTTCTGATATTTTGTTTTTTTTTATGGTTTATGTTCATCTATACAAAGAATCTTCAATGGTATGCATTAAATTTGAATAAGAAATGAAAATCGGAAAAAAAAATTGGAATTTGAAACCCAAAATACTTGTTTCCTCGGAATTTCCTCAGTATTTTCTGAGGATATTCCGAGGAACTAGTGGTCCTCGGAATGTTTTATTTACCCGGGAAACCCCAAACCGCCAAACAATTCGTGAAATATCGAATATACCCATACCGAGGGAATTCCGAGGACCCTTTAAAATATACCGAGGGAATTCCGACGGAAACTGTCCGTCGGACCCCTCATAAATTAGGGTAAATCGATCTTCTTCTTCCCCATTTCTCTCTTCCTCTCCTCTCTTCCTCTACGCGGCTCCTCTTTCTCCTCCGACGAATTCCGGCGTTTCCCACCGTTTATTTCTTCCTTTTCTTTGCCAAATCTCTCCCAAATCATGTAACAACTCTATATCTCTCTCTTTTGTTCGAAAATAGTGATTGATTAGGAATGATGAGATTAGAATTTCGGATTTTAGGGTGTTAGATGATAGTTTTGGCTTGCATGAGTAGTTTAACTTAGGATTGTGGGTTTGATTGTTGTTTTTCATTGATATGGAATGGTTTTTTTTTTGGTTAAAATTCTAAACGTTTTTCTATTTTTAAAACGTTTTTTGATTTTTTAAAAACAATTTTATAATTTTAAAAACGTTTTTAAGTTTCCAGTAATAATAAAACGTTTTTAAAATTTTTTTAAATTTTTTTTAAAACTTATTTCTATTTTTTTAAGCAATTTATTAATTTTTTATACTCATATATATATATATATATAAATCATGTAATCTAATAAATTATAATTTTTTCTTAATTTTATATATATTAAAACTATTTTTCTTATATTAAAACTTTTTTAAATATAATAAAACTTTTTTTAAATATATTAAAACATTTTTTAAATTTTTTTTCAATTCTATTTTTTTTAAACAATTTATTAAATTTTATACTCATATATATATATATATATATATATATATAAATCATGTAATCTAATAAATTATAATTTTTTCTTAATTTTAAATATATTAAAACTATTTTTCTTATATTAAAACTTTTTTAAATATATTAAAACTTTTTTTAAAATTTTTTTCAAACTTATTTCTATTTTTTTAAACAATTTATTAATTTTTTATACTCATATATATATATATATATATATATATAAATCATGTAATCTAATAAATTATAAATTTTTCTTAATTTTAAATATATTAAAACTATTTTTCTTATATTAAAACTTTTTTAAATATATTAAAACTTTTTTTAAAATTTTTTTCAAACTTATTTCTATTTTTTTAAACAATTTATTAATTTTTTATACTCATATATATATATATATATATATATATATATATATATATAATTTCTCAGGTCTTATGACGATGATCAGACCCGGCCTGCTCGACAGCGTCGTGGTCTTGGCTCGGGGAGTGTCTCTGTTTAGGATTCCCAATCGCCCCGCAGCTCGTTCCAAACATCTCCCTCTCCATTTCCCGACGCTCCTACTGGCTCCGGTGCTGCACCCCCTATTCCTCCGACTTATGTGGGTCCTCAGGAACTGGTGAGGGTTGCGGAGTATGTTCGACAGCCGGGTCGTTAGCGGCTGCCGTTTCTCACTCCGTATCCATCTGGACCGCATCAAACATGGTTCGACCGATCCGCGATCGGGATCAGCACATGGCTCAACGGTATGATGTACTCGTCTTTGGACGAGGGACATCCGACTTTCTCGGACTTCCCTACCTGGAAGAAAGTCCTGTGGTTTCAACAATTTGCGGTAAATTTCTCAATTTTTTTTTTATATTCTTATTCTTAATATAATTTTTCTACTAATTATGTATTTTTTGCAGCAAGAGTTCAACTGGAATCCCGATAGTACGACGTTCATCTATTACCACTTCGTCCATAAAGTCATGACGAACTACTCGTATCAAATGCATGAGTGGAAGAAGAAGTGGCAAAAAACAAGGTTTTTTTAGTATTTTAAAAATTTCTTAAATTTATTATTAAAATTTTTAACTTATCTAACAATTTTTTTTATAAAGGTCCCAAAGTCGATGAACATGACGGTCTGGGCGGATTTCTGTGTTCATTGGAGTAAGGATGAGACGAAAGCTACTTCTTCCACCAACTCCACGAACCGCAATAGCGTGCGTAAAGGGAAGGGCGTCTTCAAGCACAACTTGGGTGCTCAGTCTCAAGCAACTCTCAGGGATCGCATGGTAATTTCATTCGTTTCTTTTTCAAATTTTAAAAGTTTCAAATTTTTATTAATTTCTTCTAATTACTAATTTTTTTTTTAATTTATATTGATATCAAGGTGGAAGAAAATGAGGGTCAGCCGGTTGAAACCGGCTGATTTCGCCCTAATGAAGAGGGCGTATACCAACAAGAAGACCGGCGAGATTGATGATGGTCTTGCGAGAGATGTGGTCGACCTCATCAGCACTCAGTTGGAAGAAGCAGCGTCTCAGCTTCCCACCAACGACGACGATTCGACGGGTACCCAGTTGCCTCAGGCTCGGATCAACGAAATCGTTCAATCGGTAAGTTTTTTTTTAAAAAAATTTCATTTCATGCATCTTAGCTATTGTTTAACTTTGTCAATATTCTATTTCAGACGGTCCCAAAGAGGAAGGGACGTTTGTTCGGTTTGTCTCGTCGGGCCCAGTCAGTTGCATCTTCAGCCGCACCACCGCCCTATGTTGATACCGAAGTACTCCTTGGTCAGCTGCAAGACAAGGATACTCGCATATCTGCGTTGGAGAACAAAATGGCGACTCAACAAGAGAGGTTCGAGGCTCAACAAGCGAACTTCGAGGCACAGAAGAAGCTGAACGAGCAGATGATGGAGATGATGAGGACGTTGCACCCGAACGTGAACTTCCCGACTCTGCAGAACCCGAACACCCAAAACCCAAACCCCCACAACCAGTAGTTTTTTTTCTTACAACTTTGGAATGTTTTTTATTTGTACTAATTTGAATTTGAATTTGAATTTTATATTTTCGAAATTAAATTTTAGAATTTTAATTTTCTATTTTCGAAATTTAATTTTTTAATTTTATATTTTCGATTTTAAATTTCTAATTTTCATTTTTTTAAAAAAATTAATTTTTTCCAAAATTCCGAGGAAACCTTCCCTCGGAATATTCCGAGGAAACAGTCCCTCGGAATATTCCGAGGGACGTTTCCGACGAAATGAGTCCTCGGAAAATTCCGACGACATGCTTTCCTCGGAATTTTCCGAGGATGAGGTTCCTCGGAATGTTTCTCGGTTTCTAATCCGTAATCCGATGATATGTTTCATCGGAAAGTCCTCGGTATATACCGACGGAAGCGTCCTCGGTCTTTTTCGACGACCCGTTCGACGAAAGGTCGTACTCGGTATGTCCTCGGAATTATTGTTCCTCGGAATCTCCTCGGAAATTTCCGAAGACATTCCGAGGACTTGTTAAATACCGAGGACTTTATTCCGAGGGAAATTATGCTCGGTATGTCGTCGGAATACCGTTATTCCGAGGACATTCCGACGATATTGGCCCTCGGTATTGGCCTGTTTTCTTGTAGTGAAAACACTGTTTAAATATACAGTTTATTAGGTAAATATTCCATACGTAACATAATTTATAGATTATATACAAACTTATATTAAGTATACAGTTTGTATGGACATTTCATAGATATGTATAAAATTTAGATCTAAGGCTTTATGTGTTTATCTTTAGCTCTTCTATGAGTCACCATAGGCGTCAGTACTTTCCTCTTTCTTACACTTTATCTTTTGTAGATAAAATTATACAACACAAATATGTCCTCCATGATTCTCACCATATATTTATTTTCTCCTCGCAGCTACAAGATAACTTTCAAGGTTCAGAAAGGAAATAGATAAGAAAAGCGAGGCCAAAGAAGAGAATGTGGAAGCTCGGTTGGGTGATGAGGATGCGAAAGAAGCAGAGCACTATTAGACCATGAAAATGTTTTTTTCTTTTATCATCTTATGGCTGCTACTACTACTACGTTTGAGATTGTACTGTTACTCTTTTAAATATGCTACTAGATTTTGATCCGCGATTCAAAAGCACGGGTTTTGTCCTGATTGTTGGGCCCGAATATGGCCCGCTAGCTGACGATAATATCAGAACTGATGATATGCCGCGACAGGTCCACTACGAGTTAAAACCTTAATTGAAGCTAAGACGAAGCCGGAGGCTGTGAGCTGAAAATAACTCCCGAAGAGGTCATGGAAAAAAGGCAGCTCGCAGCACAAAAGAAGAAGCATATGACTCAGCCAAAAGGAAGCTGGCACAAAATCCCTCAATCTACGAAGGATATCTCGGGAACCAGTTGGCAGCTATCAAGCGAAGCCTGAGACTATTTAAAGAAGAAGACAATCAAAGAAGAAGGATATAGAAGATAATCCTAATTGGCACAAGCTCTCAAGCATTTTTATTATCTTTGTAATCATAATAAAAACATCTCTTGTAACATCCTTTTACCAAAGTCAACAATACAATTATATTCATTCTACAAGTTCTTTATGGGATTCAGCCCACGATTATCTTTCCCTTAAATCTTGACCTGATCTAAAACCCGGAGGTGAGTTTAATCCCTCACAATTGGCGCCTTCTGTGGGGATCGAATAATTGAATCCCTTACTCTAAAAACTTATATGAGAACCAATACGTATGTGATGATATTACATGTCAAAAGAATAGATATTATTCACATTTAATATGATGAATATATACACATTAGGAGATGTAATAATAATAAGGAAAGAATAATTTATATATGAGAACCAATCCTTAACTATGCATAAGATATTTGATTCTCATATATATACATATCCTTCTTGGTGCACTCCGATAAACTATTATAATGTATTAATAAATCATATATCACTAACTAAATAATATATATATCTCAAAAACAAAAAAAAAATATTATATTTAAAATTATTAGGAAAACACCTAGTAGATTTAATATGTCATTGAAGAATCATCAATCCAATAACACTTGATTTTAAAAGAATGTTAGAATCCATTTGCCGATAACTACATACTTTTAAATTTCTAACAATCATTATTAATGTTGACCCCACTAACACCCTCACACCCCCTAACTCTTTAAACATCATCTTTGTAAGTATAAATATTTTCAACGTATCCAAATTATAACTTGTACTTCATGTAGGTTGGGAAAATCCAAAATTGATGGAAAGAGTATAAATCAAGAAGAGATGACACTATAGATCATTTATTTATAAAAAAATCCAATTTTATTAATAAGTATTGCAATTATTTAAATTCATATTATTACTTATTATAAAGAAACCAAAGATCCGATACAAATATCATAATACTTTATTTTAATGACACTAAAAATATTTAGTCATTTATAGTTAAAACGGTAATATAGAATTTAGGTTGTGTATTATATTCACAATATTTAGCGAGAACCACAAGGAGCAAGGCAGTCACAAATTCCTTTCTTTTCTTTACAAAGACTACTAGAATGTGGATATTTCTTCTCACACTCTCTTACACATGCTGATGGAATACATTTGGGCATTGGGATTGGATATTCACATAGTTTTGCTTCATTTTTCTGCGCATCTGTCGTCATTCCTGTTAGATACAAAATTTCAAATTTTACAAGGGAGAAAAAATAATAATAAGGTTTATTTATTAATGAATTATAAAACTTATTTATCTTCAAAAAGTTCTTAGTATGAACGAAGTATTATTTTTTTCATTTTTTTTGAAGAATTTTTGTGAAGAATTGTGTGCATATTAATAAAAAATGGCATTTTTAAACACAACTATTGTATATATAGGACAATCATAACATATTAACTATAATATATATATATTATGTGATGATTCAAAATATATCATAAATTTACATAAGAAATATAATTCATCCTATTATGAAAAATGCTGCTTAACATATTTTTATGTGCATGAAAAAATGTAAAGAAATAGATGATAACAACGAGAATATCTAGATTTGTTTTTATCACAGTATTTCTCCATCATGTATGCATAAATACTATAATTTAATAAAATAAAAATAGGAAAAAAAATCTTAAAATATTTTCGGGTTGATCCTTTTAAGTTTAACACAAAAATTTTTAGCTCGGGTTTTTATATATTTTTAGACTGCTAGGTATTTATGAAATTACATTGAAAGATAATTTAATACTATATTTTATATAGTAAACAAAATTAATACATGGGTCTACAATATATTGAATATAAAATTTAAAAGATCTAATTATTATATAATTTATTATAAAATTACTGTATGCAATATAGTAAGACAAACCTAGTGAAAGAATGATGAATGCAATCAATAAGGTGAATAGGAGTAGAAGAGATTTCCTCATCGTAGATAACAGAATTGGATTGATAGTGGGTTAAAAATTTAGGGAATAAATGAAGTGTTTCTATTTTTACAATAGAAAAGAAGTATTTTTACATATATATATATATAATAATAAAAATATCTAATTTAAGCTACTCACATTATTATGTTCCGATTTAAGCGAATCAAATTTAGAAAAATTCCAAATTCTATGCTCATGTAATATGTGAAACTTAAGACTCGTTTGTTTTCCTATAAACAAATTGAAGGATGCATGTTTTACGCCTGCAATTATTTTTGATGTTCGCAAAAAAATGTATTGCTATTTTGAGAATTATATATTTATTTTAAAGGGACTTTCAATAAAACACTGTTTAAATATACAGTTTATTAGGTAAATATTCCATACGTAACATAATTTATAGATTATATACAAACTTATATTAAGTATACAGTTTGTATGGACATTTCATAGATATGTATAAAATTTAGATCTAAGGCTTTATGTGTTTATCTTTAGCTCTTCTATGAGTCACCATAGGCGTCAGTACTTTCCTCTTTCTTACACTTTATCTTTTGTAGATAAAATTATACAACACAAATATGTTCTCCATGATTCTCACCATATATTTATTTTCTCCTCGCAGCTACAAGATAACTTTCAAGGTTCAGAAAGGAAATGGATAAGAAAAGCGAGGCCAAAGAAGAGAATGTGGAAGCTCAGTTGGGTGATGAGGATGCGAAAGAAGCAGAGCACTATTAGACCATGAAAATGTTTTTTTCTTTTATCATCTTATGGCTGCTACTACTACTACGTTTGAGATTGTACTGTTACTCTTTTAAATATGCTACTAGATTTTGATCCGCGATTCAAAAGCACGGGTTTTGTCCTGATTGTTGGGCCCGAATATGGCCCGCTAGCTGACGATAATATCAGAACTGATGATATGCCGCGACAGGTCCAGTACGAGTTAAAACCTTAATTGAAGCTAAGACGAAGCCGGAGGCTGTGAGCTGAAAATAACTCCCGAAGAGGTCATGGAAAAAAGGCAGCTCGCAGCACAAAAGAAGAAGCATATGACTCAGTCAAAAGGAAGCTGGCACAAAATCCCTCAATCTACGAAGGATATCTCGGGAACCAGTTGGCAGCTATCAAGCGAAGCCTGAGACTATTTAAAGAAGAAGACAATCAAAGAAGAAGGATATAGAAGATAATCCTAATTGGCACAAGCTCTCAAGCATTTTTATTATCTTTGTAATCATAATAAAAACATCTCTTGTAACATCCTTTTACCAAAGTCATCAATACAATTATATTCATTCTACAAGTTCTTTATGGGATTCAGCCCACGATTATCTTTCCCTTAAATCTTGACCTGATCTAAAACCCGGAGGTGAGTTTAATCCCTCACAATTGGCGCCTTCTGTGGGGATCGAATAATTGAATCCCTTACTCTAAAAACTTAGGGATGAATCCAGCTGATCAGACAACGAATCCATCTAACTCCGATCTCCCGATCCAGAGCGATAGCTCACCGGACCAGACTGCCGCTGGGATAACTAACCCAAGATCTTCTAGTGGGACTAACTCTGGGCCTCCAGCCCTCGATAATCTTCGACATCATCCCGCTCTGAATCAAACGGAAGCTCAACTTTCTGAGATCCGTCAGATGATGATGCAGTTGGTGGACAAATCTCAAGAGAATGAGCGTACAATGCAACAGCTAGCCGATCGGCAACAACAATTCGAAGAGATAACCATATCTCTATCCGCAACAACCAAACCATTGCAACGTCAGGATCCGGGGGTCACTTTCCGAGAGCGGTTGACCAACCCCTCGTTCCCCCGAGGACGTCTGGATTTTTCCCCTGATAGCAGTAATTCGGAAGAACATGGACCTGCTTTCCAAACGCCTCATGCTAGGACAGCTCCCGCATTTAACCCGCCTATCACTAGTGCTATGGGGAGCAATGTAGCGACAACTAGCTCTATGCCCGATCAGGTTACTGACCAGTGCACTCGCTTGCCACCACCACCACTTATTTTTAGGTCCGCAGCAGGAGTAACCATTCCGTCCGGGGGCAGAACATCAGCTTCGGTGTATCAGGCTAGAAACCTAACCCTAAATCCGGCCGAACACCAAAGGATGGATGCTGATCTTGTATCTCGCCCCACTAATCTTGCTCATCAAAATAACCCAAGAGCCAGTGAGCGACTTAGCCCACCAGCTGCCTGGGAAAATGACTGAACCCGATTCTGTCAGGAACCTGATAACGACCCAACTGTCCTTCCTTTAGAGGGACCTGAGGCCATTCGCAGATATATGGAGCAAACTCACGCAGCCCTCCAAAAGTTGAATGCTAAAGTACACAAGGCAACAAGCTCAGCTCCCGAAATTGAGAGCTTGATCGAGGAAACCCGTGGGACTCCATTCACTGAAAGAATTCCAGCTCTTACATAAGAGACACCCGAAAAATTAGGATCCCCAAATACGATGGGACCTCAGACCCAAAGGCCTATTTGAGGGCCTTCCGATTAGCTATCGTGAAAGCTCATTTTCCGAAAGAAGAATGCGAAGCAGGATACTGCAGGAAATTTGCCGAAAACCTGGTCGGAACAGCCCTCAAATGGTTCTCTGGCCTTGAGCCAAACTCGATAGATAATTTCGACCAGTTAACCAATGCCTTCATGAAGCAGTACTCGACCCATATCCTAAAGCAAGCATCCGAGGCTGACCTCTGGAAAGTCATACAAGGAATGAGAGACTCGCTACGAGCCTACATTGAGAAATTCAGAG
Organism: Hirschfeldia incana; assembly: GCA_026261945.1. Classification (NCBI taxonomy): domain Eukaryota; kingdom Viridiplantae; phylum Streptophyta; class Magnoliopsida; order Brassicales; family Brassicaceae; genus Hirschfeldia; species Hirschfeldia incana. The sequence goes on along the minus strand of JABCMI010000028.1, from coordinate 4,430,980 downwards.
CAGTAAGAACTAAGCTCTCGAACCCCAAAGACCAAGTTGCCATCGAGGCCCTTAGAAGAGGTCTCTGGTATAAATCAGAATTCTGGTCGGAGCTAACACTCAATCCTCCCCCAACTATCGATAGTGCTCTTCATAAAGCTTCTAGATATGTTACTTTTGAAGAAGAAACAACTGCACTGGATAAACTCCACAAGAAACCCCAGAATCACACGAAAGGTGAAGCCTCGGAAGCAAAAGGACCTCATAAAAAGTCGAGGAAGATAAGGAGGAGAAACCTGTCGCCGCGACAACTAAAGCTCCCTGGTCAAAAGGCTACAATGATAACAAACATTGCTCTTATCACGATCAGAAATGACACTCAACTGAGGAATGTTGGGACCTCCAACGACAACTGGCAGCCAAATTCGCAGCCGGAGAGATAAAGAGCGTGGACCTCAAAAAGCCACAACCCTATCAGAAAAGAGGTCCCAGAGACACCTCTCCGAAACGCGAAAGGTCACCCGAGAAGGAGACGGATTCGCCACCCCCAGCTCCCAAGAAGAGAGTCGATATGATTCTCGGAAAATTCCCCCAGGGAAAAAGCCTACAAATCGAGGCTCTCTTGAGCAAACCATCACCTCAACTGAGCCCTAGCTCGAGGGTAGACTATATCCTTGGAGGGTCCGACGTGTGTCAGAACTCCGTTAATTCTATTAAAAGTCACGCACGGAAAGCTGTGTCCAACACTCAGCCTAAGCCTCCCAACCCTGAGTCCAACACTAAGATCTCCTTTTGGGAAAACGAGACGTCAGACCTTGACAGACCTCACGATGATGTCCTGGTCGTTACACTGATCATAGCAGGGTACGAGGTGCCTAAACTTATGGTAGACACCAGAAGTTTTGTCGACCTTATTTTCTATAACGCCCTGAAAGGAATGGAAATAGACGATTACAAAATTATCGACCAGAAGACCAATCTCATAGACTTTTCCGGAGAAACAACTACCTCATTGGGAACTATTAAACTCCCAATCATAGCTGGCGGAGTCATGAAGATGACCAATTTCGTAGTCATCGACATACCTTCCCCGTTCCATGCAATTCTAGACCCTGGATCCATAAGATGAAAGCAGTAGCTTCGACTTATCACCAATGTGTGAAATTTCCGACACCTGACGGGATAGCTACCGTGCATGATAGCCAAAAGATCTCCAGGATCTGTTACCTAGGAGGATTCGAAATTCTCAAAGAATCACCCCAATAGCAATTATAGATCCAGGAGGATCGAGAGTTGCAACAAAATATTCGAGGTCCCCCTAAAAACCTCACCGAACAAGTTAGCATCGACGATTCAAATCCTGAAAAACAGGTGACCATCGGATCCGAGCTACCTCTCGAAACCAAAAGGGAGGTCATCGACTTCCTAAAAAGCAACGTCGGAACCTTCGCATGGACCACTAGTGATATGAAGGGCATAGATGCGAATGTCACCACTCCTAAACTTAACGTAGACCCTTCTTTCAAACCAATCAAACAAAAGCGTCGTAAGCTGGGCCTAGAAAAGGCTCAAGCTGTTAACGACGAGGTTGACCAACTTACGAAAGCTGGGTCCATTCGAGAGGTACATTATCCCGATTGGTTGGCTAGTCCGGTAGTGGTAAAAAAGAAAAACGGGAAATGGCGAATTTGTGTAGATTTCACTGACCTAAACAAGGCTTGCCCCAAAGACAGTTTCCCGTTACCTCATATCGACCGCATGGTCAAAGCGACAGCTGGCCATCAGCTCTTGTCCTTCATGGATGCCTTTTCAGGGTACAACCAAATCATGATGGATCCCGAAGATCAAGAAAAAACTGCATTCATAACTGAACGTGGAACCTATTGCTACAAGGTTATGCCATTCGGTTTGAAAAACGCAGGAGCTACTTATCAGAGGCTAGTGAATAAGATGTTCGCTGGAAAACTCGGAAAAACCATGGAGGTCTACATTGACGATATGTTAGTCAAATCCTCAGTTGGAGAAAATCATATTTCCCACCTAAGGGAATGCTTCGATATCCTCAACAAGTACGATATGAAGCCCAACTCAGCTAAGTGTACTTTCGGGGTACCCTCAGGCGAGTTTCTCGGTTACCTCGTGACCGAAAGAGGCATCGAAGCCAACCCGAAACAGATAGCAACCTTTCTGGAAATGCCGTCACCTAAGACAACCAGAGAGGTACAGAGATTGACCGGACGAATCGCAACATTAAATCGATTCATATTGATATCACTCAAATTACCCTAAGGAGTGAATTACTCTCTCAAATAAGAGGTTCAGTTGTAGTACTTAGGGATCGAATCCACAAGGAGCTAGAGCACCAAATAGATCTAATAGTTATATGATTAAGCTAGGATAATAGTTTCTTAGACAGTAAATAATAATAATAAAGCAGTAAACAAGTTGAATAAGATAATTATTCAACTTGGCAAGGAGTTATTTGATGGAAGGATGATTGGTAGATCTAGGGTTTATATTCAGGAAATCATGATTATAATGATATAGGTTACTAAAGCATGATATTATAGAACTCAACTACTAGAATAACCGATCATCTCTCGATGTGTAGGTTATCTATTACTAGATCCAAGACCTTCAACTCTCGATGTCGAATCTTAGAAAGCGTGAATCGATGTCTCTATATGAGCATCGACCAATACGCCTTTCGTCGCGTCGATCGATATCTCTGTAGGAGAATCGATTGATACGCCTCTAGTAAGTGCTTAGCGCGAGTTGATTATATGTTCACCAGAGTTTCTAGATCAACTCTCATGTGTATCTAGCAAATCTAGCTCAGAGAAGACATGTCAGATAAGAAGCCAAGCTTTCACTTGTGCCTAATAATTCTAAGATCAAGTTCAGGTTAATTACTCAAGAACAAGCAATAAGAACAGTCTCAATGATGAATACCAAAATTTAGCAATTCTATATTTGGGGCTAATCCCACATAACTTATCTGAACCCTAAACCTAACAGGTAGATCTATTCAGACATGAAACTTGTCACAGAAATCATAGATGAATAGATATAAAACTTAGAATAAAATAGATATGAAAACCAATGGAGTTCCAGGAGGACTATGATAGGAGTTTCTCCCTTCTCTCCTAACTAAGAACAAGGATAAAAGAATGTGTAAAGAAAGCGTAGCCGTCAACAATGGCTTAGAATAACATAAATAGGGTTTCTGGTCGTCCAAGGGTATTATGGTAATTTGGGTTGCCTATGGCCTTCTGGCGGTCATGAAACATAGTTAACCCTCGTCCTGACATCCATATCGATCGATATGAAGGCTTTTCCATCGATCGATATACATTCCTCTTCTCGACAGCCTTCTCTCGCGAGGCAGACTGACCACTCTTCAGTAAAACGTGCATAACTTCTGATCTAACAGTTGGATTGACTTCAAACCGGTGGCATTGGAAAGCTAACTCAAAGATCTATGTTGTGTCCAAAGATCAGCTCAATCTCACCGGGGAAGGTCTCCATCCATATCTAAATATCTGACGTGTCTGCGCAGTTCTGCACTTAAAGGCTCCAGAAGACACAAAAAACACCATATTTCTCCAAGTCGTACATGAACCTGTAAATACTCTAAATAGACCCTATTTCATAGTAAATATATGTAAAAACATTTATATACCATGGGTAAAAGTGGGTCAAAATCATGGTATATCACATATCCAGATCCACCGATAAGTGCCTCCCGTTCTATAAACTTCTAAAAAATAATAAGAAGTTCTTATGGGATGAAAAGTGTGAGGAAGCCTTCAAACAATTGAAAGCTTACCTCTCCGAACCTCCGATCCTGTCCAAACCAGTAATAGGAGAACCACTGTATCTATACCTCGCCGTATCAGCCGTTGTAGTTAGCGGTGTGCTAGTACGAGAAGAGAAAAACGAACAAAGATCTGTCTATTACACCAGCAAAAGTCTGATAGACGCCGAAACAAGGTATCCCACTATGGAAAAACTAGTTCTAGCAGTCGTAACAGCTGCCAGTAAAATACGACCCTATTTCCAATCACATTCAATCGTCGTAATTGTGAGAGACAAGATTTCACTTCTTAGATTTTAGGTTAGGTCAAGGGATGTGATGAGAATCGTGGGCTGAATCCCGTAAGTAAGCTTGAAGAATGAATATGATTTTATTGATGAGTTGAAAAGATGATGAATACAAAGAATATATTTTGAGATGATTACAAAAGAATACGTAATGCTTTTTGTCTAGTCTAAAAGTTGGTCTCTGGAGAAGGTCCTCTTGTTTTTGATCTTCTCCGTCTTTATATAGTCTAGGTTCCGTCGATAGCTCCTTAACTGATCTCCGAGATATACGGCTTCAGTTACGTACTTGCTCCAGGTTCCTCTTGACCGAGTCTTCTCGAAGTATCAGCTCCCTTTATATCGTGACCTCTCCCAGGTCTGGCCTTTAGTTCAGCTTCCAGCTCTTACTAATATGATGGGCTTTATGTGGCCCACTTGGTAGCTCACGTTTTACCGGTACCTCACCTGAAGGTCATATTCGGGTCCAACAGTTGCCCCCAGCTTCCGAATAAAATTTTTTGTCTCGGAAGCTAGAATCCAGCTACCGACCTTATCTTTTTGTTAAGGTAATGATTAGATCTTATCCCATTTAGATTCGACCTATTTGATCTGACGGTCTACTTGGCGATATCTACGGCTCAGATGGAGAGGATTTGAAATGACCTTTCCGAATCTCAAGAGGTGATGGGATATAAAGCTGTAAGCATTAACTGCTACGCCTCCCACTTTCTCCACGCCTCTGTTCAGTTTTCAAGGTAACTTCTCTCCTCCCTCTTTATTTTACTGCGATTTATTTTTTTATTTTTTATCTTCCTCGTTACTTTTCTCTGCAAATTCTCTCCCAAATTTTGCAATCGATTTTCTTCTTGATCTCCCATACCATGAACCCTCCGAAAGAAGGTTCCGGTGAGTCCGGGATTCCTCCCTCTGCCTCTGGAGCTAAACTACTGAAAGTTAAGCAAGAAGTCGGGGCCAAGATGAAGGGGAAGAAGAAAGCCAGGGAGACGGTAGCAACCAGGGTCTCCAAGCGGAAGAAGAAGGATGATTCGAGTGGGGCTAGCCCACACTCGCCGTCGTTGCTGAATAGTCAAGACGTAGTCAACCTCATGACTCAGTCTCTTGGTTCGAAGGAGCTTGGCCGTGCCTGTAGCTCCGACGAGACCCCTGAGACCGCTCCGGAGGGTTGGTTCTGTTGTCACGAGAATTTTATCTCCAAGTCTCACCTGAGATTTCCTCTCCCGACCTTACTACTCGATCTACTTGATCATTATCGACTAGCCCTCTCCCAACTCTGTCCATCGATTATCCGTGTCATTAACGGCTTCATCACCAGGTCCAAAGAGGAAGAGGTTAGCGTTGGTCTTACCGAGCTTATGAGCCTCTTCTCTTTGAAAGAGAGTGCTTCTAAAGAGGGTGGTACCGGGACTTATTACCTCTCTAGTCGTCCCAATAACGTGATCTTTAGGTTCTCTAGTAGCGATGATGACTGGAGAAAGAAGTACTTTTATGTTAAAGTCGATCCTCTGACGGTTCCTGTGGGTCGGATCCTTAGGGTCACTTGGACTAACCCATCTGGTTAGAAATTCTAGGAGTATCCTTTTTCCTGTTTTGTTTATTTACGGTTGATTAACCCTTTTTTGGTTCTGTTTTTTTTGTTGCAGAGATTGAAGATCCTCCGAAGCTTTCTACCAAGCTTACCAGAGCTTTATACCGCAAGTTGCATCAGACTCCTTGTACCTGGCCTGCTTATACCACATCTCGAATCGGTGCAGCCAGGTTCCCAGACGTCTACAACGCCTCTTTTCAAGGTTCCATTCCTGCTGAGAACCTTGAGGGTAAGTTCAAGGTTGAACTTTTTCTTAAATAATTTTGCCGTTTTTGAAGTTTTTCATTTTCGTAAGAACTTCCGTTGTTCCAGTTTCCGCAGGGGACTCAGTTGTATCAATCTCAACCGGTGCCAGTGCTTCAGGTACCGAAAAGACTAAGTCAGGTGACATGACTCTAAGGCCATCATTTCGTTCTAGGGGTAACCCCTCGAAGGCTGCCAGTATCTCCCGTGGGGGAGACAGGAGCCAAGGGGGATCTTTTCTCGATTCAGTGAAGGATGTCTTGGATGATGGAGTATCCAAACCTGTTGCTGAGGCTACTCCCACCGATGTCGTAGCTCAGGATGCTGCTCATCTCCCTGAGGTCCAGGTGCCGGAGGCTGATTACCAGGCTCTGAGAGGTACTTCTGAGGTTGAGCTGTCAAGGCACAAGAGGCCTAGGACCGACCAAGGCGGAGCTCCCACTCGATCATCTTCCTCGTCTTCTAGAGGAGGAACTGTTGGGTGGAGCTTCACTCATTCGAAGCCTGGGTCGATCCTGGATGATTCCTGGGGCTTGGCCGCAATACTAAGGCACCTGAAGAGGGTAGGATGTCCCCTTCCAGCGCTCAAAGACTTAACTAACCGGGATGAGTATCTCGACATAGCCCATTGTATGGGTCAGGTGCGTGATCTCCGCATGTTCTTTGTTTATACTTTTTCTTTTAGAGATAATAATATTCGTACATTTTTGATGTTGTTGCAGTTGGCTGGGGCTGTTAACAGAGCCCAGCTCAAGTTCGAGAATGCTTTGCATGATGCGCCCAATGCTGGTGAGCTTGCTGAAGTGACTGAAATGGTTAAGGCAGCCAAGGCCGATCTCGATTAGGCCCGGCTTCGAATTACTGAACTCGAAGCTGAAGTGACGAGGCTAGGCTTGAAGGCTGATGCTCAGCAAGGACAGATCGAAAGTCAAGGGCTTGATATCCAGGTGAAGAGTAGGAGGATCAATGACTTGGATTCTGCCCGAAGGATAGCTGAGCGTCAAGTTCGTGAGCTCATTGCTTCATCCCAGGACAGCCAGAAGAACAAGGAGGCTGAAGTTAAGCTGGCAGTCAGGGAAGGGAAGAAAGAGGTTGCAGAGGCTTATGGCAAGATCTTAGCATGTGTTCAAGAGAAGTTCGCTAAGAAGAAGGAAGAGGTCAGTGCTTTGGTTTACGCGCAGGAGCTCCAAGCTAACGTTGACCTCTTGAAGGATATGTTGAACAACAAGATCCAGAGCGTTGAAGAGGAGTACAGCCAGCTGGTGGCTTTGTTGCCAGGGGCGACAACTGCATACGAGAAGGCTCAAGTGTCTGACTTTTCGGTCAGCAAGCTTCCTCTTCCCCAGATCTCGGACAGCTCAGGTACTTTCGAGATTAACACGTTTAATCTATCTTTTTCTGGGGAATATGGTTCTAACTTGGGTTTGATGGCTCCCAACGTAGCTCCGGTCGAAGCAGTTCAAGGAGGCGATGATAACGTGGCTGGAGGAGTGGTTCTTGCTGGCGATGGTGAACCGGTCTAGGAGGATCAGGAGAATTGAGCGCTGGAGCTCTTTTAAACTCATGTTTTATGTTTTACAAGACTTCTGCTTTATCTTCATTTAAGTTCTACGACTTTAGTGCCTGAGGAGGCCTTTAAACCTTTATCTGTGTCTAGGATTTTAATAGCCTGGGGAGGCTTTTAAACCCTTTATCGTATTTAAGATTTGTTTGTTTCAAGCTTTTGAGCTTAATCGTGCTTTACTTAGACGCAGTGACTGTCAATCTCTGATGAGTTATATTGAATTGAATTAGGACCTTTAGTCTTGATTTATTGTAAACGTTTTAACTTAGTTAGCATTCGGTCATGAGGACTTCGAAGAGAGGTCCTTGACATTATTTCGGAAAATCTCGGGACCTGAGTCCGATTTGAAAGTTCTGAGACCTGGCATCCAGGTCTGTCGGGACCTGAGTTAGACTCATAGGGACCTGAGTTAGTCCGAAGGATTTCGAGACCTTTGGAATGTAGCGGATGAAATTGAGGAATTTTTTGATTTTTATAAGGATTTTAAGACCTTATTGATTTGTCAAGGATTTTAAGACCTTGGTTGTTGTTAAGGATTTTGAGACCTCATTGATTTGTCAAGGATTTTAAGACCTTGGTTGTTGTTAAGGATTTTGAGACCTTATTGATTTGTCAAGGATTTTAAGACCTTGGTTGTTGTTAAGGATTTTGAGACCTTATTGATTTGTCGAGGATTTTAAGACCTTTGTGGGTGTTAAGGATTTTAAGACCTTAGGTCCAGGTTTTCAGGGGCCTGAATGTGTTCGAGATAATTGAGCTCAGGTCACGATTTAGTGGGACCTGAATTTTCTTGGAGGGTTTTAAGACCTTTGATGCTTATGAAACTGAATTAATTGTCTTATTAATGTCAGATATCAAAGAGTACATGATTCAGATTGTTTACATAGTAATTTATTTTTGGGCTAAGCGTTCTCGGTGACACATGCCCCTTTGGCTTAGATGATGAGATTGGTGAGAAGAGGTTGGGGCTGCACTCATGACGGAGTTGCCTACGTACCCAGTCAAGGGATCAAGCCAAACGTAGTTCAGGGGATTTGGGTACCTAATGATAATATCTTTTGAGATTCGTGGCGTTCCACGATCGGATTTCAGGTACCCCGGTTCGTACCTTCTGGAGTTTGTAGACTCCGGGTCGTACAATGTGGATAATTCGATAGGGTTCTTCCCAGTTGGTTCCTAGCTTTCCAGCTCCTGGTTCCTTTGTTCCTTCGAACACTTTCCTAAGCACTAGGTCCCCTACAACGAATTGCCGGGGCCTTACTTTGGAATTATAGTGCCGCGCCATAGCTTGCTGATAATTCTGAATGCTGAGCAAGGCTTGGTCTCGTCTCTCCTCGATCAAGTCGAGGCTATCCATTAGGAGCTGGTTATTAGCTGCGGGGTTCGAGGTGCAGAGCTCCCGGCGGAGGCTACCTGCGGTAGTTTTCGCTGGAACGACTGCTTCCATACCGTAAGCTAAAGAGAAGGGACTTTCATCCGTAGCTTTGCGTGGGGTAGTTCGGCCGGCCCATAGTACTTCGGGTAATTTTTCTGACCAGAGCTCCTTCTGGGCTCCTAGGCGTTTCTTGAGGTTTGCTAAAATCGACTTATTAGCAGCCTCCGCCTGGCCGTTACCTTGAGGTCGTCAAGGTGATGAAAAGGTGAGGCGAATGTTCCATTTATCGCAGAAACTTTTGAAGTCGTGGGATATGAACTGTCCTCCATTGTCGGTTACTATTTCGTATGGGACGCCGTGTCTGCATACGATATTTTTCCATACAAATCCTTCAACGTTGAATCTGTTAATTTGTTGAAAGGCTTCGGCTTCGATCCATTTCGTGAAGTAATCGGTTAGGACCAGGAGGTTTAGTAATTTCTTTCCTTTGCCTGATGGTACTAATGGACCTACAATATCCATGGACCACCTCATGAATGGATAGGGGGCTGATATGTTAGATAGCTTTTCCGCTGGTTGATGTATGATCGGTGCATGCCTTTGGCATTTGTCGCATGATGAGGAGTAGACCTCACAATCTGCGATGATGGTAGGCCAGAAGTAGCCTTGTCTTTTAATTCGGATGGCTAGAGCTCTGCCCCCGGAATGGTTTCCACAGGAACCGTCGTGCATTTCTTTCATGAGTTTCATAGCTACTATGCCGTGAACGCACTTTAGGTAAGGTCCGGAGACACTTCGTTTGTGGAGGGCTGACTCGATTATACAGTATCTTGCTGCTAGAGCTTTGAGTTTTCGAGCCTCCCACTTATTGGGTGGAATTTTTCCTTCTAGGATGTAATCCATGATTGGTATTCTCCAGTCTTCTCTCCCTACAACTTTATTGTGAAGTGAGGAGGGAGGTTCCCGTTCGGGACCTGGTGTCGTGGTGCCCCCGGGGATATTCGTTGGAATAGGCCCCAAGAGGTCTGGGTTCTGAAGAATATCTCCAATTCCTTCGTTGTCCCCGGTGGTTTGTGTAGCGTTCCTAGATGCGCTTTTACGAGCTGCGCGGCTTCTTGTCTGTACTTTGAGGACAAGTGATTCCGAGGTTTGGATGGTGCCTCCGGAGGTATTCGTTAAGTTAGGCTCCGGGGAGTCTGAACTTTGGCTAATACCTTCACTTTGGTCGTTGTTTTCTGAGTTCTGGGTTGCCTTCCCAAAGGTGTGTTTTTTAAAGCTGCGTATTTTGGTTCTAGGGAACCAGAATGTCGTGAAGACTTGGGTAGCTTCCGTTGGGAGGCTGTTATCCTCTGTTTTTGCTTTCGGTTTGCTGTCTATTTCAGCTTTGATGGCTATGTCGATACTTGGTTTCTCGATTCCTTCCACGGGTATAATTCGTTTTACGAGAGGGTCGGATGTGGAAGCTAGCGCGGCTAGCGCGTCTGCTGAAGAGTTCTCTCCTCGCGGGATTCTCGTTAGCTCAAACTTATCGAACTGTTTTGTTAGGCCTAAGACTACTTCGAGGTATGCCCCCATTCTTTCGTCTCTCGTTTCGTATTCTCCGTGAAACTGGCTAGCTACCAGCTGTGAGTCACAGTAGGCGCTTAGCTCTCGGATTCTGAGGCTTAGGGCTAGTTTTAAGCCGGCGATTAGTGCTTCATACTCAGCTTCGTTGTTGGAAGCGTTAAATCCCAGTCTGTAGGATTGTTCGATGGTTTCTCCAGCTGAGGAGGTTAATCTTAGACCGACGCCGGAGCCTTGCTTTGACGAGGCTCCGTCCACGTATAGGCTCTATTTTGGGACCTCTATTTCTTGGTCTAAATGTTCGGACGCTAGCTCAATAACGAAGTCGGCAAGGACCTGAGCTTTTGCTGCTGCTCGAGGTCTGTATTCGATATCGCATTCGCTAAGCTCTATAGCCCATTTAGCTAATCGTCCGGATTGGCTAGGACTATGCAAAATCGTTCGCAATGGCTGTGAGGACATTACGATGATTGAGTGTGATTGGAAATATGGTCGTAGCATCCTAGCAGCTGTCACGACTGCTAGGGCTAGTTTTTCCATGGTAGGGTATCTCGTCTCGGCGTCTATTAAACTTTTGCTAGTGTAATAGACAGGTCTTTGTTCGTTTTGCTCTTCTCGTACTAGCACTCCACTGACTGCAGCTGCCGATACGGCGAGGTACATGTACAGTGGTTCTCCAACTACAGGTTTGGACAGTATCGGAGGTTCCGAGAGGTATGCTTTCAGCTGTTTGAAGGATTCTTCGCATTTTTCGTCCCATAGGAACTTCTTATTATTTTTCAGGAGTTTGTAGAATGGGAGGCACTTATCAGTGGACCTGGAGATGAATCTATTTAGTGCTGCGATCCGTCCGGTCAATCTTTGTACCTCTCTGGTCGTTTTAGGTGACGGCATTTCTAGGAATGTCGCTATTTGTTTCGGGTTGGCTTCGATGCCTCTTTCAGTTACGAGGTACCCTAGGAATTCGCCGGAGGGTACTCCGAAGGTACATTTAGCCGGGTTTAGCTTCATGTCATATTTATTGAGGATTTCGAAACATTCCCTTAGGTGGGAGATGTGGTCCTCTCCCATTGAGGATTTGACCAGCATGTCGTCGATGTAGACTTCCATAGTTTTTCCGAGTTGTCCAGCAAACATATTGTTTACTAACCTTTGATAGGTAGCTCCCGCGTTTTTCAAACCGAATGGCATGACCTTGTAACAATAGGTCCCTCGTTCGGTTATGAACGCGGTTTTCTCCTGATCTTCAGGATCCATCATGATCTGGTTATATCCAGAGAAGGCATCCATGAAGGACAGGAGCTGGTGTCCAGCCGTTGCTTCGACCAAACGATCGATGTGAGGTAATGAGAAGCTGTCTTTAGGACAGGCCTTGTTTAAATCGGTGAAATCTACACAGATTCTCCATTTTCCATTTTTCTTTTTTACTACCACTGGGTTAGCTAACCAGTCGGGGTATTGAACTTCTCGGATTGATCCGGCTTTTGTTAGTCGGTCGACCTCGTCGTTCACAGCTTGGGCGTTTTCGAGACCTAGCTTACGACGCTTTTGTTTGATCGGTTTGAAAGTGGGGTCTACATTGAGCCTATGAGCGGTGACATTTGCGTCAATGCCTTTCATGTCGCTGGTGGTCCATGCAAAGGTTTTAACGTTTTGTTTAAGGAATTCGATGAGCTCCTTCTTGGTTTCGAGAGGTAGCTCAGATCCGATGCTCACCTGCTTTTCAGGGTTTGAGTCGTCGATGCTAACTTTTTCGGTGAGGTTTTTAGGTGGACCTCGGATATTTTGTTGCATTTCGCGGCTCTCCTGGATCTGTAATTGCTATTGGGGAGATTCTTTTATGATCTCGAATCCTCCTAGGTAACAGATTCTCGAAATCTTTTGGCTACCATGAATGGTAGCTATTCCGTCGGTTGTTGGAAATTTCACGCATTGGTGATAAGTTGAAGCTACTGCTTTCATCTTATGAATCCAAGGTCTTCCGAGGATTGCGTGAAAAGGGGATGGTTTGTCGACAACTATGAAGTTGGTCATTTTCATGACTCCGCCAGCTGTAATTGGGAGCTTAATTGTTCCCAATGAGGTAGCTGTTTCTCCGGAGAAACCTACAAGGTTGGATTTCTGGTCGACGATTTCGTAGTCATCTATTTCCATTCCTTTTAATGCGTTATAGAAAATGAGATCGACGGAGCTTCCGGTGTCGATCATGAGCTTAGGTACTTCGTACCCTGCTATGTTTAACGTTACGACGAGGGCGTCGTCGTGAGGTCTGTCAAGATTTGACGTCTCGCTTTCCCAAAAGGAGATTTTAGTGTTGGACTCGGGTTTGGTCGGTTTGGGCTGTGTGTTTGACACAGCTTTCCGTACGTGACTTTTAATGGAGTTAACGGAGTCTCGACACACATCGGACTCTCCGAGGATGTAATCGACCCTTGAGCCAGGGCTCGATTGGGGAGGTGTTTTACTCAGGAGGGCTTCGATTTGAAGGCTTTTCCCCTGGGGGAATTTTCCAAGGATCATATCGACTCTCTTTTTGGGAGCTGGAGGTGGTGAATCCGTTTCTTTTTCAGGTGACCTCTCACGTTTCGGAGAGTTATCCCGGGGATTTTTCTTTTGATACGGTGGTGGTTTTTTAAGGTCCACGTCTTTTATTTCTCCGGCTGCGAATTTGGCAGCCAGCTGTCGTTGGAGGTCCCAACATTCTTCGGTCGAGTGTCCCTTTCGATCGTGGTAAGAGCAATGTTTGCTTTCATCGTAGCCTTTGGACCAGGGGGCTTTGGCTGTTGCGGCAACAGGTTTTTCATCCTTATCGTCCTCGATTACATAAGAATGTTCTCCCTGAGTCTTATTATTTCGGGAGCTTCCTCTTTTATGAGTTCCCTTCCCATCGGAGGCTTCGCCTTTCGGATGATTCTGGGATTTTCTGTGGAGCTTATCTAACGCTGCTCTTTCTTCTTCCAGAGTAATGTATCTAGAGGCCTTGTGGAGGGCGTCGTCGATAGTTGGAGGAGGATTTAGGGTCAACTCCTCGAAGAAGCCCGATTGATACCAGAGGCCTCTTCTAAGGGCTTCAATAGCTACTTGATTGTTAGGGTTCGAGAGTTTAGTTCTTACTGCCCTAAATTTCTCGATGTAGACTCGCAGTGAGTCTCCCAATCCTTGTCTGATCTTCCAGAGGTCGGCTTCAGAGGCTTGTTTCAGGATGTGGGTTGAATATTGTTTCATAAAGGCGTTAGCTAGCTGATCGAAGCTGTCTATAGAGTTTGGTTCGAGGCCGGAAAACCATTCTAGAGCTGTTCCGGTCAAGTTTTCAGCAAATGTTCTGCAATATCCTGCGTCGCATTCTTCCATCGTGAAGTGAGCTTTAACGATGGCTAGCTGGAAGGCTCTTAAATAAGCCTTTGGGTCTGCGTTCCCATCGTACTCGGGAATCTTAATTTTTCGAGTGTCTCTTATGTAAGAGTTAGCAATTCTATCAGTGAACGGAGTTCCACGAGTCTCCTTGATTAGGCTCTCGATTTCGGGAGCTGAGCTCGTTGCTTTGTGAACTTGAGCTCCCAATTTTTGGAGAGCTGCGTGGGTTCGCTCCATGTATCTGCGAATCGCGTCAGGTCCCTCGAAGGGAAGGACATTCGGATCATTCTCGGGTACTCGGCGCACAGGTTCCTGGCGGAATCTAGCTCGATCATTTTCCCAGTTAGCTGGTGAAACAGGTCGTTCATTCGCCCTTAGGTTCCGAGCGAGATTAATGCGGATAGTTGCAGGATCAGCATCCGTTCTTTGAAGTCTGTCGGTATTTGGGGTTGAAACCCTAGTTTGAAACACCGAGGCTGATGTTCTGCCCCCGGACGGAATGTTGGTTCCTGCTCCAGATCCCGAAGGAGGTGGCGGCGGAGGCAAACGTGTGCTCCCAGCGACGTTTCGATCGGTCATGGAGCTAGTTGTCGCAACGTTGCTCCCCATGGTGCTGATGATTGGTGGGACAAACGCAGGAGATGTCCTAGCGCGTGGCGTTTGGAAAGCAGGTTCGCGCCCTTCAGCACCAGGGCTATCGGGGGAGAAGTTCAGGCGCTCACGAGGGAAAGAGGGGTCAGTTAACCGCTCGTGGAATGTGACTCCTCTTCCCTGATGGACGGATGGTTGGGTCGTTATGGATTGAGATCTGATTATCTCTTCGAACTGTTGCTGCCGTTCGGCTAGCTGTTGCATCGTTCGCTCTGTTTCTTGAGCTTTATCCACTAGCTAGAGAATCATCTGACGGATCTCAGAAAGCTGAGTTTCCGTCTGGTTCGGAGCGGGTTGATGCGTTGGGTTGTTGAGGGCTGAGGACCCAGTATTGGTCCCACCCGAGGCTCTAGGGTTGTTTGCCCCCGGAGCAGTGCGGTTCGGTGAGCTATTGCTCTGGTTCGATTGATCGGGGTTAGATGGGTTTGTCCCATCGATTGGATTCATCCTTAAGCTTTGGAGAAAGGGATTCGATTATCTGTCCCCACAGACGGCGCCAATTGTGAGAGACAAGATTTCACTTCTTAGATTTTAGGTTAGGTCAAGGGATGTGATGAGAATCGTGGGCTGAATCCCGTAAGTAAGCTTGAAGAATGAATATGATTTTATTGATGAGTTGAAAAGATGATGAATACAAAGAATATATTTTGAGATGATTACAAAAGAATACGTAATGCTTTTTGTCTAGTCTAAAAGTTGGTCTCTGGAGAAGGTCCTCTTGTTTTTGATCTTCTCCGTCTTTATATAGTCTAGGTTCCGTCGATAGCTCCTTAACTGATCTCCGAGATATACGGCTTCAGTTACGTACTTGCTCCAGGTTCCTCTTGACCGAGTCTTCTCGAAGTATCAGCTCCCTTTATATCGTGACCTCTATTTATGACGACTCCCAGGTCTGGCCTTTAGTTCAGCTTCCAGCTCTTACTAATATGATGGGCTTTATGTGGCCCACTTGGTAGCTCACGTTTTACCGGTACCTCACTTGAGGGTCATATTCGGGTCCAACAGTAATGACCTCACAACCATTACGAACGATTTTGCATAACCCTAGCCAATCAGAACGACTAGCTAAATGGGCCATAGAATTCAGCGAATATGAAATCAAGTATAAACCTCGAGCAGCAAAAGCTCAGGTCCTTGCAGATTTCATCATCGAGCTAGCATCCAAGTACCTAAACTTAGAAACAGAAGCTCCGAAGTGGAGCCTGTATGTCGACGAAGCCTCGTCAAAAAAAGGTTCCAGCGTCGGCCTAAGACTAACCTCTTCAGCTGGAGAGACCATCGAACAATCCTACATGCTCGGATTTAGCGCTTCCAATAATGAGGCCGAATACGAAGCACTAATCACATGCTTAAAACTCGCCCTAAGCCTCGGAATTCAAGAGCTAAACCCTTATAGTGATTCACAGCTAGTAGCGAGCCAGTTTCACGGAGAATACGAAACAAGAGACGAAAGAATGGGGGCATACCTCGAAGTCGTCCAGAACCTCACTAAGCAGTTTGAAAAATTCGAATTAACAAGGATCCCACGAGGAGAAAACTCCTCAGCAGATGTGCTGGCTGCCTTAGCCTCCATATCAGACCCCCTCGTTAAACGAATTATACCCGTAGAGGGAATTGAAAGGCCAAGTATCGACATCGCTATAGCTACTAAAGCTGAGATCGATAGCAAGCCAAAAGAGCAAACAGAGGGTGACTACCCTCAGACGGTGGCAACCCAAGTTCTCACAACATTCTAGTTCCCAAAAACCAAAATACGCAGCTTTAAAAGCATACCTCCGGGAGCACGATCCAAAATCCGGAGAGCAACGACAAAACTGAAGGTATTCCCCAGAATTCAGACTACCTGGAGCCTAATCGAGGAAAGACAAGACCGAGCCTTGCTTCGCATTCAAAACTATCAGCAAGCAATGGCCCGACATTACAACTCCAAAGTCAGGCCCCGACAATTCGTTGTAGGGGATCTGGTACTTAGGGAGGTTTTCGAAGGGACCAAAGAGACAGGCGCTGGGAAGTTAAGAAACAATTGGGAAGGTCCTTACCAGATTATCCACGTGGTACGACCTGGCATCTATAAGCTCCTGAAGATACGAACCGGGGTACCTGAAATCCGATCGTGGAATGCCACGAATCTCAATAGATATTATCACTAGGTACCTAAATTTCCCGAACTACGTTAGGCTTGATCCCTTGACTGGGTACGTAGGCAACTCCGTTATGAGTGCAGCCACAATCTCATTTCAACTTTCTTTTCATCTAAGCCAAAGGGGGCATATGTTTGATTAGAAACACATAGCCCAAAACAGCTATCGTATGACTATTTCGACACTATGTTCTAAAAAAAATTATTATCAATAAAACAATCATCTTCGACATCTCGAGTTTTTCAACACCAAAGGTCTTAAAATTCTTCGAATAAATTCAGGTCCCCATTAATCTGAACCTAAGGTCTTAAAATCCTTAGCAACCTCTGAGGTCTTAAAATCCTTCAAACAAATTCAAATTTCAACAAACCTAAGGTCTTAAAATCCTTAAGAACCATCAAGGTCTTAAAATCCTTAGAAACCATCAAGGACTTAAAATCCTTAGAAACCATCAAGGTCTTAAAATTCTTAGAAACCATCAAGGTCTTGAAATCGTTCAAGCAAATTCACCACTTCGTAAATCTAAACCTAAGGTCCTAAAACCCTTAGTAACCTCGAAAGTCCAAAATCCCTTAAAAAAAACCAGGTTCCCATGAACCCCTCTCCAAGGTCCCAAAAGGAAAAACCTTCAGAATAAATCAGGTTCCCAAAAACCCCGAGCTAATCTCAATAAATCAGGCACTCCCTTTAAGGACCCTTGTAATCGAATACACTCGAAATCCTCGAGATCTGGTCACGGCAAAACACATCCCTAAAAATCCTAACCAGATATATCAGACCAAGAAACCGTGAGGGCACGGCCCACAAGCACCGTTGTAGGATCGATTTTGACATAGAAATACTTCTTCCGCCAGTCATCATCACTAGCATTGAACTTAAAGATACCCAATTTAGGGCTACAAGGGAGATAATAGGTTCCGCTACCACCTTCTTTAAAAGAACTCTCCTTTATCGTAAAGAGGTTCATCAACTCAGTAAGCCCAACGCTGACCTCTTCCTCTTTGGTCCTAGTGATAAAACCGTTTATCACCCGGATAACCGAAGGACAAAGCTGGGAGAGAGCCAACTGGTAATGATTGAGGCGATACAGAAGGGTTGGAAGCGGGAACCTAAGATGGCACTTAAAGATATACTTCTCGTGGATACACAACCAACCTTCCGGAGCAGTTTCGGCCCTGGCTAACTCCTTCCGTCCGTGGGCTTGAACCATGAGGTTAAAAACCTCCTGAACCTTCAGCAAAGAAGGCGAATGAGGACCAGAGGGGACGCTCCCGCTAGAGCCATCCTTCTTCTTCATTCACTTGGAAACTCTTGCGGCGATCATATCCTTAGCCTTCTTTTTATCTCTCTTCATCTTCTCACCGATCTCTTGCTTAAACTTCATGATACGAACGCCAGAAGGAGAGATTTCAGTCTCTCCAGAACCTTCTTTTGGTGGATTCATAATAGAGAAGGGTGGGGGAAATCGGAAAGATAGAAAAGGAAAAGCAGGAATCGAACTGGTAAAATCTTTTAAGAACAAGAGTTCTCAGAAGTTGCAGATGAACAATGGCGAAATCAAAGAGAAAAAGTAAAAAAAAAAAAAAATGCAGTAAAATAAAAGGGTAGAGGGGAAGTTACCTGGGAAACCGAATCGAGGCGTGGAGAAGGTGGAGAAAGCGGCAGTTAATACTTGCAGCTTTATATCCCATCAAGTCTCGAGATTCGGAGATAACATTTTAAATTCCCTCTATCTAAGCCGTTGATCTCGCGAAGAATAATCGCTGCCGTCCGATTAGGTGAAGAATATCTTAAATGAAGATAACTTGTTATCATTATCTCAACGAAAAGATTGAGGTTCGGCGGCTAGGTTTAGCTTCTGTTGGGCCCGAATACGGTCCGCTAGCTGACGATAATATCAGAACTGATGATGGCCGCGACAGGCCCACTACGAGTTAAAACCTTAATTGAAGCTAAGACGAAGCTGAAGGCTGTGAGCTGAAAATAACTCCCGAAGAGGTCATGGAAAAAAGGCAGCTCGCGGCACAAAGGAAGAAGCATAGGACTCAGTCAAAAGGAAGCTGGCACAAAATCCCTCAATCTACGGAGGATATCTCGGGAACCAGTTGGCAGCTATCAAGCGAAGCCTGAGGCTATTTAAGGAAGAAGACAATCAAAGAAGAAGGATAGAAGATAACCCTAATTGGCACAAGCTCTCAAGCATTTCTTATTATCTTTGTAATCATAGTAAAAACATCTCTTGTAACATCCTTTTACCAAAGTCATCAATACAATTATATTCATTCTGCAAGTTCTTTACGGAATTCAGCCTACGATTATCTTTCCCTTAAATCTTGACCTGATCTAAAACCCGGAGGTGAGTTTAATCCCTCACACCGATTACTAACATTATTTATATGAATTAGTATTTAGGGTTAGATGTACATTATTAAGTTAAAAATTGTATCGTATCGAAGAAGGATAGAGTTGAAATATTAAACATTTTTTTCGTACTTGACTCTGACCCGCAGTCTAACCAGTAAATTCAGTGGCCCATATATTATTCAGTTCATATTTAGGTAAAATTATGTGTTTAAAAAGTTTATAAAACTTGATAAAAACCCAAAATCTCACTGGCATGCAATCCAATATTGATTGATCCGACAAAACCCATTAAAATCCGATGATACTTTAAAAAATGATTCAAACTTTTGAATCAAGTTTTATAGTGCGGAATTAATATTTTTTTTAAAAAAAAAAACTTGAATCTTGAGTGAAAAAGATACCACAGCTTCCATCTTTTTGTTTAACTTGGATATTCAAAACCTATTGAAGTATCCCGATTATCCGCAATGTGGGGTTCAATCCACAAAAGAACTTTCTCTCCGGATATCATGTATCGTTTTTATGTAATATACACAATTTATATGTTTTAACATTTTCTAAGATTTTATGCCAAAAAAATATTTTCTAAGATTTACGTTTAAATCTGTGTATAAAATATATTTTTGAAAGTGAAATATAATTTTAGATATTTCAGATAATTTTGACCCGCATCATGAATTTTTTTTATTTAACCTGTTTGTTTATCATGTTTTAGTTAATTGTTAAAAATTAATTTGTCAAATAAAAATACATTAGTATATAATTTTGGTACAACCTAACTATGTAAGGTATGAATGTACATGTACTAATAAGTTGATACATTATTTTAAGTTGATACAATTCAAAATATTTTTCTTAGCTAACTCTCTTCAAAATTTATTGTAATAAATTATATTTCTGATCAATATAAGTATAAATATTTATTTTCTTAATGTTGGTAGGATAAATTTAAATGTCTACTATACATTAAAATGTTTTTCTTGAACCATATCAACATGATATCATATTTAATTTGGCAGATTAATTGTAAAATGATATATAATAGGTAGTTACCAATTTGTTCAATTGCAAATCTCAACAAATAAAGTAACAAAAAATAATTGTTTTAAATTTAATTGTTTGTTCATTTTAAATTGAAACCGTTCAAAGAATATGGTTGATAGATTTTCGAATGAGAATATTATATGGTTAACATATCTTTTCTAAAAGATGTGATTGGATATTTTAAGTTGTTACAGAGAGATAAACATTGTTTTAATATAAAACTAGATATTGACCCGCCCTTTATAAGGGCGGGATTTGTTTCTCGGTTTTCAAATGATCATAAATCGTTTAACTTTGAGGTCAACCATAACACCTAATTCGATCAAAACAAAACAAAATCGGTTTAACTTTGGAATGTGAAGAATTAGAAGTTTATTTAGACTGCTTACATAAATATTTTGAAGTTTCTTTACTAATGGACATTTGGATTGTTTGGAAATCAGATCCAAACTCATGGTAAACTCGATGACCCTATATATAATCCGGTTTGATTTTTAGGACAAATCATTATATAAAAACCCGATAAACCCGTAAAACATTGTTAAAACATGGAATTTAGTTACCGGTTGAATCAGTGGTTGAACCGATAGATAATTTTTTATATTAGCTTTTAAATTAATTTATTAAAATATGTTTTGTATTCTAAATAAAAAGTTAGGTTTTTTTTTTGAGCATACAACTTAGATTAGGAAGGCTTCAAGAGTTAAGTCATACAAACAACAGAAAAAACTGCAGGAATTGAAAGAAGAGCTGTCTTTGCAAGAGAGTCAGCTTAAACATTTGCTAAACGCGGAATAAAATGATAAGAGATAGAGGTGAAAGAGTGAGCCAGAACACGAATGTCATGGAGAACACCTTTCAGCACCACATCCTGCCCTTGAGATTTCAAGAGTGAGACCAGATTCTTTGAGTCAGAACAAACTTGTAGATGGCTGACATGAGATGAGATAGCTGCAGCAATAGCTGCTTTAACCGCCAATGCTTCAGCCACCAGAGCTGAAGGAACAAAACGCCGGTACGCAGAGGAGCTCTCGATGAAGGCTCCTGATGGATCTCTGATGTGCCAACCAAGACCGCAGTTTCTTGTAGAAGGATCCCATGCTGCATCTGAATAAGAGTACCAGGTGCAAGCATCAACATGAGTAATATGAGGAACACGAGAAACATGTAAATCACGAGGGCAGACATTTTCTGTTGTCTTCATTTTCTTACTATTGTCTTCATTTTCTGTTGACTATGTATGTATTTTGGCTTTTTACATTTTTTTTGTTTATCGTAAATCTCACTTACATTACCTTTCCAGTTTTGATTTTATTTTGTTAATTTCATATATTGATGAAAATTTTACAATGTAATATTTACAATGAGATAAACGATGACAGAGAAGCAAAAATCAGATGCTGTGTTTTGGTATCATCAATTTATTACAATTTGATATTTGATATTTAGCTTACTTTAAATTTAAATTTAAATTTATTATTCAAATTAGACATTTAAATACTTATGAATTTTTAGTCTTATTTTAAAATGTATAGGTAGACGACACAAATCAAAAATGTTTTGAACATTTTAAATCAATTTTTGCATCAAAAAATATCCATCACTTTCAAATAAGAGTTGTATATATATATATATATATATATATATATATATATATATATATATATATATATATATATATATATATATATATATATATATATATATATATATATATATATATATATATATATATATATATATATATATATATATACACAATATATATATACTTTACCTAAATTTAAGTTAAAATAGTAAAGTCATATTGGTGTTTTCGAATGGTTTAAGTCGTTATGCTTAGATAGTGTATGATAGTGTTGTTTTGATTTTATAACAGATTTTATTAGAGTAATATAGTTCAATCTAATTTAAAACCAAAAAGCCTTTGGAATATACTTTTATATTTTTATGGTTCATTCTGTAAAGCGGATATCTATATAAAAAATAGCTTATACTTAAGAATATTCTATGGATATAAATGATTTGAGATCATTTAAGTTATAACAATATTGATTATTGGTGTTTGTAGACGATTAAAACTTTTAAGTTTAGATATTATAACAGAATGTAGTTTGGATTTTATACCATTGGAAATCCAAGATAGTGTTTTTAATAAAGTGCTGTTTAAAATAATTGTTTTAAACTGTGTGTGTATGTGAATATATTTTCAATTAATTATTTTTGATAAAATATGATAATTTTGTATAAAAAAGAATATGATAATTTTGTATACAAAAACAATTTAAAACGTGGTGTTTGAACAATAATTAGAACGTACATACATATAGTGTTTTTATGATACAGCTTGGAGAGAAACGAATTCATTCATATATATTTTCATGTCAATAGGCCGATACTTTCATGTTCAAAATATTTACTGCATATAATGTTTAATATATAGAAAATTAGGGCAAAAGGAGCTGGGGAGATGCAGGGTTAAAAATGTGTCGAATCTATACACAGCGATCAATATTTAAAGTAGAACCATGGGTTAAAGCAGAAACCACGATATAGTTATTAATATAGTAAATAAATTAATTAAAATAAAGAAAGGAAATCTACGAAAGATTAAGCACGTTAAAAAAACAAAAAGATATTTTAAACAAATATCTCATATTTATCAATCAATATCTACAAAAAACACATGATATTTTCAAATTCAATGCCAAATTTTGACCACAATTTTAAAATATTATTTCCAAAGAATCCTCCTACATTTATGGCATTTGAATTTTATATCATATTTCTTATAATTTTAAAATGGATTCATTTGTATAAAGGTGTTATTTATTTTTGAATTCGACTAAATTTATTTCTTTGTTTTTTTTCCGCTTAAAAATATTATTGATTATCAGTAGCAATAAACTTATTAACTATCCAATAAATAACATTACATGAACATATTTATCTATTCACACTACACGATTTTAAAACACTAAAATAAATTAAACACATCTACTCTTATTATTTTTCTTTCCATAAATATTTATATGAATCGTAGTTTGATGTTTTCAATTAATATTTAATATTATTTAATTCACTGATAGATTTAGTTATAGTTTATATTTTATGTTATAGTTTTTAACGTGTTTATTTTATCAAACACGTAAAATGTTATCAATTTTTAGAAATTTACCGGGTCAATCGATGTCGGTGATGTTAGGAGTTTTCGAGGCTCCTAAGTCAAATGATAGTATAGTGGAAGTAAGTTGTCGAACCAGTTCTGAGGGACTCAAAGCAATGAGAAAGCAAATATTTGCCTAATCTAAGTGCAGCCAGTGATTTGATAATTTCTAAACTAATGATTAAAGCTAATGCAAAGCAATAAAAATGATACTTTTAAGCTATTGGAAAGGAGAACTCATGGGTATAGGGATTTAGACTTTGGGTGATCAGGTTTCGAACTAAGGAATGCAAATGATAAATCAAACTATCAACCTTAAGCCTAGACGCAATTCTAAGCAAGCTCTATGTCTAGATGAATGCTCATTTGCTAACATGTCTCAAACATCAAATGTCTTTGGTTGAATAACATGCAAGCAATCATTACTAACAAGTCTATTAGCTATCTTAGCATCTTTAACAACAAATCTCTTTGGCAAAGTACACTAAAAGCCTAGGAGAGTTGACTCAGACATTTCATCAAACACCTTTTGGGTGAGAAATGCCTAGAGATCACCCTTTGAGTGGCCTACTCAAATGATGCAATAAGATCACTCTACTAGCAAGGAACAAGCATGATCTATACCTAAAACATCCTAGAACTAATCTAATCACCCTTAATCACCCTGACCCATGAATCCAAAGGGTGATTACTCACTAATCTCCATGATTCCTCTTAAACCCATGATGGATTTCAGATTAATCATGTAGAGAAATAGAAGAGAAATCACAAGAACAATCACAATCAAAACCAAAAGAGATTGTTTCTTAAGAGATTATTTGTGTTCTTCAATAGAAAAAAGGATAATCTGCCTCCCTAGGCTTACAAAGCACTTAAAAATAGGTTTAGAAGTCTAAAAACGTGCATAAGAAATTGCTAAAAGGTCCTTGAAAAATTATAAAATCGTGTAGCAAAAAGGGGTGGAGCGACCAGGGAGACTCGCTCCAGAGGTCGCTCCAGAAGGTAACGAGCGGCCGGTGAGACTCGCTCCAGAGGTCGCTCCAGGCTGGCGGTGGCACAGCGACCAGGCAGGGTCGCTGTGGGGGTCGCTCTGGTTCGTATGCCTCTAGTAAATTGGTCATAACTTCTTCATTACATCTCCAAATGACTTGAAACCACTTCCATTAGAAAGCTAACTCAATTTCCTATGTCTCCACCAAATCTTAGCAACAGAAGATTTCTCTAAGGCCTTCATCCATGCTCATCTTTCACCCCCTTTTATGATCACAATGCTTCCAAATGCATCCAAATGTCTCCAATAACTTCATTTGGCACTCCAGTACCTAATAGAGACTCATGTATGCAAAATGCAACATAAACATGTCTAAATCCTAATCTATATGATCAAAATGCATATGAATGAATAGCTAAAACCATGCAAATATGCAAGATATCAACTCCCCCACACTAGTCCTTTACTTGTCCACAAGTAAACTTTCAAGAACCAAGGGGAAGAGGTTTGAAGCTGGGGACTCATAATCAAAAGGAACTCTTCTTAGTTCTCAACTTAACAACCTTGCATAATCATACCAAATAGCAGGAACAAAGAGTTTTTTTCATTCTCTAACTTCTCTAGGCCTATCACAGCTCCTTTGATCTCTACACTCATTAATCATGCATCCACAAACCACAAATCCACATCTCTCTAACATTCATGAAGCTAACTCAATAGAAATCTCACAAATGGTCAAATGGTCCAAGTCATTTGGTTTGGTAAGACAAAGGCTTTAATGCAAGTGAAATAAGAGGTTCAAAATGATCTTTTAAGGTGGTTTACTCTCAAAACAAAGTAGCTTTGACATTACACATAATATATCTAAGAAAGGGATCAACTCATGCATACAATGCTCAATCTCCATTGTTCTATCCTTTCCCTAACATACAAGATATTCAATTATTCCTCAATGTCAAACCCAACTCACATCTCTCACCAAAAGATCCAAAAAGAACATTTTTTTTTTTCACATCAAACTCTTTCTTTTTGAAATCAATAAAGGATTTTTCATAATTTTTAAACAAATCTTAGCTCCTAACAACTTTGCTAGCCCCCTTTTTCTTTCTTTTCTCTTTTTTTTTCGATTTTTTTTTTTTTTTTTTTTTTTTTTTTTTTTAATTTATTTGGGGGCCAAGACTTTTCACAACAAGAGCTAGATACTTCTCTACTTATCCCATAAAGACCAGTCATTTAAGCACAAAGAGTTAAACCTTTCATATTCCCAATTCACAACACAACACTCACCCCCTTCCTATAGCTAGACAATAGAGTGACTAATCTAGCAAGAATGGAGACTAAGCATTGTCGTTCCCAATACTCTCAACATTATGCACATGCAAAGCTTTCCAAAGAGGCCTCACTCAACAAATAATAATGGTTTAAAAAGGAGGTATGGGTTTAGGGAGTGGAGTACCACTTGAGTTTGTCAAAAAGATTGGTAAAACAGATGGGACAACTCAAGTGTGTATATCCATGACTTAGTACACAAAAGACCATAAGCAAGAGACATCAGGTTTAGTTAAAACAAGAGCTTGCTTCAAAGAGAGAGTATCAACAGTCAAATGAGTTTCAAGAGGAGCATTCAAGGCACGAAGTTTACAAGCTTTCCAAAGAATGTTCAAGCTACTTGTCATGATTACAAAGGTCATCAAATTCAGTACTTAGCATGAGCTCTTTACCAGGTTGAAATCCCCTAATGCATGAATGCAACCTATATGCTTCTAGACTCAATCCTAAAGATGCAAATGATGCAACTAAATGATTTTTTTTGTGCTTTTCAATTTTTTTTTTTTAAATTAATTTTTTTTTTTTTGGTTTTTCTATGCAAATAAGAATGTAATATGCAATGCATGAGACTCAAAATCATCAAAACAAACATGATCAAGTGCTTGGCACCTCCCCCACACTTAAATCACACAGTCTCTGTGTGAGTGAGGTACCCAATGAAATTCTAAAATGTAAAGAAAAATTGGGAGAAGAGAAGTTTCCAGTTACCTGAGTGCGGGAGGTGGCTTCACAGCGACCAGGTAGACCCGCTCCAGGTGGTCGCTGCCGAAGAAGACGAGCAGCTGGGTAGAGCCGCTGCGCTTCAGTCGCTCCAGGTCTTGGTTACGCAGCGGCCGGGTACACCCGCTGGGGAACCCGCTGCGTGTGCAGCGACCACCCGCACCCGCTGTGGTACCCGCTATTTCCATGCTTCCGTAAAAAACGAGCGGCTGACGACACCCGCTGGGGCACCCGCTGCCAAAGTGGAGCGACCTAGAGGAGCCGCTCTGGTACCCGCTGTGCCTGGTGGAGCGGCTAGGCTCGCCCGCTGTGGGTGTCGCTGTGGCACTGCTCGTGGGTGGTTTTCTCCTTTTGCCTCCTTTGACCTGCACACAACTTCATTTTCCCATTTTTTATGCAGTAAGATGAAAATGTAAATACTAATGCAATATATACAAGGATACTCATGGGACTTCCTCCCAAGTGAGCTTGTTTTAAGTCTCTAGCTTGACTTTGCCTCCTTTGGATCAGGCTGGTGTAGGTGCAGAAAGTGGAGTTGACACCCCATCTTCCTCAGGTGGTAGCTCATCAAAGTGATCATCAGGAGGAGGGCTCATTTCTTCAATGATGAAGGCTTGTCCAAACACAGTGGGGTGTCTCATTTTCTCCTTGATGTCAAAGTGGAGGATGTTCTCCTTGCCCAAATGGAGGTCAATCTTGCCTTCCTTCACATTCACAATGGCTCCTGCAGTGGCTAAGAATGGCCTTCCAAGAATCAATGGGTCTTGAGCCTCCTCTCCCATCTCAAGCACCACAAAATCTGTAGGTATCTCATACCTTCCAATCTTCACAGGGAGGTTCTCTAGGATGCCCACAGGGTACTTCACTGAACGATCAGCCAACACCAGGGAGAGTCTACACTTCTTGTACTGAGTGAATCCAAGCTTCTTTGCCACAGACAAAGGCATCAAGCTGACACTAGCTCCCAAATCGCAGAGACATTTCTCAAACACCATAGGTCCAAGAGCACAAGGTAGTGTGAAGCATCCTGGATCCTCTAGCTTCTCTGGAGCATCAGGCCTCTGAATAATGGCGTTGCACTCGTGACTCAGAACCATCATGCCCTCCATCTCTTTCTTCTTAGCAGCTACAACATCTTTCAGAAACTTGCTGTAATGAGGGTTCAGCATGAAAGCATCAATGATGGGCATTGTAACCTGAACTTCACTCATTTGCTTCTCAAACAAAGCCTTGTACTTCAGAAGCAGCTGCTTCTTGAATCTACCAGGGAATGGAAGCTTTGGTTCATAGGGAGGAGGGACAGGGGAGCTCTCACTTGCTGGAGCAGCATGTTTACCATCTTTTGTTGTTTTCTTCTCTTCTCCAACATTTTCTTTACCCTTAGCTTCCACAATCTTCTCCAAGATCTTATCATCTGTCTTCTCATCCACAATTACCACCTCATCATCTAGGTTGATGGCTACCCCCTCACCTTGTTTCTCAGCATCCTTGTTGAGGGATCTAGGAGGTAATTGTTTACCACTTCTAAGTGTGACAGCTTTTGCTTCCTTGGGGTTTTGATCAGATTTTCCAGGTAGAGATCCTTGCTGGCGGTTCTGGTGGGTGCTCATGGAAGCAAACTGATTCTCCAAGTTCTTGACAGAAGAAGCAAGGTTGGAGAATTTGTTGTTGAGCTCATTGTAGCTTCCATCAATCTTGGAGTGAAGGTGCTTCAGCTCATAGCCAACATGCTTCTCACTTCTAGTCTGAGACTCCAAGATTTGTTTCAGCAAGGCATCAGTGCTGCTCTCTTGAGGGGCAGAGGAGCTGGGAGAAGGGTTTTGCTGAGGCTGATAGTTGCTCTGCTGGTTGTTTCTAGGCTGATAACCACTCTGCTGATTGTTGGAATAGGACTTTTGTTGGTAGTTGTTGTACTGAAAGTTGGGATCCTTCTTGTACCAGCTACCATTGTTGTTGATGAAACATAACTCCTCTTGTCCTTCCAGACCCTCAACTTCATTGACAGTAGGAGGTATCTCCTGGTTTGGGTTCCCAACAAAGTTCACCTGCGCTTGTGTGGCCTTAGCAGCAAGGAGTGTGTCAATCTTCTCCTGCAGAGCCTTTATCTCCTTTCTTGTCTGCTTGTCTTCTGATCTATTGGCTCTGTCATGATCCCCACTGTAGACTGCATCACTCTTGACCATGTTCTCAACTAGTTTCTCTGCCTCTGCCTCGGTTCTGTCCAAGAAGCTTCCATTACTTGCAGTGTCCAATCTGCCTCTGTACTCAGGTAGAGCACCTCTGTAGAATGTGCTGAGCAAGCTTCCTTTGTTGAAACCATGGTGTGGGCATTGAGCTAGGTAGCCACTGAACCTCTCCCATGCTTCACTGAATCCTTCCAAGTTCTTCTGTTTGAAACCAGATATCTCATTTCTGTAGTCAGCAGTCTTGGAAGTAGAGAAGAACTTTTCCAGGAATGCCTTCTTACAATCATCCCAAGTGGTGATAGAGCTACTGGGCAAAGATTTCTCCCACTGACGAGCTTTGTCCCCCAAAGAGAAAGGGAAAAGCTTGAGCTTGAACGCATCTTCTGATACACCATTGGTTTTGGATAGGCCACAATACCTATCAAAGCTGTCCAAGTGGTCGAATGGGTTCTCTGCAGCTAGGCCATGGAACTTGTTGTTCTCAATCGTGTTGAGCAACCCTGACTTGATTTCAAAGTTGTTGGCTGCAACAGCTGGTGCTCTGATTCCCAACAGGTGACCTTGGTTGGTTGGGCGGTCATAGGCACCAATAGGTCGAGCTGGTGGACCATTTGCTTCTTGTTCAGCCATTTGAATGTTCGCTTGGAACTCCTCTTGTCTCCTCTTTCTAGCACACTCCCTCTCTAAGGCTCTGATGTCTTCTGCTCTTGGAACTAGGTTTGTTGTACCTTTGCTCCTCAAGTTTATACACCTGAAAGTCACAAAGAGGTGAAAAAGAGAATCAGTAACTTACAAAAAATAAAAATGACTTAGTCTCAAGCAAATGACTAAATCTCAATGTTCAAATCAAAACTCAGAATTTGGCAACGGCGCCAATTTGATGTTAGGAGTTTTCGAGGCTCCTAAGTCAAATGATAGTATAGTGGAAGTAAGTTGTCGAACCAGTTCTGAGGGACTCAAAGCAATGAGAAAGCAAGTATTTGCCTAATCTAAGTGCAGCCAGTGATTTGATAATTTCTAAACTAATGATTAAAGCTAATGCAAAGCAATAAAAATGATACTTTTAAGCTATTGGAAAGGAGAACTCATGGGTATAGGGATTTAGACTTTGGGTGATCAGGTTTCGAACTAAGGAATGCAAATGATAAATCAAACTATCAACCTTAAGCCTAGACGCAATTCTAAGCAAGCTCTATGTCTAGATGAATGCTCATTTGCTAACATGTCTCAAACATCAAATGTCTTTGGTTGAATAACATGCAAGCAATCATTACTAACAAGTCTATTAGCTATCTTAGCATCTTTAACAACAAATCTCTTTGGCAAAGTACACTAAAAGCCTAGGAGAGTTGACTCAGACATTTCATCAAACACCTTTTGGGTGGGAAATGCCTAGAGTCACCCTTTGAGTGGCCTACTCAAATGATGCATTAAGATCACTCTACTAGCAAGGAAAAAGCATGATCTATACCTAAAACATCCTAGAACTAATCTAATCACCCTTAATCACCCTAACCCATGAATCCAAAGGGTGATTACTCACTAATCTCCATGATTCCTCTTAAACCCATGATGGATTTCAGATTAATCATGTAGAGAAATAGAAGAGAAATCACAAGAACAATCACAATGAAAACCAAAAGAGATTGTTTCTTAAGAGATTATTTGTGTTCTTCAATAGAAAAAAGGATAATCTGCCTCCCTAGGCTTACAAAGCACTTAAAAATAGGTTTAGAAGTCTAAAAACGTGCATAAGAAATTGCTAAAAGGTCCTTGAAAAATTATAAAATCGTGTAGCAAAAAGGGGTGGAGCGACCAGGGAGACTCGCTCCAGAGGTCGCTCCAGAAGGTAACGAGCGGCCGGTGAGACTCGCTCCAGAGGTCGCTCCAGGCTGGCGGTGGCACAGCGACCAGGCAGGGTCGCTGTGGGGGTCGCTCTGGTTCGTATGCCTCTAGTAAATTGGTCATAACTTCTTCATTACATCTCCAAATGACTTGAAACCACTTCCATTAGAAAGCTAACTCAATTTCCTATGTCTCCACCAAATCCTAGCAACAGAAGATTTCTCTAAGGCCTTCATCCATGCTCATCTTTCACCCCCTTTTATGATCACAATGCTTCCAAATGCATCCAAATGTCTCCAATAACTTCATTTGGCACTCCAGTACCTAATAGAGACTCATGTATGCAAAATGCAACATAAACATGTCTAAATCCTAATCTATATGATCAAAATGCATATGAATGAATAGCTAAAACCATGCAAATATGCAAGATATCAGTCGGTGAGGTTGATGTGCTTTTTTTTGGTTTTTAGAGATTTTATCATGTTTTTAATTAATGAACTTTTTTGTTAAATCCTAACCGGATTACTTACGGACCACCGGATTTAATGGTTTTGGGTCGAGAACTAAAACACTAAAACATTTAAACTGTCAATAAATTTGTTATTTTCATATATTAAACTAAGTTGGTATTGTTTCATCTATTCCCTCCATAACTAATGAATAACGGAAAAAAAAAATTTAAAACCCGTGCGGTCGCACGGGTCATGGTCTAGTAGTTATTAATATAGTAAATAAATTAATTCAAATAAAGAAAGGAAATCTACGAAAGATTAAGCAACGTTAAAAAAACAAAAAGATAAAGAATTACATAAAACCAATATCATATAAATAAAGTTGTGATATATGTTGGTAAATATTCTTGAAACAGAAGGTCAACTCAAAAATGGCTTATGTTTTAATAGTATTGATAATTACGATTTGTTTTAGATTTCCCAGATAGTAAATAAATCAATATATTACTATGTAAATTAAAATAAAACACACCGCTTTTTCCTTTCGAAAAAAAGACTCCCTCGTTTGGGCTTTAGACTCTCTCTATTCAATATCCTCTGAATAGTGGGCTTTCGTTTTCCACCTTTGATTCTCTCAAAATATCTTCCATCCTTTAATCTTAGACGTCCATTTTAGGGTTCATAAGATCTTGAAGTTTGAAGATTTTTGGGGCTAAATCGCGACTGGTTTTCTCTCACGTTTGGCTGTAAAAGACGAAGACTAAGTGAAGTGTTATTGGTTTCAGTGAAGTGAAGATGTCTGCGGCAATGGATCTTGCGTTGATGGCGATGTCGTTGGAGGAAGATGATTCTCCTTTCGATATGCCGGATCTGCCTCAGTTCACATCGAATGATAGCAACTCGAGAAGTGTTATTGGAAGGTTGCTTAATCCTGCTTGTCAAGATATGGCGAGCCTGATCCTGGACATGCCTCGCAAATGGCAAAAACAAAACAGAGTAACGGGAAAAGCTCTATCGAAGGAACGCTTCCAGTTTATCTTTCAACATGAGTATGAAATGGAGGAGATTCTTAGTAAGGGGATTCATACGTACAAAGAATGGCCGATTGTGATGGAGAGATGGGTTGAGAACCCTCCTCCTGACTACCTTCAGTTTGTGGATCTGTGGGTTCAAATAAAAAATATTCCGGTGAACCACTTCACGGAGAAGGCAATTATGGCGTTGGGAGATTTGGTTGGGAAGACGTTAACGGTAGCTTTCGACCCAGAGAAGTCCCAAAGACAAGATTATGTTCGAGCTCAAATAAGATTTAACGTCGCCAGTCCTCTGAGGAAATCAAGAATCATCAACCTTCCTAAGGGGAGGGGGACGGCGGAGATTAAATACTTCTATGAGAGAGTTCAGAAGAGATGCTATGAATGCCAGAGAATGACCCATGAGAAGCCCAGCTGCCCGCTCTTGGTAAAAGACAGGCAACAGGAAGCTCTGAAGCGGAGACAGGGATTGGAGATTCACAAACATCCAAAAGATCTCATTATCAAACCCTCTGACCCTCTGTTTGGGGTGCTGGAAGAGGATCAGGTTGGAATTCACCCAGTTTTGGGTAGACCCAAGATAGCTGCGGAGGTTTTGGAAGGGATGAGACAATATCTTCTCTTAGTAGATGGGGAGGAGAGGAAAATCAGAGAGGATAAGGTCAGGAAATCAGTCAGGGAAGTCGAGAAAGACCCGGTGGCTGGACGAATCGCTCTCAGATTAGAGGATCCACCAGTCGTAACTAGGGACCTTAACAGAGGCAAAGGTCTAGTCTTCGGTTATGAAAATCCAAACTCTTCTTCTGCTGAGTCAGGTTTTCAGAGTAGTCAGAAGCTCCTTGGTGATGCCATTAATTCTGGTAGAGGATCGAAGATGATGGTGTATAAGCCTCTTGAGAAGCCACTGCAACACCAACCTTTGGTCTCTTCTGAGGTAGTACCTACTTCTAGTGATCCTACGGGTTATAAGATTGGTTTCTTTGAGGCCACATCTTCCGGGAACACTAAGAAGAAAGGGAAACCGAGAAAACGACCACATTTTAAAACAAGAAGGCTGAGAAAATTGGGAGAGGAACGGGAACAGACAGTAAATTCGAGTTTGTCAACATCCAATGGTGAAGCGGGTAGTAAGAGGAAGATGACAGACTCAGAGGATAGTGTGGAGAGAACCAATCGGCGCAAGCCAAATGAGGCGGTCCCAGATAAGGGACTGCCCAAAGCGTAATGAGCATAGTGGCTTGGAATTGCCAAGGATTGGGGCGGCCTCAAGACTTGACAATTCCTAGATTGGGGGAAATACGTCAAAAATATTTCCCGGAGATACTATTTCTAATGGAAACTATGAATGGAAGGAATGCTATTGTAGATATGCAAGTTTGGTTAGGCTATGATTTTGTATATACGGTGGAGCCTGTTGGAAGATGTGGTGGACTAGCATTATTTTGGAAGAAGAGTTCTGACATCACTTTCAACTTTGTTGATAAGAATCTAATGGACCTTTCTGTACAGTGGGGTAGTATGGAGTTCTTTTTGTCTTGTGTTTATGGTCACCCGAATGCGCAGAAAAGAGGCCCGGTTTGGGAAAGAATCACTCGTATTGGAATTCATCGTAGAGCGCCCTGGGCAATGCTAGGGGATTTCAATGAGATTCTTAGCAATGAAGATAAGCTGGGTGGGCTGCTGAGATCTGATTCATCCTTTGTTGAGTTCGGGGAGATGTTGAGAAATTGTAGGATGAGAGATCTGCTGAGTACGGGAAACTCCTTCTCATGGGGAGGCAAGCGTTGTAACAAGTGGATTCAATGCAAACTGGATAGATGTGTGGGAAACAGAGAGTGGTCGGCTTTATTTCCAAGCTCTTCTCAGACATTCTTGCCGAAGAGGGGCTCTGATCACCGTCCGATTCTTCTAAGTCTCAAATCCTCCCATGAATCGTATAGGGGCTCTTTCAAGTTTGATTGCAGAATGCTGAAGAACCCTCAAGTTAGAGTCGAGGTCTGTAAAGCTTGGAATGGCATCGAAACTGGTAGAGGTGCCTCGGTGTTTGATAGAATCAGAGATTGTCGGATTGCATTGAGTCGATGGAAAAAGAATAGTGATGCCAATTCCAGGACTAGAATCATCAAACTGCAGGATTGGTATGATGAGGAGCAGTCTAAGATTTACCCATCTTTCAGAACAATGGATGATCTAAAGGCTCAGTTGGTGCAAGCGTACAAGGATGAGGACAGCTTCTGGAAACAAAAGTGTCGGGATAAATGGAATGGGTTTGGAGACAGAAACACCAAGTTTTTTCATGCTTCTGTGAAAGCGGCGCAAAACAGGAATGGTGTCGACAAACTTGTTGATGATGCAGGCCTTACACATAGAGCGGAAGCTTCAAAGGGTCAGGTAGCAGTGGAGTACTTCTCTGAGCTTTTCAGATCGTCTAACCCGACAAATCTTCAATCCTTCTTTGAAGGCTTCCAACCAAGGGTTACAAGCTCCATGAATGAGTTACTAACGAAGGAGGTAACCAAGGAGGAAGTCAAATGAGCAGACTTCGCCATAAAACCATCTAGTGCTCCGGGTGCTGATGGGATGTCGGGCCTCTTTTTTCAGAAGTATTGGGATGTGGTAGGTCCGAGAGTTATATTGGAGATTCGTGATTTTTTCAAATCTGGAGTCTTCCCCATCCAATGGAACTTCACGCAACTCTGCCTCATCCCAAAGAAGATCCCAGCGACAACCATGAAAGATCTGAGGCCGATAAGTTTGTGCTCTGTCATGTACAAGATTGTTTCTAAGATTATGGTATCAAGGCTTCAACCCTTCCTGGCTTCTTTGGTAGCCCCCAATCAGTCAGCTTTTGTGGCTGATCGTATGATATCTGATAACATCTTGATAGCTCATGAGGCGGTGCACAACCTTAGAACTCATAAGGAAATCTCTAAGAAGTTCATAGCAGTTAAAACTTATATGTCAAAGGCCTATGATAGGGTAGAGTGGGAGTATATTAGGTTCCTGTTACTGGCGATGGGGTTTGATCAGAGATGGGTACAATGGATTATGTTTTGTATCTCGACGGTGACATTTACAGTTCTCATGAATGGACAACCGTTTGGTCTTGTGGAACCGAAGAGGGGTCTTAGACAGGGGGACCCCTTGTCTCCGTTCCTATTTGTTCTCTGCACAGAAGGTCTCACTCATATGATGAACAAGGCTGAGATGGCAGGGAAGATAAATGGAATCAGGTTCTCCAACACTGGTCCCTCGGTTCACCACCTGTTGTTTGCTGATGATAGTCTCTTTATGGTCGAAGCGTCTCTTGATCAGTGCAACCAGATGCAGGACATTCTTAAGAGATATGGGGAACTGACAGGACAAGTTGTCAATCTTGATAAGTCATCTATCACATTTGGGGGAAATGTGGAGGAGGATATCAAACAGACGATTCACTCAAGGTTAGGGATCACCAATGTGGGAGGTGCAAGTTCCTATTTGGGATTGCCTGAATGTTTCAGTGGATCAAAGGTAGACATGTTGAACTTTGTTAAGGAGAGAATGAAGGCCAAGTTCTCGAATTGGTTCTCAAGAAACCTATCGCAGGGAGGGAAAGAAGTACTCTTAAAATCAGTAGCGATGGGAATGCCGGTTTATGCTATGAGCTGCTTCAAGCTTCCCAAAACTACTTGCTCCAATCTGATTAGTGCAATGTCCTCCTTCTGGTGGAGTTCAGTGGAGGAGAAAAAGAAAATCCATTGGGTAAGTTGGGAACATATGTGTTTGCCAAAACAGTTGGGTGGTATGGGATTCAAGGACATTCACATCTTCAATCAAGCGCTTCTGGCAAAACAAGCTTGGAGATTGGTGAATGACCCGAGCTGTCTTCTCACAAGATTCCTCAAGAGTCGTTACTATGAAGACAGAGACTTTTTGGAGGCTGGACTGGGTAATCGCCCCTCCTTTGGGTGGAGAAGTATACTGTTCGGCAGAGAACTACTGGAAAAAAGGCTTAAACAGATGATAGGCAATGGCAATAACACTTTTGTTTGGGCCTCTCCTTGGTTGGATGATGGGGTGCGGCTCAGAGCGCCATTCATGAAGAAATCGATTATAAATATTGATTTGAAAGTCTCGGCCTTGCTTGATCAACAGACTGGAAATTGGGACCCTGGGATCCTCAACGATTTGTTTGTGAAGGATGATGTTGAGCTTATTATGAAGATGAAAGTGGCGCCAGAATACGATGACTTTAGTATATGGAAGTTCAACAAGAGTGGAGCATATACTACAAAGTCTGGGTATTGGTTGCAGTCCTCCTCGACGAAATCTGAGATCCGAGTTCAAGCAGAAATGCTCCCTTCTTTGAATCCTTTGAAGCAGAAATGTTGGCTTCTTAAGATCCCTGCAAAGCTCAAAGTCTTCTTATGGAAGTGCTTATCACATGCGCTTCCGGTGGCAGATGAAATCAGAAAAAGAGGCATGAAGATAGATCTACGTTGTCAACTCTGCGGGGAAGAACCTGAGACTGCTAATCATATTTTGTTTACCTGTCCTTTGGCTAGACGTGTGTGGGCAGAAGCTAATTTTCCTGTGCAGAGAGATGGCAATCATCAGGTTTCAATCTTTCAAAATTTTAACCACTTGTTCAGGCTGGGAGAGAGTAGAAGATTGGTTGCTGGTGATCTCAAAGCCTTCCCGTGGATTCTGTGGAGATTATGGTAAAATAGGAATGGGCTCATATTTGAGAGTAAATGCTTTCATGCGTCTGAAATTGTGTCCAAAGCGTTCGTTGACTGTAAAGAGTGGACACAGACTCAGTCAATGGATGAGTCCCTTCTTGAGTCCCCACACTTATCAAGAGTAAGGAAAGATCTGCAATGGGAACCTCCTTCAGAAGGCTGGCTAAAATGTGATGTGGGAATCCACTGGTGTAAGGATTCATCGATTGTTGGTGTTGCTTGGATTTTGAGAAACTGTAGTGGAGTGGTCTTACTTCATAGCCGTTCCTCCTTTGTCAATATCTCGTCCAAGCTGGACGCCAACGTCACTGGATGGCTGTGGGCGATTGAAAGCATGAGCAGCCTGAGAAAGAACAGAGTCGTCTTTGGTGTGGAAGCATCTGACCTGTTCGGTGCTGTCACTAGGCCTCCGGCTTGGCCATCCTTTAAAGGTATCTCCATGAAGATCTCTGGATCTTTGAACACTCTTGGCCTTTGGCGTCTTCAGCAGCTCTCTAGAGGGGCAAACCTTCCTGCCTTCTTGATAGCTAAGAGTGTCATCACTGAGAATTTCAATCAATCATATGTAGCTTGTGGGTTTCCGAGTTGGTTATCATCCTTTTTTGGTTAAGGATTCCTAAAGCTATTATTCTTTTTTGGTGGTAGATGTGATTGATGTCAATTCTCCTTCTTATGGGTTGTAATGGTTTGATGCTGTAAAAGCTTAATGAAAAGTTCGTTAGTGTTAAAAAAAAATAATACTATGTAAATTATAATTTTATATACTTGAAATATTTAGTAAATAATGAAAATTTGGAAGGATATAATTAAAGTTATACCTGAAAATTATGATAATTTAAATATTTGTGAATATTGATTCAGTCTTGGTTTCATTTTTTTCAGTGTTTTAAAACTCAACCCGCTGCGGTTGAACATGTAAACCGACGATCCAAGATAATTCAGTTTGGGTTTTGTAAAAAAATCTGATATTTAAAAACTCAGTAAAACCCGCAAAAAATCAGTGAAACTCGGAACCCAGTTACCGGTCAAACCAATGATTAATCCAATAAAAAATTTTACTTATTATTTTATTGATTTTATTTGAAAAAAATAAACGGAATGATGGTAGAGAGAACCAACATTAGTTGATTTGATTTGGTTTTATTTTATTTGTGTTTTCGATAATTTATTGATTATATTTTACTTCTGGTTTATTTAGATTGGAAGCTTAATTTTATTATTAACATTCAACATTTAAAAAATATGAATTTTTAAGTTTTGATATTTTTTTATTAAGATGTCATAAGTTTTAACTTGTTACAAAAAATAGGTAGTCTAAACTTTTTTTTTGATATTTTGTATGTCAAATAAAAGTAAAATATATAAACTAAATTTACATATTTTCTAAATATCCAAACTATTATTTATATTTATAAAAAATTTGGAAAATACTTAAATTTATTTCTTTTTTGTATTTTAACCCGCATTTTAAAGTTTATAAATTCACAAAACATATAATAAGTATCTGGTATTATAAATTTTATTTAAATTTTTGGTCAAACGAAAAACAACCACACATTTTCTAAACGTAGATCAAAATCTAAAAATGCATTAAGATATGCTATAAACTCTCTAAAATATGTTTTAGTTTATTTTCCTTTAGTTTTGAATACTCTATCTCTAATTTTCATATTTGCATCTCTGATCTTCACTAAATCTATTTTTTGGTGAAAATACTAAAACTATTTTCATCTATACTTCTGATGTCATAGAAAACGATAGTAAAAAACAATAGTATTAATTACCTTTGTTATACACCAGCAGCATGGACTTCAACAGAACAGAGTACTTAGACAACTTCCACTTTGCTTTAGAGATTGGTGCTGCCAAAAAGTGTTGGAACATATATCTGGAGCTCTCCCGAATTCAGCATCTACAAATAAATAAAGATCAAGTAAACCAAGATGAGTGTATTTTCCCCATAAAATATGCTCTCGAAAATAGTCTGCGTTTTTAGGTTAGGAACATTCCAGTAATAACTTCTGAGTCAAGAAAATGTGTATATTTATTCCATATATATGTATAAAGTAAGTCACCTGTATATTGGTAGTTCCATACAACCGAAGTCTCGCATATTTGGAAGTACGATCTGGGAGTTCTTTCCTTGAAGTACTTGAAAACTTGATGTAGACAAAGCAACCACTTGATGTTGATCAAAAAAAAAATACAAAACAACCACATAAGGGTAAAAAGATCGATAAGGGTATTATTAGAGTAAAATTGTCAAACTTAAATTCTAAAATATATTTATATTCTAACCTAGACACCATCAATCCATTCCAAGTTCATGTTTTGCTGGTATTTTTGTCATTATATCCCTGCAGTATGCCTTATCAACAATCTGTTTTCCGCGGCGGCTAGCCACATATCATGCTTTCCAAAGTTCTGTTTTCAATTCCTTCACAAAAGAAAAGTCATCATGTTTTTAAGGTACTTATCAGGTCCACAATGAGAAAATAAGAGAGAGAACGATAACAGTCCCTGTGATGGCTTGATATTGGTAAGTACATGAGGAGCTAAAACAATTGGAAAATGAAGAAATAAGGAACTTCTTATCTGTTCACTGATAGCACTGATTAGGACACCGTTTCTAGCTCTGGGATTCCAAGAAATATATTAGCTTGAAAAATAACTTAGAGTTTCCCAATCTGTGTTGTACATCATTGAATTAAATTGCTAAAGGGGCTGGAGCGGTGGATTTCGACGATCTCAGACCCATGAAAATGATGAACAAAGTTTTATGATTGAGACAGAGGTATATTTATATGTGAGATTGGAGAATTTAGAAAGTTTTGGCATGTTTCTACAATGAAAGCATATGATGATACTTCGTTAATGGTTGTTCCGCAGGAGATGTACGAAAGTGACGATTTAGTTTATTTGTTTTGTTGGATTAAACAGATTTGTTAGAATTATATTGATTTGTATTATGATTAAATAAAAAACATATGTTTAAGAAAATCCAATGGCATAGAATGGTAAATATTCTTGAAACAGAAGGTCACCTCAAAAAAAGGCCTTCTGTTTTAATAGTATTGATATTTTTCTTATGAAAACCTCAACATGAAACAAAATCAATTTGGTATTTACTGTATGCAATATAGTAAGACAAACCTAGTGAAAGAATGATGAAATGCAATTAAGAAGGTGAATAAGAGTAGAAGGGATTTTCTCATCAGAGATAATAGAAATGGATTGATAGTGGGTTAAAAATTTAGGGAATAAATGAAGTGTTTCTATTTTTACAATAGAAATGAAGTATTCTTACATATATATATATATATATATATATATATATATATAAAAAAATATCTAATTTAAGCTACTCACATTATTATGTTCCGATTTAAGCGAATCAAATTTTGAAAAATTCCAAATTCTATGCTCATGTAATATGTGAAACTTTAGAGTCGTTCATTTTCCTATAGACAAATAGAAGGATGCGTGTTTTACGCCTGCAATTATTTTTGATGTTCTAAAAAAATGTATTGCTATTTTGAGAATTATATATTTATTTAAATGGAATTTCAATAAAACACTGTTTAAATATACAGTTTATTAGGTGAATATTCTATACGTAACATAATTTATAGATTATATACAAACTTATATTAAGTATGCATATTGTATGGCCATTTCATATATATATATATAAAATTTAGATCTAAGGCGTTATGTCTTTATCTTTAGCTCTTCTATGAATGGTGGTCTGGTCGATCACTCTCTATGGATAAGTAAATAGGCAGTGAGCCGGGGGGGGGGGGAACATGTCTTTGCAATTGACATTTGTTCTCATCTCACAACTTTGTACTTTCCGACAAACATGTTTCAGTCTTAACAGTTGAACTAGATTTTGACCCACGCTTTTGATATCACTCAAATTATCCTAAGGAGTAATTTATACTCTCTCAAATAAGAGGTCGAGTTATAGTACTTATGGATCGAATTCACGGAGAGCTATGAAACCTAATAGATCTAATAATTATATAATTACGATATGCTAATAGTTTTAAAAGCAGTAAATAATAATAAATGGATAAAATCCATGGTAAGAATATTAAATTATGCATGGGAAAAAATAAATTTAAACAGTCATTCCTATGTGTTTACTATAATCCATGGACATGTGTATATATTTTGGGAAAAGTATGCTGCAGACATTCATTCCTATGTCCAATCCTTTACTGGTGGACCTATTGTT
Source organism: Hirschfeldia incana (assembly GCA_026261945.1). NCBI lineage: Eukaryota > Viridiplantae > Streptophyta > Magnoliopsida > Brassicales > Brassicaceae > Hirschfeldia > Hirschfeldia incana. Next base: position 4,390,323 of record JABCMI010000028.1, on the reverse strand, counting down.
ATGCTTTGCAGTCTCATGAGAATTATTTATAATGGTAAAACTGTACTTATTACAACCTTTTTAAACAGTCTGATAATAATATATGTCGTTTGTTTTTGTAGGAAAATTCACAATACAAAGTGGGAAATCTTCAACAAAGTTGTTTATCAATTCTGACATTGCTGTGATAAATGAATTCAAAGAAAAGTAAGTAGTTCTGTTTACTTTTCATTTCATATTTTATTATGATTTTCTATTTTTGATTAATTCTTTGTTTTTTTCTATTAAAATTTGATGTATAAAATTGTGGTCTAGGTACCAGAATGTAACGGGTTCCATATAAAAGATGTCTTCTGTGTTTGCGTGGCCAGGATGTACGAGCTGGATCTCTGTCGCCACCTGAGGTAAAAGTTCTTCCACTCTCTTCCTATAAGACTACTTGCTTACTTTATGTTTTACTCAAATGATAACTCATATGACCATATATATATAGATATGCGTATGCATATTTTATATAGTATTCCTAATTATTGAAGATGGCTCTAGATACAATGAACGTTTGATAGAACAAACTTTTTGGATTAATATAAACACTATTGTGATAATGCTAATCCTAAGATACTCTGGTGTTTGTGTTGAACACGTTTATTTATCTCTAGATAAAATTTGAAATGTTAGTCTTTAGTTTTTGTGGGAACCGAAATTCGCACTGTCGATTTTAGTTAAGTTTTATCGGAGGAAAACTAAGTAAACCTAGTTTTCCCTGAATGCTCGGATTCTCTGCGACAACCAAACGAAATTGATAAAAAGATAACAATGCGGAAAAATCGCGCTAAGGCGTTTATTAAACTGATGATAAGTTGAATACAATATTCTTCCGAAAAAACAGGAAGTAGAGATACGCTGAAGAGGAAACAACGGAAAAATAGGAGACAAGACGTTCTAAGTCTTGCTCCGCTAGTCTAGCCTCCTAAGTCCTAAGTTCCCTAAGCTAGCAGGAATTTCTTTAAAAACCCTAGATTTCGGATCTGGTCTCTCTCTCGCCGATTTTCGCTCTGCCCTCCTTTGTCTTCCTAAGCTCCTTTATATACTCCTTCCTATGACGGTCTATTCTCCTTCTGGGCCGCAAGGCGGGCTTTTTCCATTTTCGTCGACCTTCATGTTTATCTTCGGGAAACTTGACATTTATCCTTCCGGAAACTTAGGATTTATTTTGTTGCGTAAATCGCCGTACCTATCTTAGATAATCGTAAATGGGTTGTCCGATCGCGTTTGGTCCCTTTCGGGCCGTTTCGAGGACTTCCACTGTTTTTTACGATTTCTTCGGAAGATCTTCAATCCTTCGTAGAGTTGAGATGCGTGGTGTCTTAGATAACCATCATCGTTTCGTATGAATGATTTAAGATCTTTCTTTCCGTTGATATCTTACGAGTTTCTGAAGTGTTTCCGACGGTTTTTAATTCAGAGTAAGAACGGGAGTTTTGTATGCGGAATCCCAATGATTCATTCCGCGAGGACTTAGGAAGGACTCAAGGCGCAGATTACTGACGGTCGGGGCCTAGAACTCGTGCACGGAAGATTGTCGCTCGAGGACCCGAGGCAGCACGGGCGCTAGGCGCCCGGCGCCTAGAGGCAGCACGGGCGCTAGGCGCCCGGCGCCTAGAGGCAGCACGGGCGCTAGGCGCCCGGCGCCTAGAGGCAGCACGGGCGCTAGGCGCCCGGCGCCTAGAGGCAGCACGGGCGCTAGGCGCCCGGCGCCTAGAGGCAGCTTCGGGCGCTAGGCGCCCGGCGCCTAGAGGCAGCACGGGCGCTAGGCGCCCGGCGCCTAGAGGCAGCTTCGGGCGCTAGGCGCCCGGCGCCTAGAGGCAGCACGGGCGCTAGGCGCCCGGCGCCTAGAGGCAGCACGGGCGCTAGGCGCCCGGCGCCTAGAGGCAGCACGGGCGCTAGGCGCCCGGCGCCTAGAGGCAGCTTCGGGCGCTAGGCGCCCGGCGCCTAGAGGCAGCACGGGCGCTAGGCGCCCGGCGCCTAGAGGCAGCACGGGCGCTAGGCGCCCGGCGCCTAGAGGCAGCACGGGCGCTAGGCGCCCGGCGCCTAGAGGCAGCTCGGGCGCTAGGCGCCCGGCGCCTAGAGGCAGCACGGGCGCTAGGCGCCCGGCGCCTAGAGGCAGCACGGGCGCTAGGCGCCCGGCGCCTAGAGGCAGCTCGGGCGCTAGGCGCCCGGCGCCTAGAGGCAGCACGGGCGCTAGGCGCCCGGCGCCTAGAGGCAGCACGGGCGCTAGGCGCCCGGCGCCTAGAGGCAGCACGGGCGCTAGGCGCCCGGCGCCTAGGGGCAGGCTGCGGTCTGCTTGTTTCCTTCAGTTTGCGGGTGTTCGTGTGCATTCTTCGGATGATTTTTCGTACGACAAATAGTCTTAGCCGTTGATTTCGAGATAACCGTTTTTGACCCCAACAGTTAGCCCCCCAGCGTGGAAGACGCGAGAGCGATTTTGCGCGCGGAAGATCTTATGTTTGAAAAATCGAAATTTTCGACTATGAATATTTTATTCCGAAAAATCCCACTATCCTTTGATTTCTTATAAGTAGCACTCCACCCCCTCTCATTTCTCACCCACCTTCCCCTTCTCAATTCTTAGAAAGTATGGCTTCCTCTCTAAACGAAAAGAAAGATTCCGACGTCGAAATGAGCGAGGCCAACCAAGTCTCGCCGGCGCGAGAGGTTCCTGCCCTTACGCAGACGTTTGTCGAGGGGTTCAGTTCTTTTCAGGAGAAGATGGAGCGACGCCGTGCCTTGATGGAGTCCAGCGTGGCCGGTCCTAGTGCTTCTTCCGTTCCGACTCCTGGACCTGACGTTGTTTTAGCTCCAGATTCCACGGTTTCGGTTCCTGAGAATGCTGTCGCTCCAGCTTCAATCTCTACGATTCCGGCTCCTGAACCCGATATCCCTCTACTTGCCGGAGAAACTGTTGTTCCGGAGCAAGCGCCCGTCGTCCAGGCTCGCCCAGAAGGCTCTTCTTTGGCGCCGATACTGGTTTCAGAGGATGCGGTGGAAGTCAAGCCTCCCCCTCCAGAAAAGAAGAGGGAGATCGTTCTAGGACTTCCCGCATCCAGTGCTGTCCCACCATCGAAGGGACGTTCGAGAGCTGGAGCTACCGGATCAGTGAAGAGGAAAAGGTGTGCCAAGAGCGAGGAAGGAGAAGTTTCGGCAAAACTATCGCACCACCGCTCTAAGGTTTTTTCGTGAGACTCCCTTTCCTTTCACTGACTCTTTGGATTCTCATATTTCTTTCGTGCGATCAGTTTGTGTCGTTGATCGACGGGATGCTTGGAGATTGCGGATTGGAGGTCACGCGTTTGTCCCAGGAGCTGGATTCGTCGCGAGAGGCCTTGAAGCGTACCGAGGCTGTGCTTCAATCGATCGAGAGTACTCATGCCGCCCAGATATCGATACTCGAAGCTAGGATCAGCGATCTCGAACGTGACTTGGGAAAGACTGTGAGCTCGCTGCTCAAGGCGAAGGAGGAAAAGAAGAGCAAGTCCTCGGAGGTCCGACGTCTCAGGAGGAGGATTCAGCGCTTCGAGGAGACGGGAGCCTGCACTACGACGGAGCTTACCGACCCATCATCCTCGGCTGCCCTGGTTCCGGACTCGGAGATTCCAGAGGTCCAGGGTACCGGACTCGTCGCGGACAAAGGCGGTGAGGAGGTCGGTGCGGGCGATGGCGAGGCTGCTCTTGCTTCGGGTGAGTCGGAGGACGAAGGCGGCGTTCCGGAGGATGCCTAGGTTGATCAATCCCTTGAAGTGATTTTTATTTTGATTGTATTTCGGCCGTTGGTTGGCCATTATGTATGATTTCGGGACTGGCCGTTGGTGGCTTTGAATCCCTGCCCTTTTAGGGCATTGTAATGAACTTGCTGTTTGCGTTTAAGAAATATTTTGTGTTTTAGAACTTCTGTTTGTCGAAGTTAGAGGGGCAGAATATGAGTTGTCGTCTCATCCCTGCCTCCCTGATGATCACCGAATCTGTTGCTTGTACAAAGCGAGATTTTCCTGCGGTTTACGACTTACGCGAAAATTCGTGGAAACGTACAGACTCGAGTGAAGAGACAAGTTTTGGGATCTCGCGTCGTTGACGCTTTGCCTGTGAGATGTTAGGATACCAGCAAGGCTGGGTTTAGGGCAAGACCTAGGTTTACTCTCAGACTAAGGCTGTGCGATGACAAATCGGCTTTCGTTTTGCCTGTTTGTGATTTTAACCTGATTCGTACCGTTTTTAAATCCACGAAGTGGTATCGGCTTATATGATTTGTCTGGGCACGAATCGAGCTACTTCCTTTACGAAGTGCTAAACCAAATTTGGAGTTTTTGTATAACGCGCTATGGGATCCTTGTCGGATGTAAAAGAGCCTACCCTTAGGTGGCTTGTCTGTTTAGGACGTTTAGAGTTCGTTTGTTGTGATCAGCAACAACGATATGATGCCGTTTAGAAGGCGTATGAAGGTTTTATTCGAAAAACGAATGTTCAGGCACGAAGCGACGTCTCGCAGTGCTTTGAAGTTTGTTTTTCTTATGCCATAAAGGACTATGGGCTTTTAGGAATCGCGGAGCGTTTCCGGGTGGTAATTTATGATGTATTTAGTGGATACTGGATCCGTTGTTGAGGCTGTTAAGCGATTTGATTGTGGAAAGTTTTCGAAAGTTAGGTTTTTTCCGAAAATTGTGGGAGTGTACGAGTGCACGCACCCCACTCCCCCCCTTTTAAATCGGGGGGATAGCTGAACCCGCCGGTTGACGGGTTGCCTACGTACCTCTTTCGAGGATCAAGCCACCTCGTAGTTCTGTTATCCACGTTTTATGTTCTAGTGGTAGTATTTCTTGAGATGCATCGCGTTCCAAGTTCTCGGGATTTTTACGTCTTGCATGTTTGCGATTTGGTATGAACCTGGTCGGACGACTTTTATGATTTTGTATGGTCCTTCCCAGTTCGCTCCCAGTTTTCCTGCCTTTCGTTCGGCAGTGTTTTGGAAGACTTTACGTAAAACCAGATCACCTTCTTTGAATCTGCGATGGCGTACGTTCGCGTTGTAGTACTTTGCGGCGGCTTGCTGATAATTTTGAATCCGGATGAGGGCTTGGTCGCGACGCTCGTTGACGAGATCAAGATTATCCAGCAGCATGGCGTTGTTCAGGTCTTCCCGTTCGGGAAGAAACCTCCCCCGTACGCCGGGGAATTCGACTTCCGCCGGAATCATGCATTCTGCTCCGTAAACGAGAGCGAAGGGAGTTTCCCCCGTTGCTCGTCTTGGAGTGGTTCGATGAGACCAAAGGACTCCTTCGAGTTCTTCCGCCCATCGTCCTTTCTTGGCTTCTAAGCGCTTCTTGAGTCCGTCCAGGACGGTTTTGTTTATGGTTTCAGCCTGTCTGTTGCACTGCGGGTATCTGGGAGTTGACTTGTTAAGTCGTATTTTCCATTTCTCGCAGAACGCCTCGAATCGTGTGGAAATAAACTGAGACCCGTTGTCCGTTACGATTTCGTATGGGACGCCGTGTCTAGTTATGATGTTTTTCCAGACGAAATTCTCGACTTGTACGTCCTTGATGCTCGCGTAGGACTCTGCTTCCACCCATTTAGAAAAGAAGTCTGTGAGGACCAGTAGGAAACGTTTCTGTTTTGATTTGTGTAGAGGTCCGACGATATCCATTGACCATCGCATGAATGGGTACGGAGATGAGATAGAGGAGAGGATTTCTGCGGGCTGATGAATTGTCGGAGCGTGCCGCTGACACTTCTCGCATTTCCGAGCGAACTTCTCGCAATCCTTTACCATAGTGGGCCAATAGAAACCGTGGCGTTTTATTTTCGTTGCGAGAGATCTTCCGCCGGAGTGGTTTCCGCACGATCCGGAATGAATCTCTTCCATGATTTTTCTCGCCTTCTCTCCTTCTGCGCAAGTCATGAGAGGTCCGGAGAATCGCCATTTGTAGATTTCGCCTTCCACGGTTACGTATCGTGCTGCCTGGACTTTGATTTTCCGGGCTGCCCATTTTTCCGCGGGTAGGGTGCCATCTACGATGTAGGCTCTGATAGGTTCTAGCCAGGGAGTGTCGCAGCCGTAGTCTGTTTGGTCTGCGTCGTCTTCCGGCTGGTCTTCGTTTTCTTCAGCGCCTTTGATCTGCGCTCTAATCAGGTTGGCGATTACCGGTGGTCCGATGCTCGGGTGCTCGATGAATTCGACGGGGATTATTCTTTTAAGTCCCGGATCTGAGCTTGAGGCTAGAGCTGCTAAAGCATCGGCCTGGACGTTTTCCGAGCGGGGAATCCTGGTTAGAGCAAATTGCTGAAAATCGTGGGCCAAGTCTTGGACGACCTTCAGATATGCGTTCATTCTTTCATCCCTTGCTTCGTATTCTCCGCTGAATTGGTTTGCGACTAACTGAGAGTCGCAGTAAGCGTGAATATTTTGAATCTTCAGCCCGTGGGCCAGTCGTAGGCCAGCAATTAGTGCCTCGTACTCTGCTTCGTTGTTTGATGCATGAAAATCCAAACGGAATGATTGCTCGAGGATTTCCCCCGTTGGTGAAGTGAGTCGGATCCCGATTCCGGATCCTTGCTTGGATGAGGATCCGTCGACATAGAGATCCCACGTTGAACCAGGCTCCTTGTCAGTTAAATCCGCTGTGGGTAATTCTACCAGGAAATCCGCGAGTACCTGCGACTTTGTGCAGGTTTTTGGACGATATTCGATATCGTGCTCGCTTAGTTCGATTGCCCACTTCGCGAGTCTACCAGACTGGCTTGGACTGTGTATAATCGTCCGTAGCGGGAAAGTGGTAAGTACCACGATGGTATGAGATTGGAAATACGGTCTGAGTTTTCTCGCCGAGGTTATAACGGCGAGCGCCAACTTTTCCATTAGCGGATACCGAGTTTCGGCATCCAGCAACGTTTTACTAATGTAAAAGACCGGCTTCTGTTCTCCGAATTCTTCTTGAATCAGAACGCCACTGACTGCTGACGCGGACACTGCGATGTAGAGGAACAAGGGTTCTCCGACTACGGGTTTCGCGAGGATAGGAGGGGTGGCCAGATATTGTTTCAGCTGTTGGAAAGCTTTCTCACAATCCTCTGACCACTCGAACTTTTTGTTCCCCTTCAAAGTTTCGTAGAAAGGGAGGCACTTATCCGTGGACCGCGAGATGAACCGGTTTAAGGCCGCGACTCGTCCGGTCAGCCTTTGAACTTCCCGCTTGGTTCTCGGGGAGGCCATTTCTATCAGTGCGTTGATTTGTTTTGGATTAGCCTCTATTCCGCGAAATGTTACGAGGTACCCGAGAAATTCGCCCGATGCTACGGCGAATCTGCATTTAGCTGGATTCAGTTTCATGTTGTGTCGGTTTAATCTCTCGAAGCATTCCTCTAGATGGAGTACGTGGTCGCGTTCGTCGAGAGATTTTACCAACATATCGTCGATATACACTTCCATGGTTTTTCCGAGTTGCTCAGCAAACATTCGATTGACGAGCCGTTGATATGTGGCACCGGCGTTCTTAAGGCCGAAAGACATTACTTTGTAGCAATAGGTTCCTCTGTCGGTAATGAATGCTGTCTTCTCGCGATCGTCGGGATTCATCATGATCTGATTGTACCCGGAGAACGCATCCATGAACGATAGAAGTTTGTTTCCCGCGGTTGCTTCGACTAGAAGGTCGATGTGCGGGAGCGGAAAACAATCCTTCGGACACGCTTTGTTGAGGTCAGTGAAATCGACGCACACTCGCCATTTCCCGTTCTTCTTCTTGACGACGACGGGATTGGCGAGCCAGTCGGGATATCTTACTTCCACGCATCGTTCTGGGTTAGTCTCGTCGAGGCAGACCGAAATCACTGGTTCGCAAGTGGGCTCACGTTTCCCTTCTAGGGCTTCAGCTTTTCGCGACTGCCAGATGATTTCTGGAGGGTCTTGCGACGCTGGTTCGTGGGTTGCTTGCTTTTTCGAGTTAGTTTCAGGCTCGGAGTTTTTTCGTTTTAACCCAGCGGCCAAGCAGACTTGCGGCGTCTTACGATCGCCTTGTATTGTTTCGACTCCGAGGAGGGATGGAAATTTGAGGCACAGGTGGAAAGTCGAGGGTATTGCTCGCATGGAGTTTAACCACGGAGTCCCGACGATTGCGTTATACGCTGCAGGGCCGTCGACTACCAAAAATTCCACTATCTTTGTGACGCTCCCGGCTCTGACCGAGAGATCGACCGAGCCGAGAGTCATTGTGATGTTTCCTGAGAGTCCGATTATTGGATTGGGATCGTCCGTGATAACGCTTAGGTCGAGTCCCATTCTCTCGAGAGTGTTTCTATATATAATATTTGTCGAGCAACCGGTGTCGACCAATATTCTTGCTACGTCGATGTCCTGGATCGTTAGTCTGATGACGAGGAGTTCGTCGTGAGGTTTGGCTTGACCAGCCGTTGCTCCGTCCCCGAATGACACGATGTTGCGGACAGGCGATGTGGCCATGCTGTCGTTATCAATCGTAGGTTTTTGAGTAAGAGAATCCGACCCCCCCTCCTTCTAGCGACAAACTGTGGGAACCGAAATTCGCACTGTCGATTTTAGTTAAGTTTTATCGGAGGAAAACTAAGTAAACCTAGTTTTCCCTGAAGGCTCGGATTCTCTGCGACAACCAAACGAAATTGATAAAAAGATAAAAATGCGGAAAAATCGCGCTAAGGCGTTTATTAAACTGATGATAAGTTGAATACAATATTCTTCCGAAAAAACAGGAAGTAGAGATACGCTGAAGAGGAAACAACGGAAAAATAGGAGACAAGACGTTCTAAGTCTTGCTCCGCTAGTCTAGTCTCCTAAGTCCTAAGTTCCCTAAGCTAGCAGGAATTTCTCTAAAAACCCTAGATTTCGGATCTGGTCTCTCTCTCGCCGATTTTCGCTCTGCCCTCCTTTGTCTTCCTAAGCTCCTTTATATACTCCTTCCTATGACGGTCTATTCTCCTTCTGGGCCGCAAGGCGGGCTTTTTCCATTTTCGTCGACCTTCATGTTTATCTTCGGGAAACTTGACATTTATCCTTCCGGAAACTTAGGATTTATTTTGTTGCGTAAATCGCCGTACCTATCTTAGATAATCGTAAATGGGTTGTCCGATCGCGTTTGGTCCCTTTCGGGCCGTTTCGAGGACTTCCACTGTTTTTTACGATTTCTTCGGAAGATCTTCAATCCTTCGTAGAGTTGAGATGCGTGGTGTCTTAGATAACCATCATCGTTTCGTATGAATGATTTAAGATCTTTCTTTCCGTTGATATCTTACGAGTTTCCGAAGTGTTTCCGACGGTTTTTAATTCAGAGTAAGAACGGGAGTTTTGTATGCGGAATCCCAATGATTCATTCCGCGAGGACTTGGGAAGGACTCAAGGCGCAGATTACTGACGGTCTGGGCCTAGAACTCGTGCACGGAAGATTGTCGCTCGAGGACCCGAGGCAGCACGGGCGCTAGGCGCCCGGCGCCTAGAGGCAGCACGGGCGCTAGGCGCCCGGCGCCTAGAGGTAGCACGGGCGCTAGGCGCCCGGCGCCTAGAGGCAGCACGGGCGCTAGGCGCCCGGCGCCTAGAGGCAGCACGGGCGCTAGGCGCCCGGCGCCTAGAGGCAGCACGGGCGCTAGGCGCCCGGCGCCTAGAGGCAGCTCGGGCGCTAGGCGCCTAGAGGCAGCACGGGCGCTAGGCACCCGGCGCCTAGAGGCAGCTTCGGGCGCTAGGCGCCCGGCGCCTAGAGGCAGCACGGGCGCTAGGCGCCCGGCGCCTAGAGGCAGCACGGGCGCTAGGCGCCCGGCGCCTAGAGGTAGCACGGGCGCTAGGCGCCCGGCGCCTAGAGGCAGCACGGGCGCTAGGCGCCCGGCGCCTAGAGGCAGCTTCGGGCGCTAGGCGCCCGGCGCCTAGAGGCAGCACGGGCGCTAGGCGCCCGGCGTCTAGAGGCAGCACGGGCGCTAGGCGCCCGGCGCCTAGAGGCAGCACGGGCGCTAGGCGCCCGGCGCCTAGAGGCAGCACGGGCGCTAGGCGCCCGGCGCCTAGAGGCAGCACGGGCGCTAGGCGCCCGGCGCCTAGAGGCAGCTCGGGCGCTAGGCGCCCGGCGCCTAGAGGCAGCACGGGCGCTAGGCGCCCGGCGCCTAGAGGCAGCACGGGCGCTAGGCGCCCGGCGCCTAGAGGCAGCACGGGCGCTAGGCCCCCGGCGCCTAGGGGCAGGCTGCGGTCTGCTTGTTTCCTTCAGTTTGCGGGTTTCGTGTGCATTCTTCGGAAGATTTTTCGTACGACAAATAGTCTTAGCCGTTGATTTCGAGATAACCGTTTTTGACCCCAACAGTTTTCTTATAAGACTTTTTGTTTAATTATTTTGTTTTGCTTAAAATGTAAATACCATTTCAAAAATGAACATTGAAGTTTACAATAAGTGATTAACACCTCTAAATGTGGGAACCGAAATTCACACTGTCGATTTTGATAAGTAAAACAAAGGAAACCTAAGTAAACCTAACTTTCCCTGAAGGTCCGGATTCTCTGCGACAACCAACGACAAGTGATCAAATAAATGCGGAAAGGTTTTATTGAGATTTGAGATTGGACCTTAAGGAAGGCTGCCTACGTACCCCTTTCGAGGATCAAGTCGGACGTAGTTCAGTTGGAAGGGTTTGAACAAGAGATCGAACTGCCTGGCGGAGTTTTCTATGATTTCTTCGGAAGATCTTCAATCCTTCGTAGAGTTGAGATGAATGGTGTCTTAAGATAACCATCACTGTTTCGCACGAAGAATTTAAGATCTTCCTTCCCGTTGATATCTTACGAGTTTCCGAAGTGTTTCCGACGATCTTGGTTTGGAGTAAGAACGGGAGTTTTGTACGCGGATGATTTCTGCTTTCCGTTAACCGTATGGCTGTTAGGACTGATTTTATTACGAGAAATTTATTGCATGATTTCTGCTTTTGGGCTATGCGACAGAGTTGCTCGCGTAATGGTCACTTGGCGTTTTATGACAAATCGTGGATTATCGTTTGGCCTTTAAGTGATTGGAGCGGCGATCGTTCAGCTGTTTTGTCTTGGCGTGAAGGCTTTGTTCAGCCGTTTAACCAAGGAGTTGGTAAACGATAAGACCACGATCCTTTCGCATTAAGGTCATATTGGTTCACGATTGTCCTTAATGGTGATGCCGAATTCAGGTCCGGGCTTTATGGAAAGACGTAGTTGGCTGAGGGCCGGATAGCGTTCGCCGAGATATACATGCCAATCATAGCAGAGTTTTCCGAGTTATGGGTGACGGCTTTTTGAAACGATTTTCCACTTTAAATTTCAGTTATACGATAGATGTTTCGTATAAAGTTTCTTTCGGTTGCATGAAAATTGTTTCATTTTATCCGAAGAAATAAAGTTTTAAGGAATCGACGAGGAACACATTCGGATTCAGTTTGGGTTATTTCCCGCTCGGACGTAACTGCGTGGAGTGAAAGCAGGAGTCAGAAACCTTGTGGAGCAAAAACTGTATATGACAGTTACCCGCTAAACCCATTATGTTTATTTTACGAAAGTTGCTTTCTATGAATTGACTCGACCATACAGAGGATTTTTCGTATAAGTAATGTGAGAGGGGGTTTTCGCAAAAGTAGCTGGAGAGTGTTTCTCACAAATTACCCGCGATATTTGCGAACATGGGTATGTTTTCCTCACTTGCTTTTCCGTATTGCGATGTCGTTTTGCATTAAACCGATCTTGGTTTTCCTTATGCTGTTTTTGTATAACATTTTTTTATACGAAAGTAATGGATGACCGGTTTCATGGAGATAGAAAATCGCAGATAATCAAAGTAGCACTGTTTCCGTGGGTTACACGGGAAATGTTTCCGCTTGATTTTGTCTTTTGGCGAAAGTTGCTTCGAGTTACTCATGGAGTTTTACCGAAGGTTATTTCGTTAATTTTGTAGCTCACCGTCGTGCTATTAGTCTGGCGTTGTACAAGTTTAGGAAGCGGAATGAGTATGCTAAGGATGCGCGGCGATCGTTTCTCGGTTTTTCGAGGGATTAGATCGGTTTGCGTGTTCCGCCTAGACAGTAGAGGAACAATAGAACAAAACTGGAAGAAAATGCCTAAGACTTAGCTTGCTAGACTATCCACCTAGATTCTAAGTTCCCTAAATTTTACGGCAGTTTACAAGACGTTTTCGTTCCATTCTTACGAAAAATTAAAACCTTGATAAAATTTTCTAAGTCGGACGTACCATAGTCTCATTGATTGCCTCATGTCCGTTCCTCTTTGTCTTCTAATGTTTCATTGTCAAAGGTCTTCGAAAAGTCTGACACTGAATCGAGAATCGATTTTTGATGAAACCCGAAGGAACAGTGCAACATCGTTGCAGAATCGTTGAAGCAAAGGGAGGAGAAGTAGGCGAAACTCGAGGAAGGCTAAGGTGGGCGGACAAGTGAAAACGATTGGCAAGATGTCACTTGAGTGGGGCTTCTTGTCAAGCTATGAGCGAACTGGTCAGGTCAAGAAGCTTACGATCTTGTTATACTTTACGAATGATGTTTCGTAAAATATTGCCGAACTTTTATTTAACGAGAGTTATTCAACAAAATGTTGTCGAGTTAATTTTACGGAAACTGTTTCGTAAAATTAGTTTGGATAGTCGTTGGGTCAATCTTTACGAGGATTGGCCGTGGTTGACGAATGTTTTGTCGCCCGACGACCAGCGCAGTACGGGCGCGCTAGTCGTCCAGCGCCTAGAGGCAGCACGGGGGCTAGACGTTCGGAAACCAGAGCCAGCACGGGGCTAGCCGCCCGGCGGCAAGGACCAGCACGGGGGCTAGGTGCCCGGCGGCCAAGACCAGCACGGGGGCTAGCCGCTCGGTGCCATCGACCTGTGTGTGTTTATTTTTCGGAATGACTGTTATTGTCTTTTCGAGACTTTCGCACACCGATCTCGTCTCGACCGATTTTGACCCTTTTGGGCCATCTTGGGACTTAGATGTTTTTACGATTTTTCCTTAGAAACAGCCGTTGATGTGACATTGGTTTTTCCAAAAGGATTTCAATTCCCCGTATAGTTAAGGCGACTAGTGTTCAAGCTAACCATAGCCGTTTTATACGGCAGGTAGGAACCCGTCTCGATGACCAAGTCTTTTATCAATTTTCCCGAGCGAGGTGGGTTGTGTCCATGGACCCGAGGACCGTGTTGCAGGAACTTGGACGGGGGTGCATGGTTGATAGGACCCGAACTTGGTCGGGATGGTCCTTTCTCGGGACATTTGTCCGTAAGATGATAATCTTAGATAACCGTTTGCATAAGCGTTGGTCGTAGGAGCAGTCACTGCTGAAGTTGTTTTACCAGCATCGATGTGAGCTGTGAGTTTGTCTTTCATATTTCCAGACATTGCTTTGATCAAGCGTTTTGCGGCCGTAAGAGTAAGAGTAATCCGTCCCCCCCTCCTTCTAGCGCCAAACTGTGGTAACCGAAATTCACACTGTCGATTTTGATAAGTAAAACGGAGGAAAGCTAAGTAAACCTAACTTTCCCTAAAGGTCCGGATTCTCTGCGACAACCAACGACAAGTGATCAAATAAATGCGGAAAGGTTTTATTGAGATTTGAGACTGGACCTTAAGGAAGGCTGCCTACGTACCCCTTTCGAGGATCAAGTCGGACGTAGTTCAGTTGGAAGGGTTTGAACAAGAGATCGAACTGCCTGGCGGAGTTCGTCTAGCACGAGCGTTAGTCATAGAAACGGGCATGTCGAGAATAATGCCTAGGGTTTCTATGTGCGGAACTCTAAGTAAAATGATTGTTAGATCCTTCCGAGAGAAACATGAGTCTGCTGACAAGTTGAAAATAGAACGAGAGGCGGCCGGACGTTCTAGGTCCTGCCTTGCTAGTCTACCGCCTAAATTCTATTTTCCTAAGCTAACAGGAGCTCTCTAGGTCTCCAATCTCGGATTTACTTTCTCTCTAGGATTTTTGTGCTCTCTCAATGATTTTCGCTCTGCCTTTCCTCCTCTCCCAAAGCTCTTTTATATACTCCTTCTTATGACGGTCTATCCTCCTTTTGGGCCGCGAAGCGGGCTTTTTCCATTTTCGTCGGCCTTCATGTTTATCAGGAAACTTGACATTTATCTTCGGGAAACTTGACATTTATCCTTCTGGAAATTTAACATTTATCTTGTTATGTGAAGATGAATGTAAATCGTCGTATCTATCCTAGACAATCGTAAGCGGACTATCCGATCGCGTTTGGTCCCTTTCAGGCCGTCTCTAGGACTTCCGTTGTTTTCTATGATTTCTTCGGAAGATCTTCAATCCTTCGTAGAGTTGAGATGAATGGTGTCTTAAGATAACCATCACTGTTTCGCACGAAGAATTTAAGATCTTTCTTCCCGTTGATATCTTACGAGTTTCCGAAGTGTTTCTGACGATCTTGGTTTGGAGTAAGAACGGGAGTTTTGTACGCGGAATCTGCGAAAACTTGGGAAAGGCGCAAAGTACAGACTTCTGACGGCCGGGGCCTAGAACTTATGCACGGAAGCTTGTCGTCCGACGACCCGAGCCAGCACGGGGCTAGCCGCCGCCGGCCAGGACCAGCACGTGCGTCTCGATGAGGGCTTCGATTTGATATCTTGATCGTTTTCTGAGTCCTCACGGTTTGAGAGAACGGGCTCTTCGAAGTTTCCCGGCGGCCAGGACCAGCACGGACGCTAGCCGCCCGGCGGCCAGGACCAGCACGGGCGCTAGCCACCGGCGGCCCACGTGCGTCTCGACGAGGGCTTCGATTTGATATCTTGATTGTTTTCTGGGTCCTTACGGTTTGAGAGAACGAGCTCTTTGAAGTTTCAAGGCGGATTCCTTGTCGTTCGGCCTCTCCAAACTTAGATCACTTCCCGTTTCCTCCGTATACTTTCGAATGGTCGTGTCATCTCAGCTACGGACCTAATGTCTCTCGGTTCTTCTTGATTGTATCATCGAAGTTTTACGACTAAATCTGAGTTGGTTTTCTCGTAAAGTTTATCGTGTAAAACAAGAACAATGGACTTTAACATAGATTTTTTAAGCTGTACGACTTGTTTTGCTTTTGACGCTTGTTTTATGGAAAGTCCGCGCACGATAAATATTTTTAGCCGTTAATTTCGAGATAACCGTTTTTGACCCCAACACTAAACTTGGTTCCATTTCAGAAGCTTTTTGTTATAAACCTGTAAGATATATTTCAGGTGTTTTTCTTCTTCATTGTCTCTACTCTACTATTTTTTTTGATAGAATATCAAATTTATTCAAGAAAACTGCTTTATTATTAGACTAATCTTTATTTGAAAATTTGAAGTCTTGAGAACATAGATTATATGCCGTGACGAAGACAACATAAGATATTAAGTATAGGCCATTGTCCTTAATGAAGACAGCATTTCTAATATCTTATCAGAAATCTTCTTTTTAGATGAGTTGATATATCATAGGAATGAATACAATTATGGCCTAAATAGCTGCCTAACTCTCTCTTTAGCCAAGCATATATCCTCTTCAGGAGATATTTAGGATAAAGAACCACGATATGAAAGGCTAAACAAATTAATCCATGTCTTCCTATCTATTAATAATAGCAACCTCTGTATATTAAATGAAAGTCGCTTATGGGTGAAATTTTAAGAAATCTCCCTACTCATAGGTAAAGTTTCAAAATATCTCCTATATATAAAATAAAAGATCACTTTAATGATTTCTGCTGACGTGTCGCTTATAAGTGAAGTTTCAAAAAATTGTTATAATTTGATTGATCGATAGTTTTAATTTTTCACTTATTTAAATTTGATCTAACAATTTATGGCGACTAATTTTCAAAATTATAGAAATATTAATAATGTTTTATTTCTTTTTTTTAATATTTATAAACTATAAATATAATGAATGACTTTTTAGATAATTATAATAGTTTTATAATTTATTTGATGAATTGTATTCGAATATAATTATATAATAACTATTTTAAATATTACAAAATCCAAACATGTTTTATTAATATGATTTTTAAATTACTTATTGTTGTTTACAGAATAAATTTATCAGAATTTTAAAATAATTATAAAATGTTATAAATTATTTATAAAACTATTAATCCTACTATATATTGATTGAGAAGTCAGATAAGTAATTTTTTCTTATGTGTCGATCATAAATGAACTATTAAAATTGTTATAATTTTATTGGTCAGTGAATTTTAATTTTATTTACTATAATTATACTTAAAAGGAAAATATAATTTAATTACCAATTAATATCACTTTTAAATAATCTACATAATATTAGAAATAATTATTTATGGTAACTAATTGTTTTTATGAAGTTTGAAATTTACTGATCATTGTAAAAAGAAGGTAACTCATTTTATTTAAAATTGAATTATGAATATTATATATATATAATTTTAGTAACAATATTTTATATAAAAATATCAACATATATTTAAAATATTAATATTCATCTTTTTCAAAAAATATATTCTTTAAAAATATTTAACAGTAAACACATATTCAATTTTGATTATGGAAACATATCTTAATTTGACAAATTATACTAAATATATTGTTACAAAACATTCAAACTCGCAAAATTGCGGGCATCCACCTAATTTCAATTAATACAACATGCAATCTAAAATGTATCAACTGTAAGAGCGGTGTTTTTTGTTCATTTAAAATGATATATTACTTTTCTGATGATGTGAAATATCCTAAACATATTTTTGTTTAATTACTTATTTAAAGAGTTGTGTATTAGTTAGTGTAAAGGATCATGTTTTTCTATTGTAAAAGATAAATTAGATTTTTAAAATAGCTATGATGTCTTTCAATAATAAAAATGTTTTTGAAATTAAACTGTTTTGGAATGATTTATTTATTCTCTATATATAATATCATTTTAAATAACTACATTTAAATTGAAAAGTTGTGACTATTCATATATTTTGAATGGATGTGACTATTTCAACATGTATATTTTAATTTTATTTTACTAGATGAAAAAGTTGTTTTAATACTTACAAATTTTGCATTATTGATAAGTACTTTTCATGAATACATGATCCATATTTGATTCATGATAAATAATTGGCAATGCTTATTAGGAAATGGAGAAGATGATGAAAATAAGGTTTATGGTAAATGTTATATTATTGATCTAAGAGGTGTGTTTAGAAAGATACATTTGAAAGTTGCAAATTAAAGAGGTGGTTACCAAATTAGAAAATGTTATATGGTGATTGTAGAGTTAATAAAAAAAACTTCAAAGCCTCTGAAAACTTAACGCAGAGTCGGTCGCCATCTTCACACTCTCCGTAAAAGTTTATACAAATTATTTAAATTATTTATAATGAATTTTACTAAATAGTGTTAGACTAGACTGTTTTGAATTAAAAGAAATCAGTAAAAGTTTAATTTTAGATACAAGATATTAAATAGCATTTTCTGTATTGAGAGATATTTCATCCCTTTGCCCAAGACCTTGAATATTGCAATCGAAAAACGTGGAATATGCAATTTTTTGGTTTTCATGGCTTTACACAACCACAAAGCCTCAACAGCCCAATCCCCGATCACATCCGTAAGCTCTTTACAACTCTTCTCTTTTTCTTTTTGTTTTTGTATTTTTTTGATAATTCTGTTGATTCCCTGTACTTGTTTGGATATTAATGTTAACTAGTTTTTGATCCGCGCGGACGCGCAGATGTTTGTTCTTAGTTATCATCAATTTCAAAATTTTTAAAACTTTTGAAAATTTAATAAATTTAATTGTTTACACTCTTTATGTTATAGATTCACATGTTTTTCAAATTTGACATTGATGTGTCTTATTCAATGTGATTAGCCTTCATTTATAAATTATGGGATTGTATTTTTATTGTGCTTTTATTTAGTTTATTTTGTAAATTAAACAGTAAATTTTTAATTGTTTAAGTATACTTGTGGGTTTTATTAAATTATATTATTAAATTGTTTTAAAGAATTTTAAGTTCAAAATTTTAATTGAGATTTAGAAAAAATACATTATTTTATCAGAAAATAATGAAACCAAGTTTTAATAAAACATTTTAAAATAGGAGAACATAAAAAATAAGAACAATTTCTTTTAAAAATATGACATAGCAGACCTAACTGATGTTATTAAATTGGACTTTTTTTATGAAAAATAGCCGGTACATCATAATGAACATTTTCCAATATTCCAAGCCCATATGTGTATAACTAATAAATCTATTTTATTAAAACATGAATCAATTTTATTTGACATTAAAAACAAACACCCATATAGATGAATGTGATATATAGTTTTTTAATGACTTTTATCATCTGATTTTATCTCATTTTAATCATTTGTATTCAATATTAGGTGTATATATGAATATATATTGCATTTTTTTTTGCTAAAAATGTTAATATCATTGCCGTGAATGAATGTTCGTTTACAATATTGATTGAACCAAAATTTGCTTCAAAGTCATTATGTTCTTAAGGACCGCAAAAAAGATAAAAAAAACCCTAAAAACTAAGATCAATACTATTAAAACAGGAGCAATTTTTATCTACTTGCAAGTAGTCTAGGTTGGACCATTACATTTATTTTTTCCTATTATTTCTCATACAACAAACTTTATTATAACTCTATATATCATATCTAACTAACTATTTTAATATTTTCAAAAATATATCTAATAAGATATTCTTGAGTATCTTTTTGTAAGATTACATTTTGACAATATCTTTTAGTATCTCTTATTTAAAATGAATACATTTCTTTTTAATTTTGATTTTTAGATTATAAAAGTCATAACTAATAATAATTATAATTAAAAACGAGAATTGATTCATTTTTTCGTTTATATAATAAGAAATACAATTTTATAACATGTCTATATACATAATTAAATACTACACCAATTAATAAATATAAAGTAACTTAATCCATTTATTAACTATTTTATAAAGTATGAAATAACAGAATAAAATATATTCATGAATTTTACAAAATAACTCAACTAATTAAAACAAATATTTAAGTAATATATGTAAACTAATAAATTGTTTTATATATATATATATATATATATATATATATATATATATATATATATATATATATATATATATATATATATATATATATATATATATATATATATATATATATATATATTATTTTAAAATTAAAATATCAGAAATAATTTAATATATGTATCAAGTATGAGACGGGTTGAATAAGAATAGTTAGTTTATATAATAATTATAAAAAATATGCTAATAATATAAATTGTTACCAATACAAAAAAATATTGTACTATAATTTAAAGTTTTAAAATAAAAGTAAAATTGACATGAGATGGGTTATACAAATGAATTATTTATTTTCATAAAATGATATCCATTTTAATTTTAATTTTATTATATATATTTGAGAACAAATGTTTATTATAAAACAATACACATGTTTAAAATTTGTAATTCTCAGTAAATAAGTTTTTGAATATAAATTATTCTCGTGCTTTAAAGTGCGGGTCAGAATAATTATAAAAATTATTATTATATACAATAAAAATATATAAAAAAAATTAAAATTAATTAATATTTAAATATTTGATATGAATAATGAAATTAAATTTAAAATTAAAATAACCCAGGAAATCAAAACAATTATAATACTTGAGCAATAAAAGTAAACCAAATAAATAGGTAAACAATTATATTTACATCAAACTTAAATCACAAATTGAAACAATTATATTTTAATTGTTAATGTTATAAATTATGATATATGTCTATTAATTTGTATATATACAACTATATATAAATCCAAATGCAAAAAAAAAAATTCTTAAAAACCCTCACTAAATATAAAATTAAATTCTTATACTTAGAATATTAAAATTAGATATATATATATATATATATGATAAAAAATATTAATAGTTCGATACTATTAATATTTAATATACATGAAACATGTTAGTATTGATATTTTTATGAATTTAGTTTTGGTTATTCAAACAAATGTCATATATTTATCAAATATTAACTAATTCAATAAATATATTAACACAATTATATCATAAAATATTACATTAAGATGCAAGAAAGTATGGATCAATAGTTTAATTAGTTGTAAAATGTTTAGTATGCATCATCTCAAAAACAAGATGAAAATTTAGTTTGACTAAAAATGTATTAAAATTGGAACATCACTTTCATCATATATCAACCATTCATCTAAACATTCACGAATATATATTAGAATATTTTAACTGTAATAATTTAAGTTAAACTAGATTGCATATTGGATCATCTATCAGTTCAACTGGTAATAAAATTCTGGGTTTTAGCTGTTGTTACGGGTTTTATAAGATTTTTAAATAATATTTTTTTTGAAAACTAAACTGGACCACAAAATTTGCCAATTTAACACCGGGTCGGGTCAGATTTTAAAATACTCAATATAATGTTTCATTTATAACATCTAAATGTAGATACAATAAAATAGAAATTTATATTAAAAAAATAGAATTTTTCGAAAAATTATCCCGCGGTTTGAAACCGCGGATCAAAATCTAGTCTTATATATTAAAAGAGAAGTCACAACATTAATTCATGTGTGATTTTTTTAAAAATAGACTCTAACTAGAATTCAGTTATATTTCATTTATCCTTTTATGATATTATTATATAACATACTACCTATTCGTTACTGTAGTAACAGCTAATACTAAAAATACAGATCCTGTTAACAAACATAGATTTCCTTCGTTAATATGCTTAAGCTGCAATACAAAAAAAACATCCAACCTTAACCTTTTTATAAAATATTCTTTCGGTTTGGTCTAAACCAAATTTAATAAACAAAACGTAATCATATTTAACTGGTTCTGACCAATTATACATATATTATAAATTCATACACCTGTCTTAAACCATATTGATGTGTGATTCATATCTTTCTATGCATTTATTGTGTGACTATACCACCATTAACTGGTTCTGACCGACATTATACATACATCATAAATTCAAAATCTGTTAAACCATATTTCTCACACTTTTATCTTTCTAATACATTTGGATCATCCTTTATAAATTTTATTAAATGTAACTTATTAAAACTAATAAGATATAGAATCTTTGAACTACTAATCATAATATCTGTTGATATCTTTTCATTCTAAATATAAATATATATTTTTCAAAAATATAACAAATCTGTTTAAAAAGATTTTAACATGATCCTTATTTTCAAAAATTATATGTAAATATTTTCACAAATTTCATAATTAGTTTTGAAATACTGTTATATATTAATACATTTAGTTATCATTTATAAAATGTAAATAAAGATGCTATTTTGTTATCTATTATATAATCATAATCAGTTTTACTAAAAGAAAATTGTTATATTGAGCTACCTATAATAAAATTATTTTAAAATGATAAGACGGGTAACATTATCAAACTATATAATTCATGTATAAATTAACATGTATTTAATTAAAGCTACCAATATAAAATCTTTGTATTTTAATCATGATATCTTTCCCTTCATTATATATATATATATATATATATATATGTATTTTTTTAAAAAATATATAAAATCTGTTGAAACATATTTTAGTAATATCTTAGTTTTAGAAAGTTTATATAAAAAATTTCAATAATTTCTTAATTAGTGATGAACTATTATGCATTAATATATATATTCAGTTATAGTTTATAAAATGAAAATAAAAATTCATGTAAAAATATTGAATTACTAAAATAAAAATTATTATAATAAAATAAAAATGATAAAAAAATTTAAATTCATAAATTTTATTTTCATACAAATAAAATATTTATGTTAAAAATATTATACAATGATAGATCGATTTAACATTAGCAAACTATATAATACATGTATAAAATTAACGAAGGTTAGACTTTTATATATACAATAATATCTTTTCTAAAGTGAATAAACTTTATAAAATTTGCTACAGAGAAATCCAGATTTGAAAGGCGGATAAAAATTTAGCATAAATTAAATACAAAATAATTTTCTAATATGCTGTTTCATGCTTATATGTTAATTTTTTTAATAACTAAATGGAAGTACTATAAGATAACTATATAACAAAAAGCGAAAGTTACATGTGGTAGTTTTAAAAATTGATTAATTACAATATGTAGGTTATAAATTTATTGTATTTACAATAGTTATAAAAACATTTGAATATATAACTAAAGTTGAAAATGTATAACACTAATGATGTAAAATATATTTTGATGTATATAAAATTGAAAATATACACCCGCGCGGTTGCGCGGGTCGAAATCTAGTTAAGATTAAGATCAAAGCAATCTGATGAAGGTAAGCCATGAACTGAATAAGTGAGCTAGGACAAGAGACAACATATAATACTTCCCAAACATACAACTTCTCGATCACCGAAGCAACTGAAGAGAGTAGCTGAAGGCCGTTCAGACGAACACTCACCGGAAGGTGGCTCCAAGCAGCTTCAACGGAGGTGGCAGGCAACAGCTCCGGGGCACCACAGGAGGAGGACGCTGATCAAACTAGCCCTCAGCTAACAAGGGATATAGCAAAAAGTGAAAACCTGACAGTCCACCGCTAACGATGAAGAACAAGTTCCAGTCACGCAACCAGAGGGTGGCTCCAAGTGGCTTCAACGGAGGCGGCTGGCAACGGCCCCGGGCCACAACAGTAGCTCCTCAAACCAGCCACACGACCCAAATATGAGACAAGGGCCATCAAGGGAAGACACAAAAGCTTCAACCAGAGGTATGAAAAAGGGAGGATGAAGCACAGAGGGAGCTGACTGAGAATTCCACAATAACAAGCGGCCAATGTGAGATTGAAAAGCTCCACCTTTCGTCAGGGACAGCTTCGGAGAGGGTCGTCCTCAAAACCCTGCCTTTAGACATCAACCAGCGAGAAGGGGAGCTGCCGGAGCACGCCATGGCAGATGGCTCTCGACCTAAAGAACAGAGGTCCTCTGCGGCAAGCCTTGAAACCACATGTCACTCTGATCTGAGCTGAGAAGAGAAGCTCTAAACAAACATTGAACCAAACCGAGGAGGAGAACGATTGGAGCGAGACAGAGGGCTAGGTCAGCGTTGGCAGCGACACAACACACAGTCCCAGCGAAGTCGATTCAAGGCCACCAAAGAGACCCACAACTTGTTGCTTCTCGCCGGAGACTACGATGGATTCTGTTATATCTGAAAAAAAAATCCAGAGAATCCAAGCAAGGAGAAGAAACAAAGCAGGGGGCCGTCAAAGGTAGAGGCTAAGCGAACGTGAAACCGATGTCCCACGGTGACCAGAGATGGAGAGTCACTAGCCACCGCAAAAAGCAGAGAAAAGAGATGGAACTGCTATGGTTTTGAGGGTGGGGGGGGGGGGGAGAGACTGTGGTGTAGAAAACAGAATGTTAAGCGAATTTATTGTGCAGATAACTCAATGTATAAAACGACAAGTACATTAATTGTAGAATTGTAATTTTTGAAGAAAACTCAGGGTTAACTACAAAATGTATTCTCTTTTCAATAGATTAGATATATTGACCATTGTACTGAGAATAATTTTTTTTTTTTTCGGAGCATTTGAGCTTACAAAAACAGAGTACGAAATAACGACACCAGATCGAGAAAATATCAGAGGTTGAGTGAAAATTTCGATAGAGACTGAAGAGTTTCGCACGCATTGTCACTCAACTTAGTAAAACTCATTTTTTCCATTTAGTAAAACTTTAATAATGAGAATATTATCAAAGGTATCATATTACCGAGCGTCAATGATCGACTCAGTGATTTGGTTCACTGTGCAAAATTCATCGTCAGGCCGTTTGCTCCAAGTAGAATAAGAACTTCCGCTGACGCAATAACCTGGATGTTTAGGTTGAGGAATCGATACAGCTTCATTACCAAGCATCAAAATTACTGACGCCATCATTGGTCTATCCTCTACACGTTCTTGAACACACACGAGGCCAATTTGCATGCATCTTAAGATTTCACGTGGCCTGAACGTTGGTGACGAAGAATCTATTATGACCCTGTCTACTATCTCTAGACCTTGACCTTCTTTCCAATTCCTCCAAACCTGTGCATAAAGTTCGGATATTTTCTTAGTGATATCGTCGAAACACAATCGAAATAAGAGGTTTCAAGCTTACACATCCGAGAAGATTAAGGTTACTATCCGAGTCGGAGAAGCCTTTATTCCTCTTCCCACTTATAATTTCAAGAAGCAAGACCCCAAAACTGAACACATCTGACTTCATTGAGAATGTCCCGTTCATCGCATATTCTGGAGACATGTAGCCACTGCATAACAAATATTAAATAGAAAAGGTACCAAGTTTTAATTATGTAGTCAGGCAGCTCTTTTTTTTTTTTTTTTTTTTTTTTTTTTTTTTTTTTTTTTTGTTTAACCAGGTGTTGGCCACCCTTCGGGCAACCCACCACCTAGGCCCGGCGCCAGCCTTTGCCTACTAAGTTCCGACCACCTTCCTCGTGTTAGCTTCCGTCTCATCCCCTCCAAAGATCCTTGCCATCCCGAAATCCGAGATCTTTGGACTCATATTTTTATCAAGTAAGACATTGCTTGCTTTCAGATCCCTATGGATGATTCTAAAGCGTGAATCTTGGTGAAGATACAGAAGCCCTCGGGCAATACCCTTGATAATATCAAATCTCATTTGCCAATTTAACATACAGCTTCTGGTTTCATCTGCACTCCGTTCACAAAACAATCACATTAACATATTTACAAAAGACATTTAACTGTAAAAATAAATCTGTCTGATGTGTTGAGGAACTAACCAAAGAGATGAGAATTGAGGCTTAGATTCTCCACGTACTCGTAGATTAAGATCTTCTCGCCCTCATAAACACAACAGCCAAGAATTTGCACAAGATTTTTGTGCTGAAGCTTTGCAATTAGCCTAACTTCGTTCATGAACTCATGGGTGCCTTGAGCTGACTTTTCTGATAGTCTCTTCACCGCAACTTCTTGCCCGTCAACTAACCTTCCCTGGTAATACATATTTGATCACTTATACAAAACCAACAGAGCAGTGTCTATACGATAAAAAAAAAGAAAAAATGGTAGGTATTTTATTTTAAATAAAACTTAGTGGTAGAACCGATCCGTAACGTACAAGATTGGTAGAGCCGATCCGTACCGTAGTATTTTTGTAAACAGTTTACTATAAATAGGTTTATCCCCTATACATTATTTGCGAAGTAATTTTGCTACATGTCGTCGTTACAATTACTCTCGCCAAAAAATGATGACATGGCTACTAAAAAAGATGACATGTCTTCCGTAAAATATGACATAGACAATTACATTTAGTGTTAATTTATTTTTTTAGTAAAGTTTTCAAAATATGACAATAACTCATATATTACATTTAGTGTTGATTTATATTTTTGGATTTTTTTTTAGAATATGATAATAACTCATACATCTAATAAATATATTCATATATAAAATGTTAAATTTCGAATATTTTTTTATTTTCTTTTCTTTTTATAATCATACAATTTGTATTACTAAACCTTCCAAAAATTGCTACAATTTTTTAAAAAAATTAAATTTCTAATCGTAAGATAATTAGTTTGTTATATATATATCAATTTAATAAGAATTGTTTTAAATTTTTTATAATTATATATTTTATATCATCATTATAGTTTTATAATGATATATATATCATTTAATATATAATTTTAAATAAAAAAATTCCAAAAAATATATCGTTTTTTCAGCATGATGTATTTTCATAAAGATAGAACTATGAATCTCAATCACAGAGTTTTTTGCGTGACAACCCACATGATTTGAGCAATCTTCCTACGTTAATTATGTTATTTATAAGCTTAATTATCCCTTTTGATTCGTTTATAATAAATAAAAATTCTTTAATCCTCTGTCAGTCACTTAGAAATATTGCTGGTATTCTCCTCTATTTATAACATATTAGGAATGTAAATACCGTTATGACTACAGATTGATTGTATTCTAAATATTTTTAAGAAATTGACATGATATTATTATTTCATACAAAAGTGAATAAATGATGCATGGTATTTTTAAGGACTGGAAAATATAAACGGTCGTATTATATTATTTTATAAAATTTTGGTACATGACATTTATTTTGATTACCTTTTTCGAATTTTATGGGATACATGACATTTATTTTGGGACTGGAAAATATAAGTGTTTTATTTTGTAAAATCAAATGACGTATATTAAAAATTTATGAGTAATCTTGAGTGATTGTAACATAAATTCAAAATGAATTCCATAATATAAGTCACAACTGATAGAGTTTTGACAATATATAAATCATTTTTTATAAAATGCATGTTCTTTACGATTCATAAATGATAAATGACACTTTTAGAAACTCGAAAAATATAAACTATTCATAATTATGTTCTTTTATAAAACTTTGGTACATGAAATTTATTTTGATTAATATTTTGAAATTTTATGGAATATGTGATATTTATTTTGGGATTGGTCAATATAATTTTTTTTAATATTTTAAAATCAAAATGTAATATATAAAAAAGTATATGCAATCTTGCGTGATTGTGAAATAAATTTAACAAGGTATTCCATATTAAATGTCTTGCAATCCCTTAACTTTAGCAAAATGATTTTTTGATTGATAAAATATCATAAATGATGATAGACATTTAATTTAGATATTTATATAATTCTTTCCGATTAAACTTAAGGTCAAATATCAATTTTAATATGGATTTCCTTTATTTTTTCCCCTTGCATATAATACTTACTATAATTGCTTGGAAATTTCTGATTATAATGTTATTCAAAATTAAAAAGATAGTCTAATATTTGACTATATATATATATATATATATATATATATATATATGATTCACATTCTTATAATATTAATGTTATTTGTGATGAATAAATTATGCATGGTATTTTTTAGGGACTGGAAAATATAAACGATTCGTATTATATTATTCTATAAAATTTTGGTACATGTCATTTATTTTGATTACCTTTCTTTGAATTTTACGGGATACATGACATTTATTTTGGGACTGAAAAATATAGCTGTTTTAATTTTTAAAATCAAATGACGTATATTTAAAATTTATGAGCAATCTTGAGTGATTGTAAAATAAATTAAAAATAAGTTCCATAAATATTATTTCTTGAAATCCCTTAATTTTTCCTTATGTTTTATTACGAAATTAATATAAATGGTGACAAAATTAATTTTGGAAATTTATATGATTCATTCCAATTAAATTTAAGGATAATATCATTTTTTATTCTGAACTGTAACTTCTTATCTTGTGTATCCTCCAGATCTGTTTAGTAAAAACACGATTTTTAAAATAAAAGATAAAATTAAATGGCATCAAATATAATATAAATTAAAAGAAGCTAATATATATTTTGAGTCATTATGGATATTAAAGTTCAATAATGGGTCTATTTTACAATTTTGAGTCCTAATCAGCAAATAAATTTGTAAATTCATATTAGTTACTTCTTTTTCTTTTTATTTCCAACCTAATATTATTTAATTTAATTTTTTTTTTTTTACAATTTTTGTACTCCAGAACCAGTTGATACAACTTTAATAATAAGATAATTACTGTTTGTCGACCACAATAAGATTATCATTCGTCGAATATTCGAGAGAACTTTTGTTGAAATTTCTTTGCAGTAATATGTATATCAAATTTTACTTCTATTAATCTATATCAAGTATAATATGTCTTTTTCTTACTTTTTAATATTTATAGATTAAAATTTATAATTTTAGTCTATTCATTCCGCGCATGGCGCGGATTATCACCTAGTAAATTTATATTATTGTAGTATTTTTGTAAACAGTTTACTATAAATAGGTTTATTTTAAAATATTTGTGTTTGCACATTGTAATTGTTTTGTTATTGGACTTTTTGGACTAATATTTTATTTTGCTTATCATATTAAAAACTTTTATTCATAGCGATCATTATTTTTACCTTGTAAACACTACCAAAACCACCTTCTCCGATTTTTTGACAATCAGAGAAATGTTCGGTGGCTGTGACAACAGCTTCAAACTCTATCAACGGAAGTTCCAATTCTTCTACTTCGTCTTCTCCAGTCAGATTTCTCTTCTTTCTTGGTATCACCACCTCGTTCATTAGAACTCGGTTTCCTACTTGAAAGAAATTTTTCATTCGAACACACAAGGATCAGAGAATATAGAAAACAATTTACAGAAAAATAAAATTAAAACGAAAGTTATTACTCATTTACCAACAGGTGTTGCATCTGCTTTTGCTTGCTTCTGTCTCCTCTTCCAAAAGAAAAACACGATAACAATAAGCATAACGCTGACTCCAATACTCCAACCTATGACTTTCCCAGTTCGGTTCCTCTTCTCACCCGAATAAAGTTCTGCAAAGCGTCATGTCAAAAATTGGAAAAGCTATTAATTAAGTTGCCCAACTCGAAGTTTTTGGCATGGATGGCTATTGCAGTGCATTAAAATAAAAAATTTGACTTCTTCAGGTTAAAAAAAATTAGGTATGGGCATTCGGATACCCGTTTTTACAAATACTTAATAATTTATGTTTCATTAATTTAAATGTTCTCGAATTTTTTTATCAAATATAATATTATTTATTATATAAAAATTTTCATCACATCTTAGAAATATTTTAGAAAACATCTTTATACAACTGTTTTTATTTGGTTGATATTTAATTATAATTTTTTAATATTATTTCGAGATAACAATAGAATATATATAAAAATTATTTTATATTTGTTAAATATATTTTTATTTTTAACAATATTATTATATCAATTAATAATCATAATTATCTAATATAAAACATAAACATAATATGAATAATATAAATTTTGTTTTTATTATATTTAGCCGTTCTAATTTTTAATGTAAGAATTCAGAAGCAAAAAGAACTCCAGAAATAATAATATAGATATTTGATTTGACCAGAAAATAAATATCATATATTATGCATTTTATAATTTTGTATCATCTATTTTTTATATCCACTATTTTGTTTTTGTCAACTTCATTAAAAATCTCTAAAATAGTAGTGCATGCACTATCAATGGAATTATTAGCTATTAAATGTTAATTCTATATAACTGTCTAATTACACTGTTTTATTTTATTAATAACTGTTTTTTGCTTTTATTTACGTCTTTGGATGGATGGCTCACATTTATTATTTGAATTTTGAAATAAATGTTTAAAATGATTAATTTTAAACTCTATTTCTTTTGCATTTCAAAACAAATTATATATGTAAACAAACTTTATAATTTAATTAAATATATATATTTTTATTTGCATTACTTTTAGTTATTTTTCAAATGTATATAGTAAAACCAAAAACAAATTGGATTGGGAATTTTATTCATCCTTCCCGTTAACTAAGTAGAAATGTAAAATATTTGGATCGGAGAAAAAAACAGGGAGACTTCCTCATCCGGACAAAAGTAAAAAATGATTACATGATATCGGATGTGTTTAGTTTTAAGAGAACTAACCTAGATCAGCAGCATTCAATCTGACGTAAAGATCTTGACCACCGACGTCATACTTCCGCATATCAACGATCTCTCCGGTCCAAAATATACAACCGAGTCCACCATCTCGAACATCCGCAGTCGCAAACGACGTACAGTTACAATCTCTAAGACACGTCTCCTCACATTTTTCCACATCAATCCTCCGATCCACAGTCGCTGTCACAGTATCCGGCAACTTCATATTGTTCAGCCGCAAAAAACCATCTCCACTACTACAGTTCAGCCGCATGCTCCTCACACACCCCTGTGATCCGCGTCCAAATTTCCAGAGCTCCTGGTACTTGGGAACGAACCCTTTAATACAGTTACAGGTAGGATACGCGCTTCGGTAACAGTAAGAATAAGATCCACAGTTGCCAGCAAAATCGCACTTGTCCGTTGGTGTAGTCCATAACTTGCTCCATGCCCGTGATGGCGGGATCCACGTGAATCGCTTGAGTTTATCGTCAATAACTGTCAATCTCGAGTAGATACTTTGGTTGGTCATATGGAAGGAATAAACGATCTCCTCACTGTTCTCCGTATAATTGTAAACCATGTAATTTAATCCTTGCACCTCCGCCGGTATGCCACTAAACCCGATTCCGTTCCAAGGACCGCTCCTTTGAATTTTGCCAAGTCCTTGATCTATAAGAATAAACTCAGGCAATCCCCTTGGAATGTTGTCGAGTTTGTAAGTGGTGCTCCCGCTTGACGGATCATCTGAACTTCTCCATGATGTAAGGAACCTGTTGTGCCCTGTTTTGAGATCGTAACCTAGTTTCATCTCCGGAAGTAACGTATCCGTCGGAAAATCGAAACTCTGCCACAAGAATCCACTTGAAGAATCTTTGTATCTCATTACAAAATTACCGTTGGGAAGAAGCTCTGCTATCACTGAAGATCTCACATAATTACCGCTGGTAAGATTTGTGGACCAAACAGTATTATTAGACTGACCTAGCAGGACAAGATTGTTGCTCAAGATTTTGAGGGTTCCAATGGAATTGGAGAGAGGGTTGTCTCTGTTGGCGACCCATGCGTAGGTTGTCTCAGAGACTTTCCTATACCTTATTCCGAGATACCAACGCGAGCGTCCCGAGGGTTTGAAGAAACCAAGCTCGAATACTCCACCGGGAGATATAAGTGTTCTCTTGCTTGAGATTGTGAGAGACTCTGAAGACGACAAAGTGTTGACATGGGTCGAAAGGGCTGGATGAAATAGAATCAAGACAAGGAAGACTAACAAGAACGAGAAGGTGTTAGAAGTGTTCATCTCTCCTCACCACTTTCTTTCTTTCTTTATTTTTTCTTGTTATTAGTTTTTGTCCTAACTTGCATATACATCCCAAGTTACTTCGGAAGAAAATTCGAAAATTAAATTATTAGGACGAACATAGCAGGCAAGCAAAATGCTATGTTCCATACTTCCATACCCCATGACTTTTTCATCCCATCGATTAGTTCACTTCCACAAATTTGTATCATTCGTCAACTATTTTTTTATATCTACACGTTATTTAGTTATTACGCTGTCGACATAGCATACGGTGTTCTCGAAAAGAAAACACATAGCATATGGTACTCCGCATAGCATATGGTGTACTAAAGAGCACCATTCGATACATTCATAGTACTGTATATTGAATATTTTCGTACCATTTCTTCTAATGATTATGGAAGATTAAACGATCACTGGACTAGAGGAAACGAACAAGTAGAGTTTACGTTGGTTCTTAACCAAAAGAAAAGAGTAGAATTTGGTTTAACTAAACCAAAACTTTTGTCTTGGTTTAAGTACGTAATGTCTTGTGACTTTCATTGTTTTTTTTTGTTTTGCTAAGTTTTTTTCATTGTTTTGACCATACATTTTGGTTTTATTTTTGACTATTTGGCTGCATTTAGAACTACTTTAGGTGTATAGAGCATTCGAAATTTTCCATTACACTACAGCCTTTGTTTATCGAACCTCTCACTCGCCACATGCAAGGTTTTCTTCAAAAAAAAAAAACTCAAGGTTTTCTTCAAAAAAAACTTACAATACGTGTCAAATCTGTCAATTCACATATTAGCTAGAAAAAAATGGAAAAATAATAGTTAACTACACCAAGTATCCGCCATCACATGACTAAGCATACCAACTATAGAAATGCATGACCACATCCCTCAAGTTTATTATGTTATGTAACCAACATCATTAGCTAAATATTTTTTTTGAATGAATGTAAAATTTATTCAATTAAAAACTTATTTACATCAAATGCTACTATTTTTGAAATTTAGAAAATCAGAAAACTACAAGTTAAGAAACACAACTTGTCAAGTGTATCAAGCTTTTGTCTCAAACCATTTGCATATAACCCTCCTCAAGATACTTTCCCCCCTTTCCTTTCACCAGAAGCAGCTTCAAACGGATCTGCTTATCAACCAGTTTGATGATAGTTTTTTCATATGTCGGCTTCTCTCCATGCCGAAATTCATGCCGAAATTCATTCCATTCTCTCCATAAGTTATGTGCCAAAGCTTGAAATGTGTGATCGATGGTGTGCATGTGGACATCAAAGACTAAACTTTGTTAACCTTCCCATTTCCCTTTAAGACACATTTTAATTAAGGCTGAGACATAATATCTGAGATCCAAATCCGATCTGAGATCCGATTCGTATCTGCTATGGGGTGCTCAGATCCGGATCCGAGATCTGATTCGTATCCACTCTATGGTGCCCGGATCCGGATAGTAAAATATCGAATTCGTCGAATCCAGATCCGGATATCTAGATTTTTAGGTCCAAATATCCAGATCCGGATCCGATTCTTTTAAATATATTAAATTTAAAATTTTATTAATAAATATATTTGATTTATTAATATCTATACATAAACTTAGTCTACATTCGATTACGCTTAATCTAGAGATTCTCTCTCCTTTTGGGACGATTTCCGGTGGTCTTTTTGATCCCTTATTTCCTTTTTTAAAAACCCTTCTTTCCCTCGACTTGAGTGGAACCAATTACCGGCACCTCGCTACGGTATTTTATTAAAGGAAATTTGATTCTCCTTTCCTTTTTTGTGACGTAATACTGGTCAATCCTTACCTTGATTACCAAGTCTTTTCAAACACTTTCCTTAAACCCTCCTACGTATCGTGAAACTTTCCTTTTTTCAATGATTTCTCTTAAAATTGTCTCTGAGTTTAGCGTGGTTAAAGGGAATTTCTCCTCAATCACTGTTGACCTTCTTCCAAACAATCTCCCTCTCCGTCGTGTATCTCTCTTTGCCTACGGTGGTCTGTGTTCTGTTATGGCGGATATGCTTCAAAAGGCGATCAGTGCGATGTCTCTGGAGGAAGAGGAGCCCCTTGACCTTGGAGATGACCCAAGCTACAGGGTTACCAGTGACAACGAGAAAAGTTTGATGGGAAGACTTCTGAACCCAGAATGCCAGTCGATGACTCGAATGATTGACTATATGCCCACAGCCTGGAGGGTCGTTGGAAGAGTACGTGGCATAGTTTTATCAAGAGATCGTTTCCAGTTTATCTTCCAGAGGGAAGAAGATCTGCAAACGGTGCTGAATGACAGACCGTGGTCCTATAACCATTGGACTCTGGCTCTGGAGAGGTGGACTGAGCATCCTAACGAGGATTTCTTGAGATCAATGATGCTTTGGGTGCGTATCAGGAACATTCCTGTTAATTTCTTCACCACAAAAAAAAATGTTTAAGCTTGCATCAGAAGTGGGGCTGGTGGAGGAGATCGCCTATGACCCTAAGATCTCTC
Organism: Hirschfeldia incana; assembly: GCA_026261945.1. Classification (NCBI taxonomy): domain Eukaryota; kingdom Viridiplantae; phylum Streptophyta; class Magnoliopsida; order Brassicales; family Brassicaceae; genus Hirschfeldia; species Hirschfeldia incana. The sequence goes on along the minus strand of JABCMI010000028.1, from coordinate 4,356,896 downwards.
ATACTAAGGAGTATGTCAGGGTCCTAATCAAGTTCCATGTGGAGAACCCTCTTAAAGCTGAACGGAAGCTGACAATACCGGGTGAAGTAGTGACGATTAAATATGAATATGAGAAGATTCATAAACGGTGTTTTCATTGTCAGCGTATGATTCATGAGAAGATTCGCTGTCCCATACTGAGAAGAGGAGCTGGCAGGGGAATCCAACAGGTAGCGAAACCAATGGAGAGTTCTAGTACTCAGCCATCTCCTGCCACGACATCCAATGCAGAGTTGGAAAAATGGGACAGTCCTCCTGGTTTTTCACCCTTGTTCCCGGAGCTCTCGAAACAGGACCAGAAGATGGCAATGCTATATATTTCTCACTCTGATAATACGGAGAGGTTGGCGCGAATCAAAAGGGTCAAACAAGGCATCTTGGATAGCAAAGCGGAGTCATCTGCCATGATTACAAGAATTACTAAAGATTTGGAGAAAGGAAAGGGACATGTTTTCTCCTTCCCGGAGTCTACAGAGGAACGGCGCCAAGGAGCATTGGCGAGACTTGGAAGTTCATCAAACCAGAATGAGACGTTGGAAAGTGATGCAGAGTCTGGTGCGTCTGCTATTCAGTATCCTGTCTTCTCAGCTTCTGCTATGGTTCCAACGGGTTTTCACTTAGGCCCTTCCTCGGAGGGGCGAGTCACCGGGAACCAGAGCTCAAGCAAGTCCCAGAGAAGACGCCCTCCTTCGTGGAAAAAGAAAACCAACACAAAGTCCTCCAATGGCCCTACTTCATCGTCTACTCCGACCACAGTTTCACCTCCTATGTCGATGAAAAGGAAGTCCACAGCTCCTCTAACCTCAACCGACAGCAAAACCCCAAAAACTTCAGACCCTACGGTGGCTTCCGTATTGAAGCCGCTGCCATCCCAATGAGCATATTGAGTTGGAACTGTCAAGGAGCAGGAAGCTCTGAGACAGTTCAACAAATCCGAGAGTACCGTCGCAATTACTTTCCGGATTTTTTATTTCTGATGAAAACTAAGCAGAAGTTTGAGTTTGTTAATGGGATGAAGAAAACTTTAGGGTATGACAAAATAATTACAGTGGAACCAGAAGGTTTGAGTGGAGGTTTGGCCGTTTTGTGGAAAGATTGTTATCATGTAGAAGTGTTATCAAGTGATAAGAGGATTATTGATCTCAAGGTGTCGGTAGGATCAACATCTTTCTTCTTGAGCTGTGTCTATGGTGATCCGGTACGAGCCAGAAGACGGGAGGTATGGGACCGGTTAACACATATTGGTTTGCAGAGAGATGAAGCATGGTTGTTAGTTGGTGATTTTAACGAATTGCTATCTAATGAAGAGAAGAGTGGTGGAGCAGAACGTGAGGAGTCTTCTTTCTGGGACTTCAGAGACATGGTCCAAAATTGTAAACTTAAGGAAGTGAGACACACGGGGATAAGTCTCTCTTGGGGTGGTTGGCGCGAGAAGGTGTGGGTCCAATGCCGCCTTGACAGAAGTTTTGGAAACAGTGAATGGTTCTCGTTGTTTCCCCGATCAAATATGGAGTATCTTGCACTTTGGGCCTCTGACCACAGACCGATACGTATCTGTTTCTCATTGGAGAGAGATGAACCAAATAAAGGCCGGTTTTTCTTTGACAAACGGATGTTATCGAGAGAAGGTTTTGAGGATCTTGTACGTAGAAGCTGGGATGGTGATGGAGATCACCAGAGTAATACAATGGATCGCATAAATAGATGTCGCCGGAAGAAAATGCAGTGGAAGAAGCAAGCTAATCTCAACTCCAGAGACAAAATTGTTAAGTTACGAGCGGCCCTAGAGAAAGAAGTAACAAAAATATTCCCCTCGTTTCGCCTGATGCAGAAGCTGAAGCAAGAGCTGGCTGAGGCTCTAAGAGAGGAGGAACTATTCTGAAGACAGAAGTGTAGGGAAGAGTGGCTTAAAGCGGGTGACCGAAACACAAGTTACTTTCACAACTGTGTTAGAGGTCGTCGAATCCAGAATAGAATTTTGATGCTGCTGGATGAGGATAATCGCGAGCTGTTCTCAGAGGGAGCGAAAGGCAACCTGGCTGTGGAGTTCTTCAGAGATCTCTTTACTAGCTCTAACTCGTTTGATCTTGAATCTCTATTCCAAGGCTTTCCAAGCAAAGTGACAGCAGAGATGAATGCTTGGTTAACTGCTCCTGTTACCCCGGATAAGATTGAAGCTGCAGCGTTCTGTGTTAAAGGTAGCAGTGCACCGGGAGAAGACGGACTCACTGGTATCTTTTACCAGAAGTTCTGGCACATCATAGGCCCCAGCCTCTCAGAGGAAATTACTCGCTTCTTTCAGACATCTATTATCCCTGATGGATGGAATCATACGCAGTTGAGTCTTCTTCCAAAAGTACCAAAACCGGAGAGAATGAAAGATATGAGGCCGATAAGCTTGTGTTCTGTACAGTACAAGATCATCTCAAAGATCTTGTGTAATCGTTTGAAGCTGATTCTCCCAGAGATTATTTCAGAAACACAGGGCGCCTTTGTAGCTGGTCGTCTCATCTCCGATAATATAATCATTGCGCATGAGATGGTTCATGGCCTCTGCACTAATGAGAAGATATCCACAGAGAACATGGCCATCAAAACTGACATGTCCAAAGCGTACGATCGCGTCGAATGGAACTTTCTGGAAGTTCTTTTGGAGAAGATGGGGTTTGATCACATCTGGATCAGATGGATAATGGCATGCGTTAGCTCTGTTACTTTCTCGGTCCTCTTGAATGGTAATTCTCATGGTTTTATTAGACCAGAGCGTGGCATACGACAAGGAGATCCATTATCACCATTCTTGTTTATCCTCTGTGCCGAAGCTTTAGTTAGCAGATTGAACAATTCTGAAAGCTCAGGTGATCTCCATGGCATTAAACTAGCAGCGTCATCTCCTTCGGTGCATCACTTGCTTTTAGCCGACGACAGTTTGCTGTTGTGTAAGGCTAATCTCGCTGAAGCAGAGGAAGTTATGCGTTGTATCAAGGTTTATGGGGAAGCCTCAGGTCAAATGGTGAATTTCCAAAAGTCATCAATTATTTTTGGCTCCAAAGTTCCTGAAACGACAAAAACGTTGATTCATCAAGCTACGGGTATTACAGCAATTGGAGGAGAGGGCACTTACTTGGGTCTCCCTGAATGTTTCAGTGGTTCGAAAAGGAAGTTGCTGAGCTTCATTCGAGAAAAGCTCCAGGGACGTCTCAATGGCTGGTTTTCTAAAGCTCTTTCACAAGGAGGTAAAGAGATCTTATTAAAATCAGTTGCTCTGGCTCTACCAATTTTTGCGATGTCTTGTTTTAAACTTCCCAAGGAGTTGTGTGACAAATTGACAAGTGCCATGATCGAATTTTGGTGGAGTAGTGGGAACAACAGGAGGAAAATTTCATGGGTAGCATGGCAAAAGTTGTGTAAGGACAAAGAGGCTGGTGGTTTAGGTTTCAAGGAGATAGAAAAATTCAACCAGTCTCTTCTGGCTAAGCAGGCGTGGAGGATCTGGAGCAACCCCAGCTCTTTGGTTGCTCGGATACTTAAATCTCGCTATTTCAAAAGATCAGAATTCCTCAACAGTGGTATGGGAACACGTCCTTCCTATGCCTGGAGAAGTATGATGCATGGAAAATTGCTGTTGGAAAAAGGTCTGCTGAAGGAGGTTCGCAATAGGGAGAGTACGAAAGTATGGCTTGAGAAATGGATCATGGATCAGGTACCAAAAGTCCCAAGATACCGTCAAGAGGCAGAAGTTGATCTCACACTGAAAGTCTGTGACTTGATGGTTCCTAACACAAATCATTGGGATATACAGAGACTTCAGGAGTTGTTTGTTGAAGAAGACATCCCGCTAATACTTCAAATTCGAATCCAAAGAACAAAGATGGATGAGATGAGATGGGGTTTTACACGGAATGGAGTTTACAATTCCAGAAGTGGCTACAAGTTAGCGGAAAACTTATCTTATAGCAACCCGGACCAGCAGCACACTCTCCCTCCCTTGGAAAAACAACTATGGAGAGACTTATGGAAAACAAAGACTTCACCGAAACTACGTCACTTCCTTTGGCGTATTTTGTCAGGAGCTCTTGCAGTGAAACAACAACTTGCTTTCCGAGGTATACCCACGGATCCAAGATGTCCAAAATGTCATCAGGGCCCTGAAACTATCTGCCACATGCTCTTTCATTGCCCCTTAGCTCAAGAAGTATGGGAGCGCTCGCTGCTGCCTATTCCTCCAGCTGGTTTCTCCTCATCCTCGGTTTTCTTAAACATACACTTCCTTATGGCTACTAGTAAGAATACTAACTTGGATCCCAAGATTCGTCTAGCTTTTCCGTGGCTATTGTGGCAGATTTGGAAGGCACGGAATTTGTTTTGCTTTGAGCGTAGGACAATCGACGCTGAAGCAACTCTTAACAAAGCTATGGAGGAAGCAACAATATGGCTGCAGTTACAATCCTCTGTTCCACCGAATGATCCTCCCATAATGGTGGAAGAAAGAGTGTCACGAGGTTGGGAGAAACCACCTCTTGAAGCTATGAAATGCAATATGAGCACGGCTTGGTGTCCACAGACAAGGAATATGGGAGCTGCTTGGATCATCAGAGATTCGTCTGGTAGAGCTCTGTTCCATAGCCGTCGCTCTTTCGCAGGAGTTAGTTCTCAGATCGAAGCAATGATGATTGGCTTGGTGTGGACTACTGAAGCCCTCAATGACCTTGGTAAAACTAAAGTTATTCTTGAATTTGCAGACAGGTGCGTTCGTAATAATCTCTCTCAGTCATCCTTACCATGGAAACTGCATCCTTTGTGGAAGAGGTTCCAGAAGGCTTTGGACAAGCTACAAGAGTACCGCGTTATACGTACTATCGTAGAGAATAATACGGTTGCTCATGCAATAGCAAGAAGTGCGTTGCAGCTCCAATGGCAGCAATCTTATCTAGCAAGGTCTGGTCCGGAGTGGCTTCAAGATAACATCAGGAGAGAAGCCTCTGAAGCGATCTAAGCTCCTTCCTTTTGTTAACTCGAAGCAGCCTTCAGTCTTTGAGTCTTTGATAAAGTCTGGTTTCTTTTAATCCGCTGTTTGGTTTTGCAATGCCTACTGGCAATTGTTGTCTTGGTTTTTGTTTTCTCATTACGTTTGTGATACCTTACCACCGGTTTGGTTGGTTGTCCGTAGAGGACTTTATTCAATGACAAAAAAAAAAAAAAAAAAAAACTTAGTCTACATTCATAAGAAAGTATTTTATTTATGTAATATTTTTAGATTTTTTTTGGTTGATCATGTCTTATGTTAGAAGAACATGTCTATTTTATCTTTTGGATGTTTTAACAACATTCTCGGGTTTCTCAGGTTATTTTGATTTTTTTTGCTTATTTTTATTTTTATTTTGTTTAAAATAAGGAGTCCCAAATTAATTTTCTTTTATTTTGTCTAGGTCTGGTTGAAATTAAAATAAATTAAAAAAATAAGATAAATTATTTCGGGTTAAAATCTGTTTTAACATAAAAACTTTGACGTCCACGTGTACATCACCGATTGCTCTGATTTAGCTAATGATGTTGGTTACATAACATCATAAACTTGAGGGATATGATCATGCATAACATATAGTTGACGTAGTTAACATGTATTTCTATAGTTGGCATGACTAGCCATGTGATGGCGGATACTTGGTGTAGCTGGCTATCATTTTCCAAAAAAAATAAAAATAATTTCTAAGTCCACCTTGCCGATTCCACACTTTCACGATCAGCATTCACCAGAAATATGAGAATAACTACCTCCATTTTCCTTCTTTTTAGAACAATAACTAGGGATATTCTATTATTTATACTAGGAAACAAACCTGTGTATCTGCACGGGATATTATTTTTATTAAGATTTTAAATGATTAATTTAATATAACAGAATATGTATATTTTATAATTTAATTTATTTCAAGTTATAAAATTATTTATTTTTTCTTTCATTTATCTCATTTTTAGTTATATATTCTTTTATCATACTCAAGTTCACCAAATATACTATATACATATACAAAAATAATTTGAATAAAACTGACCGTATATTTTTATTTTAAAATAATGATCAAGTAAAAGGTCTACGAAAATAAAGATAAATTATTGACATTATAGGAAGTTGATATGGAAATAAGTCAATTTTTATAGGAAGTAGAATATTTGTTTACCATTTTTTTATAAATTCTTTGTGTGTTTTTTTAACTAAAATTTGATGTATAAAATAGAGTTCACCCCAATATTAATAATTGACATATATATCTTATATGAATTTTAACCATCAATTTACTTTTTTTTAAAAAAAAAAATTGTATACATTAACTATTTAAGTATCATCGTTGTAAGTATAAATATTTTTCAACATATCCAACTTATGACTTGTACTTTCGTTGGGAAAATCCGAAATTGACAGAAAGAGAATAAATCAAGTAGAGATGACACTATAGATAATTTATTTTATAAAAAGTACAGTTTTATTAATAAGTATTGCACTAAAAATGACACTAAAAATGTTTAGACAATTATAGTAAAAAAGGTAACATATAATTTAGGTTGTGTAATGTTCACAACATTTAGCTAGAACCACAATCAGCATAGCAGCTACAAATTCCGGGCTTCTTTTCTTCACAGCGAATACCAGGATGTGGGTATTTCTTCCCACACTCTCCTAGACAACCTGATGGAATACATTTGCGCATTGGGATTGGATAATGACATATTTTTGTTTCCTTTTTCTGCGCATATGTTGTCATTCCTGTTAGATACATAATTTCAAATCTTATAAGGGAGAAAAAATAATAGTAAGTTTTATTTATTAATGAATTATAAAACTTATTTATCATCAAAAACTTTCTTAGTAAACCATTGTTTTAAGCATTATAAATAAAAATATACATAGGTTTTATTAGTAAAGAAAAAATATGATGTGAACGAAATATTATTTTTCATTTTTTGAAGAATTGTGTGCATGCTAATAAAAAAATTGCAGTTTTAAACACAACTATTGTATATATATACGAAAATCATAGCATATTAAAAATAATATATATATATATATATATATATATGATGTGATGATTCAAAATATAACATAAATTTACATAAGAAATATAATTCATCCCATTATGAAAATGCTGGTTAACATATTTTTATGTGCATTAAAATGTAAAGAAATAGATGATAAAAATGAGAATATCTAGTATTTATTATCACAGTATTTATTCATCATGTATATATAAATACTGTAAATTTTTAAAATAAAAATAGGAAATAAACTCTTAAACTATTTTCGAGTTGATCCTTTTAAGTTTAAGACAAAAATGTTTGGCTCGGTTTTTAATATTTTTTAGCCTGCTGTATTTATGAAATTTCATTGAAAGATAATTTAATAGTATATCTTATGTAGTAAACAAAATTAATACATGCGTCTACAATATATTGAAAATAAAATTTAAAAGATCTAATTATTTTAATCATTTTATTATAAAATTACTGTATGCAATATAGTAAGACAGACCTAGTGAAAGAATGAAGAATGCAATTAAGAAGGTGAATAAGAGTAGAAGGGATTTCCTCACCGTGGATAACAAAAATGGATTGATAGTCGGTTAAAAATTTAGGAAATAAATGGAGTGTTTCTATTTTTACAATAGATGAAGAAATATTCTTACATATATATATATATATATATATATATATATATATATATATATATATATAATTCAAGCTACTCACATTATTATGTTCCGATTTAATCGAATCAAATTTAGAAAAATTCCAAATTCTATGCTCAAGTAATATGTGAAACTTTAGACTCGCTCGTTTTCCTATAGGTAAATAAAAGGATGCGTGTTTTACGCCTGAAATTATTTTTGATGTTCTCAAAAAAATGTATTACTGTTTTGAGAATTATAAATGTATTTAAAGGGACTTTCAATAAAACACTGTTTAAATATACAGTTTATTAGGTGAATATTCCATACGTAACATAATTTGTAGATTATATACAAACTTATATTAAGTATACAGTTTGTATGGCCATTTCATAGATATGTATAAAATTTAGAGTTATATGTATGTATAGTTTGTAGATTTAATGTATGTGTATATATGAAATAAGAAAATTGCCTGGCAGTTTATGTTAATATATTTGTATATCAAGAAAGGGAGCGTGAGGGCACGTGACTTGCTCACATGTTGGTATTATTTTTTCCGTTATTTTATGTAATATAGCCCGTGACTTGCGGTAATTACTTGCCCAAAAATGTAAAAAGTTAATGGGATGATTGGTGATGGTTGTGAGTGATCTTTACAGTTTCAATTTTCTCAACAGTGATAAAACTAAAGCAATCAAGCTCTAGTAAGAAAATATAAAGTTATAGTACAAAATATTTTAAATGAAATATATTGGTTTAGAAATTAATTTGTTTACAGTTTTTTGTTTAGTGCTTCTAAACTTTAAAATAATTCTATTGGAATAAAATCTAAAAATAAAACAACAAAATCTACAGCTTACTTATGAAAGGAAAAAAAAAATTACTAGAATGTTATAGAAAAGTTAGTTTATGACTAAAATAACATACATCTTTCAAAAATTACTAGAATGTTTGAACACCTCTAGTAAATTGCAATTAAGACCATTGGTTAATTTTTTTTAGTTGTGATTATTTATAATTAAAAGTGACTAAAAATCTACATCACTAATAATCTTCCACGTCACTAATAACCATAAACACAAAAGGAAAATCAAACGGTGTTTTTTTTAGAATTTATAGTTTTGTAAAATAAGAAAATATTTAATTTCTATAATATATTAAATTTTAGAAATCTGTCCTACAAATTTTATGATTACCCAAGTGTCTTACAAATTGTATAGATTTTTTTTTATAAAATTTGTTACGTTTATAAAGATATAATTTTCTACGCAAATGGCAATTTTAGAGGATGGAACTGTCAAAAAAATGAAATGAATTAATTTATAGGTTTTTTCCTTTGAATATAATCCATAAAAGAGGTCGATTAATCAGCCTAATATCACCCCTTTAAACATATAATCACCATGGGACTATGCTTCTTCACTTGCTGATTTGAAGACATCGGTATTAGTCACATAATTGACGGATTTGTCATCAGTAAGGTACTTATCCAACTTCAAACGGGTTAAATATATCTCTATCTCTTGTTTCTAAACATTGAAATGTTCTGTTAAACTAATTCGGCAGTATTGGATCTGAAAGAGTAGACAATTTATAGTCCACTGCCTTGTGATTTACTTGTCCGTCGATATTGTTAAAATTCATCTGGTAGGCAATACAAAAACAAAAAGTATCATCAAACCGGTATAATAAAAACCTAAAGGAGTAAAGAAATAAATAACATAGAAAAAGAAGAGTATAGCAGTATACGTTTGAGGGCTGTTTTTCTTTTTGAATAAAATTGGTAGTAGTTCCCGATAATTTTTTTTTTTTTGAGAAAGGGCTTTTCTGATAAGATTTTTTTGAGGGTTGTTTTTGTTTAACGGAAGAAGTTTCAATGAATATATAGAGGACGTAAACTTCCTGTGGAAGTTAAAAAAAAAACAAAAAATTTAATAGAATATACATAGAAAAAATTCTAAAATATCTAAAATATATTTTTAATAACAGAATACTTATTTTCCATAGGACGTTGGATTTGAAAAAAAAAATACCAGATTTTGATTTGCGCTTTAAAAACGCAGGATATTATACATTGTAAAAACCTAATAAAAATTTATCAAATGTTTTTATAAAAATGATAAAACGGTAGATCCACCTTATTTAAACTCGTCTCATTTTTTACGAACATAATTTTATCTCAACCGTTTGGACTAATTTACTTTTAAGTTCTCAATACTTTTATCCATTTAAATTCATATAATTTTATTCATCATCTATTTCGATCGGTTTGGGTTTTTGAGTGACTAAAATCATTTAATTTTTACAAAAATATATTTATATTTTATTTTTCTTAAAATAGTGTCTAATTTCATTTTTAAAAATTGAAAACAATGTTTAGATTTATTATTTTGAGCAAAATAGAAAATTAAATCAATGTAATTCACGTATAAAAATCTTAGTATATACAGTTGTTATGCTTAGTGTGTTCAAAATAATGTAAAATTAATTAAAAACCATAAAAAAATATTAGTAAAAGAATTGATACACGTGGAAATTTTCATTGTGAAAGTGAACAGTTCTTTACATAGATCAAAAGAAATCAAATAATTATACACAATAATTTTAAACCTCGATTTGAGAATATTCAGTAAATTTAAAATTAAATATGATTGTATATATATATATATATATATGTGCTATTTGAAAAACTGTTTTTGTTAAGTATTTTTTTGTCGACAATGTTACAGACTCATGTGGACTCTGTAAACCAAACTGGTTGCTCTGTATTCATATGTACGGTAAACGACGTAGGTTGCCTTGCACCACGTGCCAAGCTGTCCGCCTTTCTGTTTTTGTTAAGTATTAAATAACTAAGAGATTGCAATCTTTTAAATTAGCTAAATATTGGGTAGTTTAATGTAATACCTACGATTTATAAGGATACTCATATTTATCATATTTTGGTAAATTCATTTATTATAATTAATTATAGTTAAGAGTGAAAAATGACATTATATGTAATTAAAAGATTATTTCAAGTTTTGTAGGGAATACCAATGAGCATTCTGAATTGTATAAGGATTTCAAAATTAAAATATACTTAATATTTTAATATTGTGTTTTTTAATGATGAGACAAATTTGGTGACCATAGTTTGAATTTTTTTTTAAATATATTTATATTTTCCAAAATCGTTTTAATGATAATGATTGTTGTCAAAATTAATAATTTATGATTTACTAAAATCTTAAAGAATAATTGACATGTCATATATATAATTTTCCATGTTGTACTTTTATTTAGCAAGTTTTTTAATTTTTGTATTAAATGATATTGATTAGTTGTCAATTTTAGAAATTTAAAAGTATTGTCTTGTAAATATGATAAAACCCAAAGACATAATCATAAATTGTTACAATATGATTCTTCTTTAATAGTATATATTTTAATTTAATTTATAAGGGAGGTAAGCTTCCTCTCAACTTCATAATCTATGTGTAAATGTAATAATTGTCATTATTGAAAATAATATCAAAACAGAATTTCAAAAAAATGTATTCCCCAAACAACCAAAATCATAATTCTCTAAACAATGCAATTTTGTCTATGCTACGTTTCTCTAGAAACATAAAGGATAAACCCTAAAGTTTACACCATAACAATATGGTATATGATACCCTAAACTCTAAACGTATACAAACCCACAACACAATACATAAATCACAGAATATGTAGGTATCAAAATTAAAATTACTTATCATTAGTACTGAAAATGCTAAAAGTAAACAAACTCTAAACATATTCCATAAATCAAAGAATAATTGAAATTGCATAAAGAATAGTACATGCATCAATTAGAGGGTGTACAAACCGAAAGAGGTTTTTTAGAGTATATATAAACTGAGATTGATTTAAACAGTGTGACTAAAAATGGGTTAGAAAAAATAACCAAAACATAATTAAAAAGGATTAATGATGGTTTAGCGAGATAGTGCGCCAATCAAATTATAAGATTTTCATTAATTTTTAATGGCGAATAATAAAAAAAACACATCAGCATTATAAATTAGTCTAATCAGCATTGTAAAATAACGATTCAATCAGATTATATAACATTTTTACTTGAGCGTGTTGTAAATAATAATATAGTATGATTGTAATCGTATCCCAAACCTATTTGAAACGCAAAATAACGTTTGCTTATCAAAACGAAAGCCCTAAATAACGCAGATGTATATTGAGCTTAACATTTAGCTCGGCCCAACAGAGAATAAAAGAGGGTTTATTTCCAGTTTACAAGTTTCCACCGCCGTTTCTTCCGTCTCCCTTCTCGAATCGTGTTCGCATTTCCATCACTCAAAGACTGATCACCAAACATGGAGGAGGAGGAGGAGGAGCTGATGATAGGACGTGGGGAGAAGAGCAGCAGGGAAGAAGGATGGCATCAGAGGAAGGAGAAGAGACCTGTGTTGAAACTGAGAACTGACACTTTGATCGTGTCACCCCACAAGTGCAAAGGGTCAACAGTGATAAGATATAGAAAGACAATCATTCATTCTCTGTAATTATGCCTTTACATATTCCTTTCCATCTCTGTATATTCGATTCCTCTGTATATAAACAGACCCAATACTATCAATAATATTTATCCTTTCACATATTCATCATGGTATCAGAGCACATTAGGGTTACCTAATAAGATCCAGCCGCCCTTCTTCTCTTCCTCGTTCTTCTTCTTTGTCTTCTACATCTCAATCACTCTTTTTCTTCTCTTTATAGCTTTGTTGCCTTAACAATGGCTACTGATTCTACGGCTGAGAGAATCTCTGTTTTCAATCCAGAGAACCCACAAAGTACCTTACTCTCTGTGAACATGTCGAGTGTTACGAAATTAACAAACGACAATTATCTAATGTGGGGGAGACAGGTTCGTGCTCTTCTTGAAGGTCATGAGCTACATCAGTTCATCGACTCCACTGATGGTCCGTCTTCTACCCTCATCAACGATGGCGTCTCAGTCCCCAATCCACTGTATGCGCCATGGCGACGTCAAGATCGTTTGCTGTACTCTGCTCTAATTGGAGCAATCTCACTAAGTGTTCAGCCTGTTGTCTCAAGCACCACCACATCAAGGGAGGTCTGGGATATCCTTGCAACAACCTTCGGAAATCCGACGCGAGGACATGTGCGTCAACTCCGGATACAGATACGTACATGTGCTAAAGGTACTAACACAATCAGTGAGTATCTTCGTATCATCAATTCCAAATCCGATGAACTTTTTCTACTTGGAGCACCAATGGATCAGGAAGACCTCACTGAACATATCCTTGCTGGTCTAAGCGAAGAGTACAAGCCTGAGATAGATGCTGTTAATGCCAGAGATAAACCTATCACGTTTCCAGAACTACACGAACGACTGCTCAACCGAGAAGCAATGATCCTTTGTACTCAGATTCCCTCTCCGTCTCCTATTGTTGCGAATGCCACTGATACACGAGCTCGACCACAACAACAAACCAATCGGAACCAGCATCCACGTCCACACAATCACAACAATTGACAGCAACAACATTTTTCAAAACCATATTTGGGATGCTGTCAAGCTTGTGGTGTGCAAGGACACAGTGTTCGTTACTGTCCAGAGTTTCTTATTGTCAAAGGAGGTGGTTCCTCATCACTGTGGTCAGCTCCAGCTACGCAACAACCCCAATGGTGTTCCGCGCCGACTCAGTCTAACTGGCATCCTCGTGCAAATCCAGCAATGATGTCTGACAATTCAACTTGGCTACTGGACTCGGGGGCCTCACATCACATGACGTCTGATCTTGCTAACCTCTCGACGCATCATCCATACAATGGCAGAGATGACGTCCTACTTGGTGATGGGTCAGGTCTCCATATCTCACATACTGGTTCTTCTTCTCTACCCTCTTATACTAAACCTTTTTTTCTTAATCATGTCTTATGTGTTCCGTCTCTTGATAAACATTTGATTTCCGTTTTTCAACTCTGTAAAACTAATAATGTTGCTGTCACTTTTACACCTACGTACTTCCAGGTGAGAGATCTACAAACGGGGAGTCTTCGTTTAGAAGGCAAACCTAAAGATGGCACTTATGAGTGGCCAAAACTATCTTCTTCTAAACCACCTTCTCTTTGATTTGCTTCTGCTGTTAGAACTACTATGACTGATTGGCACTCTCGTTTGGGTCATCCTGCTTTTTCTATTCTTCAAAAAGTTGTTTCTCGTTTTGCTTTGCCGGTTTCTTCAAATGCTTTGCTTTCACAGCCATGTATGGCTTGCTCTATTAATAAGATGCATAAGTTGCCTTTCTCTGAATCTACTTTGGAATCGAAACATGCACTTGATATAGTTTTCTCAGATGTTTGGACCTCACCATTGCTCTCTTTTGATGGTTTCAAATACTATGTCATATTTGTTGATCATTATACTAGATACACTTGGCTATATCCTTTAAAAAGAAAATCTGATGTTTTTGATGTGTTTATGAAGTTCAAAGGGTTAGTTGAAAATCAATTTCGGCAAAAACTTAGAACTCTCTATACAGACAATGGTGGTGAGTTCATAGGACTTGCTCACTTCCTATCTGCAAATGGCATTTCACATATGACCAGCCCGCCTCATACGCCTGAGCATAATGGGATTGCAGAACGCAAACATCGACATATAGTCGAAACAGGCATGAGCCTGTTATCCCATGCTTCAATGCCGCGAGTGTACTGGCCATTTGCTTTAGCGACAGAAGTTTATCTAATTAATCGCATGCCATCGCAGCCACTGCATTTCGAAACTCCTTTTCAAACTCTTCATGGTCGGGCCCCTAACTATGAGAAACTAAGAATCTTTGGATGCTTATGCTTTCCGTGGCTCAGACCATATGCATCACATAAGTTAGATGCAAAATCATCACCTTGTGTTTTTCTAGGATATTCTATTACTCAAAGTGCATATTTTTGCTTAGATCGTACAACTTCTAGGATATATACTTCTAGACATGTAGTATTTCATGAATCTGTCTTTCCCTTTGCGACACCAACAACTGCAGTTGCTAATAATGACTCTGAGAAGTCTGATAACCCGGTTGCTACTTTTCCTATTGTTTCTCTTCTTCCAGTTGCAGGTGGCGCACCAACTGTGGAACGTCCAGCGGCGGTTACACAATCACAGACAACACCTGCAACACACACGTCACCATCTCCTTCAACAGCTTCTCAAACTCAGTCCTCATCTCCACCTACTAATGGTGCTCAGCCAGGAACAGCCACCACAGTTACAGAACCTGACATACAACCCTCACAGGCTGCTCCTCCATCTGATCAACTGCAACAACCGCCACTCCGTCGAAGTGCTAGACAACCAAAACCAACTCAGAAACTCAATCTCCATACAGCTTTACAGCCTCCTCCACCTGAAACGATTCCCACATCTGTAGCTGAAGCTCTTAAAAACCCTTACTGGCGTCAAGCCATGATAGATGAGATTAACTCTCAGCTACGAAACCATACGTGGGATCTTGTTAATGTTTCTGATATTGCAAATGTTGTTGGTTGCAGGTGGGTTTTCACTATTAAACGCAATGCTGACGGATCCATAGACCGTTATAAAGCTAGACTTGTCGCTAAAGGCTACAATCAACGGCCCGGCATTGACTACAGTGATACATTCAGCCCGGTAGTCAAGCCTGCCACAATCCGTATAGTCCTCAGCACTGCTGTCTCCTGCAACTGGTCCTTAAAACAACTTGATGTCACCACTGCTTTTCTCCAAGGGCAACTGCATGACGAGGTGTATATGACCCAGCCAGTTGGTTTTCAGGACAAAGATAACCCTACTGCAGTTTGTAAGCTTCGGAAAGCAATTTACGGTCTCAAACAAGCACCGCGTGCTTGGTATAACGAGTTCCGTACGTTTCTTCTTCATTCCGGGTTTACGAACTCCTTAGCAGATGCTTCACTTTTCATCTACAACAAGGACAACATTCTCCTCTACATGCTTGTCTATGTAGACGACATCATCATCACGGGCAACAGCAACACACACATAACCCGGTTTATCGCTTCTCTCTCTCATCGCTTTTCTCTTAAAGAATTGGGTGATCTCACATATTTTTTGGGAATTGAAGTCACACGTAACTCTACTGGCTTACATTTAACTCAACGCAGATATATCATAGATTTACTTCAGCGCACGAAGATGACGAATGCCAAAACCGTTTCAACTCCGATGTGTCCAACAACACCACTCACTCTTGACAGCGGCACTGCTCTAGACAATCCTCAAGAATACAGGGCTGTAGTCGGTAGTCTTCAATATCTATCTTTAACTCGACCTGATATTTCTTTTTCTGTTAACAGGTTATCGCAGTTCATGCACAAGCCAACAACGGATCACTGGACAGCAGTTAAACGTGTGTTGCGTTATCTCTCTGGAACACAGGATCATGGAGTTTTCATGCGCAGCAACAACACCCCAAGTCTCCATGCTTTCACTGATGCTGATTGGGCAGGAAACAAAGACGATTATACATCCACGGGGGCTTACATTGTTTATCTTGGTCAACACCCAGTTGCTTGGTCATCAAAGAAGCAAACTGGTGTTGCACGTTCGTCTACGGAAGCTGAGTATCGGGCCCTAGCAAACACAGCAGCAGAGGTCGCTTGGACTCTATCTTTGCTCGCAGAGTTAGCCATCAAAGTACCCTCCACACCAACTATATACTGCGACAACATTGGCGCAAACTACTTAGCTGCGAACCCGGTGTTTCACTCTCGCATGAAACACATTGCATTGGATTACCATTTCGTTAGAGGCTACATTCAAACTGGCCAGATGAGAGTCTCCCATGTTCATACAGCTGATCAACTTGCAGATGCTCTCACTAAGCCACTGTCTCGAGCTCGCTTCGACACTCTGTCTTACAAGATCGGCCTCTCCTCCGGAACGTCCGTCTTGCGGGGGCGTGATAAGATATAGAAAGACAATCATTCATTCTCTGTAATTATGCCTTTACATATTCCTTTCCATCTCTATATATTCGATTCCTCTGTATATAAACAGACCCAATACTATCAATAATATTTATCCTTTCACATATTCATCAAACAGCACTGCTGATTTCTTTCTTCTGTAGAATAAGAAACAATCAAGAACTAACTAACTAAGGTTATCACTAACTAACTAAGTCCATAACAAAAATCATAAGTGTGCATAAGCAGGTGATATTGTTGATTAATCAATTGCAAGAAAATTTACAACTGTACTACAAAGACAAAACAAAAATGAAGCTGAAGAGATACACAAGGATAAACAAGAACCACCAATTATTTTTTTTTTTAAAAAAAACTGCAAGTGATTCAATCAATGTGAAGCTGAATCTGTGATTGTAACTCTTATTTGTAGATAGAATCTTAACATTAAAATAGACTGTTGGAGTAATAAGAAGCTGAAAGAAAATCGAAAACAGAAACTCACGTCGAGAAATAAAAATGTTTGAAATGTGAATCAGGATTGAGAAGGTTAAGCATGGATTTGGCATGAGAGTTCCAAGATACCTTGCTTCATCAACTTGATTCCGCCCTCTTCTTCTGGTTTCAATCTTCCGTTTATTTGATTGAAATGTATATTATGCATTTGATATGATCAAAATTTATAAATTACAGCTGAATATTGTAAAAATAAAATTGATAAAATTATACCAAAGATTAAAAAAAGAATGATACAACTGCAGAGTTGAGATATCATATCTTTCCTTAACTTAAAATAAGTTCCGTAGTACGACAGTTTGATAAAATAACAAGTCCCATGATACAACCGCAAACAATCTTCTGATTTACGTCACTCTATCAGAAACCTAACGAAACTAGTTTTATGTGTACTCCCAGACTCAAAAAAAAAACACAAAAAAAATCAAATTTTCAAATGGAAGAAGAGATTTGTTGTTCATGTGATTCGTCTGAATCTCTATATCCTAAGGAGGCAATAAGCACTTGACTTTTATAGCCAATGCTAACATAACTCATATATACGTTTTTTCTTTAGTAGTCATGAGTCATAAAGGAGAATTAAAGTAATGACAATAAAGAGAATCAATTCTCACTTATACGTTTTGAGTTTTATTTGTTAGTTACAAATAACAATTCTTTATTTTGCCATTAGTGTCAATTAAAGAGATATAATGTTGTTGACTTTTCAACACAAGTAATCAAAATTTCAGAACTTCAACCAGGCTCTGATACCAATTCAAATCTCAGAGATCTCTTAGAAACACAAGAATTATAAAGAACAACTTTTCTTTATTAGCTTTAGAAACTACTCAAAACTAAAGCTCTCAATGTTTCTCTTAGAACTCTTATGATCTCTATATCTTAGATCATTGATCTCTCTCTTAGATCTTATGGAACACCTCTCCATGAGACCTATATTTATAGTAAAGACAATTCCCTTTAATATGTGAGATATGGAAAACACAAACTAAACTAAATAGAAACTTCATTTTTCTATCCTAGATTTCCTTTTTGTGTTATCTTAACATAATTGATCACTTATCAATATGTTAAGTTTCCACAAGCTTGAAATTATCTAACATTCACCCCCTTAATTCCAACTTAAATTAGGGAGGTCAATTTATTGAACTCCAATTAAGCTCCTCATTTGCTTGAACTTAATCCTCGAGTGATCATCATTCACCACGCCATGGTGTGTGAATCCACCCATTGAATTCACATCTTTCTCAAGGTTAGACTGGATGCGCTCCTCGCTTATGTACCGCCTCTTCTTAGAATTGACCCAGTTCTTGTAGAACCTTCTCATGGCTTCTTCACTTAAGTTGCGATAAGTCTCCTTGTGAACTCTGGTCACGTCCACCATCTTGTGTACGTGAGTTGTAGTGGTCACGTCCGCCATCTTGCGCACATGAGTTCTGATAAGGATGTTGGCCTTCTGCTCAACATCAGACACATGCTCCACTGGTACGTGTGTTGTGCTACACGCTTCCACATGTGTGTCACACAAGATTCCTTGAGCATACATCTCTTCTCCGATTCTGATTTCTTCTGCTCCTTGAATCACATCTATGCCAAGGTGTTAAATTAGCTTACCTAGATATGACATCTCGAACTTCTTGGACATCTCTTCCTTGAATTGCTTAATCACCTTAAGCGAAGTTCCTGTCACAAATAGATCATCAACGTAGATGGCTATAATCAAGACGTCTCCTCCTTCAGTCTTGCGGTACACTGATGATTCCTTCGTGCACTTCTCAAAGCTCATCTCCTTTAGAACCTGATCGAGTTTCACATTCCATGCTCTGGGTGCTTGGCGTAACACACACACCTCCTTGTGTAACACACCAACTCGATCTTCTTCTCTTTTCTTCTCAGAACCAGTCGTTCTATCTACAAGCTCCCATATCTTGTTTCTTGTAATAGATTTCAACTCGATCTCCATAGCTTCAACTCAATTCTCTTCACAAATTAGATTGAACTCATCTGAGGCAAACTCTCCTCCTCTATCGGTGCAACCTAGATTGAACATAGCTGAGGCAAACTCTCCTCCTTTAACTGTGCAACCTATATTAGCTGAGGCAAACTCTCCTCCTCTATCGGTGTGAGATCTTTTGAACCGATAGACTGCCTCACGATTAATTGCTGGCATTGATGGTGTGCTTCGTCCACACAAATCTCCATGCAATAATTCCAATAGCTTTGATGTACAAACCATGGCCTTAGTCGGGATTGGGTCTCTGATTTGCTTCCCTGCGACACATGTGTCACACATGCCATCTTGGTGTGTTGCACACGACATTCCAGAGACCATCTTGTCTCTTGATGTTGTTTGTTCTCCCGCCTGGAGAATAAACGTCTTCATCTTCATCGACCAAACTGTGATGTTTGTCGGTGACAATGTTGAACATTGGATGGATGCTGATCCGAAGTCCTTCGTGCGTGGAGTCCTAGTCACGTCTGCCATCTTGCGTTCGCAAGCTCTTCTTCACAAGCACCATGATCGAAGCTACAACTTTAGCTTTGATCGAGTCTCCAACCTGGCTCTGATACCAATTCCAAAATTCAGAACTTCAACCATGCTCTGATACCAATTCAAATCTTAGAGATCTCTTAGAAACACAAGAATTATAAAGAACAACTTTTCTTTATTAGCTTTAGAAACTACTCAAAACTAAAGCTCTCAATGTTTCTCTTAGAACTCTTATGATCTCTATATCTTAGATCATTGATCTCTCTCTTAGATCTTATGGAACTCCTCTCCATGAGACCTATATTTATAGTAAAGACAATTCCCTTTAACATGTGGGATATGGAAAACACAAACTAACCTAAATAGAAAACTTCATTTTTCTATCCTAGATTTCATTTTTGTGTTATCTTAACATAATTGATCACTTATCAATATGTTAAGTTTCCACAAGCTTGGAATTATCCAACAAGCAAAATGAATCTTTGCCATATTCTCTACGTCCATAACCCGGACCAAGAATATCTTTATCTCATATACCATAGTATATTCAAAGTTTACAAACCTTCTAATAATTCTCCTTAATATATACAAGCAAACATTTACTTGCATTTTCATTGTGGGACAAATTACATTTGTTTTATTTTATGCTTTATAAACAACCCACTTAGACTTCCATTTCTTATTCTAACCAATTTCGATTTTGACATACGAATACACTACTACATAGTGTCAAGCATTCGGTTATTCCGATGAAAGTCTTCGACCAGATATTTACCAAACAATGGTCTAAAACCATTTCGTCAAAAAAACGAGTTCCAACAGCTTTTATGTAACACATGGTTATTGGTTGGTTGGTTAAACTCTTATTTCTGACCCCACAGCTTGCCTTTATTCTCTTTCTCTTTTCTGGGGTTCTGTATGTTAGCCTTTCAGTCTGTTCCTTTTTTCTTTTTTTTTTTGGAAGCAAATCTAACCGGTTTGTAATTTTAGGTCTGGGTCAAAGATAGCAATCTGGGTTTCTTGTAATTATCTGGTGATATGTAAAAATTGATATTTTTTGTTTGTTGTGGATCATTTTTTTTTTATTTGTGTATCAAATCAATAACTATCAACAAATAAAGTAAATTATCAACTCTATTTTTTAACAATCATTACTATTTTATTATTTATAGATCTGTCTTGATCTTGACAGGCTCCGTTGAATCGTATTCAAGAAAGAAGACACTGTAAAAAGCTCTTGTGGTAGATAGCTGATGTATGTTCAAATTTATGAGGCTGGTCCACAATGTAAAGATTTCAAACACATGGGAGTCCAACATCTACGTCTAATTTATTCAGTGGCATAGGTATAATGTTTAATATTTCATTTTTTTTTGTAACTAACGTTTAATTTTCTTTAAAACAAAATTCCAATGGAACAAAAAATATTTGTATGTATAATCAAATTTTGATTGTAATATCATTAAATTTTAATTGTAATATCATTAACTCTGAACAAAATAGCATAATTGTTTTAAAAAAAATCTTATATAAAGAAAAAAAAAGTAACTGCTAAGTTTTTTTTATAACGTCTTCATTTCATTGAATTAATGTTATGAAACTACATAGTCTTCATACAAAAGATTAGTGATAAACATTGGGATATGACTATGATATGAGAATAAAATTAGGGCTGTTAATCTTGTTGTAGCTAACTTGTCGTCCGCCACTCTATTAGCCCTCCTCTCACCCATTGGAAAGTGATTCCCTCCAACTTTTGGCTCCACCATCTAATATCTCGAATCCAATTATAAGCTGCAAAATGTAGTCATATGCTGTTGAGAAGATCTATCACCTTTTTACTATCATTTTCAATAATGATATGACGATATCCTTTAATCCAGCAGTGTTTAATGGCCAGTAAGATGGCTTGTAATTCTACTTCTAATGCATTACTGACTTTTTTTCCCGAAGCCTGAGTTGAGAAGCGATAAACACCATCTGCATTACGAACAACCCAGCCCGCCAAAGCAATTGTATCTTCATTAGTAAAGGACCCATCAACATTACACTTAAACCATCCTAGGGGGGGGGGGGGGGGGGGGGGGGGCTCTTCTCCATGTATTTTCTCCATTGATTGATGCCCTCCACTGTCTTGATGTAGATATATCTTCTGCTTGGTTTTCTACCATTCTCCATTCATTAGCATCATTCTTGGCATATTGTAGCACAATTTTCCAGTACGTTTGCTTCCTTTGAAATATTTAACTTATTTCAAATTCTCCATAAGCCCCACAGTATCCACAGTGGAAGGTCTTTAAAGTGTACAAGATGGACCGATGATGAATATTGAAGACAGGCATCCATTTTCTCATTGAAAGTCGCTTGTGGGTCAAATAGAATTGGATTAGCAATTCTTGCAGCCCTCCATATCTGTTGAGCATACGCACAATCAAAGAATCAGTGTTCTTCAGTTTCTTCTTCCTGATAACAACGCTTATTGTGTCCATTGTAACGTGCCTCCTACGCAAATTGTTTCCCGTTGCCAGACTTCTTGATAACATTCTCCAAAGAAAATGTTTAATCTTTGGTGAAACCTTACTCCTCCATAACTTGCATTTAAGGTTTATATCACCATAGGTAGGGGCTATATAATTGTCATTTAGCAAGCCAATAGCCTGGCTTGACTGTGTAGATTCCATTTTCGTTGTAGTGCCATCGCATCAAGTCTTGTGTTGCTGTTCCACTGATTCGTATAGCTACTATATCTTCATCAATAACATCACTGCGAGGTTTCTCCAAATCCCATTCTCTTGTATTTGGTAAGAAATAGTCATGAACTTTAGCACTTAATGTTACCTCTCTTCTCGCTCTCGGAGGTCGTGGTGGATGTAGAGGTAACCAAGCATCTTTCCACATATTGGTATGAGAGCCATTTCCAATAACATATCTCATACCTTGAACCAGAAGTTCCTTTCCATGTAGAATAGATTTCCAGGCATAAGATGCTTTTCGTTTTAGTATAGCTTGTAATATATTACCATCAGGGAAGTAGCGAGCTCGTAGAATTCTGGCCATCAGACAATTTGGGTGTTGTAATATTCTCCAAACTTGTTTACTCAACAATGCCTGATTAAAAGCTTGTAAATCCTTAAATCCTAATCCTCCTCCTTTTTAGGTGTACAAACCCTCGGCCATGCATACCAGTGCATTCCTTTACGATCACCATTGAGTTAACCGGAAGATATTCATTGAATATATAGGTAACACAAGTGCAATAGACTTCAATAATACTTCTTTACCTCCTTGTGAAAGATGTCTTTGTTTCCACCCTTGTGTGACATTTTTCACCTTCTCTATTATATAAGCAAATATCTTACTCTTCTTTGAACCAACTTGCTCAGGTAATCCCAAATATTTACCAATACCTCGCTTGACTTCCATGGGATTGTAGTTCAATTGGTCAGAGCACCGCCCTGTCAAGGCGGAAGCTTCATTATGTATCTGCAACACTTGTTTCATTCTTGTCTTAACCTCTGCTCTGACCTTACTACCTGATATACCATGATTTTGACCAACTTTTACTCATGGTATTTATATGATTTTACTATATATATAAATGTTTTTGGAGTCTTTTAGGTATGTTTTCAGGTTCAAGGGCATTTTGGAGTAAAATAACGTTTTAGGTGCCATTTGGAGCTTAAAGAAGAGTTTTCCCGAGATGACTTAAAGATCAGACATCAAGGTCGATATCTAGAGATACATATCGATCGATACACATTCCGTGTAATCGATCGTTGACGCATTTGAAGAAATAACGACGAGATACTCCATCGATCGATGTACGCATTGTACCATCGATTGATATCAAGCGTGCAGAAGAAGGAAGAATATTCTCAATCGACTTGAAGCCCAAGATGTCACAATATTACTATAATGCCTCTGACGAGCTTTTAACCTAATTGTACTCAGTATTTATACCTTTGCCTATGTGTTTTGGCAAAATAGGCTTTTACAACATATCATTGTTCTAGTATTTCTTACTTATCAATAAAGTATTATTTTCATCTTAATTATGTTATCATCAAAGGTTATAGGATTCTAGGTTTAGAAGAAAGATACAAAGAGATTTGTTATCACGAGGAACTTGATTGTTCGGTCTTCTAAATGAATCTCTATTATTACCTTGATGCTATGAGTCACTCAGTCATGTCTGAGTAGATTCCTTTGTTAGATTTAGGGTTCAAATAGTTATGAGGGATTAGCCCCAACTATAGACTGTTGAGTTGTATACTCATTATCCTGATGAACCCTAAAGCTTATTCTAGAGTAGCTAACTAGAATATGATCTTGGAAGTGATTTAATCCATAAATCATTCTCCTGACATCATCTTGCATAAGCTAAGATCTTCTAGGGATAAGCGAGAGCCGGTCTATGATCTTGGTGAACACATATTCAATTCGATCTAGAGCTATATCAATCGATACTCAAATAGAGTAATCGATCGACGACACACATATCGATCGATACAAGCTGTCAAACATCGATGGATATTGTCGGCGGACAGATCAATAGACGAGTCTAGTAACGACAATTATTAGGCAAATCTAAATAGTTGAAGTTCTTTAGTATATGCAAGCAACTCATTAAAACATCTATAGCATTATAATCCTGAATTAATTGAATAGTAACCTTGAATCTAACTACTTTCTCTTAATACTTACAACTCTAAATCATTCTCTTGAGCAACTAGACATTGCTCATAACTGCAATTTACATTTAAACAATTTCAACCTAGCTTAGTCACTAAGGATTACTATCTTTTGTGTTCCTTCGCTCCCCGTGAACTCGATCCCTAAGTACTACATCTGAACCTCTTATTTGAGAGAGTAATTCACTCCTAGGGTAATTTGAGTGAGATCACTACCAAAAGTAATAGAGGATTTACTCAGATTAATAGACTGTCCTGAAACTGCTTCATACTGACCAAATATTTTCTTTAATCTTCGAGCCGCTTTCATGTTAGCTAGGATAGAGAATCATCCGCAAATAACAAACGATTGACTGGTGGGGCTTGTAATGCAATCTTAACTCCCAATAAAGATCGATCCTCCATAGCTTTAATCATCATCTAAGACAGAACCTCAGCACATAGAATAAAAAGATAAGGAGAAAGTGGATCTCCTTGTCTTAATCCTCTTTGAGGCATAATGTGACCTTCAGCTACTCCATTTATCAATACAGAATAACTCGCTGTAGTAACACAACTCATAATCCAATGAATCCATTTTCCATCAAATCCCATACATTGCATTGATTCCTTTAAAAAGCTCCACTCAAGTCAATCATATGCTTTAGTGATGTCAGTTTTAACAGCCATATATGAATTAGCCTGCCTCTTCCTCGCCTTTAAACTATGAAATATCTCATGAGCCACAATAATATTATCTAATATCAAACGCCCAGGTATGAAAGAATTTTGAAATTCAGAAATAATATTTGGCAGGTGCGTTTTCAACCGATTCCATAACACTTTAGAGATTATTTTATAAGAGACATTTCACAATGCTATGGGACGGAATTCTTTCATACCAGTAGGAGGGTAGACTTTTGGTATAAGGCAGATGTTAGTGTGGTTATGCTGCGGACCCAGATTTCCAGTATTGAAAAATTCAGTAACCACTGCAATATATCTCCTTTACAGTCATTCCAAAACTTGTGATAGAAGACTGCAGTAAAACCATCAGGGCCTGGAGCACGGTGAGGTCCCATATCAAATAGTGCTTCCTTAATCTCATCCTCTGTTACTGCTCTGGTGAGATCAGTATTCATCTCCCTTGTAACCTTCCCCGTAAAACCAGCAAAAACTTCTTGAAAAAGTTCTTGGTTTATATCTTCTGAAGCATATAAATTCTCAAAATAATTTATAGCTACTCCTGCTACCTTGTCTTTTATATATCACCCCTGATTCATCTTGTATCGAATGAATTGTATTACGATTCCTCTTTGATCTGGTAACAGCATGAAAGTAACTTGTATTTCGATCACCAGCACGTAGCCATTGAATTCTGCTCTTCTGTTTCCAATAAATTTCCTCCTCCAAATATGCTTGTTGCAATTCGTCTTTGATCACATTTTGTTCCTGAGTAGAAACTGATGGTGTAACGACAGCTTTATCTAATTTTCTCCTTAAGACAGCTATATTATCCTCTGTGTTGTTACGGTTGTGTTGCTTCCATCTTGATATTGACCGTCGACAGCGGCTTATACGTTGAGTGAGGGGAATTCGTATTAGTTGTGATTGCCCAGTTCGATTCCATCCTCTACATACAGACTCATGAAATCCTTCTTTTGATATCATCCTCGAATCAAATCTAAATGTTCTTCGCGGCTGTTCCCTCTCTGCTGAAACAAATGTGATCATTGGTCGATGATCAGACTCACCAATCTCAAGATACTCTGTTTGTGATGCAGGAAACTGAGCAAACCAGCTTGGAGTTGCCATAGTACGATCCAAACAACACTGAACTAGATGATTCCCACGTTTGCCAACCCAAGAAAAACGATCACCTGTAGTCTTAAGATGATCAAACTCACACAACCGTATCATGTCTCGGAAGTCTTGAAATGATCTTTCATGTCGTATCCTATTATTTCATTGAAGTCTCCAAGAACAAACCAAGAATGGTTTTTGCGTTGTATACCAAGCCGGTTTAACTGCTCCCAAGTATAATTTCTATAAGCAAGATTTGGGTGACCATAGACAAAGGAGTAGAAGAACTGAGTTTCATTGCATACGATATTACAATCAACAAGATTAACAGACTGACTAATAACTGAAAGCTGGACATTTTGCTTAAATAAAATAGCTAAACCACCTACTATACCGACTGGAGGAACCACAACAGAATCAGTAAATCCTAACTGCAACCCCACATTTTTAACATACTCTGTTGGCTGCTTTGTTTCAGATAGGCAAATGATGTCCGGGAAATAAATCCTATTCATCTCCTTAAGGCGTCGAACTGTCGAGTCAATGCCTAGACCTCGACAGTTCCAACTCAGTGTTCTCATGGCGGTAGTGGTGGTTTAGGTCCTACCGCGCCTCTCACCATGTCAGATTCTTTCTCATTTGCTTGAGCCATTGCTACATTGTCATCAACAGCTTCCTCAGCAGAGCTCTTATTTCTCTTTTTACCTCCCATCTTGCTCGATTCTCCCTCTTCTGAAATCCTCCTCCGCAACTTACTCTTGTTCTTGTCTGTCTCAGCCAACCACTCTTTCCTCTTAAGCACGGTTCTGTCTGCTTGATTACCACCGAATGGGAAGCTCGAGTACATCTCTCCCATTTCAAGTTCATCAGAGAACAAGGAGGTTTTAGCAGATGGATTCCAAAACTCTTCATCATCAGTGTAGAGGCGTCAGACTTCTCTCCATCATTCAGTTCACCATCCATATGAGCATTACCAGCATTCTCTACATCGTGAGGTTTCAGGGACTTTGACATTATCCTCCTGTGTCTCCTCGTCATATGATTATATTTGCTGGCAAAAAATATATATTATGGCGTGCAGTGGAACAAGACTTGGGTTCACCCCTATGGTGAATTCTTAAATTCACCCCTACTGTCACCACCAATCAAAACGCCACGTAGGATTAGTAAAAAAAATAAAACAAAATTAAATTAAAAAAAATGGAAAGAGGTGAAAGACTACGACTAATTTTTTAACACCATCTATGGCTTTTTCTTCATCATTCACACATAATATTGAAAGTTCTTTTTTGTCAAATTGGTGTTTACAATCATATGTCCTCATATCATAAATCTAAATCCAAAACACTAAACCCTAAATCCAAAAACACTAAATCCTAAACCCTTGGGTAAATCCTGAACCCTGGGATAAATTTTAAACCCTTGGGTAAAGAGATATTCTGAGGGTTTAGGATTTAATTTTTAGTGTTTATGATTTACCTAATGATTTAAGGTTTAATGTTTTGAATTTAGGAGTTTGATAAACAAAGCTTTCAATGTTCTTTGTGGCTGATGAAGAAGAAGCCATGGATGTTTTAAAAAAAAAATCAGCGTCTTTTCACCTCTTTCTTTTTATTTTTTATTTGTTTCCTTTTTTATCAATCCTACATGACACTTTGATTGGTGCTAACAATTGAGGTGAATTTGAGAGTTCACCATAGGGGTGAACCTAAGTTTTATTCCGTGCAGTGGACTATTACTATTATACACATTTGCTCACAACTTTGATTTATAATGGAATGAAACATTTCTAATATTCCTTTTTTTTTGAAACACAATACTAATACATGACTAATACTCAAACTTTATTTAATACCTTTTTCTTTGCACGTATTATTGAACTTATTTGGTTCTTCATCCATCCTTCTATAAACTTCAACTCGAAACCACAAACAACAATGATCCTTCCATTAGAAAAACTGAAAATTAAATAAAGTAAATACACAGAGATCATATACAAAAAGTGCTTGAGATGGATTAAAGATCCAAGAAATAATTCAACCGTAAGAAACCTGGTTCAAAAGCAATGTCTATACTCCGGTAAGGTTGATGGCAACGTTATTCTTCATAGTCCTCGTTGGTTTTATCTGTAAATTTTGAAGTGAAAATATATATGGGAAATCACAACTCAGTATAAAAGAGTTGTAAACAATACTTACACCATGCTCCGATTAACGAAAAAGTTTGAAATATTTTGAAAGCATGCGCTCTAAAATTCGTAAAATTGAAATAACTTAAAATTCATCTGAAGGCAATATTCTCCTTCTCCAAAATCATTTTGGAACTTGGATATCAGTTTTCCTCTTATGCACGCTTTTAGACAATCTTTTCATTATTAAAATAACAATAAAATATGAAAATATGTCCATGATAGACCAATTATTAGAAACATATAAACATAAACAATTCAAAATGTTGCTATGTACCTTAATTATCATTCAAGCCTACCACCATCTCCAGTTTAATTGTTGTTTTGAACTCGCCACATACAATTAACTCGCATCTTAGCTTTTCAAAATTCATTTTCAGAAACTGGTTTCAACTGAGGGATGGGTGTGAGAGCAAACTTCATCTTGTCTTGAATTACAGTAGTACCTGAAATGAAATTGAAAATAACTCTTGGATTATAAATCTACAACGGATGTTAGATGAAAATTAGACTGAGAAGGAAATTCTAAGATAATAACTCATTTGATTGTAATCAGAAAAATCCGAGAGAATCTACAATACGTACTACGTAGTTTAAATGTATGAAAACGTAACTGTTAATTTTTTTTCTTGGTAGATTTGGTATCTTTATATAATGTTGGTGAATTAAGGATGGTGAATGGTGGGAAACTAAATTTACGTGGAATACGGAGAGAAAGGTTTTATGCCTGAGAGAAAAAATTAAACATATTAATAAAAAAGGAATTGTAGGGTGGGGTAAACTATAGAAAACATCTGAATTAAAATAAACAGGTTATTGAATTGACTTATCATTAAATCCAGTAGTGTGTGTTCAAAGAAACGACATATATATATAGTTCGACGTCTCACTTTAAAATAATTGTCGGATGAAAAATAAAATTAAAATGATGCTCAAATAAGATGTTACGGTTACCAGTTCGAAAATTGCTGAGACAGCTTAAACTTATA
The DNA here is from genome assembly GCA_026261945.1 of Hirschfeldia incana. NCBI lineage: Eukaryota > Viridiplantae > Streptophyta > Magnoliopsida > Brassicales > Brassicaceae > Hirschfeldia > Hirschfeldia incana. The sequence goes on along the minus strand of JABCMI010000028.1, from coordinate 4,327,560 downwards.
ACTTTGGTTATACAAACGTATACTGTTCTACTGATGCTATTATACATAGATGGTAGTAATGAAGTATCTATAGATATTTTTGATTAGTTTGGTAGTTTTAAAACTTATAATATTGTTGAGTGTTTTTTAGAAACACACACACACACACACACATATATATATATATACAGTGGCGGAGACAGAAATAACTTTTATAGGGGTCATAATTAACTTGAGCTCAAGACATAGGGGTCAAAAGTAGTAATTTAACCATTTTACCATGCCAATTACATGGAAACTAAACCTAAATTCTAAACTTTATAGATTTCATAGGGGTCAACTGACCCCCCTCACACTAAAGTGCCTCCGCCACTGTATATATATATATATATATATATATATATATATATATATCAATTTCAGATTTTATATTACATGTAACATTGTTTGGGTTATTTGGCGATTGTTGTAAGTTAGTTCATAGATTACTTTATCTTTTTTTCATATATATATATATATATATAGTTTGGTGAATTAAATAAACTGAAAATAAAAACAATTTAATTATAATTTTTAGAGATGAAGGAAATGTCAATAAGAAAATCTTTAAACTGAAATTAAATTTAATATATAGTGGAATTTATAAAGTATAGTTTGGAGGATAGAATCAGTAGAACAATAAATGTATTTGAGTTCAGCATAACCTAGAAACCTTTAAAAATTAGATTTAATTGTTATTAAACACTTACCTGAAAAAAAAATTATTTTAAAATTCAGTTATATAATTTTGATTTAGATGTTAAAGTTTTAAAAGATAATCTCTACAAATAAATACTTTTCCCATCACAACCTTATAAAATCTTAAAACAACTATTTTAAGGGTTCGATACTTCTCAAACTCATTTCAGATCTAATAAAAATAATAATTAATTTTTACCGTTTTAGACTATTTTGACTCAATACATATGTTCCATGTAAATAAACCATTCTCCTCTAAAATGAGAAAAATTAGCCACATTATCAAAATAACCAAGAAATTGAAATTTTTAAATTTATTTGTTAAAGATCAAAAGATCAAAGATATTTTTAAAACTCATATTTTGTACATCAAAACATATATTACACATAAAAAAATCCATAACCATCATAAACAATTATCATACAAATATAAAAATAATACCTTTAAATTAGACCATGTAATATATATTTGTGTAAATATATTAACATGTAATATGTCGAATAATTTTTGTTATATTATATTCATTTTCCATTAATGTATAGTTTAATTCACCATCATAGTGTTAGTATACATATTATTCCGGTATATCCTATAGGAAGTTGAATATTTGTTTACCATCTTTGTATTGATTCTTTGTTTTTTTTTGTATTAAAATTTGATGCATAAAATTGAGTTCACCACGATATTACACCCAATGGAAAGATGAGTGCTGTTCAATTATTTGATTTCAAATAATTGACATATATATCTTATATGAATTTTAAACCATCAATTTACTTTTTTTTAAAAAAAAAAAATTGTATACATTAACTCTTTAAGTATCATCGTTGTAACTATAAAAAATTTTCAACATATCTAACTTATGACATGTAATTTGGTTGGGAAAATCCGAAATTGATGGAAAGAAAATAAATCAAGTAGAGATGACACTATAGATCATTTATTTTATAAAAAGTCCAATTTTATTAATAAGTATTGCAATTATTTAACATTTATATTATTATTTATTATAAATAAACCAAAGATCCGATACAAATATCATAATAATTTATTTTAATGACACTAAAAATATTTAGTCATTTATAGTTAAAACGGTAATATATAATTTAGGTTGTGTATTATATTCACAATATTTAGCGAGAACCACAAGGAGCAGCGCAGTCACAAATTCCTTCCTTTTCTTTACAAAGACTACTAGAATGTGGGTATTTCTTCTCACACTCTCTTACACATGCTGATGGAATACATTTGGGCATTGGGATTGTATAATAACAAAACAATTTTTCCTTTTTCTGCGCATCTATCGTCATTCCTGTTAGATACAAAATTTCAAATATTATTAGGGACAAAAAGATAATAATGTTTATTTATTAATGAATTAAAAACATATTTATCAACACAAAGTTCTTAGTAAACTATTGTTTTAAACATCATAAATAAAAATACACATAGATTTTATCAGTAAATAAAAAAAATGATTTGAACAAAATATTATTTTTCATTTTTTGAAGAAATTTTTGAAAAATTGTGTGCATATTAATAAACAAATTGCAGTTTTAAACACAACTATCGTATATAGAGGAAAATCATAACATATTAACTACAATATATATATATATATATATATATATATATATATATATATATATATATATTATGTGATGATTCAAAATATAACATAAATTTACATAACAAATATAATTCATCCTGTTATGAAAAATGCTGGTTAACATATTTTTATGTGCATTAAAAAATGTAAAGAAATAGATGATAACAATGAGAATATCTAGAATTTTTTTTATCACAGTATTTCTTCATCATCTATATATAAATACTATAAATTTTTAAAATAAAAATAGGAATTAAATTCTTACAATATTTTCAGGTTGATCCTTTTATGTTTAACACAAAAATGTTTGGCTCGGTTTTTTTATATTTTTTAGCCTGCTAGGTATTAATGAAATTACATTGAAAGGTAATTTAATACTATATTTTATATATTAGAAATTAATACATGGGTTTACAATATATTGAAAATAAAATTTAATAGATCTAGTTATTATAATCATTTTATTATAAAATTACTGTATGCAATATAGTAAGACGAACCTAGTGAAAGAATGATGAATGCAATTAAGAAGGTGAATAAAAGTAGAAGGGATTTCTTCATCGTGGATAACAGAAAAAGATTGATAATAGGTTAAAAATTTAGGAAATAAATGAAGTGTTTCTAAATAGAAGAGGAAGTATTCTTACAAAGATATATATATAATAAAAATATCTAATTTAAGCGAATCAAATCTAGAAAATTCCAAATTATGTGCTCATGTAATATGTGAAACTTTAGACTCGTTCAACTACCTATAGGCAAATAGAAGGATGCGAGTTTTACGCCTGAAATTATTTTTGATGTTCTAAAAAAATGTATTGCTATTTTGAGAATTATAAATTTATTAAAAGGGATTTTCAATAAAACATTGCTTAAATATAAAGTTTATTAGGTGAATATTCCATATGTAACATAATTTACAGATTATATACATATTTATACTAAGTATACAATTTGTATGGCTGATATCACTCAAATTACCCTAAAAAGTGAATTACTCTCTCAAATAAGAGGTTCAGTTGTAGTACTTAGGGATCGCTTTCGCAGGGAGCTAGGGAACACAAAAGATGTAATCCTTAGAGATTATGCTAGGTTGATTAGATTTAAAAGTAAAATGCAGTTTGTGAACAATGGTAAGTTGCTCAAGGAAATTGGTTTAGGTTTTAAGTAATAGGAAAAAGTTGTTAGATTCAAGGTTACTATTCAGAAAATCAGGATTATAATGCTATCGATGTCTTAATAAGTTGCTTGCATGATACTAAAGAACTTCAACTCTTAGATAAGTCTAATAGCTTTCATGTATTAGGCTCATCCACTGATCTGACTGCCGGCAATATCGATCGATGTTTTGACAGCGATATCGAACGATATAGGTTGCCGTCGATCGATTACTCTATAGAAGTATCGATCAATATAGCTTCAGTTCGAGTTGAGTATGTTTTACTCTAGGCAATATCGATCCTTTGCTTCAGAAAATGTTTTATACTGGGCTGAAGCCCAAACATTTGACACCCCTAAAAAAAGGTTGGGTCCGCCACTGTTTTGAGAATATCATCTATACCCATGATATTTTTGAAATCTATGTAATAAAATATACTCACATATAAAACACACAAAACTTAAAGAAGAATAATACAAATCACAACTTTTTTTAATGCTTTGTGTCCAAACCATAATAGAGTTGTATCTGAAACACATACGAAAGAGCATGGTGGTTACCAGAATGCTTCCAAGCTTAAAACAAAGAAACAAAAACATAAAGCAAAGGATAAAGAGCAAGGACTGAGCTGTAATGTCTTCCTACTCCATGATCTTATCAGCTGAGATTGTCGTGTTGTAGGCCTGAAACAGCATGAGGACTTCTATAACCGGAACTAGTAAACATTACACGCTCCAGCCTCATCTTCAAAAATCATCGGGAGAAGCCAACTAGGACCATCCTTCGCAATATAAGAAGAGTAACGGTGGTCACGTGTGACACTAAGAGCAATGGCATCGGCACACCTATTTGCATCTTTGTGAACAAAGGCGATGGACCACAACATAAACTTCAGTGATCTCAGCATTTTTTATTTTCATATAATGGAGACTATGAAGAACAGCACAATGATGTTAAAAGGGTCCTTAAAAAAAGAAAATGGTGTTAGTTTTCTCAGGTTTTTTTATAAAAGATAGTTTTTAGAATAAAAAGTAAATTCCTTCAGAAAGAAAAATTTTAACTAATAAAAATATCTTAAAACATTTAAGTTCCTAAATCATAAATGTAAAAAAAAATTGATAAAAACTTAAAAAGTAATCTCTCATATATAAAAAGGTTTAGTTTGAAAGTTTCTTAAGTTATACTATTAGTAAAAATAAAAAGGCTTCCTTTGAGAGATTTCATTTGAAAGTTTCTTACGCTTATAAATGAAACTTAAGAATTAAGTGGTTAAAAATATAAAATGAGAAAAAACCCAAGATAACACTAAGCCAAGTTTTTGTTTCCAAACTAACACTCAAGATCCAAAGTCACAAAAATAGGTTTCATTAAAGTGGCAAATAACCATATTACTCCATTGTTATATAATCTAAATTATATAATTATATAACAATTAAACATTTCGTTGAAGAGTTGTGTCCGTCATCATCTCTGCCGTCATTTCCGCGCCGTCTCCGTCGTCTCCACCTTCGTCTCTGAGGTCCATCGTATCCACCATTGTCTCTGACTTAGCTTCGAAACGAGACTAAGCTCTCCTCTCTCGGCAATTACACAGATTCATCTACCCTCAATCTTCCCACAGCTCCGGAGGCAATCGCGGAACTCGATGCTTCGGATCCTCACCTCCTCCGTTGCCGGAACTGTAAAGGAAAGCTTCTGCAAGAGATCGAGTCTCTGATCTGCGTTTTAAGTGGCAAGCAGCAACGGACTAGCGATAATCCTCCTGATCCAATCAAGTTTACATCCACTTGGGGTTACAAATGGTTTCTCAGCTTTCTCGATCTGGATGGATCGGTAAAAACACAATCATATCTCATCGTTCATACGTTATGTTGATTGTGCATTGCTGTGAATTTAAAATTTCAATGCTCTTCTGTAAACAAATTAGTAGTTAGATGTTAGAGTATGATTGTGTTGTGATATTTTAAAGAAGGAGACTGATTGCAGGAGATGGTAGAGCCATTAAAGAAAGACGGATGGATCAAGAATAGGAACTAAGGTACATGTGTCAAAGGGAATGGTTCTGTCTGAGTTTCTTGATTTTGAAGTACAATGGTTTGCAAGAGAAGAAGAAGACACTTTAAACAATGAAGTTTATGATAAGAACCATCTGGATTTGGGAGGAATTATTTTTGATGATTATTCCGTTAAAGGAAGAGTGGATCTTTCCAAAGTGGATTCGGCAGAGAGTAAACCAGAGGAGGATGATTTTAAGGATCTACGTAGTCTTAGCTTATTTGATAGTAGAAGGAGTCAGGGAGTTGCTGAATCACAGCAGACTGAAAATGTTGGTTTTTTAATGGAAAAGATGCTGAGAAGAATGTTTCATCTCGAGGTAATGAGAATCTTAGTTTGTTTGCAGGACGAGATAGCCTATGATAGTGTTTCTGTATCAGAGCAGGGAAACTTTGGGTTTTTTGAGAAAAGATGCTTGGTACCCTATCAAATTTGTTAACATCAAATTTTCTGAAAAGCTTTCCTGAAACTACATAAATCCTTCCTGAAACTACACAAATCTTTCCTAAAATTTTAAAAACACTACACAGTTTCACAAGCACAATCAAAAGACTAACAATGTCATAAGCAAATTCACGAGCCTACCAAGATAGTAACAGACGTAATCCAAACAAGAAGACACAAAGCAAAAAAAAATAAAAATTTGTTAACATCAAATTTTCTAGAAAGCTTTCTTGAAACTACATAAATCATTTCTGAAACTGCATACATCATTCCTGAAATTTTAAAAACACTACAAAACTTCACAAGAACAAGTAAAGGACTAACAATGTCATAAGCAAATTCAAGAGGCTACCAAAGATATCAACATGTGTAATCCAAACAAGAAGACACAAAGCAAAAAAAAATATTCAAATTTGTTATCATCGAATTTTCTGGAAAGCTTTCCTGAAACTACACAAATTCTTCGTGAAATTTTAAAAACACTACACAGTTTCACAAGCACAAGTAAGAGACTAACAATTTCATAAGAAAATTCACGAGCCTACCAAAGATATAACATGCCTAAGCCAAACAAGAAGACACCAAGCAAAAAAAAATCAAATTTGTTAACATCGACTTTTCTGGAAAGCTTTCCTGAAACTACATAAATATTTCCTGAAACTACATAAATCCTTCCTGGAACTACATAAATTCTTCCTGAAACTACATAAATCATTCCTGAAATTTTAAAAACACTACACAGTTTCACAACCACAAGTAAGGGACTAACAATGTCATAAGCAAATTCAAAAGGCTACCAAGATATCAACAGGCGTAATCCAAACAAGAAGATACAAAGCAAAAAAAAATTAAAATTTGTTATCATCGAATTTTATGGAAAACTTTCCTGAAACTACACTAATCTTTCATGAAATTTTAAAAACACTACACAGTTCACAAGCACAAGCACAAGCAAGAGACTAACAATATCATAAGCAAATTCACGAGCCTACCAAAGATATAACATGCCTAAGCCAAAAAAGAAGACACCAAGCAAAAAAAATCAAATTTGTTAACATTAAATTTTCTGGAAAGCTTTCCTGAAACTACATAAATCTTTCATGAAACCACATAAATCCTTCCTGAAACTACATAAATCATTCCTAAAATTTTAAAAACACTACACAACTTCACAACCACAAGTAAGGGACTAACAATGTCATAAGCAAATTCAAGAGGCTACCAAGGTATCAACAGGCGTAATCCAAACAAGAAGATACAAAGCAAAAAAAAATCAAATTTGTTATCATCGAATTTTATGGAAAGCTTTCCTGAAACTACACAAATCTTTCATGAAATTTTAAAAACACTACACAGTTCACAAGCACAAGCACAAGCAAGAGACTAACATTGTCATAAGCAAATTCACGAGCCTACCAAAGATATAACATGCCTAAGCCAAACAAGAAGACAGCAAGCAAAAAAAATTCAAATTTGTGAACATCGAATTTTCTGGAAAGCTTTCTTGAAACTACATAAATCCTTCATGAAACTATATAAATCATTCCTGAAATTTTAAAAACACTACACAGCTTCACAAGCACAAGTAAGGGACTAACAATATCATAAGCAAATTCAAGAGGCTACCAAAGATATCAACCGGTGTAATCCAAACAAGAAGACACAAAGCGAAAAAAAATAGATTCAAATTTTTTATCATCGAATTTTCTGAAAAGCTTTCATGAAACTACCCAAATCTTTCCTAAAATTTTAAAAACACTACACAGTTTCACAAGCACAAGCACAAGCAAGAGGCTAACAATGTCATAAGCAAATTCACTAGCCTACCAAAGATATAACATGCCTAAGCCAAACAAGAAGACACCAAGCAAAAAAGAAAATTCAAATTTGTTAACATCGAATTTTCTGGAAAGCTTTCCTGAAACTACATAAACCCTTCCTGAAATCACATAAATTATTCCTGAAATTTTAAAAACTATACACAGCTTCACAAGCACAAGTAAGGGACTAACAATGTCATAAGCAAATTCAAGAGGCTACCAAATATATCAACAGACGTAATCCAAACAAGAAGACACAAAGCAAAAAAAAATATACTCAAATTTGTTATCATCTAATTTTTTGGAAAGCTTTCCTGAAACTACACAAATCGTTTCTGAAATTTAAAAAACACTACACAATTTCACAAACACAAGCAAGAGACTAACAATGTCATAAGCAAATTTACTAGCCTACCAAAGATATAACATGCCTAAGCCAAACAAGAAGACACCAAGTAAAAAAAAAATCAAATTTGTTAACATCGAATTCTTTGGAAAACTTTCCTGAAACTACAGATAACTGGCAAGTTCTGTTTCATAACTTGACCAGTAAAATATTATAGTGTCTTCTTCTCTTTGTGTAAGTAAATAAAAGTTTGTCGGACAACTGCAGTTTCAGGATGTTTAACAACGAGGACGTAACAATAGGCGTGTGGATGCTAGCAACATAATTTGATAAGAAGTGTTAGCTATTTATCCACCACCACTGTAGACGCTAGCTTGCTCCACGATGTTCCTCACGATGCACCTCTTGATGGCCTTGTCCTATTTCCACCACAGGATCGAATCAAATGAAACTCTATAGAGAGAATGTTGTGATTGATAATAAAGGTAATACCTTTGCGTCTTGAGGGTGTTTTCAGATTCCGATTGAGAAAACTATTCTTTCTTCTCCTTCTGGGTTTCATCAACATCAAAAATAGTAGAGACGATAATTGACGATATGGCTGCCGTAGGAGTGGAGGCGAGGCATCCGGAGACTGCAGTGGAGGAAACCTGCAACGTCAAGATAGCGGTGGGGAAACAAGGGGATAAGACAACGAGTCTTTTTTTTTGTTTGTTAGCTTTTTATTTATTGAGGATAGTACAGACATTTTACATATTAATGAATGTCATTTTTGTGATTTTCTCCTTCTGACGTCATTTTGGATACAAAAACTTGAAAAAATGCTTTTACGGACAATTGTGTTGGTGTCAAAAACGGTTGTCTCGAAATCAACGGCTAAAAATATTTATCATGCGCAGACTTTCCATAAAACAAGTCGTATAGCTTAAAGAACCTATGTTAAAATCGATCGTTCTTCTTTTACACGATACACTTTACGAGAAAACCAACCTTCTCAGATTTAGTCGTAAAACTTCGATGATACAATCAAGACAAACCGAGAGACATTAGTTCCGTAGCTGAGATGACACGACCATACAAAAGTATACGGAAGTCACGGGAAGTGATCTAAGTTTGGACTGGCCGAACGCCAAGGAATCTGCCTTGAAATTTCAAAGAGTTCGTTCTCTCAAACCGTGAGGACCCAGAAAACGATCAAGATATCAAATCAAAGCCCTCGCTGAGACGCAGGCGCCGGGAGGCTAGGCCCCGTGCTGGCTCTGGCCGCCGGGCGTCTAGCCCCCGTGCTGGCCCTAGCCGCTGGGCGGCTAGCCCCCGTGCTGGCCCTAGCCGCTGGGCGGCTAGCCCCCGTGCTGGCTCTGGCCGCCGGGTAGCTAGCCCCCGTTCTGGCCCTGGCCACCGGGAGGCTAGCCCCCGTGCTGGCTCTTTCCGCCGGGCGGCTAGCCCTCGTGCTGGCCCTGGCCGCCGGGCGGCAAGCCCCCGTGCTGGCTCTGGCCGCCGGGCGGCTAGCCCCCGTGTTGGCCCTGGCCGCCGAGCGGCTAGCCCCCGTGCGAAAGTTTTAGGCTCCGGGCCGCTAAAAATCCGTACTTTGCGTCTTTCCCAAGGCCTCTCAGTACGAATCGTTAAGATTCTGCGTAGAAAACTCTAGTTCTTACTCCAAACCAAGATCATCAGGAAGACTTCGGAAACTGTGGGAACCGAAATTCGCACTGTCAATTTTAGTTAAGTTTAAACGTAGGAAAACTAAGTTGACCTAGTTTTCCCCGAGGATCCCGGCTATCTGCTGGGCCACGCACGACAAAGTTAAGACAGGCTAAGTTAAGAAAAATGCGTAAAATAAAGAGAGCAAAAAAGAAAGAATTTTATTTCCGAATTCGCGGAGAGCGTTGGAACAATAGGTCGAGATCGCGGCCGTAAGAGCTGTCGATCGTCGCTAGTCTCAAAACCCTAGATCTAACCTAATTGAGTCGCAGCTCGCTAAAAAGGAAATAAACGCCTAAGTTCTAAATTGCTCTGAGAGTAGTTTGCCTTCTGATTTTCGGATCCCCCTTCCTCTGCTCCTAGACTTGCTTATATACTCCCATATGACGGTCTATTCTTGATGGGCCGCCGCCAGCTGGGCTTTTTCCATTTTTGTCGGCTTTCGTATTTATCGGGAAAGTTGACATTTATCTTTTCGGAAACTTGATGTTTATCCTTTGGAAGTTTGACATTTATCTTGTTACGCGAAGATAATTGCAAGCTGTCGTATCTATCTTTTAGAAAATCGTAAATTGCTTATCCGATCATGTTTGGTCCCCTTTGGCCGTATCTCGGACTTCCGCTATTTTTTACGATTTCTTTGAGAGAACGCTCCTACTCGGATATTGGATCTTTCGGAAGATCTTCGACTCTTTTCTGAGGCGAATGGTGTTTTTAGATAACCATCGCCGTTTTCTACGAAGTTTTTCCATCTGTCGATGTCTTACGGGTTTTCCGAAGGCTAGGAATAGAAAAAGGAGTTTGGTTTGCGGGATTCCAGAAAGTCGCAAAACTCGGATTTCTGGCGGTTTGAGAGCCTGGAACTTACGCACGAAGACTAGCCGTCCGACAACTCGAGCCAGCATGACGCTAGGCGCCCGGCGCCTACGGCCAGCACGGGCGCTAGGCACCCGGCGCCTACGGCCAGAATGGGCGCTAGGCGCCCGGCGCCTAGAGGCAGCACGGGCCCGGCGCTTGGAGGCAGCGCGGGCGCTATTCGCCCGGCGCCTAGAGGCAGCACGGGCGCTAGGCGCTCGGCGCCTAGAGGCAGCGCGGGCGCTAGGCGCCCGGCGCCCGGCGCCTAGAGGCAGCACAGGCGCTAGGCGCCCGGCGCCTAGAGGCAGCGTGGGCGCTAGGCGCCCGGGGCCTACGGGCAGCACGGGTGCTAGGCGCCCGGCACCTACGGGCAGCACGGGCGCTAGGCGCCCGGGGCCTACGGGCAGCACGGGCGCTAGGCGCCCGGCGCCTACGGGCAGCACGGGCGTTAGGCGCCCGGCGCCTACGGGCAGCACGGGTGCTAGGCGCCCGGCGCCTACGGCCAGTGCGGGGTCAGTTGCTCGTTTCTTTCGGTTCGTGCGAGTTTTTTGCATTCTTTTAACTTTCCGGAGATTTTTATTGTGTGGAGAATGTTTCTAGTCGTTGATTTCGAAACGACTTAACATTTTCCCGAGGTTTCTTGATTGAAACCTAGTCTCTTAAAGCTTCTCTAACGTCTTTCGTGTTTTTTTCCGAAACTTTCGGACATCGATTTCGTCTTGACCGATTTTGACCCCAACAGAAACCCGTAGATATCAACGGATGGAAAAATCTTAAATTCTTCGTATAAAACAGTGATATTTATCTTAAAACACCATTCATCTCAACTATACGAAGAACCGGAGATCTTCCGAAAAACTCGATATCGAGACAGGAGTATTCTTTCGAGGAAATCGTAGAAACGACGGAAGTCCGAAAAAAAGGCCCGAAAGGGACCAAACACGATTGGACGGTCCATTTACGATTTTCTAAGATAGATACGACGGTTTATGTTTATCTTCACATAACCAGATAAATGTTAAAATTCCAAAGAGGATTAATGTCAAGTTTCTCGAAGGTAATGTCAAGTTTCCCGATAAACATGAAGATCGACAAAAATGGAAAAGCTCGATTTGCGGCCCAAGAGGAGAATAGACCGTCATAAGAGGAGTATATAAAGGAGCTTGGGGAGAGAAGTGAAGGAGAGAGCAAAAAAATCCTAGAGAGAAAGCAAATCCGAGATTGGAGACCTAGAGAGGTCCTCTTAGCTTAAGAACTTATAATTTAGGTGGTAGACTAGCAAGGCAGGACCTAGAACGTCCGGCCGCCTCTCGTTCTATTTTCATCTTGTCCGCAGACTCTTGTTTCTCTCGGAAGGATCTAACAATCCTTTTACTTAGAGTTCCGCACATAGAAACCCTAGGCATTATTCTCGACATGTCTGTTTCTATGACTAACGCTCGTACTAGACGAACTCCGCCAGCCAGTTCGATCTCTTGTTCAAACCCTTCCAACTGAACTATGTCCGACTTGATCCTCGAAAGGGGTACGTAGGCAGTTTTCCTTAAGGTCCAGTCTCAAATCTTAATAAAACCTTTCCGCATTTATTTGATCACTTGTCGTTGGTTGTCGCAACAAATCCGGACATTCAGGGAAAGTTAGGTTTAATTAACTTTTCTCCGATTTACTTCATAAAAGTCGACAGTGCGAATTCCGGTTCCCACAAATTACCTATATAAAATGTCAGTTTTTCAAATTTATACCAAATAACGTAAAAAGAAATACCTCACAAACTTCTACACATGTGGCGAAGGAATGCCGAATTAAAAATTCTGCAAATACCACTATAATAAATTATAACTTTGTTTGATAATTTTGCCATTAAAAAGTTAGAAACTGCCGAGATTTTCACATTCTTTGATAAGCACGAAACAATCTTCCAGTCACCAACCTTTTTTATAAAGCCATTAAAAAATCACAGAAGATGAACATTTAAATACATTCTCAAACACCCACACACAAATATCATAAATACACATGAAACATTTGACATTTAACCTCACATGTTAACAATCAATTATCACAAAAGACCAACGTCCATGTAATCCAAATCCTCTTACCCAAAATAAGCCATATATACAATTACACATACAAAAAAAACATTACACATACAAAAAAAAAGCAACTTTAAAATAAAGTAATACACTATGGTCGATAACACTACCAAATGAATTGGAAAAAAATATCATTCTTTTTCAACATATTTTCATCTTCTTATTTTGAACAAATTTTCTTTGCTAATACCATAAAATAAACTGTAGATTTATTTAAAATAAAATATACCAATTCGGTTCATAGCGCTAGAAAACTACTAGTCAACAAATAAAGTAAACTAGATCTCGACCCGCACAACCGTGCGGATGATTATTTTCATTTTATAGATATAAATATTTGATTTATATGATTATTGGTATACAATTTAAATGTTTACAATAATGCTAATATTTTAATATAATATTTTTAAACACAACAATTTCATAAACAATACGATAATTTAATTTCTTGTTTCAAATTATTAGTGATATGTTTTATATTAAAACATGAACACTAATGAAAATCTTACATTATGTGGTATTTACGATAAAATTTGTTCAATTTAATATCACTTTAAACAATCACAAATTCATTAAATACTAGGGTAAACCCGCCCTACGGGCGGGCGAGCGAATTAATAATCTAATAATACAAATTTATTTTAAATTCTAAATTTACTTTTACCAAAAATACCATTAAAGTATATAATTTTTTGACAACGATTTTATCTTAGTTGATCAGAGTAGAGTAAGAAAAGTCTTGGTTGTATTGTTGCTCCTGAATCATTCGATTGCCACCATTAAATGTGTAAGAATGTATATTGTTTGGAAAATTAAAACTTTTAAACTCTGCTATTAAATGTGCAAGAATGTAACACTTAGCCATTCACGAAAATCATTTAACTAAGACAGGAAAATCAGCCAATCTTGCAGCGACAACAAACGTAAATGGTAGGCTAGCAATTTAGAAGTATGATTCAACCAACTGTACCACATGAATTGCACCAAACAACAAACGAAGCTCTCATGATCATAAGTCCCGAGCAATATGAGAAAATGTTAATAACCTTCATCAGGGTGGTGATGAAGATGATGAGTATATAGTAGCCAGCCAGAAATTAAATAAGGAACAAAGACGTAAGAAAGCTGCAGAAAGATGCAGAAATTAAAACAACTGGAGATTACGATCAGCTCAACTTGTCTCTTTTACACATATTACACAAATAAAGAGAAGAATATTAAGAAGCATAGTAAAATAGTTCATTCACTAAAAATTGGCACATTGTTATATTTGTTCTTCATATTTACATCTGAAAAAGTATAACACAAAGTTGATAGAACATGAATCTTGTGTACTCCAAACTGAAGAAACCAAGGAATCACACCTTTGATGATTTTTCCACAGCATCAGAGACGTCATAAATCATAAGAGCATGCTGTTACTTCCTCTGTTAGCCACAGTCTGGTGGTGAAAAGAGCCAGCAACCAAGAATGAAAATGTTAAGCAATAAATAAAGCCTAACTTACATTCATTTGACTCTGAATAGTTCTTGTCTCTTCTTTGGTCTTGTAGGAGGGTTTTTTTCCCATCGAAGGCCGTGAAATCTTTCGATTTATTCCCTCAACAAAGAAACAGAGAATTTCAGTTTCTGTGAATCTCCATCACCGCCTCCTTCGTTACTACATCTCTTGAAGCCAGTGATCCTCGTGGACTCATCTCCAAGTTCGTCACAAGCAGCTCGCATCGTCATCGGATTCGAAAGCGGAGCTCCTGCTACGGCAGCATTGCCTCCATTTCTTAAAGAGTTAATACCTTTGGTTTCCCCTGAAACCGAATTCGAACATATCAGAATCGAGAAATAGAGAGCAATTCACCGGGAAAAAATATTAAATCAACGATTATATAAATTTTAATGTGCAGACATACATTCACATCAACCACCGCGCTTGACATCCTTGTCCTCCCAGAAACGTAGCAATGTGGCCTCAAAAGTGGAGCACCTACCGGACTTCAAATCAGAGAAAGATATAGAAGATGGTTTGGAGAATACCAAAGCATACCTTTTTATACCGTAAAAACACCGCCTCTAAGAAAATTAACATACATTAAAGTTGTCTTGTTTAATGCGATGGATCTGGAAGCTGGCTCGTTTCGATGAATGGAAAGAAGGTGAAAGGACGTGATTGAAACCCCAGCCAACGGAATCGTCACGCCGACTTCCACATCAGTTTCGCCAATGGCGTAAATCAAAGATTTTGAGGAATCCTAGTTTCCAAAACGTTGAGTTTCAGAAGTATTAGTGTTTAACGGGCTTGGTTCAATGAAGCCCAAAATCACACAATGAAACTCAGACCTATCGCACAACTTAGTTAATGAAACGCATCGTTTTACACGTGTCACGTCTGCAGAGTTTGAATTTCCAAGCTGGCTTCCTATGTGTCTCTCTAAGGAGAGAAGTAACTCTATTTTATATATAAAGATTTAAAAGTTTTTTTAACTGAAAAATGAAATATTCATTTATATTTTAAATAAATAAAAAAGAAGTGATATATTTAAAAATGTTTGTATTTATGAAAATCTCTGTATTTATGAAAATAAAATTTATAAATTAAATAATTTAATATAATTTATCATATTTAGTTCAGTATAATACTTCTTAACATGATTGATTATATTTATAAAATAAATAAAAATATGATAGAATTTTAGTTTTTAATTTTATGAAGAATAATTGAATATATATTAATACATAATAATAGTTCATTGTGAATTACAAAATTAGTGAAAATATTTACATACAAATTTTGGAAATGAAAATATTTAGAACAATAATATGATTGATTGTGATTATATGATAGATAAAAAATAAGACAGAATATTTATATTTCATTTTATAAAAACCAGTGAATGTATTAATGTATAATAATATTTTAAAACTACTAACGAAATTAGTGAAAATATTTACATATATTTTTTTAAAAATTAAGATATTGTTAAGATCTTTCTTAACAGATTTTCGAAATTTGCTAATTATGAATTTAGTGAAAATATTTACAGAAACTTTTTAGAAATTAAGATATTGTTAAAATATTTAGATAAAAATAAGATAGAATATTTATTTTTCATTTTATAAAAACAACTAAATATATTATTTAAAAACTAATTACGAAAATAATGAAGATATTTACATATAATTTTTGAAAATGAAGATTTTGTTAAGATCTTTTTTTAAACAGATTTTTTGAAATATATATATATATATATATATATATATATATATATATATATATATATATATTAAATGAAGATATATCAAAAGTGTTATGATTAATATATGAGTGACATGTTATTAATCATTTTTTTTAACATTTATTAATCATATTTTAATAATAATAAACAAATAAGTTGTTAGTTCTATTAAGTAGTCCATTTTTTAAAAATTCACACACATGAATTAGAAGTCATGCTGTTTTAATATAATAGATTATCAACTCTGACTATTTTATTATTTATAGATCTGTCTTGATTTTGATAGGCTGTACCTGTCCGTTGAATCGTATTAAAAAAAAATTGACACTGTAACAAGCTCTGTGGTAGATAGCTGATGTATGTCCAAATTTATGAGGCTGATCCACGATGTAAAGATATCAAACCTATGGGGTCCAACATCTACGTCTAATTTATTCAGTATGGGTCTTACACCTTTTTTTGGTTAGAATTACAATTTTTTTTTAAAATTCAATTTAAATTTGATGTAAGATTATTTAAAACAAGCAGAAAAACTAGTTAGCATATGAAATGAAGAAAAAAAAATTGCTAAAACGATCATGAAAAAAAATTTATTTGCTATCTACAAGACTTAATTGTTAAAGAGCAGAGGCAGATCTACCTTGGAAGTAGACCTGGACATGGATCAAATATCCGGATTTTTTTAATGTATTTGTGATTTGTTTCATATGTCACTGATATCTAATTTTTCGATTTACTTTGATTCAGAGAAAAATGGATACTCGGAAAATAAATAAATATTTGCGGATATTTACGAATACTTACGGATATCTCATATGTGTTGATTTATACAAATAATCTTAAAAATTATATACAATTTTTTTTGTAAATTATTTTCTTGCATAATATATTAGATAAGAATTAAAAGAAGTAATAAATCTAGATATTTTGTAATTTTTTAAATCTTAGTTAACAATTATAATAACACAAAATTTAAGAAAAAAAATATAATTGTTGTAATCTTTTTCTTTTCTTTTTATGTAATATTTTTATATAAGTAATAATGTGAATAAAATTTGTCAAATATTATATGTTAGAATAATAATTATATAATTTTATATATTTAAAACTTATAATATAATCATGATATACATATATTTATATAATGTCCGATCAGATCAGATCGGATATCCGCTTACCAAAATTTTAATTTGTGATTTGATTCAAATTTAATGAATAATGAATTTTAGTATTTGCTTTGCTTCAAAATCTTACGGATATCTGGAATTTTCAAATCAAATCAAAATGAATAACAAATCGAATCAAATTTAACGGAGAAAATAGCTAATCCTAGTTGGAATTGGAAGTACAGATTTTTTGTTATGTAAACCTATTGCAAAGAATCGCATTTGCTCAGTTTGTTCACCTCCACTGTTCTGACACCTTTTAAACCTGAGTTCGATGCGCTGTTGACACCTAGTTTTAACTATTTTTCACAACTTTATACTTTACGACAAATGTGTGTGCTCAGTTTTAACAGTTGAAAAAATGAAGGGAATAAAGAAATAAACTTTGTACATAAATCAGATTACTTACTCGATACATTTCGTTTCAGACTTACTCATGGTCTTAAGTATTTTTGAATGACTGGAAATCATTAATGGTGGTAGCATGCCTCCGTGTATACCATTGGCTTAAATGCTTAATCATGCGTACAGGAACAAAGCATGTGATTTGCTTTGCAATTATCTACTACTAGGGATATAGCTCTGCGCAAGCGCGGAGTCGTGAATGTCTAAAAGAATTTTCGATTTGTGTTCATGAATTCGACATTTAGCAACATTTTTTTCAAGAATATGTCAGATATAGACCATATATCTACTGAGATTCAACATTTGATACGCTGATTAATTAATTGACATCCTCATTAGTTATCTAGTAAATCCACAAGCTGTGTAAATATAAAAAAAAAGAATATATTCTAATTTAGAAACCCCACACAATAGTAAAACACATTATTAAACATAGCGCAATAATATATACATACCCAGAAAAATAGTCAATGCGAGATTTTTTAACAGAAATAAAAAATGAATCTCCATGAGCTCCTCTTAGATCTATGCGAACTCTCTTGGTCCGTCCAAAAAATTGTGTTTCTTTTTCATTGGTTTTTCCTGTAGTTACCAGCTGTGTAAACAATTTTGTTCACCTCCTCCTTGAAACTACCAGTGTGTTCTAATTCAAATTTGATGTATGAGAAATTAGTGAATCCCTCCATGGCGTACAGGTCTCAGCGGACAACTTCAGAAAGTAGAACAAAGAACATAGATAAGTTATACTAATCAAGTTTTCAGTAGGACTATGAAATTATATCAATTTAAGAAGTTTCAATGATATGTGACACTGAATAAAGCTTTTTAGAGTGTAATGGTTTATCATTGGATGTGAGAGTTAAGCGACAAAGTGGGAGAACCCTAGGCCATATTCAAAGACAGTGCAAATGAATAGACGATTACGAAGCTTTTTGGGTATGTATGACGCATCAGCCTTACTTTTTAAAGGTTATGTAGAAACTGAATGTCATAGGCCGCAAGTTAATTTAAAATGACCCAACAATCATTCGAAAACTCACTGCCGAGGACCGTAAAATCACCAGAAAAATGTAATTCGGATACCAACGATGACAATTAAAACTGACTCAGTCCAAAAACCAAAATTCTTAAAAACTTAATTTTTCACTCATTTCATCCTATTATCCAATAGTATATTTAAAAATTCATGAAAACGAAAATTGAAAAAAAAAACAAAGAAACTGGTGTATAACTCTTGAAAAATTGTGAGCAGTCGGAGTTAATATTGCAGAAAATCTAAAAGTCTAAAGAGAAAGACGACTTGTAAAAATCATAATTGACTTTCGTTAAATTTATTCATAAAAAATGCAAAACACACATGTTCTCTCTTCGAACCCAGGTTGTGAACTTCTTTAATGATACATAAACCACTGCACTAAGTGATATTTAGTGTTATTCATATGAATACATACTAAAACAAAAATATAAAGATGAATCCCACAAACATTTACTAAAATATGATGTAGATATTTTAAAAAGAGAGAAAAGTGTCTCATTATATATATGATTTAGCAGTATCTTTAAGATTTGGCCCAAAAAAAAGTAGTATCTTAGAGCAGCCACAACGGGATAACATGACCAATCCTTAGCGTTAATTCCTAGAATAATCTGAATAAAATAATATTATTATAACTAAATAATCTAAGGATCAGTCCGTAAATAAGGATTTTTTGGGTTTGATCCTTAGAGACGTGGCACTTGATCTTCTTCTCATCTCATCGTTCTTGGTTAGGCAAAATCTCGTTTGTGAAAATATGATGAGAAGAAGATCAAGCATATGCTCTGTCTCATGAACTGGATTCGTAGGGGATCGATCTGGCCCATGACCTTCGGCCTCGCTTGCTGCGCCGTGGAGATGATACACACCGGATTTCGAAATTCCGACCAAAGTTAAATGATTCTTCTCCCTTAGCTATTTGATGTCGTTAAGTTAGTGTTGATGTGCTCGGTTAGATGACGATTGGGGTGTTGTGGAATTTGAATTGGACCATAATTATTGGCTAAAATCTCAGATTTTATCTAAAAGTAACTTTTGTTTTATTTTCTGTTTTGTGAAGGAGAAAAAAAAAGAAACCATTTGTAGGTGGTAGCTCTTGTTCTTCTTGGGGTGAGAGGCAATGGCGGAGGAGCAAAACACAACTAAATCCGCCGTAGAATCTCCAGAAGTTCTAGCTCTGGCTAAGGAACCAACTACTGCTCTGGTGGAAGCTTCTAAAGACGTGGCGGAGGAGAAGTTTCATACTCCACCTCCGGACGAGTCCAAAGCTCTTGCTGTTGTCGAAAGTAAGCTTCTATGTTTGTTTACATACGTCTTTTTGTGTGTTACCTTTGTTTCCATGAGTAGTTGTTTCATGTGTCTATAGCCAAAAGCTTTGATTTTTGGTTCGGTTAGAATGAGTACTGCTTAAAGATAAGATCTTTACAATTTTTTTAATTGATTTGTGAATGTGTAATTGATTTGAGTATGCTTTTATGGTGCTAGCTGCCGTAAGGTGGATCTTTTAGATGTTTTATATAGTTTAAGTATGCTAGTGAACCACACATTGGACCCAATATCACAAATCCTCTGATGTAACTTCTAGTGATAGAAGATAGCATATGGATGAACGAGTCATCTAACGTTTTTGCCGCCTCAAAATTGCAGGTACAGTGAAGTTATGCAAAGCTGGCAACATTGTCACAATGAAAGCATACCTGAACGTGGACGCTGGTCTGTTCCTCATCACCAACGTGTTTGATACCACAATGGGAGGTGGCACATGGTTCATCATCACAGCTCAGTGATGCTCATCGATTGCATCAATCAACAGGTTATTGTTCATACATCTCTCCTTGTAGTCAGCAGTGTCTAAGAAAACAAAATAACTAATTACTAAGAAACAACATCAGGAAATAGAGGTTGGCTAACTCTTGTTTTCAATCTCCCGACTAGGCCTGGGCGTTCGGTATAGGGATGTCAATTGGACCGTCCGGACGGAAGTGGGCGTGTCCAGATGGACTTTTTTTTTCTGGACGTTTTTGGTTTTGGTGTCCAAATAGTCCATGTCCAAATAGTTCATATCCAAATAGGACCATGACCAGTTGGACTGTCTATGTAATCCAGATGTCCACTTGATATAAAATATTTAATTTTCAATTTTAAAAATATACAGATTCTAAATATCATATAACAAAAGATATGGCGGGAAAATACAATTTGGCGGTTTTGGCCGAACAAAAACATAATTTCACGGTTTTGGCGGAACTTATGTTTTTGCGGTTTTGGAGGTAAAACTCAATTTCACGGCTTTAGCGAGAAAACATGATTTCACGGTTTTGACGGGAGAACACGATTTTATGGGTTTGGTGGGAAAACGCGATTTTGCGGGTTTGGTGAGAAAACACAATTTTAGCGAGAAAATGCGATTTTATGGTTTTGGTGGGAAGATGCGATTTCACGATTTTGACGGGAAAACTCAATATTTCGATTTTGACGGAAAAACACAATTTTGCAAATTTGACGAGAGAGACCAAGCGGAGAGGCGAATCGCGAGTCGCAAGAAAGACTCGAGAGACGGAAAAAGTGAGACTGATTTTAGATTTCTTTTCTCTCTAATACTAACCCTAGATATTTTTAACATATGGACGGCCCATGTCCATTTGGTTATGTCCATTGGACTTTGGGCGTATCTGGACGTAGCCCATTTGGACAGAAAATATTTCGGACGGATTTGGACGTGACCATATTAGTCCATATCGATTTGGACATGGACCGCCCATGGACAATGTGTCCAATTGACATCCCTAGTTCGGTATGAGAAGCTGATCTGTCGATTGAGGAGTTTGTTCACGGAGTACAGTTCACGTCGTGGAGCCAGGGTTGATCCTAGTGACCAATCATCTCAGTCTGACCACTCAACTCAGCCGAGAGACCAAATTGCTGAAAGGCTGGAGCTTGTGAACAACTTTGAGGGTTACAAAAGGATGGATGTTAGGTACAAGCAGAAGCTAAACGAAATGGGGGTTAGAGAAAAGAAGGATGAGCTGGAAACATATCTTAAAGAGTCTGTGGAACACCCTGATCTGATGATTGGGACGGAGTTTGATGTACTCTCATGGTGGGGAAAGAACTCAGTCAAGTTTACTATCTTATCTGAGATTGCTCGGGATGTGTTAGCATTACAAGTCTCATATGTTGCTTCAGAGAGTGCCTTCAGTACTTCTGGTCGGCTTCTAGGACAACACAGGAGCTGTTTAACCCATTATATGGTGGAGGTTTTGATGTGCACGGAGCAGTGGATGAAGCAAGACATAAAAATGGAGTCAAAAGTGCTTTCAAACAATCAGATACTAGAAGACCTTGCAGAAGTTGACCGGCTTGAAAGAGGTATAAACTCCATGATTCTCTTCTTTGCTTATAATATGAATCTTCTTTGCTTATTATATAAATGTTAGTAACTGATTTGTACATTAAATTTTCAGTGTGTGGAGACACAAAAGTGCCAGATGAAGACGAAGAAGACAAGGTTGTTGCTTAAGAGGATCATGGCTACAAGGAGATGTATGAGATTCTGTTTTTTTTATCTTTCTCGGTTTGAAAATCTGTTTTTTTTCCAAGTTGTTCTCTGCTTGAATCTTGTTTTCAAATTCAGGTTTAGACACATGATGTGTTTTGGTGTCTAAACTTGTGTTTTGGTGTGTTTTGAACTCAACTCATGTTTGTCTTAATGCAATTTCGGATGTTTGGTTATGTACTGATTATTTTCGGTTTATTTCGGTTTATTTCAGTTTATTTCGGTTTATTTGGTTAATTTTGAATGTCTTCGGTTAATTAAACTGCAACCATACCGGACCGAATTGGTAATCGGACTTGCTCGGATTTTGTTTCACTCACCGAAACCGATCCGAAACCGTTTGATTCCGAACCGAAACCGATCCGAATTTTCAAAAAAAAACGAATGGTACTTATATACTAAGAACCGAAAATTCGAACATCCGATATAACCGTACCGATACCGAACGGTATACTGAACGCCCAGGCCTAGTCGGGAGATTGAAAACAAGAGTTAGCCAACCTCTATTTCCTGATGTTGTTTCTTAGTAATTAGTTATTTTGTTTTATTAAAGCCCATTAATTTCATTTTGGGGCCTAGTATGGGTCCAACTCCAAGCCCGTGTCATTCTTTTCGCTTTTGGTTCTTTCTTGTGTTTCGAAAAAAGGGAAAACTATGTGATTTAAATTTAAAATAAATCACTTATTCATTTATAATAATTTTTAATTATTTTATATTAAAACTCTGAAAATACACATAAAATAAGTTTAAATAAATTTTTATATCAATTATTGTAATTCTTCATTTATAATTGGCAAAATATATTTGAATATATAGTATATCTTTAATAAAATCTTAATACATAAAGATAATTTATATTAGTGTTAATATTTATATAATTCTATTTTCTCTGTTTTATTACTATTAAAATTTAGATTATATATAAATTAAAAAAAGAGAGTTTAATATTTTTTATTGATTTACAACACTATGTCTTTAAAAGACGGAAGCGAGATTCCAAAATGGAATCGTAAGCTTCCAACATGCTTTTAAATAGAATATTTTGGAAACGTCTTCGAAACGAGATTTTGTAAGCTTCCAGAAGGTTCCGATTCTGAAGCGGAAAGCACATATCCGATGAAGCTTCCATGCAACTCATTACTTCTTTTCTTTTCGAGTCCGCCGTTCAGGTATGTATTTTTAGTAACCTTTCATCGTCGTTGTTTGTCACCTTGTAATCTCTATTATTAAAATTGAAGTACATATATAAATTACCCTTAGTTTTCAGTGTTATTTACAGTGGCTTACCACTGAATCTATTAATTAACATACCTTAGAAACGGCTCCGCACGTTGCGAAGGTTCACATGATTCTGAACAAAATTTGGTCATTTGGGGATAGAACTCATAAATTGGAGGTTTTTGAGATGGATGCGACTACCATGAGAGTGAGAATCACCAATCCAAAAGTTCGAGAAAAGGTGATTAGAAAAGGGTTGTGGAGCATCGCGGGAGTGCCGATGGTAGTTTCGAAATGGTCACCGGAGGAAGATTCTTTGAAGGGAGAGTTGATACCACTTTGGGTTCATCTGACAAACGTACCTATGAGTATGTATTCTTGGGAGGGTCTGAGTTTTATTACGAGTGCCACGGGAGTTCCAGATCATCTACATCCAGAGACAATAGCTTGAGTTGACTTCGATGTTGCAAAGGTGTTTGTTTATGCAGACTTGACGAAGGAGCTACCTGAGAAGATAAACTACACAATCAAATGAGAGGAAGTTACAGTAGGGTTTGAGTATCCATGGCTGCCTTTAAAGTGTACTAAATGTGGGAAATGGGGTCACACAGAAACGGGATGTAAGAAGGAACCTAAAGGGGATGCAAGGATAGAGACAGGGGAAGAAAGAGTAGGCTCTGCACCGAAAACTCCCAGTTCAGAGGGAAAGATGAATGAGAAGGAAAATCAAGAGGAGATAAATAGTGAAGTGAAAGAAACAAGTGCAGAGAAAGGAGAAATGGAAAGGGAAAATAAAGAAAAGAATGAAGAATGGAAAAGGGTATCTGGAGAAAAAGCTAGTAGGAATCCGAAAACACAGGATTAAGTTGCTATTGTAACTCCCTCAAGATTTGCTGCACTGAGTAACTCTGGAGAAATGGGGAAGAGTTGGAACAAGGGGAGATAGAGGAAAAGGAAGAAGTGGATGAATGGGAAACCGAGAAAGAAGACGCTAATCAAGAGGATAAAGAGATGGAGGAACAAAGGGAGATTGATGATGGATATGCTAGACAATATCTCCCAAGGAAATCGAAGTACAACCATAAGGCTGTTTCAGTCGACACCTTAAATCATACTAAGGGAAATCTTAGTTTGAAGAGGGGTGCTCGAAAGAAACACTGATGGGTAGTTTCTTTTGGAACGTTCGCGGATTCAACAAATCAACGAAGCATGCGGTAATCCGGAACTAGGTACAGGAGCATTCTATTCATTTTGGATGTTTAATTGAAACTAGAGTAAAGGAGAGGAAGGCAAGTAGATAGTAGAGGAAGTTTTCTATGGTTGGGATTTTCTATCAAACTATGAATATAATCAACTGGGTCGTTTATGGGTTGTTTGGAGATCAATTGTTCGAATGACACCTGTGTATAAGAGTGGTCAGATGATTACATGCTCATTGTTAATGCATGGGAGTATGGAGGAATTATTTTGTTCATTTGTCTATGCGGCAAATACGGTGGAGGAGAGGAAGAGTCTGTGGGAAGATATAAAATATCATCATGATTCTGGGATGTTTCGAAATAAAAAATGGATGTTGATGGGAGAGTATAATGAGATTTTGGAGGGAGGGGAGAATTCTGGTTTTGAAAATACACCAAGAATTCCAATGGGAATGAGAGATTTTCAAGAAACAGTTAGATATTGCAGTCTTACTGATATGAGTTACCGAGGGCCAAGATATACTTGGTGTAATAAAAGAGAAGAAGGCTTGATATGTAAGAAGCTGGATCGGGTTTTAATAAATGAAGGTGGCTGAATAATTCGAGAGCATATTGTGTTTTTGATTCTGGAGGGTGTTCGGATCACTCAAGATCAGGGACATGACGGAACCGGTTGTGTTCCGATAACCGGCAAGGATCTCTCTGATCCGTGTCAAGACTGAAGCGACGACGCATACAAGTGGCTTCTCCACAACGCCAAGAGGTTCAAAGAAGCTGATGGGATCCTGCTGAATTCATTCGTCGACTTGGAGCCAAACGCTATAAAGGCTTTACAAGAACCGGCTCCTGATAAACCACTAGTTTACCCGATTAGACCATTGGTCAACACGGGTTCATCTTGTGCCAACGGGAAGGATGAGTACGAGTGTTTAAACTGGCTGGACAATCAACCACCCGGCTCTGTTCTATACGTGTCATTTGGAAGCGGTGGAACTCTCATGTGCGAGCAGCTCAACGAGCTTGCTTTGGGTCTAGCGGAGTGTGGGAAACGGTTTATTTGGGTGATACGAATTTCCGAGTGGGATAGCTAACTCTTCGTCTTCCAACTCACACAGTCAAACCGATCCGTTGAACTTCTTGCCACTAGGGTTCTTGGACCGAACCAGGGGAAAAGGCTTAGTGGTTCCGTCATGGGCTCCACAGGTTCAAATCTTGGCACATCCATCCACCGGTGGATTTCTAACACATTGTGGATGGAATTCAACTCTCGAAAGCATAGTAAATGGTGTGCCGCTAATAGCGTGGCCTTTGTACGCAGAGCAAAAGTCTAATGCATTGCTACTTGTAGAGGATGTTAATTAGAGTGGCTCTAAGAGGGAAAAACAGTGAAGATATGATTGTACGAAAGGAAGAAGTGGTGAGAGTGGTCATGAGGTTGATGGAAGGAGAAGAAGGAGCTGTTAGAGTCTTGAGAAAAGATAGGCTCTCTACAAAGGCACTCACTGAAGTTTCCTTGAAGTGGAAAGCCCACCAGCTAGAAAGGGAATAATTAAGACACAATCCACCATATATGTAATATTTAACTTTGTTTGTTTCTCTGATGGACTTCCAAGAATAATGTTGATCTACCAAAATAACTAATAAAGCTGCTTCAGTCACACAACCAAAATTCATATATGATGTTGACTGTCAAGTAATTCTTTTACACCTATCTCAGAACATAAAATCACAAAATCTAAAATAAAATAAAATCACATCTAAAAGCCATGACAAAACACTAATTAAGCATTTACCTTGGAAACAGTCTAATCCTTAACTGTGTTATCTCTTGGTCGATGATAGCTGCAATGTTATTTTCGAGAGACGACCCACGTAAGTGTGTAACTATCAAGAAAGGGCTCCTCTACAGGATCGCCAAACAAATCAATTCTATCCATTTTGCAATTTCCAAAGTCCATGCTCAGCTTGTAAGCTTTCTCTGTAATTAGGTCAAGAAATTCATCTTTGTAGGCATTATCGGCTATAATTGTTATGACTTTTTTTGAAGTGTGATGCAAACCTTGTCATTACGCGCTAAGACTAACGCATGGCGGAGTGTGATAGCACAAAATAGTTTTTTGTGATGTTGCAAACATTTAGAACGTGTAACGAAAAATCATCATAACCGCTTTCGTGAGTCATAATCTCAGTGAATCTCATAGATTTCTATAAGACCAGCGGTTGCATAACAGAATATATACATCTCTGATATATCTAGCAAATTTTGTGCATGACAAAAAAATAAAATAAACGTGTGACATTAATGACATATTTTTTGACTAAGTAAAAATAAATATAATTATCAGGAACATACATTTTACTAATATTGTAAAAGTAAATTAATGTTTATTAATATATTCTCATGTGAATGCGCGGTTTGTTTCCCAAATCTTATATATAATGTCCCAGTTTCTTCTCTGTTAAACCATACACGTCGGATATTTATAAATGCATGCGGGACCCATTTAATTCCGGTTTATTATGTACGGCTGAGTTATGAGTTTGGTCTGATTTATGTCTTTAGTGTTTGGTCTTTTTTTTTGTAACACTTGCATTTAGAATAGAAAGTCAAGAGGCCTCAGGCCCAAAACAAAGAGAAAGTCAGCCCATTAAGGGGTTTGCTACACGGGAAAGGGAAAGACACGATTTTGCTAAAGAGTCGGTTTCATGATTGAGGGACCGAGAGATGTGATGAAACGAAATGTCGACAAACGCAGGGATGATATGTTGGATATCTTTGATGATGCCAAAGATCTCTTTAACCTGTGTGTTGACGTTGATAGCTCGGATGAGCGTTGAGTTGTCAGAGAATACTCGGAGGTTTAGGAAGTCGAGATTCACTGCAGAGAGGAGCCCAGCTCGAAGTGCAATCGCTTCTGCAACGAGGGGTGATGCGACGGAATCGATGGTCTCTGCTCCATGAGCGAGCTGATTTCCTTCCGGATCTGAGAAGATCCATGCGATTCCGGCTCGCCTCAGCTTTAGGTCGAGAGCTGCATCTGATTTGCAGATTATCATAGTTCCTGTTTCCGCCGATTGTGACTCAGACTGCCTTGTTACAGGTAAGTGATCCTTCCCTGTGCTGCTCTGTGGTTGAACCGAATGCCATTCTCTTGCTAAACGGATTGCCTTTGATGATGTTTCTAGTGGCGAGACAGAACGGTCTTCAAATATAAGCATGTTACGAGCTGACCAGAGAGCCCAGCATACCCAAGGGAGAAGCGTTGTTGGGATCCCTGTTGGAGGGAGATTAACAGCCTGTCTGAACCTTACCAAAGCTTGTTCGAAAGTCATCTCCGAGTCAACCAGTCAAACCTTATTAGTGTTTGGCCTAATAAATTAGTAAAACTCTACGTTTTATGTGTCATCCCCTTAAAGGCATCGGCGTTCTCCTCCTTCCAGAAATCAATCTCGACGTCTCCGCTTTTCAGAGCCTCATCCCTTCGCCTTCCCTTCATTATCTCTTCACCTTTCCTATGATTCAATGTATTTGCTTTAATTCTGCCATAATTGTTAAGTACATTGGATCCAGATTCCATGTCGATGTCTCTCTTCCCTTCATCTCAAATCTATATATAAATATGAGCGGGTTGAGAGTACGATGGCCTTCAACACCAATGTCAGTTTATCATTTGTATTCAGCACCACTAGAAAAGGTAAAAGTAATTTTTTTTGTTAGGTTTGGCATTTTCCTGGCTTTTGTTGATCATGTATACGAAAAATTAGTCAATTAATGAATAATAGTTGTACGCTCATGTGTGTAGCATCATATTGAGGAATCAAAAGGAACTCTCCAAATTGCAAGCAGAGCCAAACGCATCACCAACTGTCCTCAAATCAATCAGGTCAGCATGTCAATGAGCGCAAGATTCTTTGGAGATATTTAACTCACTTTCTTTCATGTCTTTGTTGACTGTTTGTCTTCTTCTTCTTTATTAAATATCTGACAGTGTTTTAACGCTTCATATTTTGACTGATGTTCCGTTGTTGAAACGCCAGAAATTAGAGATAGAAGAACTACGTATGAAGCTTCAGGTATAGTCAACATTTATTTCAAATACATCTAGGCACGGGGACGACACTAATATTACTAAATTTTGAAGGGATCCCATCCTGAGGTGTCATAACAAGAGATATTAAAATTAAGCAATCAGATGCTTAAGGTAGTATTTGCATTATTTTTCTTCTGTCTGTATTATATAGAAGTTTGAGCATATATAGTATACTAAACATCTACCCTTTTGCTTGATTTCCAGTATGAGCTAGAATGTGAACGGCTAAAAACACAACTGGAAGAAGAGGAGTAAAACAGGAGGAGGAGCAATGCATGAAGGAGCAACAGGTAAAATTTGAGAACTTAAACAATCTCCTCACTAATTCAGACTCTAAGAAGAACTATTCAGAGGTACATATGCATTCACTGGCTTAGATAGTACTTCTGAATGATGCCTCGACCATTACACCCAAACATTTTTTTTTCTTAGCAACAAGCTTTAATTAGCTAAGTCCTAGCATCTTATTGATTTTGTTAGAGGAGTTAATTATTGCTTTTATTGTAATGTGGTGGACTCATGTTGTTTGGTTATGTAAAGCTTTTGTTAATGTAACATCTCTATATGCAGGACTTTATTTGGTTAAGAATGACTCAAGGTGGGAGATGCAGAGTCAATGATAACATCGGTGCCTTGCTTTGCATCAGCTAAGCATTCCTTTGTGGTCGATGAAGACACTTGGACAAAATTAAACAAGGATTTTGCCCACACCTGCAACTAAAATGAAACCAACTCCATTAACTGCTGCAACCATGGTTAGTAGATACAAATACTTGACCCATGTTATCTTCCAATGGTAACAGAGTCGCATTGAATAGATGCTTCTGGATGCACATGGTCAAACAACTCTCATAACAGAGTCGCTCCCCTTTTCATATCAGTTTGGATTCAAACACTCTGGTGTATCAATACTGGCTGGTATCTAGCTCATATATGCTGAGAATACTTTTTTCACCATATGCTGATAATACTAAATGTTGAAACTTTATGTAGATGAATACGTTAACCAAATTTGTACTTTTCAACAATACTGTGATGGGAACAACTTAGTTACTCTTCTTTTTATTATAATGTCAAAACTGGAAAAAACGCATGCAGAGTTAGGTTAACGTTTTCATTGCTTAGATCTCATTCACGGGGGTGTACGTATGTGTCCATCTTCTTTCACGTCAGCTGTAGACGTACATGCCGATTTTTTGACGAATCATGATAAATGTATAGGTCCATATTTAGAACATCTTTTTGACAAAAAATTATGTTACTAATATTTATATGACAAATACTTATCACATCATCATATTTTCATGTGGTTTTGTGATAAAACATTGTCAATCTTCAAGTTATTTAGTTTGTTACCTGCTGATATTAGAGCTTATTGTTGACCAGAATTGGTAGATAACCATGAATTAATTGTCGTAGTCCAGGTTTAAGGTTTGATGCCAGATACCTTCAACGTGCAAAATGTTCATCTTAAAGGTGATGATTCAGTGACCAAATAACTTTCCGGTCCTGATTTTGGAGAAGCAATTGGACGTGTGAGCTCGATTGATTCTGGTGAGAGAAGCTTAAATATGTCCTATCATATTAGTTATAACCATGTGGGGAAAGATACAGATTTGTTATGGTATTATTCGAACTTAATTCACTTTTCATTTTTTTTGGAATTATGAGTTATAGTTGACCACAAAACTGAGATACAATAAAAACTGTATAAATTAATATTCGAAAAATTTAAACATAAGTTAATAAAAAAATTCTGGTCCAAAATTGGACATGCTTAAAATATAAAATAAAATAAAAAGATATTTAAAAAAAACAATGTAAATATATAGTTTCATTAAAACTATAAATTAATGATTTATATGTATTTACATTTTATATGAGTATAAATCAACCATTATATTGTTTTTTTTATATTTACATTAGAATTATATTTATTTCTTAAAATTTAATATATTTTGATGCATTTAATTCTATAAACATATTTTATATACATCAAATAATATAATATATTAATTTAAATATAAAAATTCAAAATGTTAATTAATGTATATACATTATAAATTTATTTTTTTATTTTAAGAAAAATATACCTTCAAATATATATTTTTAAAGAGTTTCTTTTGTTAACTGATAACTCTATAACTTAATAAAATACTAAAACTCTAATATTATTAATTTAAATAATGTTTAATGTATATGTAAAATGCACAAATGTGTCTGTGTAGAAAATAGTTGATGTGCATACCGGAATAAAGAACCGATGTGCAGAGCAAGTATAACGACAACCCATAATATAACCATTTCAACTAGATAAACTAATCAATTCACAACACTTTCTATAACATTTTTAAAGTTTTAAAACACATCTAATTGTCAGCATCTCTGTGCTTGCGCGGAGCTCCAAATAGTAAACTGGCAATTTGTTATCGTTTGACACTCAAGTTCCGTTTTTTTTACAAGTTCTTGGTGATATCAGGAGGAATAAGAAGAATCGACGACTTCAAGGTATGTGATTGTTGTGATGATGATGATTATTATGATATTGAGTTGAAGTTACGATGTTCGTAAGTACTTTTTGCATGTTCATGGCGCGACTAGGTTTGTCGTTACTCATATGTTCACCTTGATCATTGCTCTTGCATTTTCTCATTTATTGGTTAGGTTTATTGAATCTTGTTGTACAATCCCAAAGAAAAGAAAGATGAGAAATTGGGGATCACGTGCTACTACGCCACATGCCAATCACTCTTCTAATTATGCGCTGGTGTTCCTCCATTGTGTGGAGAACACCAACTAGGAGCAGATGAGAGAAGCGAATCTTGCATCAATGCCACTCGATCTTAGTTTCTCTTTTGAATAAAGAACACAACTTGTTATCGAATTTGCTGGACTTCAAACTGGGAATAAAAACAGGTCACATGTTGATGATGCAAAAACCTGTCCTCAACTTACAACACAAGCCCAAACTGAGTTTGTGGATCAACAGGGTTGGGATCTTATCACAATGTAAAGAGAGACTGGAATGTTTCACTGAGCTTGGCGTGGGTGAAAAGCTTCCCAAATCGGAAACAGCAGTGGCTCAAAAACGAGATTTGTCTTCTGGGAAAGGAACAATGTCTCCAAGGGCTGTAAGTTCTCAACCCAACATTTAGTATTAGAGGCTAGCTTAATGTTTTTGCAAACCATCCAGGAGAATCCTAGAGGATCCAGCAACTCCTCTGTCAGAAACCCGTGGCTCCTCATGCAGTCATGTGAAACAGTATTTCTTGCTTATTTCCTTGACCGGAGAGAAACAATCTAAGAAGCAGATGAGGAACGCCATCTTGCACCTAAGCAACATGAATGAATCCAAAGCAAGATACTTGGTGTCTTTTGGCTCAAGTAATTCAATAGTTAAATAGCAAAGCAGATTTAACCAAAAGTTTCCAGATATCTTCCGTATTCTTACATTTTCTGAGCATCCCAGTAAATTTCAAATTAGCTTTTCGATTCAACAGAGAATAATCCTGAACATGATTTACCTTTTCAGTACTGTAAACTGTACATTACAATGTAAACATGGGTTGGCATTTACATTGTTTTTTTTTTACAAGGGTATCTCTACAAACGGTCACAAAACTACCACCGGAAGACATATAAATTTTTACATCAAAACTTATTCACCACTGGAGAATATATGGATCTTCTGCATCTTATAAGAAAGTACTGATCATTATCACACACACACAAAACACACGCATAACTATATATACATATATACATATTAAATCTTGGAGAGTGTCTGCCTAAGACCAAACCAAAACATAAATTCCTGATGAATAATAACACACTACTTTCACTTTTAATGGCCACCTCCTTTCCTCCATTTTTATTATATTGATAGATTCGTGATGTCCTGAGAAGCCAGTCTTTCTGAAACATGTGCCAATGATTTCAGATTACATCTGATGAGTGCTTCCACAAAGTAGCAAGTCTCATCCTTTGTGTTTCCTTGAGGAACATCAACTACAAACGATTCAATCACCATTGTTCCTGGTCTTCCTTCTATTATCTCTGGATGAACCGTCACAATCGAAGAGTAATTCTGCCGAAAGAAACATAAAAACATATTTCAGATTCCTCGTTCTCCTCCTCTAAACACAATCTGTATATGTATGAAAATTGAGTTACCTTAAGTCTATGGTCACCACCGATGATTTTGATACCGAGAATGTGTTCATCGTCGTCGAGAAGCTCCAATCTCTCGGTACTTGTAGTTGCAGGGAGGCCAGACTTGACATCAACTTCTCTGAGGCTGCCGATTTCAGGATCGCCGATCACTGTGCATCTGCTCACAAACGGTTTGTATTTCTGCGGCTCATCAAATCTCCTCACCACTGACCAAACCTATACATATTTCAAGTTACCTTTTATATTTTAATGAATCGTCAGCTTGAGAAAAAACTAAACAGAGGCCAAACCCTGACTGATCAAAACTAAAAATAATTTAATATATATGGATAGAGAGATCAGAGGAAGTTGAAGAAATCAGAAACTATTTAGTGCAAAGCGTACGAGATGAAGAGGAGCTTTGATGTGTTTGACAAGAGCAGAAGTACATTGGTCTTCTCTGCAACTATGTTGATGATGCCTCCTTACGTACTGCATAGTCTCAAGTCCACCGTACATCTCCGTGCCTCCGTCCATA
Organism: Hirschfeldia incana; assembly: GCA_026261945.1. Taxonomy (NCBI): domain Eukaryota; kingdom Viridiplantae; phylum Streptophyta; class Magnoliopsida; order Brassicales; family Brassicaceae; genus Hirschfeldia; species Hirschfeldia incana. The sequence goes on along the minus strand of JABCMI010000028.1, from coordinate 4,294,170 downwards.
TCCTCTTCCGATTAGAATCTTACTCTCTCTCTCTCTCTCTCTCTCTGTCTTCTCGTAGGGAATCTGTGAAGTGAATGGATGCGTAGAAGAAAACAAACCAAATATAAAGGAGGAAGAAAGATGCTTCGGTATGCAAGAAAATTAAAAAAAAAAGCATTTAATTTAATATTTCCTCCCAATAATCAATGAACCCCACCGACATTATTAAACCCTTAATTATTGTGTGCCTAAACTCTTTTCTTTAGCTTCTTCTCCTTCACACATTTTAATATTTTCAAGTCATACTAATAGCTTTTTTTTCTTTATCTTTATTAATATGTGCAAAACAACAAAAGATTAATCAACTGTTGTTGTGGTTGTTGTTTCTGTATGACTTTTTGAGACCTAACCCGAATAAAACAAACCAATACTGTATTTAGAAAATTATTTGTTATAATGAGGTAAGGTCGTTTCAAAACTGTAGAGATATTTTGTTGATCAAATAAAATAGAGTTTATTTTATTGAATTGTTAGTCTTTTAGTATATTCTGTGCATAATCAACCAAACATAAACATAGCTTTACTTGCTTTGTAAGATGCACGCAAACAAACAAACAAAAAATCGTATAACGATGGGTATGTAATTACTTGGTATGCTAGCTAAAGTATGTGTTGAGTTATTCCAAAAATGGAGTAATGAAATTTTTGTTTATTCATCACTTTTTTGTTTCTTCATCACTTCATTTCTCACTTCATTTTGCAGTAAATTATGGAGTGGGGTTGGAGATGCTCTAACTCAACACATACTTTAGCTAGCATACCAAGTAATTACATACCCATCGTTATACGATTTTTTGTTTGTTTGGTCTTCACTCTTCACATATGTACCAAAGTCCAAAAGGAAAAGGAAAGAGGTTCATGCATTGGTTAAATTTGAAAAAAAAATCATGCATCGGGTCCCATATGTCTTGAATCATAAATATAATTCCTGTTGTGGTTGTTGTTTACCTTAAATTTAGTTGTTAAAAATATCAATTGCACTAAGATAATGTCTATCTAGTACGGTAACACCACGTCGAATTTAGTAAAGTACTACAAGAAAGAATTTATAGCATCAGTAGGACGATTAATTCCGGATAACGGTGTACGTGGGAGAGCTTCTGATTTGTTAGATCTCATGGTGAACCTTCTTCCTAGCAACAAGCTAGTTTCTTTAGTTTCCAAGATTCATGTTCTCGCACAAAGGAAAGTAAAAACTAAATACATCAGACTGAATTAAACTGAACGTGTGGAACCGCTAATTACGCATCCAAAGCTCCAAATTACCAGTAATTTATGGGAAACTATTTATAAATTATAATTAGTAATCTCAACTTTTCTTTTCTCGGAGGACCCATCTTGACTCTTTTTCATACAAAAAAAAACATAATCACGTCTTAGAGATAACTATAGCAAAATGATAACCTTATCTTACAACATGTGAATTATTGTTTAAGGTTTGAGATCAAAGAATCTCTCTATCTTGTAACCATTTTAGCCAACAAAAAATAACTATAACTGGAGGTTTATTTTATCAATTCGTATTATTTACTTGTAAAACTCATTATCTCGTCTATTTTAATGCTAAGTGATAGTACAATACTTATAAGATTAAAGAGCGGTAGTTGATGATAATTACAGTAACCTTATCTCGGATAGGATATGACCAGCTTTAGGCATTAAGCATGCAAAGGAAGGCAGAAAAAGATGGCTTTCACGTAAATTCTAACGGTCACATGAGAAAAAACGACCGGTCTTTTTTGTAACAGCGACATTTCAACTAAATATGGTCAAACTATAGGAAAATCGTTTACGTGTCGTTTTATTATCGGGGTTATTCTCAGACGTTTTTCATGTTCACTTATTGGCGTCTCTACTGAAACTGGTATACTTTGTAAATCTACTTTCCCTTTTTTTTTTTGCTTTGAACACTTTCTGCCGGCCAATAGATTCTCGAATCAGTGCAAGCGAATCAAAAGAGAAAGAAAGAAAAACATTAAAAATGTAATTTTCTTTTTGCCTTTATTCCCACCCAACCAATGGTCACATTTCTCGTTCAGTCAAAAACATGGATTCTCCAGCCTACACTGCACCAGCCGAATTCGCGGTAAGAAGTGATTCAGTATTCACAAGTTCTAGACTAATTCAGCCAAAATAGGGTACTTGACCATCGTTTTGAACAATCGTTTAGTTCATGCTTAATGCTTATCAAATAAGAGTAGAGAGCTTATATGAATCAGGATTATCCAGTTGGACGATGACTAGTAGGAAGCTGAATAATAAGAGTACCAAACGTAAGAAAATCCTCGCCTGATCTGTGTAAAGGACCATTACAGTACATAGACCGATGAGTACAAACAAACAAAAAGCATTCCTCAGACAAGAGAAAGTAAGTTGTGGCTTGTGAAAGAAGAAACACAAACTTCACAATCCTTGAGCTTTACTCCTTTCCTCAGCCATTCTCTTCTTGATCTCATGTGCTGCATTGAAAATCCCCATCGTTGGTTGGTTACACACAAAACACTTCTTGTTCTTCGTGTGATGCTGCATCATTACATCAAAACCCAAAACCCTCTTAGTTTCCACACACACATAATTAATCAATCATAACTGGCGGTTAAAAAATAAATATATTATCATACCTTTAAAGCACAATGCTCGCAGAAGTAGTGCTTGCACTTGGTAACAACAGGATCGACGAAAGCTTCTCTGCATATGAAGCAAGCAAAGGGCAACGCATCATCATCTTCCTCGCTGTCAGCCTCATCATCATCATCATCATCTTCAACACCCATAGCTTTATTCCTCTTCCTAATTTTCTCAGCTTCTTCCCACTCTTTCTCTATCTGCCACCCAGGTTTGTAATCTCCACGGTCATGAAGAAACTTACACGAGTCTCCATACCCACAGTAGCCAGTTTCTTTGTAGTCCTTGCAGATATCAGGCTGGTAATCGAACCTAGCAGATACTCTGATATGAGCAGAAGCTCTCAAGGGCCCGTGTGAGCCACCAGCTTTCTCGCTGGAGATGGTCTGCTCTCTTCTAAACCCAGCTTTGTGATCCGTATACCCATGGATACCAGTGTATAGCTTCTCATCACTTTTTTTACCCCCTTTCAATGCTTCGTCCGCTCGCTTAAGAACCCTCTCACGGATGGCACGCGCGTCTTGGTTGAAGTCGGTCTCGGTCTCAAGAGTCGCAGTGGCTCTGCTGTCGTTCTGAACCTGGATCTCCTTGGATGAATCGTAGTGAAAGACGACAGCTTTCTCAGGAGCCGACATCTTGGATGGTCCAGATGAGAAGAAGAGCTTGTTGTTATCAGGTTTAGCGACTTTCTTGAGGTTGTTCAGTATACATGTTTCACTTTTGTCTTCTTCTTCTTCTTCTTCATCAGCGTCAGCCGCACGTCTTTTCCTTATGTTTTTAGCTTTAGATGGCTTCTTGAAGAATGTGCAAACTGAACAAAAAAAAAACAAATTATTTAAAAAAGAAAAAAAACCTAACAAGGAAGAAGAAACACAGTGAGATTACCTACCTTGCTGAGATTGAGATTCTTCTGTCTGCTGAGATGTTTTGGCTTCTTCTTCTACAGAATCTGACATTGTTATTGAATTAGATTATGCAATCGCCAATTTGAAATTTGAGCCCCCTTCCTGCATTATAATCCCAGATTAGACTTAGTTTTTTACTGATCCTAAACCAAATTCTATCTACATACGAAACATAAACTAATTCTTCGAAATCATAATAACCTAAACAATCAGTGCTAATAAACCCTAATCTTTACACCAATTCCGTTCGATATAATCCACAATGAAAAAAAAAAAAGCATCACGGTTCCAGAGTTTCTCAATTGAAAGCTCGACGAAGATCAACAGGAGAGAATGGAAAAAAAATTATACCTTAAGGAACCTCGCCGGGAGGAAGATTCACGACGGCCGTTTCGCACTTTTTTCTCTGATCTGAAGAAAAGGGAGAGGAGAATTTAACCCCAGGGATCAGGCTGGCGGTTTAGTTATGCGGCCCAATATTCTTAGTGGGCCCAATCCTTCAATCTTGTTTTTTTTTCCCCCTTAACTGACTTTGTATAAAAGTAAAACCTCTCATCTTTCAAAGGAAGGTGCATCATTTTTACTTGGAGACATATTATTTTACACATTATTTTGTTCATTTCAGTGGTCAGACGGTTTGGAACTATTTAGTTTCATCCCTAAATATGTCTAACTAGATTGAATATTAATTTTAAGCCTATGGTCATTAGAGATTAGGCTATATCGATAGCTAAATTCACAAAAAAAAATTGACGACTGTAAAGATAAATACCTTCTTTTTGGGGAAAAAAATATTCAAGGAATTTCTCTACAAATTGGCCATTTCGTTTTGGTTATATCTGTCTGTGAATGGATGATCATGGGAGGAGCCAGCTTTTACGTGCTCCATTTTCCACCGTCGCCTTTGTAGTCTGATTGAGATTTTGAGCGGTTGTGATTCGTCGGAGCACCCATTTTATGTGGGACCCCTGTGAAACGATGGCCCCGCTTCTTGTCTCTTCTTTCCACTTGTGGCGCCTGCCGTTGCCTACTCCCTCTGTTCCTAAATATAGAATTTTTTGGGTTTTTCACGTAGATTAAGATATAATTAATGCACTTTTTGTCTACTAACCTTTGTCTTTAATGTGTGAGTATTTTTGCTTTGAGAGATCAGATATTATTCTTCCTCATCTACTTTACGTCGTCGTAGTTTAATCAAGAGTCTCTTTAATCAAATTTTACACATACCTTCTCACCTCTTCATATTCTTTGAAAAGTGAATGTGAATTAGTAAGAAATCATTTCGTTAAAACTTCAAACATGGAGCCAAATTATTTTAAAAGTAAAATTTTAGAATGGAGCCAAACTATCTGTAAAATTTAGAAAGGAGCCAAAAGTAGAATTTTAGAATGGAGCCAAATTATCGTAATCATGTTCTACAAATATTCTATATTAAGGAATCATTTTCCAACGCTTAAGTAAAACTTTTTCATGGATTTTCATAATTTTGACCTAAATATACCATTTGAAAACAATGAAAGAGAATTTTTGTTTGATTTGAATCAAATTCCAACAAGAGAGTTTACTTCATCCAATAATATTTCAACCTTTCCGATTCATGAAGATGAAGATTATTCTCAGATCAATCCAGGTTTTTTGTTAATTCTTGCACTTTACTTGCAACGTGTTTATCCCTTATTATAATGAGTTTCTGGAACGTGGGGTGCTTACGATTTGTTATGTGTCCTTTTGTCATGCATTTACTTTCAACGTGTTTATCCCTTTTGTAATGAGTTTTTTTTGTCATATCTCTTTGTATTAACCTTTTTGGAACTTTTTTGTACAACAATTTATCAAATATGATTACATTAACTTACTTATTTGTAGGAACATGCACTGGAATAACAACTCATCGGAAACAAATGACAGATGGAGAAAGATTGGAGGTTTACCATGCTCTATTGGAAAAAAGCATCAATGGAGAATTACAAAAGCATCACACAACAGAGGTCTCTCATTCATTCTCTGTACCTGTACAAACAGTACAAAAAATTTGGAGGAGGGCCAAAAATACTTCTAGCGGTGAAGAAGTTGATGTATCACATAGGAGAAAAGGTAACTGCGGTAGAAAGAAAGTTCATATTGATCTTACGAAAATCGTTGATGTTCCACTTCGTCGTCGTAAAACGTTGCGATCATTAGCGGCTTCTTTGGACGTGAGCTGCACATCACTTTTTAGATGTCTAAAAGAAGGGCTCATCAAACGTCATACCAATGCTATAAAGCCGTCTTTGAGTCCTGACAATATGAGAGCTCGATTAGAGTTTTGTATCTCCATGCTCGACAGTAGCACTATGCCCGACGACCCGAAGTTTGCTGCTATGCACGATGTTGTACATATCGACGAGAAGTGGTTTTATATGACCAAAAAGACAGAGACTTATTATCTTCACCCCGTTGAAGATCCGCCGTACCGCAGTTGTCGAAGTAAAAATTATATTGGGAAGGTGATGTTCTTAGCAGCCATGGCACGTCCACGTTTTGACGAAGAAGGTAATGAAATTTTCTCGGGAAAAATAGGCATTTTTCCATTTGCTAAGATGCAGCCAGCTAAAAGGGGAAGTAAAAATCGAGCAGCTGGAACTATGGAATTGAAACCGATGACCTCCATCAAAAGAGAAGATATAAAAGAGTTGTTAATTGGCAAAGTGTTTCCACGAATTCGTGAAAGATGGCCACAAGGTGATTTCGGGAAGACGATTTATATCCAACAGGATAACGCACCAACACACGTAGATCCGAGCGATGAAAATTTTCGAGCGGCTGCTTCTCAGCATGGCTTTGACATTCGTTTAATGTGTCAGCCACCGAACTCACCGGATTTGAATATTTTAGACCTCGGATTCTTTGGCGCTATTCAAACACTACAACATCAAGTGTGTCCAAGGACCATCGAAGAACTTGTTTCCGCAGTAGAAAACTCATTTGATGAGTACCCCACAAACCTTGTGAATAGGATATTTTTGACTTTGCAGTCATGCATGCAGGAGATTATGAAAGTCCAAGGTAAGAACACATACAAGATTCCACATTTGAAGAAAGCTATCATGGAAAGGGAAGGTAATCTACCTTCGCAGATGAGTTGTAATCGTCTTTTAGTTTGTGATGTGATTAATTATTTAGCAACTTAATTGTCTTTTAGTTCGTGATGTGAACCCTTAATTATTTAGCAACTTAAGCTTTTTTATTTATCATGTTTTCTCCATGTTACATAGTCTTTCTTATAACGTCATGAAAACAAACAACATCAAAGGTCTGAGAGACTTAAATCAAAATAAATTATTTAGTTCTAGAGAGAAAGAAAGCAAACTTTAAAGAAAATCAGAAAAAAAAATGTTAAAAATACTTGGGCAAGAAAATTTTAAGCAGATCCATCACATTAGGTTCCATCTTCTTCTTGGGATGAAGCTCCTCTTCATCGTTGTTTGTCTTGTTCAAATCCAGTTCTTGGGTCGAGTATGATTTGATCCTGTAGACATCTCTTGATTCACCTTTGAAGATTTTTTCTTCTAGTTTCACTTTTGCGTTCACGTTTTCTTCAATGTTTTGATTCATTGTTTTTCTAAGATTTTTTCTTTGCACTTTAGAAAGAAGGGAAACTATAATGAATAAAATAAAGTTGGCGGTAGAACTGAACTTTAGCAAAAACTATTTGTCATTACCCAAAAAACATTTAAGGAGTTCTCGTGAATATAAATTGACTGAGTTAATTTTAAATGAAAAAGCATTAATGATTTACACAAAATCCTTCTTTGTGGAACAAAGAAAAAACCCAAAAAATCATATATTTATGAACAGAGGGAGTACATTACTGGACGACAATCTCGCCTCCGCTTTCTTCACATAAAAATCTCTTTTATTTTCTTCCGATAAAATGATTTTTTTATCAACTCTAAAATGATTATACCTCTATTTCTAATTTTATTTTGCTTACCAAAACATATTTAACAAAACCTCTGAATATGCCCCAGTCATAAATGTGATCGAAATAAGAACCAGATGCTGTGTTTTTTTCTGAATTAGTCACCACCTTTGATTATATGCAAACATACAAAATTTTAAAGCAAAAAAAAAACATACAAAAGTATATTTTATTTATCAATATATCATTCCTGTTAATTAAAATTATAATATTTTTAATAAGACTTAAAGAAAGTTTTTTATACTAAATGTATTTTAGACTTAAAGGGTGATTTTCAAACCAGCATTTGAAAAAAAAAAAAGAAGAAGCTTGAAACAGTGTTGGTGAGCCATATATGCAGGCATACCTACTATAACTTGATTTCTAAGAATACTCAATAAAAACACGTAAAAATATTATACCATTTCATGTTTAAATAAGAGAATGGCTTATAAGTTACAAGTCCAGTTCAAAAAAAAAAGTTACAAGTTCTTGAACTAAAATTAAATGTTCGAAAACGGCTCCGACTTAGATGGTACTAGATTATGTAATGATTCTGTTTGGTAGGTATATAAGTAGTCCCCAACAAGAATGATAAGAAAAGAAATAAGACAATTTCCTACAGGCCCATTAATGGCTTAAAAGGCCTAAATTGGAAAGAAATAATTCCGAGAGAAGCAAAATTTCAATACAGACTAAAAGACTAATATACCCTTTCAAGAGGAGATAATTACAGTAAAATACCACGAACGTCCATAAAATGCCATTCTACCCATCTGACTATTGAATCTCCGCCCTTGCTTCCTTATCACTCACAAAAACTTTTACTATCTCTATCTTTTTCTCTCACACCCTTCCTCCATGAAAGCTCACAGCTTCAGCTTTTCTTCGCACAACTAAACCCTCACATAACTCTTTCTTATCGTATTTTTTTACCATTCACTTTTCGGATTTCATATTTCGCTGGTGGAAAAAGCTCATTAAACTAGCTACTGCTCTACCTATCACTCGGTAACTACCGAACTTTAATTATTATTTTTCATGTTTAAGTTTGTGTTATATCAGCAGATAACATAACCAACGGTATTGTATTCAGTTCAAATGATTTGGATAAGATTATGGACATATAATTTGCACATTTGTTTGTATATCAGACAATGGTATTGTTTTAAGTTTTAACTAAGCAAATTCTATTTATTTTCAGTTTATTTGGTTCTCTTTCAATAAAGTTAAAAAACAAAAAACAAAAACAAAGAACCTCGAGAAATGGCTCCCAGGAACAACCGTGGAAAGACAAAAGGAGACAAGAAGAAGAAGGAAGAGAAAGGTATCACCAATAGTGAAAACCTTATCTATATTTTTTTTGTCAGCCAAAAAACCTTATCTATCTGAATTTCAATAAAAAAAATAAGGTGTTTACTTCCTTTGATAATTAAGTTATATTTACATATGAACCATGATGGTTTACGGTTTATATGCAGTTCTTCCGGTTATGGTGGATGTCATTGTGAACCTTCCGGACGAGACGGAGGCTATTTTGAAGGTTTGTGTGACTATTTTCCTCGCATCATTTTCGAATTGTGTTGTTATTTCTCATATTTCTTGCGTGTTAACAACTGTTTTTTTGGTAGCGATTTGAGCTAGCGATTTATTTGTGAAATTTGTTATAACTGTATAACTTATTACAACCCTTTTTCTATTTCTCTGTCTTAATACGGATTTCTTTTTCTTTTTTTTTTTTTTTTTTTTTTTTTTTTTTTTTTTTTTACGGATTTCTATTGCATTAGTTTCTTGACTGTATAATTGTTATTATGAAACTTTATCTTAATATGTTACATGTTTTAATTTTGATACATAAACTCCCAATGTGCATGGTCGATTTTCTTTTCTTTGATATTTGTTGTTGGGATAAGGTGCGAAGGAATACACGTTACCATGAAAATTGATAGTTATACATGCTGTATTATTATTGTTTTTCCCCAAAAAAAAATCATTTTCAATTGACTTAAAATTATCTTTTAGTTTTTTATCATTATTTGAACGTGTATATAATTACAAAACTGTGTGTAACACACAAATTCGACTATCAACTAATTCAATTATTTCCATATTTTGGTCAATAAATTACGTAGACGTTATATAGACAGTGAAATATGTATAATGAAAACATGTGTATGTATATAAAATTATCGTCAAAAACACGTATATATAATATTCATATTTTTCTCGAATATTGGTGAAAAGTTTTATTTTATGATGTATATCAGTGGTATATATAAGCCGTATTTGAGGCATAGGTACACATGTTTATTGTCTTAGAAGAAAGTATGATAAAATGTAGATTTAATAGAGAAACACGTATGTCTGAAAACAGGGCATATCAACGGACAGGATCATAGATGTTCGCCGGCTTTTATCGGTTAACTTCGACACCTGCCATGTCACCAACTACTCTCTCTCCCATGAGGTAAAAAAAATCTGAGTGGAATTTTGAGTGGAAGTTTCTAAATCATTTTCTCGTTTATTGTTGGTTACTTGTTAATGTTGGATGGTCCAGAGATATTCATATTTATTGTGGAATCTCATAGGATCTAAATACCAAAGTAAGCAAAAAGCAAATGAAAATGACTTTTTTTGTAACGTTTGAGAAAAATGTTTCGAAGTGTCATTGTGCCTAAGAATTGCTAATTTGACTTTTCTTTCCCTTTTCTGCAAATTATATATGTTACCAGAATAAGTTACTTTTTCAGTGCTTAAATCATAGGAATAGTATAAAGAAAATAAAAAGTCAGAACCATGGGAATAGTATAAAAGGAGTAAAAAAGTTAACTGTGGTAAAATACTCAATCTATGTCTGTTGTTACAGGTAAGAGGATCGCAGCTAAAAGACACAGTGGATGTTTCGGCGCTTAAACCGTGTGTTCTCGCGTTAACAGAAGGTAAAGTTCCATCGTGCATCAATCTGACGTTGCCGTTAACGCGCCGTAACGGATATAAAAACGTATACATCGCTTAAACGATGTCGTATTAATATAAAGCCAAAACGGCGTCGCATACGATTTTTTTTCGCGCTTCTTCTTCTAATTAGGTGACGTATGCAATTCTTTCTTTTTTCTTTTCGCTTCAGAGGATTACAATGAGGGAACAGCGATGGCGCACGTTAGACGGCTGCTCGACGTCGTCGCCTGTACCACTTGCTTCGGTCCGTCGCCGGAGAAATCCGATTCGTTGAAAAATGCGCAGGTTAAGGGAGGCGGAAAGAATCCCAAACAGACGGAAACGTCGCCTCCGCCGTCTCCCGCGCCGAAGGATGCAGTGGTTGATGAAGCCGGAGAGACTAGTCACTCTTTCCCTAAGCTCGGAAGCTTCTACGAGTTCTTCTCTCTCGCTCACCTCACTCCTCCTCTTCAATGTACGACGATCCTCTCCCTCTCTCTAACTTCAAAATTCGATGTTCAGATTCTCAATCGATTTGTGTGTGTTTTATAGATATCCGGCTCGTGGAGAAGCGGGAAACCGAAGATATCGCGGCGGAAGATCATCTCCTCTCCATCGATGTAAGCCGACGATGGTTGTTTCTCGATCCATGTAGCAAACGGCCTTTTTTTGGTAATAACGTTACTTTGATCTCAGGTGAAGCTTTGTAACGGGAAGCTCGTTCATGTTGAAGGCTGCAGAAAAGGATTCTACAGCGTCGGGAAACAAAGAATCATATCTCACAATCTTGTTGATTTGCTTAGACAAATTAGTAGAGCCTTCGATAATGTATAACCATCCTTATTTCGCCTTCTCTTACATTATATGTACCGTTGAGCTGAGCTTATTCCTTTTTTTCTCTTAATCATGTTTAGGCTTACAGTGATCTTCTGAAAGCATTTTCGGAGCGCAACAAGGTATGTTTCTTTTATATCAATGAAGATTTAGAGGATTTTGAATTATGTTTAGTTAAGTTTTAAGAGCGTTTAATCTCTATATGTGCAGTTTGGGAATCTTCCGTATGGGTTTAGAGCAAACACATGGCTCATCCCGCCTTCTGCAGCGCAGTCACCAGCAGCGTTTCCGCCTCTCCCTGTCGAGGACGAGAGATGGGGAGGGGATGGTGGTGGTCAAGGAAGAGATGGCTGCTACGATTTGGTTCCATGGGCCAATGAGTTTGCCTTTATAGCATCTATGCCTTGCAAAACGCCAGAGGAGAGGCAAGTTAGAGACAGGAAAGTGTTTCTTCTTCACAACCTTTTCGTTGATGTCGCCACTTTCAGAGCCATCAAGGCTGTTCAGAAAGTCATGGCTGACCCAGTTCTGGCTGAGGACTCTCAACTTCTGTATTCCGAGACTGTTGGAGACTTGAGTGTTACGGTTACGAGGGATACTTCCAATGCAAGTAGCAAAGTGGATACGAAAATCGACGGAATTCAAGCCACTGGTTTGGATAAAACGAAGCTGATGGAACGGAACCTTCTCAAGGGACTTACAGCTGATGAGAACACTGCTGCTCATGTGAGTCTTTTTTTTTATTATATAACTTTCCATTTTTAAGATTTGTAACTCATTGTTTAACAATTGTTTATGGACGCAGGATGTTGCTACTTTAGGAACTATAAGCCTTAAGTATTGTGGTTACATTTCTGTTGTCAAAATAGAGAAGGAGAATGAGAAGTTAAGCCCACCTTCTCAAATTGTTGACCTCCTTGAACAGCCTGAAGGTGGTGCTAATGCTCTAAACATCAACAGGTGATCATCTCTTACTTAGTAGACAAAACAGTTATCCTTTGTCTCTTTAGCTTATGTAGTTACTTACCTGTTTAATTGTTCTCATGGTGCTTTACAGTTTGAGATTCCTGCTCCATAATTCCTCTCCTGAGCAGAACAAGAAAACACATCAGCAACAGGATGATGAGCTTACATCTTCACGAGAATTTGTAAGTAAAATGCTGGAGGAAAGTCTTGTTAAGCTTGAGGAAGAAGAGATAGACAGGGATAGTATCATGAGGTGGGAACTTGGAGCCTGTTGGATACAGCATTTACAAGATCAGAAGAATACTGAAAAGGACAAAAAACAAACCAACGACAAGTCTAAGAATGAACTGAAGGTTGAAGGGCTTGGGAAGCCGCTCAAGTCTCTCAACAGCAACAAGAAAAAAACAGACGCGAGCAGCCCTAAGGCGCAGCAGGCTGCAGTATCGTCTCAGGTTGATACGGCTTCTTCAGAGGCTGAAAATGCTGCAGTAACTGCAACTTTGCAATCTGACGCCGAGAAGAATTCTCAAGAAAATGCGCTTGTTCTGAAAAAATTGTTGTCTGAAGCAGCCTTCACTCGCCTACAAGAGTCAGATACTGGACTTCATGACAAGGTTTATACACTAAACCTCTAGTTCTTTCTCTATGTTCATTTACGTATTGTGTGCTAACTACGAATATTTGTTTCAGTCTTTGCAAGAACTTGTCGACTTGGCACGAAAGTATTATACTGAAGTCGCTATCCCGAAGCTGGTAAATGAGTGTAAAGTTTATTGTAGTCCATTACTAATATGAAGATAATAACACATCATCTGTTTGGTATTTATTGCTCAATACAGGTTGCAGATTTTGGCTCGTTAGAACTCTCACCAGTCGATGGCCGGACTCTAACTGATTTTATGCACACAAGAGGTCTTCGGATGCGCTCTTTAGGATATGTCGTAAGTAGCCTTGTTGAAACTTCATATTTCTTAGAATCTACTGAAGATGAATGATCATATATAACCATCCACGTTTTATCTATGATAACAACAGGTTAAGCTCTCAGATAAGTTGTCACATGTACAGTCTCTGTGTGTTCATGAGATGATAGTTAGAGCCCTTAAGCATATCCTTCAGGCGGTGATCTCTGCTGTTGCTTCTGACACTGACAAAATCGCTGCAAAAGTAGCTGCTGCTCTGAACATGATGCTTGGGATTCCAAAATCTGAAGCGGAAAACTCTTGGAATGTACATCCTCTTATCTTCCGGTGGTTGGAGAAATTCTTGAAGAAACGATATGACTATGATCTCAATGCCTTCAGTTACAAGGATCTACGAAAGTTTGCCATTCTCCGAGGATTATGCCATAAGGTAATTCAATGAATGCTTTAACCAGAAAATTTTATTGAGTTATAACTAGTTGCTAATCAACTATTGGATTGAACGTTAATGTTTTTGTGTTAAATTGTATATGTCCTCAGGTTGGTATTGAGTTGATTCCAAGGGATTTTGACATGGAGTCCCCAGAACCGTTCCAAAAAACAGATGTGGTCAGTCTGGTCCCAGTGCACAAGGTACTAGACAAGATGAAAGATATTTAAATTTTTTTTATCTGAATTTTTATTCTTTCTAATAACGTATTTCTATCTGAATTTGCATTTTTTCTAATAACATATCAACCAATTTTTTTATCTGAATTTGTCTTCTTTCCAATGATATATTATCAACCATAGTTGTTCAGACTTTCTATTCTAAATCTCTGCAGCAAGCAGCATGTTCATCTGCTGATGGAAGACAACTTCTGGAGTCATCTAAAACAGCATTAGACAAAGGAAAGCTTGAAGATGCAGTTACATATGGAACGAAGGTACATGTCCGGAAAATCCTTTTCCTACTCCTCTGCTCTTTCTCCATATTACTTTTGTTTCTTTGTACAAGCGTCATGATTTTTTTCGTCTCTTTTGTTTTCTCCCCCTCCCTTAGGCTCTTGCTAAGCTTGTAGCAGTTTGTGGTCCCTATCACAGAATGACAGCCGGAGCTTACAGTTTACTTGCTGTAGTTCTATATCACACTGGTGACTTTAACCAGGTCTGTATATATACAGTTAGGCTGTGATATTTTTCTTCGATATGGAAATTGCAAAACTAAAAGATTTTGTTGAAACAGGCTACTATATATCAGCAAAAGGCGTTAGATATCAACGAGAGGGAACTTGGACTTGATCATCCGGATACAATGAAGAGTTATGGTGATCTTGCTGTCTTCTATTATAGGCTTCAGCATACAGAGCTAGCTCTGAAGTAAGTTACCAATCTTCATTTCAGAGAACTGCGAGGTTTAATGGTTTGGTTGTCCATATTTGCCATCTAAACTCTGATAATTTTGCTTTTGTTAGGTATGTTAAGCGTGCGTTGTATCTCTTACATCTAACATGCGGTCCATCTCATCCGAACACTGCTGCTACATACATCAATGTAGCCATGATGGAGGAAGGTCTAGGAAATGTACATGTTGCCTTGAGGTATCTTCACAAAGCTCTCAAGTGTAATCAACGGTTGCTTGGTCCTGACCATATCCAGGTTCTTTCCTCGATGCTCTGTCTTTTTTTTGGAAACATCACTTTGTAAGAATTTTGATTTGACTTTGCTAATATGTCGCTGCTAATTATGTCAAATTTCAGACTGCTGCAAGCTACCATGCCATAGCTATTGCGCTCTCGTTGATGGAAGCATACCATTTAAGTGTTCAGCATGAGCAAACAACCTTAAGAATCCTCCGAGCAAAGCTGGGCCCGGATGATTTGCGTACTCAGGTATATATATAACTAAAATATCCCATCAGGCAAATCATTCGTCTTTCTGACAATTGTATGCATTCTTAAATCTGACGATCTGATTATATTATTTAGGATGCTGCTGCTTGGCTAGAATACTTTGAGTCCAAGGCTATTGAACAACAGGAAGCTGCACGAAATGGTACTCCTAAACCTGACGCGTCTATAGCCAGCAAAGGCCACCTAAGGTCAAACAAGTTCCTTAGATACTATCTCCTAATTTGTCGTTTAGAAGTTTTCTATGCTGTTTGAATGTATCTATCAAGTTTACTCCTCGGGCAGATACTTAGCTTCGTGATGTTTTGCAGTGTATCCGATCTAATGGACTTTATCAACCCAAGCCATAACGCAAAAGGAAAACAGAGTGTAGCAGCAAAGAGGAAGAGCTATATGAAGGTTTAACTTTTATTCTTTCGACATTTCTCCACTTTAATGGTTAAAGGTGCTTACATGATTGGACCTGTGTTATTGTGTAGCTAAAGGAAAAAGCCAATCAGAACAATGTTTCTGAACAGTTAGCAGAAACCCCAAGGGAAAATCAAAAGGAAACGTCTGAAGAGGAGATAGACGGAACTGGATCAGAAGATGGTCAATCAAGCGATGCGAATCAGGAGACATATCTTGAACCACCTTCTCCACCAGTCACTGATGAGGTTATTATTATGGATAATAGTAATCCAATTGCATCTGCTGAAGCTTCAACTGAGACACAACACCCTGATGGTAGTGAAGATGGATGGCAACCGGTGCATAGACCGAGATCTGCTGGATCATATGGTCGTCGGCTGAAGCAACGACGTGCATCAATTGGAAAGGTGTATACATATCAGAAGAAGAATGTTGAAGCTGATAACGATAACCCTGTTATCCAGAATGCTACTCAGCAGAACGCCAAATTCTACATTCTGAAGAAGCGGACAGCGTCGTATCCAAACCATACAGATCATCATTCTCCCGGTATGACAACGCAAGGCACCAAATTTGGCAGGAAGCCAGTTAAAACCTTGGCATATCGGGTTAAACCAATGCAGCCGTCTTCTGATAACCCCAAAACTGCAGCTGAAACATCAGAAGAAGATGGGTTGAAGACAGATGCTTCTCCCGCTGTGCCATCTGGTCTGTCTAGTAATGTGCAAAACGAGGCATACCCGAAAAGCTCTGTTGTAAGTCTTGGAAAATCTCCATCCTACAAGGAAGTAGCATTGGCACCACCTGGTTCCATTGCTAAGTATCAAGTCTGGGCTCCACAAGCCGAAGCTTCAGATAAGCAAGAGGAGGATCATGTGGAGGAAAAATCTGAACAGGGTACATCGGTGGAGCTTCCAAGGGATGAGCAGATGATTACAGTGTCAGAGGAAGAGATACAAAATGAAATTTCAGAGTCTAGCAAACCTCAAGGCAAAGAAGAGATCAAAGTAGAGTTACAATCATCTGAAGTGGAATTCAAAGAGAACAACTTGAATGAGAATGAGGAATCTGGTGGGGGGATTCAGGTGGAAGAACCAGTACTTGAAGGTAACGAAGGTGTAACTGATATGATTCATTCCACCACAGAGCAAGAAGTGAAAGATCAGCTGGCTGCTGATTCCGATGATCTGAAGGAAAAACTGGGAATCACTGCTACAGATTCCAGCGATGCCCCGCGAGAGTTATTGATACCTAACAAGAAGTTATCAGCTTCAGCTGTTCCATTCAACCCGTCATCACCTCCAAGTATCATACGTCCTACTCCAATAGGCATGAACATTGGACCGTCGTGGCCAGTGAACATGACTCTTCATCACGGACCTGGTCCTTTCCCTTCACCTCCTACAACTCCAAACTTGATGCAGCCAATGTCCTTTGTATACCCTCCTCCTTACACCCAGTCAGTCCCCACAAGTACTTATCCTGTAACCAGCGGTCCTTTCCATCCCAATCAGTTCCCATGGCAGCTCAATATGTCGGAGTTTGTACCAAGAACGGTTTGGCCCCCATGCCATCCCGTTGAGTTTCCCCCTCCACACATGATGGCTGCCGAGCCTGTAGCTGCAACTGTGTTAGAGCCAACTGTGATTCTTCCAACTGATATTGACACTTCAGGAGTGGAAGAAAGCAAGCAAGATGTGGCGCCAACCGCGGGTGAAACTATGGATTCAGTTAATCATGTGAATGCAGTTGCTAACATTGAAATGGAGAATGGAAACAAGAAATTTGAGGATGGCGAGCGGACTTTTAGCATTTTGTTAAGAGGAAGGAGAAACAGGAAACAGACACTGAGAATGCCCATCAGTTTGCTTAACAGGCCTTATGATTCTCAACCGTTCAAGATTGCTTATAGCAGAGTCATCAGAGGCAGCGAGGCTCCAAAGTCCGCAGCTTGAAACCAAAGACTCAACATCGTGGATGAAATTCATCACTCACACACATCTCTCTCTGATCCTTGCTGTTTCTTAGGGGACAGTATAAAAGGTTAGCTTCTTGGTTGAATCTTTACATATATATATATATATATATATATAATGCATATATTGTAACTTGATGACGTCTTCGTTCTCAGGTAATTTCGTTATCAGTCATCGGAAGCTGTGGCTTGTGATAGTCTCAAAATGATTTGATCTGGATTCTAAGAGAAGAAAGGTTCAAGAGGGGAAAAGCCAGAACTATTCTTTTTTCTTTTATACCATGTGAGGTGCTGAAGTATTGTTTTCTGGATTTTAATTTTTAATTAAGCCAATAAAAATTTAGGAAATTTTGGACATTTTTTTTCCTCATATCCCCTTGTGGCCATGTTAAAAAACTTTTGTTATCTCTTATTCACTTTTGCGTATTTGTCATCAATTACATATTTACATCTAATGTCTTGCTATGAATAATCGCAATTATAGTTTATAAACTTGTTTATTGAATAAGATATTAGATGATAATACCTCTGAATAAACCCAAGGTGAGTTTTTTTCCAAAAAAATAATAGTAATTTGAATAAAAAGAAAAATTAACAAACTAAAAATGCAGAACCATCGTGTCCTGATCTTTCGAGCCATTTAAGTTAAAATGGATCAACGACAACTGCTGGTGGCTCTTCTCGGAGAATACCAATCTGGTCGTCGTGATAACTTACAAACGGGTTTTCACCTTCAAAATTTCCCGGTGGATTATAAACACAAATTGCATAAAGGCCGCCGTCAGAACAATCCACACGTGCGCACCCAACCTTCGTGCTATCTCTCCACACGATCTGCGTGTAGTGTCCACACATTTGCCCCGGCTCGCACGTGTTGCCCCTAACGTCGTAGAACTTATTCTCATCGGCCCACACTTTAACAACATCCATGGGCTTCCAGTTATTATCTCCGGCCCAAAATATGTTTTCTCCGAACGGACCATTGGAGTGAACAAGCCTGCAGTCCCCAACGCGCTGTTTCGCCCACGCACGTGCATACGCCGCTAATCTTCCGTCCCATTGCAACGGCGGTTCTCCCACGCGCGCTCGTACGAGGTTATGCGCTAACAGAAACTCAATGCTAGCTCTGCTTACTCTGTAACGATGTCGTCTTTTCCCCCACCTGAAGGAGGAACGTTTTCCGGTTAGCGACAGTGCTGATGACGACAGAAATCGAGCATTTGGCGTAGACGGAGAGTTAACGGATGTTTGTGTAGACGACTCGCTGTGATTAATTTGGGACGTCGCGGCGCAGAGCTGAAGGAGGAACAACGTAACGGCGACGAATATGTGAAACGGAGCTCGTAATTCCTGTCTACGAAGCTCCATTTTTCTCTATAAAAAGAAACAAATGAGCGTACAATACTTTTTTTTTGTAGGAGAGTTAATTACTCGAATTGTAGGTGAAAGGTGTAATTAACTCTCCGATATAATTTGTTGAGAGGGAAAACGAATCAATAAGTAATTGTTTCTATTTATTAACGTCAAATGTAAATATATCGTTTTCATGAGTCAACGCATGGTGATTATTGAATGCCGGGATGCCGCTAGAATTAAAACCACATTTAGGCAATACTCAACATTAAGGTCTAAGGTTAGAGTAAAGGTGAGATTATTGTTTGTGATCCAAAATTTGATCCATAATCTGCATTGATCTATATATTTCAAAGCTAATACTAATGATCGATGATAATCTTTTGCTGCAATAAGTTTTGACGACTAAGAAAATCATTCGAGTTTCTTTAATCGAGAACACTTCGTTAGACAGAATGTCAAGCTATCACAGTAGCTACGTCAACCACACAAGTAGAGATATAATGCAAATAGCCAAAATAACACTTCATCGTTTTGTCCCACACAACATACAGAAAACCCAATGACAAATAAACTACAATATCTAACCGAGTGAAAACAACATTCTAATATCTCATATTCAAGATCATTTGGTGATAAAGTACTAGAGATGCTAAAGAGTAATAAACCCAATAAAATAAAAATAAAATCGGACCACTGTCTCTAACGTCGCGCTGGATCTTCGGTTTTGTCTGTTTAAGAAATACCAACACGAAAATTCATGTGCCCTATTAGCCTGTTTAATAATCTGTCGACATATTTCCCTCGTACTTTGCCAAGATTTAACACAAAATATTAATTAGATTTTGGACGTACTCTACCTTCCTTAAGATTTAGTTTTGTACAGTACTACCACTTGCTTTCATAATCTTGATCTTATTCCAAAACTTGTTTACATAAATCTTTATAAATCAAATAGTAGTAAAAAGTTCCAGTAATTGTCATTTGTTTGTTCACTAAAAGTAAATTAGAGCTTTTGGGTTTGGCTAATTAAAAAGATCATGCACGCTCTCTTTGATCCAAGAGTTAAAAACATTTAAAGATGCTAATAATACAGCCGACAACACGTGAAGTTTTATCAACACGTATTTAAACTCAACCGCTAAAGATTCACTTGTCCGAAAAAACAAATGTCTCGTCTAAAACATAAAAAAAAGAGAAAAGGGGAAAACAAAGTACATTATCCGTACCGACTCGGGTCGGGTCAAGATTATTAAGCACATCCTCGTGGAGCAAACCCGACTCGTGAACCCATCAAATCGTAAACGACCCGGAAACCCTGCTGCTGGATATTCCCAATAATGGACAGCCCGCTCATCGTACCGGCAAACGCAAAGCAGAACTTGCCGTTAGTATCAACCGGAATCAGATAATTCGTGGCGGGAAGCGACACGTCAGCTCCACGGAAGTGAAGAACCAACGTCGGAACTTTAACCTCGTTCTGATGGGAAAGATCGAAACACGTGTCGAAGAGAGAGTAATCAGGCGCCCGTTTCAGGCTCTTGGCTCCGACACGGAACGCGTCTCTCATAGCGATGTAAGCGGGTCGGACCAACCGGGTCACGGATGTACCCGAATCGATAATGACCCCACCGTTACCGATCGGGTCGAGTTTGAAAAGAGAAGCGGCTACACCGGGAACGCGCGTGCCTCCCACGCTTATTCCTAGTAGCTCCACGTAGTAGAAAGTATCTAGCTTCGGATTAGACAAAAGCGGGGTGAATTTCGCGGTACGCGAAACGGCGGCGTTTCCGAAAACAACAGAGGAAGGCTTCGAGGAAGCTGATCTGTCGACTAAACAGTAAGAGAACTTCTGATTAAACCGGCGACCGGTCTGACCGGGAAACGATAATCTCCCTTTTCCGAGACCTAGCAAACCGGCCGCTCCGACGAAGAGACCTTCATTGTCGTGACCGCACCCGACGGCGACGCCTTTGACGCGGTTTCGTCGGAAAGTCAGCGTCTCGGTGGCGAAATCGCCGACGGTGAAGGAACCGTCGCCGTAGGAGACTTGGTAGAGGCAACTCCG
Source organism: Hirschfeldia incana (assembly GCA_026261945.1). Taxonomy (NCBI): domain Eukaryota; kingdom Viridiplantae; phylum Streptophyta; class Magnoliopsida; order Brassicales; family Brassicaceae; genus Hirschfeldia; species Hirschfeldia incana. The sequence continues at coordinate 4,273,305 of JABCMI010000028.1, read as the reverse complement.
GCGGCGCGTGTTGCAACCGGCGGAGTCTAACCGGCGGCAGAGAGGCGAAGAGCAGGGGATTGTGGAGTAGGTCCGGGACTTTCTCGGGTCGAATATCGGGTCGGACTGAGAGTAGCATCTCCGGCAAGGAGCGCATTGGAGCCAGACGATGTCGCTTCCGGTGTCGAGCACCATGTAGACGTACCTCGCCGGAGTTCCGACGCCGAGGCGCGTGAAGTACTCTCCGCTTCCTTGGGAGAGACCGGAGACGACGGAGCTGCTGAATCCGCCGGGTCTAGGCGCGTGAGTGGCGTTTCTTCTCGGGACTCGGGCGGCGAGTGTGGCGATTGACTCCACGCGCCGGGAGTCGCGCTGGAGACGGGAGGTGAAGAGCTCTTGGGGAGTTCTGTTGGAGGAGAGAGCATCTATGTGGTCTAGGTTTAGTGTAATGGACGACAACTCGGAGTCGGATCCGAGTTCAGATCCAATTAAAGATTCAGAAACGGGTTCGGATTCGGGTTGGAAGGAGGTGGGAGAAGCGGAAGGAAGAGAGTGGGAAGTGGGGATTAGTGTTTGGTAAGAAGGAAGTGAAGAGAATGAAGGTAGACAGAAGGAGAAGAAACAGAGAGTAAAGAGCAAAGCTTTTCTTCTTCCTTCCATTTTTCTCTGGTAGAAATGGCAGTGAGAGTGGTCTCTGTATAAATAATTGCACTTGAACTAGTCTTCTTGAAATTGAAGAAACACACCTTTTTAATATTCTTTTTTTTTCTGTAATAAATGGAAATGTGTGAATGATATTCTTTTCTTTCAAATAAATATCTACTCTCATTTTTATCATAAGATTAAAAGCGACGTTATAGATTCGGTGGATAATAAACACCAAATATCAAATACTCATGTGGTGTGGGGGGAACAATATGACATAAATCAGGAGTTAAACAACTATGTTAATTGTTTGTGGAAAAGGGAAAAGCTTATTTTGTAAAGGTAATCATACCCAATAATTCACCCACAATTGGTGCCTTAATTCGCTCTTGCGTTGTCGAAACCTGAAACATTCCACATGGGTGGAAAATTTTACATGCAAAATATCCTGACGGAAGATAATCTAACATGATGAGGAAGTTACTCGTGTATACAGAGTATTCGTGTTTATTCGTCACGTACTTTATTTAGACCTCACGATCTCGTTAGATTATTGATATCATCGAACACTCTTTTCATTTACGCTCACATGAGAATTCGATATCCAAGGTTTGGAACTTTCAATGCTTCGATATGTGTTAACAGCATGCTACTAAGCCTACCTATCGTAATGACGTTCTTCTTTCTAAAATAAATATCAATAAAATAGAGAGATGTTGGGATGTGTGATACCAATTAAATGCTCTGACCAATCTCTTTCACCGTAGTATAAAGAATGTGATATCTAGAATACAAGTGTGAACAGTGAATCATGGCTTCTCACAGTTGAAAGCATTTATTTTCTACCACACTTTCACACTCATAATTGTTTCTCACAGGGTTTGTTTAAGTGAAATTCTCAAATCCAAATCAAATGCTTACGAGAAAAACAAACTTTACAAAGAGTTGTCTATCACACAAGAAACACCTACTTGAAGACCGGTCCGGGGAAGCCATGGTTACGCGTAGTTCCAATGTGACGAATAAGCAGCCGCATTAGGAGAAAATCACAACTAGAGAATCTTTAGAAAAAATGGAGTAAAGAACAATATTTTGATTAAAGGCTCAAAGATAAAAGAGACAAGAAAGCAAAAGCCACTACAAGAAACACTTTTCGCTTTATTTGCTTTATAGTCCTTACTATATGCTAAGTGCTCACTCATCATTACATTACATGGTGGTGGCCATGAACAATTTGCATTCGACATGATAATCAAATAAAGTATTGCCCAACTCTCCACTTAACTAATGATCCCTATATTATGATAAACACTGCCTGATGATCAGACTTCAGAGATAGACATTATGATATCTAAGTGTCTTGTAATGATCTAATTATAACAAGTTTCATTAGATTTTTAATGTGTGTTCTTATTAGTTAGCTCGAAAATTGACGGAGAAACATTGAGCAATGAATAGTCGAAAACATATTATTTCACCACAAGAGAAAATAACTGAACTGAATGAGATAGAGAGAGTGAGTTGGTTCTACGAAACCGGGAAGAAAAAGAAAAGATGAGCGAAATTAATTTTTAAAATATGTTGCCCAACGTACACAAACTACAACGATATTATTTCATGTCGAAATATAAGTCTTTAGTATCATGTGTACAAATGAGCTGCCAATCGTGGCTTAGCGATCGCCCACAATGGTTTAGCCTTAGGCATAGTCATTCCGTAAACTTCCACCGTATCAATATTTTCCGGCGTAGTCCAGTCAAAGCAATGGAAGAGCCGAGCCAAAGCCATCAGCACCATCGTCACACCTAACGGAGCTCCTGGACACTTCCTTTTCCCGGCGCTAAACGGTAATATCTTATAATCAGGCCCGTGACTTATCTCCACCCTTCCGCTGCCATCAACAGGCCAATGTCGTTCCGGTCTGAACTCGTCAATGTCAGTAGTCCATACTCTAGTGTTTCGACCCAACCCATGTGTATTAATGAATACACGTGTCTTTGCAGGGATGTAATAGCCATTGATCGTCGTTGGTCTAACAGATTCGTGAGGAATCAAGAACGGTCCTGCCGGATGCATTCGAAACGTCTCTCTTACGACACAACGCAGATAGTTTAAATTGACTAGATCTGTTTCATTGACCATCCGGTTTGATCCTACAACATTATCGAGCTCCTCTTGAATCTTACGCATCACTCTCGGCTGCTTAATCACTTCAGCCATAGCCCATTCGTTCGTGACCGCGGATGTGTCGGTCGCAGCAGCTATCATGTCCTACTCATGTATCACAAACGTCAAACGCAACCAGAAGATTGATAGCACAATGTAAATATTTAAAAAAAACATTATAATATAATGCAAACAAAAAACAGAGTTTTTGACAACTGATTCATTTGAAGCATTTAATAAAATTGATAAGTAATGTAACCTGAATGAGAGCTTTAATTTCAACGTCGTCCATGCGTTCTTTCCCATTATCACCCGGAAGAGAAAGTAAAACGTCAACGAAGTCCATGTCACCCTCAATATTTTTGTCTTCCTTTTCCCGTTTTGCTCTTCTGTGCTCCTCGATGATCTTCGTGTGAAACTTGTCCACACGCTTCTCCACGTCCCTCATTTCTTTCTCGCAGCCGTATGGATCCACCCATCTCCAGAATGGCAAGTAGTCTCCCAAGTAAATAACACCCAACAGCCTAAACAACTTGTGAGTTATGTGCATAAACTCTTGGGCTTCTTTTGGTTCCACCACAGATCCAGGTCCAAAGAATTGTTTCCCTAATAGCATCCGGGTCACATTGTTCATAGAGAAAGCACCCAATACTTCCCTAAGGTTTATGGGCTTTCCACATTCCGCTCTTTTGCATACATCTTGCACTAGATACTGAGCTTCCTCTGCCCTCTGTGCGATAAAAGATTCAAGCCTTTTGGTTGTAAGTAGGTGCTCCATGCATATCCTCCTCATTCTTTTCCAATGCGGCCCCATTGGTGCTAACGCCACATCTCCACAACCATACGCCAAGTGGACCGCAGCGAGTGTTTTAGGCCTTGATGCAAAGACGTCGTCCTGCCGAAAGAGGATCTCTCGGATGGTATCCGGATCATTTGTTGTGATGGCATCAACGTTTCCGAGCCGAAGGTAAACTAGCGGGCCATACTTGTTACAGAGAGCGGCCATGTCCCGGTGAGGTAAAGGGCCCAATTGGAGAAGGTTGCCCAAAATAGGCCACCTTGGTGGACCTGGAGGAAGCTCTCGGACGTTGCATGCTGAGGCTTTTAGCCATCTCCATAGAAGAATATTAAGAAAGAGAATAGCCAACAGAGAAAAACCTAACACCAAAATCATTTTAGTCTTATAATTTGTGTCGGACAGATCTTTTCATTCCTTTGATATTGTCTTTGTTGGCGCAATATATACTAACAAATAGTGGAAGACTAGTAGCTAAGGTTTTGTTAGAACTACATACCACTTACCCAACTTTCAGATAATTTAGATATAAACCATCCATACATATAATATATCTCTTTCTTTTTGTGTCACTTTCACAACATGCATTGTTCATGTTCTTTGAATCGGTTTGTTAGGACAGAATTAGCTGTAAGAAAAAGACATTGCATCTTAATTAAAGACATGTAAAAAAACATTAAAGAATGGAAACGTGAGCATAGATAGAGAATCCATAGAATACTTGTTTACCATTAATTGATTATTTTCTTTGAATCATCCTAACAAAAAAAAGTTATTATTTCTAATCCTTGTCATCTTGAGATATCAGGAAATACATGAATAGGTCTTAGCCTTAGTAAGACTTCAGAAGGATCATTAGCGAAATGGTTCCCTGGTCTAAAGAAGATTGTGGATGGTTTGAACAAAAAAAAAAAGATATTGTAGAACTTTTGTTTCTTCAACATTTTCTATTTTCTTTGAAATTTTCATAGGTTCTTGTTTGGTTCTTAAGCAATTATGGGAGCCATCTTTAACACACTATTCAGAGTTCTCTATATGTTATAAACAAGATGCCAATAGAACTCAAGCAAAGGCTACAAATCACAAAATTTAGCTAAAAGTTGATGTTACCTGTGACACAATCACTTGGTTAAACTCACTCTAGGAAGAATCCATATTTCAAGGAGGCCAAAAATCACAACAAAAGACAGATTCTCAAGCAAGTCCCAAGGGCTTCTTTAACATAATAAATAGATGCTATTTTTTTTTGTAAAGCGAGTTGTCTACTTTTGACAAATAAAAAAAAAACTTTCTAAAATCCTAACCTGGAGGATATTGTTGTTACAGGTTCTTCTTCACTAACAAACTTACTTGCACCTTCTTCTCTGTCTTCTCAAAAGGCCCTATCTACCTGATGATGTTCTTGACTGAACAGAACTTGACTGCTCTCTAGAGAGAGCTGAGATCAGCTTCTCTTTAGTCACCTCTTCAGATTTGATCACAAACGTATGCAACACTATGTCCTGTGGAACCTCCAGCTTCGAGTTAATCACTTCTACTTTAGCCTCTTCAAACGCATGGAAGATTCTTGATGCCGGATGAGAATCCAACGGACAGCTAACCGTCACTGCCACATCTTCACCTGCCGTCTGAACGTTAATCCCCGGGGGGTCCAAGCAGATGAGAGGATTATTAGAGCTATAACCTAACCTCTCCCTCTCTGCTTCCATCACCTTGATCTTAGCGTAAAGCTCGTTAATGTAAGAGACTGCGTCTCCCAACAAGGATGCTTTGTCCATCTTGGAGATGTTTGGAACAACTGATCTCAATGCGTAGAACCTCTGGTTAAGCTTCTCACGCCGTTGCCTCTCGGCTTCCACGTGGTTCAGAGCTTCTACTCTTCCGTTTGCAGGTCTCCTTCCACGTTTCCTCGGTCTGTTGTCACCACCAGACTCATCAGCACCACCAACAAGGTCAGCCCATTCAGCTCCTCCTCCACCGTCTGAATGAGTCTCAGAAGCTCTGGAACTCGCGCCGGAGAAATCAATCTGCATCTGAGCAGGAGGAAGCAGCCTGTGATGAGATGATGATGATTGCTGCAGAGGGAGAAACTTGAAATCCTCCCTGCTGGGAGCTTCTGTCACACTCCTCGGTGGTGGGATCCATGTAGGACTGAGAAGACTAGTAGTATTGTTGTTGTTGTTGGTGGGATTAGAGAACATAAACCTGTTTCCATCTAATCTCTTGGGAACTCTGTTATCATCCATTTTCCTAACTGTAAGCTTCTCTCTGAACTGCCTATTATGCTGCTGATGATGATGATGGTGAAGAAAACCTGAAGAACTATGCAGATCCTTGCCAAATATCTTGGAAGAACTGTTGTCATCATTCTGATTAGCAGCCACAGCAACTCTAACCGGAGCAGGAGGCGGAGGAGGTGGTGGAGGAGGAGGAGGAGGAGTGGAGAAGGAAGATCTTATGGACGAGATAGAAGCCTCACTATGAGGCAAACAAGAAGTAGAACCCAACTCAACAACACCAATATCAGTAGGAACCAAAACAACAGTCTGTATCCCAGCAGACTTAGCAAGAAACGACCTAACACAATAATCAGAACCGGAATTAACCAAATCAGATAACCAAACCGGCTGAGCAGAGTGGAAACACTTCCCAGGACCACCTTCACCGCGAGGGAAAGAGAAGTACATCGAAGCCAAAAGAAACATCTCAGTATCCGTAACCCTATCAAGAACCAACGCACAGTTATCTTCCTCATCATCCAACCCACCGAACAAAGCGTGAAGCTTCTGAAGCACTCTCTTGCGGAGAGTCTGGTGAGTCTCCTCCTCTCTCCCCATGCTAAGCATTCTCATCATCTCCGACCTCTCACCGTCCTTAGGCTCTCTGCAGGAGCCGTCTCCCCAGCAGAGCACCAAATCTCCAGACTTTGACCTCGAGACCTGCCAGAAAATGGCGTAGTTCCACGAGAAGTTGGAGGAGTTGGGAGTCTCGACTAGATCGGAGAGCTTGTTCTGGAGATTGTCGTCGCTCCCGACCGTCATCAGGAGGTTAGCGTTTGGAACAGAGTTTGAAAGCAAGTAGTCGAGTGCCTTTTTGCCGAGTAGAGAAGCAACAATCGCTTTATCATCTTCGTTCCACACGCGGCTACTGTTAGTATTCATCTCGAATTAACGAAAAAGGTCGAAGCTTTGAATCAAGGAAAGATCTTTCTCTAGAAGAAACAGAGTCAAACAAAGAGGCTCTTTTGCATGGAACACCAGAGATCTCAGATCTTGTCCTGTTTTTTTTTTTTAAAAAACACACAACAAATCTATATAAACGGAATTCATTAACAAGAATAGAGAGAGAAGAATGATAAAATGTTTTTTTTTACCAGTAAATTCTGATTTGAAGAGATTTGATTTCATCAAGGTTTTCTTCCTCCTCTCTTTCGTCGCCGTGTCTTCTCTCTACTTGAATTGAATTCAAGTAAATGGAGAGAGAGAGAGAGAGAGAGAAATAGCGCATGTTCTTCGTTTTTTTTTAACTATTTAGGAGAAAACATGACTTTGCAACTTAACTACGGTTACATCTTAACCAACCTTAGTAGAGTTTTATCTAAACCGGGTCTGGTCTATAGCTATGGTTTTGTGTATTTCATTTTGATGCACCAATTTACCAATATGTATGATTAGCAACAAATATTTATTCAAATAAAGCTCTCCTCTTAGATTAGTTTGGTAATCAGATCTTTTTTTTTTAACGCTGATTGTATTCAAGATAAAAAAGGTTTAACAAATAACCCCCTAAAAACACACACACAAACCTCAAAAACAGATGATTGGAGGAGCAGAAAACAGAGACAAAAAGTTAAATAAAGAAAAACACCACTAGGTGTCATAATAACTCGAAACAGACTGAAGAGACGTAGTTGAACTGCAATGATGGCAGACAATCCACAACGCCACATCCACGTGACTAAACGCCATCAAAGGATGCCTATTCTCGGATGGTAAGGAGACTGCATTTTCCAAAGTTAATTTTACTCCACAGCTGAATGCCTACTTTTATCCACACTAGCAGCTTGAGTAGAGCTCAGCTTGAAACGTGAAGGAAACTTGTCGCCAGAAACATGTCTTAATCCAGTGAAAGATAGTCTTTTCTTTCTTCTACTGTTGAAATCCGAATTTGAAGAACCAAAACACTTGCTCAGTTCTAAACGGAGAGGAAACTCTTATCCAGAATAAAGCTTTACCACTATAAGAAACTTCCAAAAGCATCATGAAGCAGAACCATAACTAGATTAAACATCCAAGAAACACTTTATAAAACAGAAAACCAAAGCACACTGACCGAGCCGGTGAAACCGAGGCAAGGCCACAAACATAACCTCAAATATAGATACCAGATTTGAGATGTGTCCTGCAAACACAGCATCACAGTTTGCCACATCACATCAGAAGCCAAATATTATTAAGTAGCAGTCACACCTCAAACTACTGCTCGGGAAATCACACCAACGAGCCACGAAGCGGAACACAGACCAGCAACCCCAATGCACTGCAACCATCCGTTACAACACATCATCAAGTCAGTGAAGTAGCCAGCGAGAACACCACTCCCAGCGGCTACATCGTATCATCCCGTCAACAGATCAGTGATATGTTTCTGATCTACCCTCTCCGGTGTCCGGTGTTCTTCGTCGGCGTCGTGAGAGGGTGGGTTATTTGCCTTTTCTTCCTTTCGTTGAGCTTTTGTAGAGAGTCGGTAATCAGATCTATCTCTCAAACCGTATGTAGATCTAAACATGTATCTGACGAATTTGATTAGATTCTTTTGTCCAGTACATATCCTCTATTATAGTTTACTAGGTGACTCACCCGCATATATATGCGGGAAAATATTTACTTAAAACCTAAATTTGAATAGTATTAATCTTTTTTTTTGGTTTAGTTTAATTTAGATTTTATATTATTTTAGTTAAGCATGATATTTATGAGTTCTTAATTTTTTTATGTTTTAGTATACTTGATTTTGTAAAACATTAAGTTTTTTATTGTTTGTATAATTTCAATTATAATTTTTAATTTTTATTAGTTAGTAAAACAAATCACTTATACAGTTTATAAACAAATAAAACTGAAAAACTGAAAAATATTTTTTAAATATCAGTTTTAGAAAAATTTACTGTCTTCGCTTTGTTGTGAAACTTTTATTGTCTTTGTTATTCTCTTTCTTCTTGTTTTATAAATATCAGTTTAAAATTGCACTACCTAAAATATAACTTTACATTTAAAGTTACACATAAACATAAATTCAATTAAATCTACCTAATATTTTTTTTTAAAGTTCTTTGTAAATAACATATTTGGTCATGCACTGCATTCTAAACTGATATATCAATTCATGAGGAGTAACATACATTATAAATACTAAGGAGCTGGCTCTATTACATATTATAAATGTTGCCTCAATAAAATGTTTAGTTAACTAAGTTATTTGAAGTCTTATTTAATTTCATAATATAGTTTTTTTTAACTCTGGATAATTATGCTATTACAAACTATGAGAATGTTACGTACGATTTTACAGCCGATAATTCTACCCGTCATTGACTGCATCGCTTCACCTGAACCACCCTATCGGATCCATGCCTGACGGTACTCTTTGCGCCATGCTGCAGAATCTTTTGTAAGCCTTCTCTCCCTTAATTCGCATAATTATGTCTTCACTGGGATTCGAAACTCAAACCTCCTGGTGTAGAAGCATTAATGAACCCTTAGTCAAACCACTGGACTAAGGGGGCTTCCACTAATATAGTTTACTTTATGTTTTTTTTGCTTTGATCTTTTATGTGTTCAAATATTAATAGATTTCTATACCAAAAACGTAGGGCGTGTGTTAAAAACATAATTTTCAGGAATAAATCAGAATCTTAGATATTAAAATATTTATATTTATGGTTCAACCTTTAAAAAATTATTTTCTTATTTATATAAAGATATGAACATCCATTTATTATTAAGTTGCCAATTTTTAATTGTAGAAAAATATTGATTTAAAATTTTGAAAATTGATTAAAATAAGATATATAATAATTTTGATGTTTAGCAATGTGAAATTTTCTTAATAAGATTTTTTTTTTAAAAAAAAATTGTATCCTACAAAAAATGTTTCTATTCAATATGACCAAATTTATAAATAAGAAAGAATTGTCTTAATATCTTAAAACTTATTTAACCAATTTGATTTAGGAAAAAATATATATTTTTGTGAATTTGAGATTTTAAAGGGGGTTACTTATATTTTTTGATTATAAACAATATATATATATATATAATAGATTCCTTTTTTGATATTACATTCTTTTGATATATTTAAATAATTATTATTTTTCTTAAATTAGAGATTATATATATTTTTTATATATTTATATTAAGATATTATTTATTTATATTATATTCCTTTTTAATTTATATAAAAATTATTTTTATTAAATTATGTGATTTACATATAAAATTCGTTTTTGATTTATATAAAAGGAAAACCATTTTTATTAAATTGCATGTTTTAAAAACGATATATATATTTATTAAATATATTTCCTTTTTGATAAAAAGTGATTTGGAAATAAATGTTAAGAACTTAATTAAAAATATCAATAATTCTATTTTAATAATAAACTTAATTCATTAAGGGTATCAATTGCACTACCTAAAATATAACTTTACATTTAAAGTTACACATAAACATAAATTCAATTAAATCTACCTAATATTTTTTTTTAAAGTTCTTTGTAAATAACATATTTGGTCATGCACTGCATTCTAAACTGATATATCAATTCATGAGGAGTAACATACATTATAAATACTAAGGAGCTGGCTCTATTACATATTATAAATGTTGCCTCAATAAAATGTTTTTTTTTTTTTTTTTTTTTTTGTCGACCAATAAAATGTTTAGTTAACTAAGTTATTTGAAGTCTTATTTAATTTCATAATATAGTTTTTTTTAACTCTGGATAATTATGCTATTACAAACTATGAGAATGTTACATACGATTTTACAGCCGACAATTCTACCCGTCATTGACTGCATCGCTTCACCTGAACCACCCTATCGGATCTATGCCTGACGGTACTCTTTGCGCCATGCTGCAGAATCTTTTGTAAGCCTTCTCTCTCTTAATTCGCATAATTATGTCTTCACTGAGATTCGAAACTCAAACCTCCTGGTGTAGAAGCATTAATGAACTCTTAGTCAAACCACTGGACCAAGGGGACTTCCACTAATATAGTTTACTTTATGTTTTTTTTGCTTTGATCTTTTATGTGTTCAAATATTAATAGATTTCTATACCAAAAACGTAGGGCGTGTGTTTTTACAGAAAAACATAATTTTCAGGAATAAATCAGAATCTTAGATATTAAAATATTTATATTTATGGTTCAACCTTTAAAAAATTATTTTCTTATTTATATAAAGATATGAACATCCATTTATTATTAAGTTGCCAATTTTTAATTGTAGAAAAATATTGATTTAAAATTTTGAAAAATGATTAAAATAAGATATATAATAATTTTGATGTTTAGCAATGTGAAATTTTCTTAATAAGATTTTTTTTTAAAAAAAATTGTATCCTACAAAAAATGTTTCTATTCAATATGACCAAATTTATAAATAAGAAAGAATTGTCTTAATATCTTAAAACTTATTTAACCAATTTGATTTAGGAAAAAATATATATTTTTGTGAATTTGAGATTTTAAAGGGGGTTACTTATATTTTTTGATTATAAACAATATATATATATATATATATATATATATATATATATATATAATAGATTCCTTTTTTGATATTACATTCTTTTGATATATTTAAATAATTATTATTTTTCTTAAATTAGAGATTATATATATTTTTTATATATTTATATTAAGATATTATTTATTTATATTATATTCCTTTTTAATTTATATAAAAATTATTTTTATTAAATTATGTGATTTACATATAAAATTCGTTTTTGATTTATATAAAAGGAAAACCATTTTTATTAAATTGCATGTTTTAAAAACGATATATATATATTTATTAAATATATTTCCTTTTTGATAAAAAGTGATTTGGAAATAAATGTTAAGAACTTAATTAAAAATATCAATAATTCTATTTTAATAATAAACTTAATTCATTAAGGGTATTAATGTAATAATCATCGTGAGAGTTAACGTGAACGCGACACATAGAAAACTGACTTCTCAAATAATATTATAGAGATGGAATGCAAAAATGGAAACAATACCCCCAAAATTAGTAATTTTCCTTTTCGTTTCACATTAACTCAAAGCTAGTCCGCTGGTCAATCATCGGAAACGTTGACCCAACCTATTCACGTTATACATATATTACATAATTAGGCTTTAAAATTTTCTTTTAATAGCAAACCATCAAGTTGAGATTTTTATTTTAATTTTTAAAAAATGTCGATTTTGTTTCGTTTTTCATTTAATTTATTTTCCATGTTTATATACAAATAGTTAAGGTCGCATAGACGTGAAAAGGCAATGCGAGCAACTACCGAGTTTTTTATAACTTGTAGAAATGCGACGTCTTCTCCGTTTGAATTATTATGAAGGTCTAATATTTATCTAAAAACCAATAATAATTAGGAAAAAGACATGTCGATTTAATATTACTGGCTTAAAAAATTCGGCAAGAGGCGTGAAAGGCATGTGATATTTACGTGGATCAAGGAGAGATGACCAGAATGAGAAGAACGTGAGATGCATTTAATTTTCTTGGATCTTTTATTTTCAAAATAACGCCCACCACTTTCTTTCTTCTTTTTTTCTGCCTTCGCTTCCTCGGTGTATTAGTGACTATTTTTAATTATTCGCACAATTTCAACACTGTAAATAGAGGTTTCGCTATAGACATTATCATCAACAATTAAACTATGGGTCATGAAATTCTCGTATGCAAAAAAGAGAGTAACAATAAGTTGGTTATGGAAAACGGAGTCACGAGTGGCGGTGGTGGGAAAAATACAGCAAAAAGAGGGGACCGCGTGATTCACGTGCTTAAAGAATCCTTTAACTCAGACGCGGGCCCTACCTTCCCTAAGTCAACAACGACAACAAGACAGCTCATGTTATAAATGGGCCAGTGTTACGGACGGATTTTTTAATGAGCCTATTGTTCTATTTGGGTAAGATCCGGGCTCATATATCCGTACTAGGGTATCATATTTAGCATTTCAAATTATAATGGGCTGGATCTTGCTGAATTCATATATTTATATAATATGTTCTGTTTTTTCCCGAAACACATCTATCGAATATGTATAGACTATAGTTTTATCTATCAAAGCACTAACTTACACTTTTTAATGATCAAGTTTGGTTAGACTTTTATAAGAGACTGCAAAATGTAGATTGAGAAGTATATATACTTGTAGCAACTATTGTGTATATATGCTCAGCAACTGAGTGATGAGAAATTAACTGTAAACTGCAGTGTGGATTCAGTGGAACTATGAAACTTCCAAATGGTACATCAAGAAATTACTGCACAGCAAACTTGAATAACGAACAGTTTTGTTTGTATCGTTCATTTGTAGCTAACACGAGTCACTCTTCACAGCTAAATGTAATGTAATTATTTGTAAACATTTTTTCCTTCTAGGCGTCCACACAATTGAGTAATGATATTATGTTCACTTGTCAAAATGAAATCCGTGTTTAACTTCTACAAAAATCGTCACCTTTTTAGTAACAGCCAAAACATAATCATATAAAACTACTTTACATCACGAAAAGGAAAAAGCACCGACCAAAACTTAATGCTCATCGTAAGGAAAAGACAAAAAAAAGACTTAAATCTCATCGGGGCAAAAAAAGACGTCACACACACTGTTATATTTTCAGTTACTTCGTGCTTAAAGAATGAGCAAGTGTTGAAACTGGTTCAAAAAAACACCTGAAAACAACCCGATATATGATATATCTCTTTTTTTTTTTTGAATGAATGTTAAATTTATTCATCAAAAAGCCTTTTTACAACTGGTGTAGACCAAAATCAAGAGAAAACTATACAATTCCCCATTTTTTCAAAAGATAAAAACTCAGATTCTAGTTGCAAACCAAAATTGGAGAAGCCCCTCCATTCCCTTTCTTCTGTCTTTCTCTATCAGATAAAGCTTATTCCTAATCCCCTTATCAAGAATTCTCTTCAACACGTCAATAGGCATTGCTTTCTCTCCATGTTTAATACGGTTCCTCTCCCTCCATATAGTGTAAACAGCTGCTTGGAAAGCATATCGAATACAGAACGCCCTCTTCTTATCTCTATCACCAACACTCACCCGAGGCACAATTGTATTTCAGACATTTGAGTGGGAGCTTCTCATAATGCCAAGAAGTAGATAATCCCAAACTTGAGTTGAGTAAACACATTCAAAGAACAAATGGTTTCTACATTCTGGCGCCGCATTGCAAAGCACACACTTAGGGTCTACTCCCTGACTCCACATAGACACTCTATCCATAGTAGCCAGTCTATCCCTCATCGCCAACCAAAAGATAAATGTATACTTAGGAGTAGCCATCGAGAACCAAACACCTTTAGCCCAATCACACTTTACATGGTTAGCTCGGACCACCAGCCAGGTCTCTTTAGTCTGAAAAGAAGTTTTGTAACCCGACCTACCTTTCCAAAGATTAGCATCCTCCATATCTGCACACCAATGATCTCTCAACAGCCTTAGTTCCTCCTCTATGGAGTTTAGAATCTCCACACGATGAATTCTGCTTCGTCGATTACTCAAAATAGCTTCTTCAACAGTGGCATCTCGTCTAATCCCAAGATCAATAATTCCCCTGTCACCCAAAAGATCAAATATGACTCCTTTACTTGACCAATGATCAAACCAGAAGGAAACATGCCTGCCATTTCCAACTTCTTTCATGAAGAATAACTTTGCAGTTTCCCTTAACTTCAATATCTTTTTCCACATCCAGAAACCCATTTGAGTTTTCCCACTTATCGCCCAAAAGCACCTCTTTTTCAATAGATACAACTTGATCCACTTACCCCAGAGAGACTCTCCCGACAACATCCTCCAGATAATTTTTAAACCATAAACCAGATTCACTTCTTTAAGAGGCCTAATACCCAAACCACCTTCATCTTCCATCATACACACTTCCTTCCACGCCACTTTCGCACCAGTAGTCTTTAGATTCGGACCCGACCATAAGAAAGAAGCACATAACTACTCCACTTCTTTCATACACTGACTCGGCAATCTAAACACTGAGGCCCAGAAACTAGCAATGCTCCTCAAAACTGACTTGATCAGTTGCAGTCTTCCTGCATAAGAGAGGAAGTGAGTTGTCCAAGTACCAATCCTGTTGCGAAATTTTTCCAGAAGAGGTAGATAATCATTCTTACTCATCACCTTGGTCATAAGAGGAAGACCTAAATACCTTACTGGAAGAGATCCCACTGCAAAAGGAAAGTTCATAAGGATTATACTCTGCTCATTCTCTTCAACTCCCGCCATATACAGAGTAGACTTCTCAATACTTATGCACAGCCCAGACCATTTCGTGAACTCATCAAAGACCGATAAAGCTCCTTCTATTGAATCTTTGGTTCCTTCCGCAAAAATCATCAAGTCGTCAGCGAAACAAAGGTGGGTAAGAGATAAATCTTTACACCGAGGATGATATTGAAACTTGTTTTCTCTCACAGCCTTGTCAATCTTGAACGAGAGTACATTCATGCATAGAACAAAGAGGTAGGGTGAGAGAGAACAACCTTGCCTAAGACCTCTAGAGCTCTGAAAATATCCTCCCAGCTCCCCATTCACTTGAACAGAAAATGAGGGAGTTGTAATACACAGTTTCACCCAATGAATAAACCTCTGAGGAACACCAATAGCTTCAAGACTCTGCAAGACAAATGCCCACTGAACCGAGTCGAATGCCTTAGACACATCAATCTTCATCACACATCTCGGAGGAATCAGATCTTTGTGATAATCCTTTACAAGTTCAGAAGCTAGCAAGACATTCTCCATCAGTAGTCTCCCACTAATAAACGCTGACTGATTCTCTGTAATAAGCCTTGGGAGGATACACTTTAGTCTATTAGCAAGGATTTTCGACACCACTTTGTATAACACATTGCAACACGCAATGGGTCGATAATCCTTCATCTCCATGGAGTCTACCTTCTTTGGGATCAATGCCAAGATGGTAGAGTTAACACCCTTCGGTAAGAACCCATATTTGAACACTGACTGAACTGCTACTAGGAAATCTTGAGCAATGACTGGCCAAGCTAACTTGTAGAATTCACTTGGAAACCCATCCGGACCAGGGGACTTGTTGGAAGGCATTGCAAATAGAACTTTTTTAATCTCCTCTTGAGTAACTTCAGCTTCCAAAAGACTACAATCCTCCAATGAACAGCGAAAATCTAGCAGATCCTTTAACTCCGTTATAGTAGTTCCAGTGTAAGAATCAGGTACATGATTAAGCAGCTCAGAAAAGAACCTTACAGCTTCCTCTTTCACTTGTGACTGAGTAGTTACAACCCTCCCATCTTGACATCTTATCTCATGAATAGCATTCTGAGCTTGTCTGGAACGGATAGAGTTGTAGAATGTTTTGTTATTCTGATCTCCTTTATCTAGCCAATGTAACTTCGCCTTTTGCTGTAAATAACCCTCCTCTAGATTAGCAACATGAGTCCAAGTCTCATAAGCTTCAACCTCCTCCCTCATTGTAACATCATTTGGGTTTGACAAAGTCTCTTGCTGCTTCACACACAGAATCTCATGAGCCTCTTTCACTCTCATCGATAGATTGCCAAGCTTTTCTTTTCCCAACTTTCTGATTACTGGCTTCAAAGCTTTCAACTTCTTCGAAAACCGGAACAAAGCAGATGTAGAAAGGAACAGAGCCTGAGTAGTCTCCCAATACTCTCCAACTTTAGGCAAGAAACTTTGTAAACTGCCAATCACGTTCACAAATTTAAAAGGTCTTCTGATCTTCTCGACAAGAGGGGTAAGTTGTATCTTGCATCTCATATGATCTGAGCAACCGTCAGGCTCAAACACTGAGTAAGCATTAGGAAATTGTTGAAGAGCAGCGTCATTCACCAATACCCGATCTAGCTTCTTACAAATAAGCCCATTTTCTCGCTTATTACACCACGTTAGGACTGGACCTTGATATCCCAAATCCGATAAGTTGCAGTAGAGAACCATTCTCTGAAAGTCTCTCATACCATTTGGAAGTCTGCCTAAATCCATAAACCCCGAGCTCTCCTCAACCTCCAAAATCTCATTAAAATCACCCAGAACCACCCAAGCTTTGTTCCTGAAAATACCAGAGTCATTATGATGGCACAGATCTTCCCATAATTTCCTCCTTTCTTCAGAAGTATTCTGGACATAAACACAAGTGTAAAAGAATTCTTCCTGATCCCGAAGAGCAACAGAACATGTAATCAACTGATCAGACTTAAACACTGGAGTCACACGCACTCCTTCCCTCCAAACTAACCAAATCCTCCCACCTTGACTATCCTCATAATTTGTCATATGAGACCACCCCCCAAACACTGAATTTAACATACCTTCTGCCTTCTTTTCTTTAACTCTTGTCTCCAAAATACAGCCAAACATCAAGTTATTTTTCCCCACCCACTCTTTCACTATGGAATGCTTCAAAGCTTTATTAAATCCGCGCACATTCCAAAAGAAGCTCGACATGATTAGTGTTGGTGGCGAGAAGACCTTGTGCTCTTCACTGGATTAGCAGCTTGAGCCTTTGTCTTCTGACCTCTACCTCTACCCCTCCCTTTCTTTACTCCTGACTTCAGTTTTTCTTTGTCTTGATGATCCAGAATATCATCCTCCAAAATATCACTTTCAGAGACATCCACTTCTTCTTTCTCATCCTCCAATCCATCATCCTCATCGGGTACTTCCCCCTCCTCTAACTCACTTGTTTCTAAAACATAATACTTCGAAGCCGAGATGTAACCCTCAGAGCTTTGATCATCCATCTTCGGAGCCCTTCCTGTTTTCGCTGGAGAGACCCGAGCCCACGCATTTTCATTTGATTTCAGACCCTCTGTAGCCTGTTCTGATATCTCTTGAGCCCCCACATTCAACTTCTCATTCTCATTTACCTGCTCACCAGTATCTTTTATCTCACTCTGTGACTTCCCTGTCTCACCAACATTCATGCTCTTACCAATACTTTCACCATTTCCTCGATTCATAGGAGACTTTGAGTCTTCATTCTTCTTACTTTCTTTGTTTTTCTTCGCACAAACAGTCTCTCCATGACCCCATTTTTCGCAGTACGAGCATTTAGTTGGCAACCAAGGATAGTAATATTTCACTGTGAACTTGTTACCATCTTTGGAAAACGTAATCTCTCTAGGGAGAGCTTTTGTTACATCCACTCTAACAAACACTTTAGCTTCCTCAAAATTAGTGCAGGCAATAGTCTCAGCATGAAGCTTCTCCGGAAATCCTACTGGGCTTGTGATGAAACTCAAACCCTCCCACGAGAACATGTGCAGTGGCACTTTCTTGATGAACCCACATTGGAATAGTATCCTCCTCCTGTTTCTCTCCCTCAATCGTTGGTGTCCATTTCGAGACTATCATTGGCACACCAACAATATTCCACATACACCTCCTTAAGATCTTCTCTCTCGCTTTTGAACTTGTGACCTTGAACCTCATCGTAGATTCGTTCACCTCATAGACCTCAATCTTCACAGATGGATCCCCATATCGCCAAATCTTATTCAGTACCATATGGACCTTCGCTACATGGGGAGCCGGATCCAGAAATTTTCCGACTATGAAATCCTCCCACAACGGTGTAGAGTTCTCCAGTATCTCATCCGGGATCTCCACCGAATGAACCCCCTCCCTTGTTGAAACCTCGACATCATATTTCTTCAGCGCTTTTTTATCCGTCACCACAGAAGCCCAGCTCGATTTTAACTTCTTTGACTCTCCTTCGATCTGGTTCGGTACACCCTGGATCCCCTCAGCCGCAAGAGCCTCCGTGTTTCCTTTATCTACCTCCGGCGAACCCCCACGATCTGGCGGAAGAGCCAGATCCATCGTCGAAATTTTGTCGTACCAAATCGCCTTTTCAGTCGCCAAAATCGCCTTAGGTGAAACGCAGCGTTTTTCCTGTAAAATATATTCACTCGTAATTTTCACCCGATATATCTCTAACTAGTAGTAAAGCCGTAAATTATCTAATGTACGACGAACGAGTGTTTTATAACTCCTTTGCTAGCTACTTCCCAATCGAGAGTACATATATTATCTTTTCTTCGCAATGTTACATGTACATGGATCAACTTTATATATCTCCTTGTTTATATGTGTGGAATTTATTGTGTTATATATATAGACGTGATGGGTTAAAAAGTTGAAGCCATATACTTCAGGTGATACTTATCAAGTGCCCTTTAGATGTTAATAGATCGATAAATAAATCACCGTACGAAGACGTGAGTTTTCTTGTGATAGTCATATTCTTCTTGAAGTCCATATATATGGTTTGTATAAGCTTATAAATCTATTATTGACATGGTTTACTGATATAGTACTCGTATATATATACACCAATATACCGTGCAGGGTAGTTTTATTCTTTTGAAACGCTAGTTTTAGTAGCAAGTAAAATTATAAAAGAAAACTTTTTAAGTAGTATTCTGGTTTCTGAGTGGTATAGACTAGAGTTTAGACTATGGTCCCTCCGAAAATGAATCAATGCTATCTTTTTCTTTAAAGCAACCTCTGTGGACCTGCGCTACCGAAATATATGAACTAACAGAAATTTAATAAGTTAATAATAGGAGAGAAAAAGGGTTCTTTTGTAGATATATTTTCACGATAATGGCATGCATGCACAAAAAATAACACCTAATAAAGCGATTTCCATTAATAAGAAATCAACATAACATGAACGATCGCTTTTCTTTGCCGAATTTGTCTGAAATTTCTGGATACATAGTAAACAAATGTTCACTACGAAAGGTATATGTCATGTGTGTGTCTGTATATACAAGAGAGAAGGTAGTTACTGTGGTAGTAACTGTAATACGTACGTTTTGGCACTACAAAAAAACAAGTGAATTGTATCACTTAATTTACATCACAAAATAAAATGATTCTATTTTAAATCATTTATTTGTAAATGAGACAAATATATATAAGTTAGCATCATTTATAAGAAAGTGATGTTTTATTAAATTATTTGGCATCAATTCAGTAAAATGACGTAGTTTTATTTTAAGTTGTATCACTTTAACAAAAAAATGATACTATTGTATAAAGTTATATCAATTATATAAATGATGTATTCACTTTGGTGTTGACATCACTTATTAAGGTGATACTAAATAAAACCGATGCTAGTAACTTTTATTTATATCACATATAAATATGTTAAATAATTTCAGTTACAAGAATTTATGTAACCACCACAAAACAAAATAAAACAACCCACTAAAACTAATCCGTTTAAAAAATATTTTTAACTTCCAAATCCAGAAATTACGTGAAGTAGTTCCTGATATATACCTTGGCTTTGATTTGTTTTTCTTTTATCCAATTAGTTTTCATTCTATAACTGTTTACCTCAACCAAAAATCTTCTTCTCATCGTGATCCTCTTTCATTCTTCTTCTCTCAATTTTAAGCTTTTTGTTAGTTTAATTTTTTCAACAGATATTATTCATTTCTTTCTTAAATTGAATTAACGTCTCTCTATATTTTTTTCTCTGTAAATTGTTGAGATTTCAAATTGTGATGACAATGAGATCTTTAAAGAGACACTGATGATAATATCTAAGGAAGAAGATGTTGAGACGTGATGTGTCTGGGGTTCTTGGTATTTTGAAGGTATTATAAACAGATTTTAACTTTAGAATAAATCTTAGTTATGTGGTATTTTTCTTAAAGATTGGTACTCTTGTTTTTTTCAGTTTTCAGTAGCAATTGGGTTCGATGCTGGAGTATTATCGTGTCTGGAGTACATGAAAGCAGAACCGTAGTCTGAAGATGAAGAGCACATGAGTGCCTCATGTTGTCTGAGGTATAACTTGGAAAAGTAGGAGCAAAGCTTCACGCCATGATGGAAGATTGAGGATGAAAAGAAAATTCAAAGAACAAGAAAAAAAAGAAGAATCTAGATAGAAGAAAGACACAATCAGTTCTTTTTAACTATTCCTTCTCTAAGTTCATCTATTTTATTGATTAATTTGTAAAGGTTCTTTTGTTTTTCTCGTCATATTATACTTTCAGTAGAAAAGAATAAGAAATAGTCAATGCAATTAATTTTGACACTTTATTTATTTACAAATTTATTTATTGTATAACAATAATTAATAATATTTAAATTTAAAATTATAAACAATATAATTATTAAAATAATTTCGAAATATTAATATTATTTAAATTTGAATAATAAATAACTGAAATCAATTATTCTAAATGATGTTAATGCTAACATCATTTTTTAAAAACTGATGTAAGTTTTAGTATCATTTTTTTGCAATTGATACATATTGACATCACTTAAAAATTGATGCAAATATTTAAATTTTTACATCAATTATTAATAAAATGATGTAAATTATTTGCATCACCACTTTCAGAGTCATTTATATAAATGATACAAAATTCTATTACATCATTTATAAGTGATACAAAAATATAAAATAAATGATGTTAAATCATCTTTTTTTTGTAGTGTGGGGTTTTTTTTCTGCTAACGAGTTATAGACAATCAGTTCATAATTTTCCAGTCCTCTGTTAAAGAAAATTTTTTTTTCTGTTAAAGAAACTATAAGATATTAGAAGATGGTTTTTTCCTGCGATCAAATACTATAAGCTTTATCGTTCAAAAAAATACTATAAGCTTTTTACGTCATCTTTATAAAATATATAACCATAATATATGCATGTTCATTAATGAAGTTTGAAGAGATGGTGCTACATTTGATTTATTCTTTTTACTTAACTACAAACGTACATGACAGGGCAACACAGTACCTTAAGCTATTGAAAACATTTCCCCACCACTCCCGAATGCTAGGAGACATATAGATTAGACATATAACTTTATCATTGGAGAGACATGAATAAACCATGATATCAATGATCGCGTTTACTACTATAACTATATATTACTGTTTGAATTTGATTCAGATTATTAATCCATGGGCAGGCCGTGATCTATATGATACATAAGAACAGAATAATTTACAACACTAGCTCTCATGTTTCATTGATTGAATTATCCTATTAATCCAAGCTTCATTAATTTACCATATCCCCTATATATTAAAATAGAATCATTTAAAAAATGTAACTCCAAGTTTGTACTAATTAAAAAATAACTCAATCCTATGTGACACATCCTCTAAATTTTAATAATAGATAGATAGAGCACCTAATATAAACCATAATTTAAAAATGATATTCTCTAGCAAAATAATATTATAAAGGCTATAGTTGGTCGCACATATTTATTGTTTTACAGACTTTCCTTAAATAAAACCTACGGAATTACATAATGTGATTAAATTATATATAGCAATTAATGATTTTAAACAATAAAGATTTGATAACAATATATACACTTTTTATCATTTTGTGTATTTCTTTATTATTAAAATAAATTGCATAACTTTATTAATCATATAATAAAAATCTAGATTTTTTTTCATATATGTTGTATTTTGATTTTTTCAAAACGAGTATAAATTACTAAAACTGTTAAAAGTTTCACATAAATTTTTATGATTAAGGTTTAATTTTTTTCTATACTAATAAAAAATGATTATTACACCATATGAAGAAAAAAAATTATTTTAATGGATTTTTATGTCAAATATATATATATATTTCATATTGTTTAAATTAAACTACTAAACTATACATCATAAGTATAACAAATTGATTCGATCCAACCCAAACCAAACCAAACCCCTAAAAATTTGATCCAATCCAAACCAAATCAGATCCGTAAAAATCCACAGAAATAATCAGATTTTACAATATAAAAATATAAAATTTTAATAAATATTTCACCCTGCGCAAGGCGCATGTCTTATCTTACTCATATGTATTTAGGAAAAGGGTTTGATAATTGACTATATACTGGAGGGTATATATGTAAATTAGTACGGAGAAGAGTAACGCTTTTTGGTTAGAACATGGGATTGGATGAGATTATAAATGTTGATAACAGTGTGTGACTAACCACATAAACAAGCTCTTTTAGCGTTACAAGAAACTAAAGAATGAAACTATCACCACCACTTAAGAACAATGACCCAACTAGCCTAGACCCAACACCCG